>CM039134.1:28523498-29161343 GCA_022036555.1 Microstegium vimineum
CCAGCTGCCAGCCCTGCTGCCTGCTAGGCTGCCGGCTGTTTCCCCTGCCCTGCTTCGCATCCACCGGCCGGCCGTGCTTCCGTGAGACCGAGCACCTCCCTCCCTTTGGCACGATGCAGCGGCAGTTCATACTCCATGTCACGTTTGTAAGGGAGAAGAAGACCAAGGTTGAAGATAACTTATTTATGAAATTGTCATCGGTTTGTAACCTCCACCCTTTATTTGTTTTAACTCCGTTTTTAGTCCGTTCAAGTTGTGTAGTTTTGTATTGATCGACATGCTCTATGTAGTAGTGTTAATATTTTTCATGTTGTTTAATTATTATTTTTCGTTAAATTAAATATTAGTTTGATTAATGTTTAATCAATAGCTTTTTAATTAATTAAAAGCAAGTTAGATTTTAATTCCTTTTTGCACCGGTTAAGTTGTGTTTAAATTGTGATGAAATGATCTACATGCTAGTGGTACATTTATTCGGTCGTAAGTTTTTCCATATATTATTAAATATTAAATTGGTTAATATACTTGTAACTAGTTTAATGAGTAAAATCAATATAGGTTTTATGCTTTGATATTTTATATCTCTACAATTTCTATATAATATTAATATGATTAATAGATAATATTAATATGCTTTTAAATATAATTTTGTTTAGTATAAACATGCATGTCGATTCCGAATTAGTTGCTCTCACATATCAAATTGTACTTATAAGTTGAAGTTGGATTGATATAAAGGAAATCTATTTGTAAATAGAATATGAATAGTTTTATTTTGTTTCTCTAATTCAAATATAATTTACTTAATTTAATTTGGGTATTTCTATAAAATACCCTACCCATGTTTTTTATATAGATAAAATAAATGAAGGTTGTAGATTTCCTTTTCTCATATATTTAGAGTCCCAATTTGAGTTTAGTTTGAGGATTAAATTTGAACTCAAATGTATGAACCCTTGGGACGAATGCACTGAAGCATAAACAATTAACAGATGAGTTTGGTCAAGTTTTTAAATACAACACTCAACTCATACACCCGAGGTGTTGCACATTATAATAATGTTTTAAAAAATTAATAAAATAATTTATAACACACCATCCTTGTCCTAGATTCATGACATTAGCAAATTGGTTGTTATGACATGGCAAAATGTTGTTATAATATACCATTTTATTAGCTTTAAGACATTTTTTATGACATATATTTATTAATGTCACTAAGTTGAGCTGGCTCCGAAACAATGTCATAAACTAATCGATTTGTGACCTTTTTTATCAAATGTCATGCCATAATCGTCATAAGATGACATATTTCTTGTAGTGTATAAAGTTAATCTTTCGGTAGTCATTTCTTTCCGTTATAGCTCCGATTAGTGTGTTTCTCGTTTTTTGTGTCCGTAGCAATGCGTTGTTTTGTTTTCAAAAACTTTTCATTGATTGGTGTATTACTCTAAAATAGTTATGTTTGTATACTATGCATGTCTGTTTGAATGCTTGTGTGGTGCTTTATGATCAAGTTCAGTCGGTGAGTTTTACGTGGTGATCAAGAAGTCATCTGAAGATTGAGAATCAGTTAACGAAAGGATCTAAGCATTTAAGGCAAGTATAACATAGGATCATCCTTGTTACCTATTCACCATAATTCATCTAATCATGTTGCATGTGTTTAAACTTGATTCCTACAAGGTCTACCTAGCTTTGTTATCATTTTCCTTCTCGTCAATGAGTTATTATGCATATGGGTAGCTTTGCTATGCTTTACATAAAGGATCTTGAACTGAATCTTGACTAGTGGATATATGCAACGATGATTGAAACTTGCTTTGTAGCAACATAGAATATGACCTTACTGTAGGGAAAAAGCTAGGATATTAATGTAACCATGAGTGTTATATGCCTCTGGCTTTAGTCAAGTATGAAGTTCCGACTAGCATGTATGTAGCTCACGAAAGGCACCTTTGCCAAGCTGGTTGTGGGGCATAGCATAGGGTGGTTACCAACTTGACGTGTGCCATCGAGAGGGGGTCTACATACCCCTTTGCATTGGGTCCATAGTGACTGCTTCTTGTTAGAAAGGCTTCTGAAAACTTCATAGTGTACCCTGCCTACTCACCTTGGAAGTGACTATGAGAGTAATTAACCTAGGCATATGGGCAACATGGCTTGTGGATAAAGTGCATAACCTCTGTAGAGTGTAAAACTATCATGATAGCCGTGCTCACAGTCATGAGCGCCCAAAAAACTCACAGTGTTAATTGTTCATGTTGGCTAATTGAGGATGATGTTAATTTGATTATTATGATAATTATCATGTGGTTATCAACTAGGTTAAGCATAACTTAAGCTAAGTGTTGTTAAAACTTGACCAAGTTAAAAACAACCATAGTAAGCCCGTGTTAGCCTTTTGAGCTTCATAACCCTGTGTTATATTGTTGAGTAAGACATGTACTTACACTTGCTTTATTTTCAATACTTGGATAAAAATCCCGGATGAGTACTAGATTGAAAGAGTTTAAAGGAGTTAGGTTTGTGATCAACCAGTCAGTTATCCCTGTGCGAAGTTCGAGCCTTCGCTTGAAGATTAGAGTTTCCCTTTTCACTATTTGCCCCTGAGGTTGTTTCTTTTGAGTATTGTAAGTATTGTCCGCTATATATTAAGTATTGTGTTTTGATATCATTTTTATTTGTGGTTATTGTTGATGGTCGTTAGCGTCAACTTTTTATACAATTTTAAATAAGATAAATGGATCAATCACATGAAAATGATAGAAATATAGGGGGTTATCTAACAAATTCCACGAGTTTTTGGGGTTTCATTATTTTCCAGGGACTATTCCAGAAAAGCATATAAAGAAAAGCAAATCAGAAGAAATATCAGAATAAATCCGCGGGGAAATAGTTTCCATCGGACTCAGGAAGGACCCAGAAGGCTCCCGAAGGAAGCGGGGCCCGAGAGGCCCACCTAGAGGGCCGGCCGGCCTGGCCCATGCCGGGTGGCACCCCCTAGGCCCGCTTGCTGCCACCTTCTAGAAGTTTCCTCCACCGCCTTAGGGGAGTCATCTTGGCCCTACGTTAAGTCGGTTTGATCCAATGGCCGTCGTGCATCCCACCGGGCTATAATAGAGGCTTGTATCCCCCTCCTGGAGCAAGCCAGATCAGAAGCTCAAGAGCTGAAACCCTAATTCATGTCTAGTAGATCTAGGCCAGCAATTCAAGAGAGACTAGATCCATGTAGATCTAGCTCTACTTAGAGATTAGAGATTTAGAGTTGGAGGGTGTAGTTCTGGAGGAGTTCCGGCCTGTCGATGCTTCTTCATTGCTATAATCTTTGGGATCAGATACTCTCGCCCAGGATCTGTATTCTGAGATACCTTGGTAGTCGACTTCTGGTTCAAGTAAGCAATATTATCCTTATGTTCTTTATGTTTGCAACTCTGAAAGGTCCTAGATGGCTAGAGGGGGGTGAATAGCCTAATAAAAATTCTACAAACCACTAGAGCAAAGTTAGATAAACACTTAAGCGAAGCTTTTTGCTCTAGCTCTACTAGGGGTGCAAAGCCACCTATCCAAGCAATTCTAGTTAGTTAAGTGCCTAACACACAATAGCAAGAACCTAAGGCACTTAACACAAGATAGCAAGAACAACTAACAAAGAAGCTAACTAGCAAGCTAACTAGACAAGATATGAAGGAAAGTAAATGCAAGAGGGAGGGATTGATATACCGATGTCTTGTGATGGATGAATATCAAAATGAAGAACCAATCACAATGAATACCATAGAGTAGCTGGGAGACAAAGTTGACACACTATTTTTCTCCTGAGGTTCACTTGGTTGCCACCAAGCTAGTCCCCGTTGTGTCGACTACTCAAATGGTGATTCGTGACTAATAGGCAATCACAAACCTAGCCCACTACACGGCGCCACAAGAATCCACCCAAATGAGAGTAACTCAATGACACGAGCAATCCACTAGAGTTACCCTTTGGCGCTCTGCCAATGTGGGTACAAGCCCTCTCACAATCGTCAAAGCCGACCGCGAACAATCACTAACACGCGTCGAAGCTTCCTCAATCGCCCAAGCCGTCTAGGTGTTGGTAAATACCAAGAATAACAAGAAATCCCGCGGCGATGACGATGACTAAGTGCCACTAAGATGCAATGCAATGATCAAGCACTTGGTTCACTCAAGCTCTCACAAGAATGCAATTGAAGCAAAGAGAGATGAGTTAGGGGCTATCTCAAGCAAGCACAAAATGTCTCAAAATGAATGGAAGGTGCAAGAGAGAGCCCTAGGAGCCGGCCAAAACATATATATAGAAACCCCAAAGCAACTAGCCATTTTGCTCCTTGATCACAACTTTCTGCGCCACTCCGGACGCTACCTCATTGGGGGGGGGGGTCCGGACCATCGCGTGCGCGTCCGGGCCCTTTGTCGTTTGAATCCGCCCATTGGCGCCTTTACCTATGGCTACCGCGTGTCTCCGGACGCTCGCAATAGTGCGAGTCCAGACCATTGTTGCCCACGTCCGGACTCCACACAGAGCCGATCCAGAGAGCTCCTTATCTCCGGACGATCGTCCGGAGTCCCGCGTCCGGACAACACCGTGCGTCCGGACCCTCAGCAAGAGGTTCCAGTAAGCTCCATCACTCCGGATGCTTGTTTGGAGTCATTGTCCGGACTAGAAACACCGTCCGGACCTCCTGTCCAGATAAGGCAGAGGCTAGGGTATACCCCTGGACGCGTAGCCATTTGTCCAGACCCTTGCATACCTAGCGTCCAGACCTCTGTCCGGAGCTCAGTCTCGAGTCCAAGTGAGTTGCCTTCTCTTTTCCAAGTCTTCATATGCTAACACCTTGTGTTCCAAACCTTTTGCTCAAGTGTTAGCCTCACATGATATTTTTCTTGGATTTTACTTTAGTTCTTTATGTCACTTAGGTTGGTTTTAGATATGCAATGCAAACCTAGTGCACATGATAACCGCAATCGACATGACTTTCCCTTCTTGATAGTACGGCTATCTATCCTAAAGGTGATCACACTCTCTATAGTGTCTTGATCACTAAACCAAAAACGGCCCTATGATATACCTTTGCCTTGAGCCCATTTTTTATTTTTCTCTTTCTTCTTTTCCTTAGTCATGGAGCACTTGATCCATCATGATCCTTCATCTAGCTCCACTTGTCAAGTTGGATCACCCTATCTTGATCATGCACTTAGCAATAGGGGTATCCATATGTTTCATCAATTAACCAAAACCAAACTTGGCTTTCAATCTCCCTATTTTTGGTAATTGATGACAACCTTTCACAAATGAATATATTGAATGAAAATTTCAACTTTGGTAGTATTAGCTCCCCCTACATGTGTGATATATGAGTTTGGTTCATTTTGATCACATATGCCTTGATAAGAATTTGTGGAGAGTGTATGCTACCAAATGATGCTAAGGTATAAGAGATGGACCTTTGAAGCGTGATACCAATCGGAGTGCAATATTATACCATCCTTAGCACCAAGAATGCCTAGAAAGCACTTAAGAGCAAACTTGAAATACCACTTGAAAGCTTAGCTCAAGAGGAATTAGGCTAAGACCTAAGCATGCTAGTACTTCAATCATCAAATCAATTATGTTTCTAGCATTCACCACACAAGCATGTCATGAATATAAATACATATGCAAGCAAGCACTTATGAATGCACAAAGATATGCAACAACTTTATTCATAGCTTGCTCTCCCTACTTGTGTGCTTTCATTTTTCAAAAATTTTCAAAATATTCTTTGTTACTTACTTCTCCCCCTTTGTCATCTATTATCATAAAAGATGTGCTCAAAATCTGATTATTAGAGAGAATCTTAGTTGTGGCTCAATCTAGATTACTTGTTCAACATAGTTAACTCAGTTTAAACCATGAACAATCTTCTTCACACATCCTAGAATGGTTATCTTGACCATGTTGAGTTAACCATTTGAAGGTCATATTATAGATCAAGCACTAGGATTGCAAGCCTATAAATGTGTCATATGCTACCACTAGATCATATCAAGCATAGAAGCAATAGTGGTACCATATAAGAATCAAATTCATTTGATTTTTCATGAATGAGCCTAATGAATTGATGTCTAGATGCACTACCAAATCCTAATAGTGGATGAATGACATGTCAATCAACTTTTACCTTGCTTGCTCGAGGGAGAGGCATGTTATATATGGGGGTGCATCAACACATATTTGAGAAGTTAAGAATTCCTTAGCTTGCAAAATCTCTTCTCCTCTAATGGCTTGGTGAATATATTGGCAAGTTGATCATCGGTGCCAACACTTGTGATTGTGATATCACCCTTTTGTTGATGATCCCTTATGAAGTGGTGCCCTATGTCAATGTGCTTGGTTCTTGAATGTTGAACCGGATTGTTGGTTAGCTTCACCACACTTTCATTGTCACATAGCAATGGCACTTGCTTGAATTTGATTCCAAAGTCATCCAATGTTGCTTTCATCCAAAGTAATTGAGCACAATAACTACCCGCACTTATGTATTTGGCTTCGGCAGTAGAGAGTGCAACACTATTTTGTTTTTTTTATGACCAAGATACAAGTGACATGCCTAGCAATTGACATGTTCCCGATGCACTCTTTCTATCAACCTTGCATCCCGCATAGTCGGAGTCCGAATATCCAATCAATTCAAAGTTAGACCCCTTGGGATACCACAATCCAACATCTTGTGTATGCTTCAAGTACCTCAATATTATTTTTGTAGCCTTCAAAATGACTTTCTCTTGGAGAGGCTTGGAATCTTGCACACATGCATACACTAACATGGCATCCGGTCTAGAAGCAGTCACATAGAGTAGGCTTCCAATCATAGACCAATATAACTTTTGATCCACCATGTTGCCACTAGCATCACTATCCAAGTGTCCATTGGAGTGCTAATGCCTTTAGAATCTTCTAAGCCAAACTTCTTCATCATATCCTTGATGTACTTGCCTTAACTCACAAATGTGCTATTCTTCATTGCTTGATTTGAAGACCAAGGAAGTAGCTAAGTTCACCAATCATTGACATTTCAAACTCATTTGCCATCATTTTGCCAAACTCTTCACAAAAATCTTGATTGGTTGAACCGAATATGATGTCATCAACATAGATTTGTAGCACAAATAGATCCTTGCCAAGCTTCTTGGTGAAGAGAGTAGTATGAACCTTTCCCATGATGAACCCTTTTGATAAGAGGAAATCCCTCAATCTTTCATACATACTCTAGGTGCTTGCTTCAAACCATATAAAGCCTTCCTCAACTTTTACACATGGTTGGGCTTCTTGTCATCTTCAAAACCGGGAGGTTGCTCAACATATACTAGATCATTGATATATCCATTAAAGAAAGCACTCTTCACATCCATTTGGTATAACTTGATGTTGTGTGCACATGCATAGGCTAAATAGGATTCTTATTGCCTCTAATCTTGCAACCGGTGCATAGGTTTCTCCAAAGTCAATACCCTCAACTTGAGTGTATCCTTGAGCTACCAATCTTGCTTTGTTTCTCACAAACTATACCATCTTGATCTTGCTTGTTTCTAAATACCCATCTTGTGCAATCACATTGTAGTTCTTGGGTCTTTCAACTAGCTCCCATACTTGATTTCTTGTGAAATTGTTGAGCTCCTTCATGCATAGCATTTACCCAATCAACATCTTGTAGGGCTTCTTCAACCTTTGTTGGCTCTATGGATGATACAAATGAGTAGTGCTCACAAAGGATGCCAATCTTGATCTTGTTTGAACATCACTTGTAATGTCACCAACTATTTGATCAATTGGGTGATCTCTTGCAATGTTGGTTGGTTGAAGGATAGGAACTTGATTGCTTGAGCTTGTTGAGATGAACTAGCAACTTGTTGATCTTTCATTTGAGAACCACTAGCTTACACATTGGGTGAGTTGAGCACTTGATCTTTGTCATCTTCAATGTCAATCACTTGTCTTGGCCGAATATCACCAATATCCATGTTCTTCATAGCCTTTGACAATTGAGATCCACTCACATATTCTAGATTCTCATTTTAAACTTGAGAACCATTGGTTTCATCAAATTCTACATCATGAACCTCCTCAAGTATACCACTAGCCAAACTCCACACTCTATACGCTTTGCTTGTGGTTGAGTAACCAAGTAGGAACCCTTCATCACATTTCTTGTCAAACTTCCCAAGTCTTGTGCCTTTCTTCAAGATATAGCATTTGCAACCAAACACTCTAAAGTATGCAATGTTGGGCTTTCTTCCATTTAATATCTCATATGGCGTCTTCTCCATCAATGGGTGACAATACAACCGGTTGCTAGAGTAGCAAACGGTGTTGATAGCTTCGCCCAAAAGGAGTGACTCACATTGTACTCACTAATCATAGACCTTGCCATATTAATCAATGTTCTATTCTTCCTCTCAACAAGGCCATTTGATTGTGAGTGTACTTGGCCGAGAATTGATGCTTGATTCAAAGCTCATCACATAACTCTTCAACTCTTATATTCTTGAATTCACTACCATTGTCACTTCTCACTTTCTTGATGGTGATCTCAAACTCATTATGACATCTCTTGACAAAAGATTTGAATGTGGCAAATGTATCACTCTTGTCATTTATAAATAATACCCAAGTGTATCTTGTAAGATCATCCACTATCACAAAACCATACTTGTTGCCTCCAATACTAGTGTATGTTGTTGGTCCAAATAATCCATGTGCAACAACTCAAATGCTCTACTAGTGCTCATCATTCTCTTCTTAGGATGGATGTTACCTACTTGTTTGCCGGCTTGACAAGAGCTACAAAGTTTGTCCTTCTCAAATACAACATCTTTCAAGCCTCTTACTAAGTCATGCTTAATCAATCTATTCAATTGCTTCATTCCAACATGACCAAGCCTTCTATGTCATAACCAACCCATACTTAATTTAGTGAGCAAGCAAGTTGACAATTGAGATTCACTAGCATTTAAATCAACTAGATAGAGGTTCTCATATCTAAAGCCTTGAAGATCAAGTTTGAACCATCTACACTAATGATCTCAACATCATCTACTCCAAATATGCATTTGAATGCAAGATCACACAATTGGGCCACAGATAGCAAATTGAAGTTCAAGCCCTCAACTAGCAAGACATTTGATATGCTCAAGTCATTGGATATTGCAATCTTACCAAGACCCTTGACCTTGCCTTGCCATTATCACCAAAAGTAATACTATCAATGCCATCATTGGTGTTGGAGTTGATTGATTTGAACATTCTAGAATCCCCGTCATGTGTTGAGTGCACCCACTATCAAGCACCCAATGCTTCCTTCGGCTTTGTAATTTGACCTAACAAAACAAATTAGTTCTTCTTAGTACCCACACTTGTTTGGGTCCTCCAAAGTTAGTGACCAAGGATTTTGGCACCCAAATTACCTTCTTATTTGGCCAACAATGGGTTGTGCCAACATATTTAGCCATTACACCATCTCTCCCTTTGTAAGCATATAACATGAATCAAAATACATGGAGGTGGCTTTAGCAAACTTTGTTTATCTCATGTTAAGCTTGCAATATTGATCAACATGCCCACTTGCTTGCATTGTTGCAAAACCAACCATTGCTTGTCACAAAGCTAGGCTTTGGAGTTACAAAGGCCGTCTTGCCTTGCCTTTCTTGGGGTATAGCCCAATCCCTATTTGCAAAGAGAAAATCTTTGGCTACCCAAGCACTTTAGCAAGCGTGCATCTCCACCATATGCCTTACCCAAAGCATGAGTGAGTTCATTAACATCATTTTTCAATTTTTCATTTTCACTCACTAGTGTAGCATCAACCATTGAGCTCTCACTAGTGGATGTGCAAGTGGAAGTGCTAGTGTTGGTTTGTGCAACAATGATAGGAGTGAAAAATGATTCATCTAGAATATCACAAGTAACTCCAATATCACATGATACAACAACCTTGTCCTTGTTTTGATCAAGGATGGAGGAGTGAGCCTTTTCAAGCTTGTAGTGAGTCCTCTCAAGCTTCTCATGGGCTTCCATTAGCCTCTCATGAGAGCCATTGAGCTCATCAAAGGCTTGTTCAAGAGCCTTAAGCTTCTTGTTCAATTCTTTGCACTCCTTCCTCTTTGTTTCAAAGCAAGCATAAGTTTGCTTCATCATATCCATGAGTTCCTCCTTGGAGTACTCCTCCTCCTCATCACTACTATCATCATCACTATCACTATCATCATGAGATTGTACCTTTGTTGGCTTAGCCATGAAGCATGATGGAGTGTCGAAGATGGAAGGCTTGTTGATAGAAATACTTGCTAATGCCTTCTTCTTGGTCTTCTTCCTCTCATCATCACTAGAGTCATCATCGGAAGATCGAATCATCACTATCCCAAGTCACCATGTAAGATTCACCCTTCTTCTTGGTGAATGATAGCTTCTTCTTCTCTTTCTTGTCATACTTGCCCTTCTTCTTTTCATCATCATCACTATGATTGGGGCAACCCGCAATCATGTGATCGGTGCTCTTGCACTTGTAGCATCTCTTCACATATTCATTGCTCTTGAAGTTGTCTCTTCTCTTTCTAGCACCATAGCCCTTCTTCTTCATGAACTTGCCAAACTTGCGCACAAAGAAGACCATCATCTCATCATCAATATCACTTGCATCTTCATCATCACTTGATTCTTGCTTCTTTGCTTTGCCCTTGTTCTTAGATGATGAAGCTGTTGACATATCTTAACGTCGTTACCAAAAGTAGATTAAAATCTATTCCTGATAACAGCGCCAAAAATAGTTAACCACCGTTCATGCCACTTAAGCCAAGTTGTCATCCCCAGCATGGCAGAGAGATGCGGTATTGAAATATGCATTTGCTCTTCTAATAAATAAATATAAATGTGTATCTGCAAGCGCACAGATAATGCCGATGTAGCATTTTAACCAGGAGTATTCCAGGTATTGTTATTTATATTTTTACCACTGAGAAGGGATACTGAGGAATAAATGAGGAATGAGTAATGAGTATCACTGCATGTGTAATAGAGAGTTTTCATCTATCTCTCTCAATACAGGATAAGTGCCACATAAGATATAGATAATGAATGAATAGTGACAAAAGATAAATACTGATTAACATATATATAGCCACATAAGATAATGATAAGCACCTCAATAGATATTCTAGCAAGTCATTAGCATGGAATTAGGACGAACTATAAGAATATTCCCTAAGTCATTCTTAACTATACAGTCTAGCATATTATGATTAGTGCAATTATACTTGGCAATCATGGTAAGATAAGAGATATTCATGGGTAGTGAGTATTACTAAGGAAGATGAGAAACATAGCAATCACTTCCCCGTAATAGTACTGCTCTGCCTTCCCTAAAAGGGGAAGGGGGACTAAAAAAAGGACTAACGGACTGTCACCCCCGCGAACTCCCTCACGATCCGGAATGTGGTACAATCGCAAAAAAATCGGTTAGGCACCACGCTACACAATTTTCTTTTACCCCAGCGCTGATGGAAAAAGTTACGATCTAAACAGGGTAGTTTTGATCTAACTATCCAAAGCATATAAATCATACAAAAGAAAAAAATTTGAGAACAAAATCAAATAGAAAAATTCTAAACAAATAATGAAGTAAGTAAAGTCATATTTATATTGAAGAACAAATGATGAAAAAAGAATAAAAGAGAGAATTACCATAATCCTCTTACGACCCAAAAAACCAATCGTAGATTGACCCCCTTCTAGTTCTAACCCATATAGCTATGCTAAACTGAATTAGTTGATGTGGTGGCTCTAGGGCTTACAGGGCCCTCTCCTCCTAGATGGATCTTGAATAATAATTTTAGGTTTAGAGGGATCTCTCCTCGGGTCAGGGGGCCTTCCTTATTACCTCCTAAAAAATTTCGTCCTCGGATCAAACCGACCTTAATGGGGGCTTGATGCAACCTCAAAGGCGGTGGAGGGGGGGCCCACAAGGAGCCCCTGAAGGGCCCCTTCCCTGGGGCGGGCCCAGGGGGTTGGGGGGGGCGCCCTCCCCCTGGCCCGCTCAGCCTCTCATTTCTTTGCCCCTTTTTGACCCTTTAGAGGTTCTTTTTCCTGCGGATGATAATTATCTCTATGAAAAAATGAGATGGGGGTCTTTCCCTCCATATTTTGTATCCCTATGCGAAAAAGGACATTCCCCCAAAACTTGTGGAATTCTGTCAGAAAAAACCTTTTTCTAGGGTTTTTTTATATAGACCTTTTTCCTTGTTATTTTAGGGTTTGGGTTTTGGTATTTAAAACGTAAAAAACCCCCAAGCTTACCTTTTGTCGTCCCTGGCAAAGATAGATCAGTGATGGTTTAGGAGTTGCTGAAAATGCTTTCACCCCTTTTTAAAGGACACATGCTTTCAAAAAAGATTTTTCTAGATTAGATCAACTATTAAAATTTTTAAAAAATTACTCATTTACCTTCCACCAGGGGCTTGAAAACCCTACCGTGTCTTTGGGGGTTGAAAAACAAACGGTCTGTCAAGACCATTCCCTTTCTCTTTGATCAAAAAATGCTTTTGGAATTTTTGTGATTTTTTTAAAAAAAATCAGAGACTCTTTTTTGACTCTCTCAAGTCGTCCTTTGTGGTATTTCTGGATCCTTTCCAAGGCATGATGGGTAGCCCTTTTAGTTGTGGGATTTGTGGTATAAGGGATTGTGGTTTGCCTTCTCTCTCTTACCCCCACTTCAATAACTAAATCTGGGCTTATAGGGGGATGCTATAATATTACAAGAATAGTTGCTAGTAAACCGCGGGGCCAAAGGGAAAAGGGCAATAAGTCAAATCAGATGGTGTGTGGGGAATGAAGGTTTTATGATGTGTGGTGGTGGTATATGATGAGGGTGAAAGTCAAAATTTCTTTTGCCCCGGATTACTTTTTTTTTTTTAAACCTTTTGGGGGAATAGATCTCGAAATATATATTATATTTTGTGGGGATATTGTGCCCCTAATTCTACTTCGGGCCTTTCCCATTTTTACCTCTTTCTCACTTTTTTAATTTTTCTGAGGTTGGGGGGCATTGCCCATTTTTTTTTCCCCGTCTTCTCTTTTTTTTTCTTTTTTTTTTTTTTTTAAGGCACTCATCCTTGCGAGCAATAAACAAAGGGGGCTAGGCATTTTTTCAAGGAAAAAAAGGAATGGGAAATTTTGTGTTTCTATTCTCCCCCGGGTTTTAGGAGTAGAATGTTTTTGGTGGGGGTTTGGGAGATGGAAAGGGGTGGATATAGTGGTGGTACTTGGGGGTAGAAGAAAAGTGTATGGGGGGTGTATTGGATGATACTTTGGGAAGAAAGGTAGGGGGGTGTAGTGCAAGTGATTCTTGATTCAGACCGCATGATATTTTCCCCTGAGGTCACAAAATTGACCACCCCAAAAGTCATAAGCAGTAAAAATAGTAGGGTTTTCCCTAATCTAGAAAGCATTATATATTTTTGTGGTAAATTTAAACCTCATATACAAAAAATCATCATGTATTTTTTTTAAAGTTTTTAAAAGAAAAAATTTTTCCAGAATTCGATTTTAGGAACGTAAAAGTAACTCAAATTTCCCATATCATATCCGTCAACGACTTAGCCCAGATGGGATTTCCCCACAGTTCGGGTTTTTAGAGAAAATTCAAACTAACAGTTATGCCAAAACTTGGAGAGAGATCAAATTGAAAATAGGTACTTGAAGGAATTATAGCAGATAAAAAAAACCCTTTATTCATCCCTCCATTTTAAAGGTTTATCTTTAGGGTTCTTTTTTAGCATAGCTATTTTTTTTATTCTTTGTGTGGGGATATTACCTCGGCATACCCCTAGGGCCTTATGGCCTACCGACCAGAAGACGGCCCACCCAGCCTTGCGGCACGCGACCAACCCGTCGTGCTCGCCAAGGACTCAAAGGAAGTCTTGCTCCCCAAAGGGAAAATCCTTTAAAATAACCGGATTTCCTTTTAAGGGACCGATCTTTAAATTGTAGGAATGAAAATTGAAAAACCCTCCCCGGGTAAAAGGCGGCAGGGGCCCCCCCCAAAATCTGTCTAATCATTACGGATCTTGTAACCTAATACTTCAGTCAATCCGCCCCCAGAACCAGGGCGTAGGGTTTTACGGTGATTTGCGGCCCGAAACCTGCTAAATCTCCGTGTCTAACCCCCTCTGTGTAGCTTGATGCCGTCGCCCACATCTCGCCTAATTACTACCGTAGGGTCCCCCCTAGGTAATTGGACGCTATTTCATCGACATTGGCGTGCTGGTAGGGGGGTGTGCATCAATTCATGGCTTGTCAAGCGGTACTTTTCCTGGATTCGATGGTCCTCCCAGATCGGCCCCGTGCTCTAGTGGATTAGTCCAAAAGCCTGGATCACTCCATGGGCCCAAACGCGCCACCGCCCGGGGGGCATTCCGCTCAAAAAATTATACCACCCGAAAAAAAGAAGATCGGATCGAGCCCGGTCGTCCCATCAATCGCTCAGCAACGGTTCTGGATTGCCTCGCCTTGTGCAGGGCACGCCTGACTTTTCCGGCCTCCAGGGCCCCCGACCACGCCGCCGCCGATCCCCCCCGAAGACGAGGGCCACGAGGGGCCAGGACACTCGCCCTCCCCCGATGAGCCTCATGGATCAGCAACCAGGCGGCAGCTTCCAGCCCCAAATGCACCGAACGTCCCCGCCAGCCCTGACAGCCCCCCATCGTGAACACCGCATCATCTCCGGTCCCCAGTGACTGGGGGACCAGGCATTTTTCCCTCGAGACACGATTCTTCGGTTTCCCGCTGCCCCGCGGGGAGGGAGGCCCTGATTCCCCCCGGATCGACCAAGTTCCCGGAATTCCCCCCAGGTTTGGAGGATTAGTTTTTAAATTTTCCGCAGACAGCGTCCCCCCCACAACGAGAGGGGAACGCCGAACGCATCGAAAGGGAAGCAACCAACTCGAGCGTGCGCGGAGGCGCGAATTGGGCCGCGAGCAAGAGAAGCACACGAGGAGCCCCGCAGAGGACGACTTGACAGAACAAGTGGTGGGAGGGAATCGTGACGCCCGCCCGGGCAACCTCCAGTGGACTTCGACAAGGTGGGTGCCTTTCCCGGTGTACCCGACCCCCCCCAACCCTAGCGGTACCCGCTACGAGCTTTTCCAAATCCTCCCCCCCCCAAATCGAAAAAAAGGGAACCCCTACATAAAGGCGGCGGTGGTCCCGTCAAAAAGGGCGGGGTCCTCCGCCCAAATTTCTCCCCCCAGTACCACGTGGAACCACCCACGAGCTCGCCGGGGGACCCCGGGAAAGGCCCCCACCCCGCGACATAAAGAACTCGAGGGCCCCGGCGCGATCGAGCCCCGCCCCGCCCGTCAAAGCCCTTGAGGGAGAAAAGGGGAGGATACCCCCCTCCAAAGGGAAGCATAAAAGACCCCGGTGTGATAGGTCACCACCCCCGAGGGCCCGAACCCCTCGAGGGAACGTCGACATAGATCCCCACGATACATGATGGCAAACCTCGCCTTGGTCGGACACCGCCACCAGCGCAAAGAGCAATCGGGGGACTGCGCCCCCTGCTCCGCACATCGCGCCCCCGCCAGGGGCCCCCCAAATTTTAGAGTTACGTCGGTGGAAAAGTATGGGGAAAGGGCAAACCCGAGCATGGGCGTCCCCCTACGAGATGCACTACGCTGCTAAAGGGAAAATAAAGACGAAAATGGCAAACTCCCTTTCCGTTGTGTTGTCGACCTCCACCAAAAATGGCTCCAGAAGACCCAGGGGGCACCTCGACTTGGAACAACTAAAGGAAATTTTCTCAAGACGTCAAGGCCACATGTGTTCACCCGGGACGAGGACGCCCTAGAAGCGTCCCCCAGAGGAGCAACAAGAGCCCCCGGGAAACATAGGCGTTTCTCCAACAAGCGGTTGAAAATCGCAGGATCTCTGCCCCAGAGGCCATCCCCCATCTTCTCCAACGGCCTGGGGGGGACGATCCAAAAAAAGCTAGCGCAGAAAAGCATAAACCATAAAAGAGCTCAGACGATCGCGAACCCTTTTAAAGAAAATCAAGACACGCCCCCCGCAGCGGGGAGACCATGCGGCGTACTCTGGGATCTCCAAAGTAAAAGGGATAACGATCGCCGACCAGACCCCGTAGCAAAGGGAAAGGGCCCCGGCGCCCACCGAGATCCCGTCAAACAACCCCTAGCGTTCCCCCGCAAGGTAGTTTAAAGGGGCGTGACAACCCTACGTCGCCAAACAAACGCCCGCCCCAAAGAAGAATACGACGAAGCTACGAAAGATCCTCGAGGCCCCGTCCCTTCCCAAAAAAAACCCAAACACTCCATGGCAATTGTGAGCCCTTGAGTCCGAGTGAAGGAAAAGAAGTGAAAGAGAGCAAAGAAAGATGACTCCGAAAGGACAAAGACTAAAACCCACCCCCCTCGGAGTTCTGCCCCAGCTTCAATTACTACCCATTTTTGGGGGGCAGCGGGTTGTGGAAGGGAGAGGGACTCGCAGGTTCAAAAGGATGTCTACTCATCTCGCAACCAGGAGGGTGATTCAGCCAACGCTCGCTCCTTTTTGGTGGGAAAACAACCAATTGTTTCCCATAGAAGAGAGGGGACGGTTTATAGATATCCCGGCCACTTCCCATAATGTTGACCCACCATCGCCCGTGCCGCTTCGGGAAGGTGCTAGTCGACGGCGACAGTGCCTTCAATATCATATTCCCCGTCATTCCCCCAACTCGCTACCCCAAGAAGGACCTTTCTGCCGAAAATTTCTCCTTTGGGGGATCACCCCCCAATAAGGCTTTTAAACACCGTAGGCCGGATTCCCTGCCCGTGCATTTTGGCGACCAAAATCACTTCAGGGGGGAGAACATTAACTTCTTTTGCTAACTTCGAGACGCCTACCTGCGTACTGGTTGACCACATCGCCAAATATGGCAGTCCCGCACTACACATACATGGTACTCAAGATCCCGACGCAACAACATCCTCACCCTCCATCCCAACCCTGAAGTTTGCATATGAGTGCGAGCAAAAAGACGATAAACCCGTCGAGAGCCCCAAAATCCGGGATTACAATTCCAAAACTAGCGACACCCCCCCCGCAAAGAAGAGAAGGAAGCAAAGAAGCAGCGACCACCCCCGACCCCCCGCAGCAAGCAAGAAGACCATCTCCCCCCCGGGGGTGCAAGAGATGCCCCAGCAAAAAAGAGTCCAATAAAAGCTTGTACTGTATACTCTTCCAATAATGAATAAAGGCTTTCTTTCGCGTATTTTTTTTAAAAAAAACCTTTGAGCAAGCAAAACGCCCCGGGGTACGATGACCCCCCAAAACGCTCACGGGGTATGCGACCCCTGCAAACGCTCACGGCGTACGACGACCTCTGCAAAATGCCACGCCCTACACGACCCCTCAAAAAAGTCACAGCGCCCCAAAGGCCACTTAACAAACCACCGGGGCATACGGGGCCACGGCAATGA
The DNA here is from genome assembly GCA_022036555.1 of Microstegium vimineum. Taxonomy (NCBI): domain Eukaryota; kingdom Viridiplantae; phylum Streptophyta; class Magnoliopsida; order Poales; family Poaceae; genus Microstegium; species Microstegium vimineum. The sequence continues at coordinate 28,541,028 of CM039134.1, forward strand.
GTACTAATTGATCGCGACCTCAAAAAAACGCAATAGGGGGTTTTTTTCCCAAAAAAGCCTGGCCCTAACCAAAAGCTCCCCAAGCGGCCCGCCAATGATCCTAGCGAATAGAAGTAGTACCCCCAAGCGCTATGAATTTCATTTTAAAAGGCCTCCCCAAATGGGATTTCCCCAGAAGACGGGCGATGTCACTTGGGTGGGGCCGAGGTTGTGTGCCAAGAATTGTATACGACCACAGTACAGTCGATGACTCTACAAGCAGCTGGTTTTTTTCCCCGGTTTGTAGGAACGGTCCCACAGGCTTGTAACGCCACTACGAGCCTCTCGGAAAAGGCCCTTCACAGATCTCCCCAAGCGTGCATGAGCTGTTCGCCCTCGCCCGCGGGTTGCCAGCGTGTGCCCCTTGGGAGTCCCTTATTTTTATCCATGCGGAAAATGGCGCTTTTTGCCCTACAAATTTGGCCATTTGAGACCCCCCCCGAACTTCATCGCTACGGCTTCGATTAGCAGGGCCCCAGGAATAAAGTGAAACAAAAAGCCACGCCCCAAATATATTTCGCTTTGTAGTTTTACTTACACGTCCCAACATTGTATCCAGATAAAATTATCGTTTTCCGTAGCAAAAAAAGACTGAAAAAAAATTGAGATCCCAAAGAAGGAACCACCTAAAGATAGTCCTCGCGATTACAACTTCTCCCACTGAGCGATAAGCGACTACTTCCTAAGTTCCTAGTCCAGAGATCAAATCATGTGAAGTTGACATTGCAGGCTACAAAACATGATGATCCCAGGGATATGTTACCAAAACGGTGGCACTCTCCCCCGATGCCCGATAGGCCGATGACAGATAACTCAGGCACATCCCTTTGGGGGGCCCAATTCACCCCTGCCCCCCAAATGACATGAAGTCGGCACGAGAGCGCCCCAAAGACACGCAAAGCTCGATCACAAAAAAAAGACCCTCTGGAAAGGGGACCTTTCCTGAGTCGATTGTGTAGCCAGCACCCCCGATCCTGGATTCACAAATACAAAATCTGGCCCCAATACATGGGGCCCCTCTCCAGCAGCCCCGCTCCCTTTATAAGAATGCCCCTCAGATCTTCCCCCCAAAACATCAATTCTCCACACCACAAAAAACAACGCCTTGGGGGGATCGGCCCCAAGAAAATGTTTCTCGAAAGGGAGTCTCCGAAAAGGGAAGTAGGGGTGGCAAAAAATCCTGGACACCCGAAGAGATAAAACCCCAACGTCGAAGCTCATCGCAAAAATGCGGAAAAAAGACGACAGACCGGGGGAATTTCACATCTCACGCACATTGTCGCCTATGATCCGGAAGAAAAATCCCCAAATTAGGTCCTCTGACAGAGCCAGCAGGGTGGCAAAACCCCCCATAGGACGCGCACCGCCACCCCCCATCTCCCTCAACAAAACCTAGACTAAAAAATGCCCCCCTATCTTTTTATCACCTTTGCAGCCCGCAAGTGTGGGGATTATTGAAAAAGGGGGACGGAAACCCTCTAATCATGATATATAGCAAGAACCCCGGGTCTTCGTATCCCGACGCACTCGGTAAGACAAGAAGAAATGACCCTTCCCGTTCCGCCAACCCGCCGGGGGTTGTCCTTTATACCGAGCGGCGCAGCGCTTCGCCTTCCAGGGTTTTTGGGGAAAAAACCCCAACGACCCATATGGGAACCCCCATTTGCCCACTCATTGCCCTTAAACACGGGGGGCCAATGCGCGGTTAAAATTTGCCCATTTACTTCCCCTTTTTTTCTCCCCTTTTTATTTATTCTAGATAAACCTCATTTACGGCTAATGATTTTTAATATCACCAAAATTACAGTCCCCGGGGGCTGGAGTCGCAACTTTGTTATAATCTATTTTGTGCGCTACAGTAACATGGGGTCAGTGCCCGGGGCGACAGACCCAAAAAGCTTGCGATATAACCCAACTCGGGGACTCCGTCAACAGAACCTGACTCGGTTTCCTATTGCTCTTGCCCGGCTCGGGGGGTTTGCCCAAAATATACCCAGCAAGGCTCGGGGGTGGGGTACGGCATGAAGGGCAAAAACCCGGGGATGACGCCGGGGGTTGCGAATCAAGCAACATGACCCCGAGCAAAAACCTCCTAGCTTACTCAGGGGTGGGGGTACGGGTATTCGCAGTCATTTCTCATTAAACTCATATTTCAGTATTTTCAATTTTAAAAATTGATCCTGAACAAAAAGCTTCCCGTTTTTACATCAGGCTTGAGGACTACGGGGGATTCGCAATATTTTTCCAAACTCATGCTTCAATTTTTCATCTTTTTGGTCTTTTTAAAAGCTGGTTCACGAGATACTTCCCCCTGCTACCATGTTGGGGCTAAGTGGGTACCTTCATTTGGTGAATTTTACTAAAATCTTCTCGACAAAACCCCGCGTTTTGTTTGTTGTTTTTGCGGGGCCTAAGTGGGTACATTCACCCGGGAAGAATTTTCAAAAGTTTTTTTTTCTTCGCACACACATCCCCCCCAACAAGCGCCCCAACACTCGATGAGGCGACCACCGCCCATCACCTAGCGCTCTCGACCCGCCGACTGGGGGGGACTTTCCGATCGGCCCCGCATCAGGGGCCTTGTCGGGACTTCCGCGACCCCGACGCATGATGGGACCACGAACACCCCCAAAGGGAAACGCTGCGGGCCGCCCAAGAATATACGTCTCGGGGACTTGTTGGTTTTACCCACGAGTCTATTCACATGGGGTTTTAATAGTTTTAAAATTTTTTTTTTTTTTAAAAAAAATGGTGTAAACATGATTAAAAAAATTGGGGAAAAAAAAACATTAAAAGGGAAAAGATAACTACCAAGTTTTTCCCCCTTGGCACGGCGGGTTTGGTGGTTTAAATCCCCGAACAGGACTCCTTAAGTCCCTTTGTTGTCCCAGGGCTCATTGGAGGGTAGTGGCGCCCCTTGGGTTTCGCTTCTTCTTCTGGTTTGATTTCTTTTTCTCTCCACACTTGTGTTGGGCGGTGGGGCCCCCCGGACAAGCTTCTATTCTAGATATTTTTTAAAAATTTAAGGGGGCGTACCTTTGCTTCTTCCCCAAAATTCTCCCCTCCGTGGTTTGGGGTTTGTCATAGGTATATTCCCTTTCCCAAACCCTTTGGATTAAGGCATTGTACCATACATAAAACTCGTAGGTCAACTTGGCCATAATGTTGACGTCCAATCCGATTAAAACAGATTGTTTTCCCTGGAAGGAGCATCTTTTTTGATTGTGCATTCTTTGGTTTTGGGACACCTGGGCCCTCTTTTTTGATAAAAAAGGGGGGATCTGATTTGGTAAACTTATTGGGGGTGGAGTGTCGTGACCATCTTTCTGTTTCCCTTTCCCGTACTTGCTTCTTGTTCTGGTTCTTGTTCTTGTTCGCATTTTCTGCTTGTTCCTTCTATTGGTCCCTTTTTTGGGTTCATCTTGGGGTTGTTCAAAAACTTGTAAGGTCTTGTTCTTGGGGTAAATATCTCCTTCTCTTTAAATGAAGAAACTGATCTTGGTACACTACAAAAGATGACACTCCAGCATGTTCAAAAAGGGGCCTTTCCCTAAGATGATGGGTGCCCTCTCACCCAACCCCGGTCTCTATCACCATAAAGTCTGCTGGGATATATGAGGGGACCAAACTAGACACGTATATCTTTTAATATTTTCCCCTTGGGTAGCCCCAGTGTCCGTCTGCAAGCTTTCAAACAAGGGTTGTTTTTTTAAAAAAGGATAATTAAAAAATTTCTCATAATTAAATCTGGGCATGATATTTACGCTTGTGCCAAAGTCGCAAAGTGCTTTAGGAAAGTCTGGACGCCAATGGGGATTGGGGTGACGGGGCCCTCCTGGATCTCCTTTCTTGGTTGGGGGATAAGTCACCACACCACTCTTCTACGAGGTTGTTCCAATAAGCACCCGCATCAAATATGTCTAAAAGATTTTCAGATTCTAATCCTTTTTCCCGGGTTTTGATGGAATTTCCCGGGGTTTTGGTAGGAACACAGCAACTATTTGGGTTTTCTGAGATTCCCAAATTTTTTTATTAAAGCTAATTTGGGTTTTTGATGGCAAAAAGAAAAATTACCATTCTATTTTTTATAGTTTCTAGTATTTTATCATTGGAAAAGATTAATGAGTTCACTGCATGTGTAATGGAGAGTTTTCATCTATCTTCTAATACAGGATAAGTGTCACATAGAATAGATAATAAATGAATTGATAAAAGATAAATATGACACATATATGTAGCCACAAAAGTAATGATAAGCCCTCAAAGATATTCTTGAAGTCATTAGCATGGAATTAGGATGAACTATAAAAATATTCCCTAATCATTTTAACTATACAGTCTAGCATATTATGATTAGTGCAATTATATTGGGAATCTGGCAAGATAAGGATATTCATGTGTAGTGAGTATTAAAGGAAGATGAGAAAATCAATCGTTTCCCCCGTAATAGTACTGCTCTGCCTGCCTACAAAGGGGAGGAGGACTACAAAGGATCAATAGGACTGTCACTCCCGTGAACTACCTCACGATCCGGAAGTAGGGTAAAAACGAGATAAAACGGTCTAGGCACCACGCCTCACAATATCTATCTTTACCCAGCGCTGATGGATAAACGCTATCGATCCTAAACATGGAATGATTGATCTAACTAGCCAAGCATATAATCATATAAATAAGAACAATATAATTGAGAACATAATAAAATAGAGTAAAGTCTAAAAAATATAATGAAGTAGGTAAAGTCATATTCATAAAAATTGAAGAAAAATGAAAACAAGGAATAACTGGAGAGAATTCCAATAACCCTCTTTACAGACAGAAACCAATGTAGATTGACTCCTTTAGTTTAACCCCTTTAAGCTTGCAAAACTAGAGATCTAGTTGATGTGGTGGTCTGGGGGCTTGATCAAGGACCTCTCCCCCTAAGATGGATCTTGAATAATGAATTAGGGTTTCAGAGGGGATTCTCCCAGGGTCGGGGGGGCCTTCCCTTTATATAGCCTCCCAAATAAGTCGTCCGTCGGATCAAACCGCCCTTTAAAGGGGGGGTTAGATGCAACCTCAAAGGCGGTGGAGAGAGGTCCACAAGGCAGCCCCCTGAAGGGCCTTCCCCTGGGCGGCCCCCCCGGGGGGTAGGGCGGGGCCCTACCCTGGGCCGCCAGCCCTCGTTTTTCCCGGCCTTCTTGCCCCTTCTGAGTGTTTTTTTCTGCGGATGTAATTATCCTATGAAAACATGACTGTGGGTTTTTCTCCATTTTTCCCTGATACCCCCCTACAGAAATAGAATTCACCAAAATTGGGGAAATTTGTCAGTAAAAAACCTTATTTCTGGGTGTTGGTTTATATGACCCTTTTTTCCTTATTTAGTTGAGGTTGGTTTTGGGTTTAAGGAGTCAAAGAACCCTTGAAGGTAAGCTCTTTTTCTTCCTTGCCCTCTTTTTCCCTCATTTCTTATTGTATTGCTTTCGGTCATGATTCTCCAAGTATTCATTGGGAGTGATTTGCCCAAAACCCATTTTCCCAAATTTATTTGTCAAGGTTTTGTATTTTTTGGGCAAAAACCAAGAAAAAGGGTTTTGGAAGTTCATCCTTCCCCCTTGTCAAAGCTCTTAAGGTCTTGATGATCACTTGGTCTATGAAATCCCCGGGTAGATCATCATCCTTCATTTGAAGTGAGATATTTTCCCTTAAGCATATACAACTTGGGCTTCTTTCCCGTTGAAGTGCCTTCTTGTATCTTCAAGTTTTTTCCACACTTCATTTCCCTTCTCAAGATTTTTTATTTGCTAAAACATTTTGAGTAATGACATTGTATATGCATTGTGGTAGTGGCATTGCGGTTCTCTTCTCTCTAGGTGTGGGGTTCTCTTCATCAAATTGACATGTCCTTTTTGGTCCACCCACACCTTCTCATAAATAGCCCAGATGCTTTTCATTTCCCCTTTTTAATAATCAAAAGATGTGATCAAAATTGGTGGTTTGCTTCCCCAAAGGTTTAATGATATTTGAGCCCTCCTAAACCGAAGGTTTTTAATCCTTTTAAAAAGCGGTGACCCGGCTTGATACCACTTGAAGGTCCAGATGGCTAGACGGGGGGGGGGTGAAAAACCTAAAAAAAATTCTAAAACCCCTAGAGAAAGGGTTTGATAAACATTTAAACAAAGCTTTTTGTTCTAGCTTACTAGGGTTGCAAAGCCACCTATCCAAGCATTTAGTTAGTTTAAATGCCTGCACCAATAGCAAGAACCCCAAGGCATTAACACAAGCTAGCAAAACAACAACAAAGAAGTAACAGCAGTAATAGACAAGTATGAAGGAAATAAATGAAGAGAGGAGGTGTTGAATACCGATGCCTTTTGTGGATGAAAATCAAAATGAAAACCAATCCAATGAAAACCAAAGAGTAGCCGAGAGACAAAGTTGACACACTATTTTTCTCCCCCGGTTACTTGGTTGCCACAAGTGTCCCGTTGTGTGAACTACTCAAATGGTGATTTGGTGACTAATAGGCAATCAAAGCCAGCCCACTCAGGGGGACCCAAGAATCCACCCCAAAAGAGGTAACTCAACGAACGAGCAATCCACTAGAGTTCCCTTTGGCGCTCCCGTGTGGGTACAAGCCTTCCACAACGTCAAAACCCGGGGCGAACAATCACTAACCGGTCGAAGCTTCCCCAATCACCCCAAACCCTTAGGTGTTGGAAAATCCAAAAATAACAAGAAATCCCCCGGCAATGACGATGACTAAGTGCCATAGATGCAAAGCAATAATCAAACACTTGGGTTTACTAAGCTCTACAAGAATGCAATTGAAGCAAAGAGAGATGAGTTGGGGGGTATCTCAAGAAAGCACAAATGTCTCAAATGAATGGAAGGTGCAAGAGAAAGCCCTAGGAGCGGCCAAAACATATATATAGAAACCCCAAAGCAACTAGCCATTTTGCTCCTTGATCACAGCTTTCTGCGCCACTCCGGACGCTACCTCATGGGGGGGGGGTCCGGACCATCGAATGCGTGTCCGGACCCTTTGTCATTTGAATCCGCCCGTTGGCGCCTTTACCTATGGCTGCCGCGTGTCTCCGGACGCTCCAATAGTGCGAGTCCAGACCATTGTTGCCCACGTCCGGACTCCACACAGAGTCGGTCTAGAGAGCTCCTTATCTTCGGATGATCATCCGAAGTCTCACGTCCGGACAACACCTTGCGTCCGGACCCTCAGCAGAGAGGTTCCAGTAAGCTCCATCACTCTGGACGCTTGTTCGGAGTCATTGTCCGGACCAGAAATGCCGCCCGGACCTCCTGTCCAGAGAAGGCAGAGGCTAGGGTTATACCTCCGGATGTGTAGCCATTTGTCTGGACCCTTGCATACCTAGCGTCCGGACCTCTGTCCGGAGCTCAGTCTCGAGTCCAAGTGAGTGGCCTTCTCTTTTCCAAGTCTTCATATGCTAACACCTTGTGTTCCAAACCTTTTGCTCAAGTGTTAGCCTTCTCATGATATTTTCTTGGATTTTACTTTAGTTCTTTATGTCACTTAGGCTGGTTTTAGATATGCAATGCAAACCTAGTGGCACATGATAACCACAATCGACACGAGTTTTTCCTTCTTGATAGTACGGCTATCTATCCTAAAGGTGATCACACTCTCTATAGTGTCTTGATCACTAAACCAAAAACGGCCCTATGATATACCTTTGCCTTGAGCCCATTTTGTTTTTTCTCTTTCTTCTTTTCCTTAGACATGGAGCACTTGATCCATCATGATCCTTCAGCTAGCTTCACTTGTCAAGTTGGATCACCCTATCTTGATCATGCACTTAGCAATAGGGTTATTCCATAGGTTTCATCAATTAACCAAAACCAAACTTGGGCTTTCAAACTCTTCTTGAGTACTTTGATCTTGATGGCCTCTTGATTGAAGTAGTAATTCATAGTGTAGGCGTGGTGCCCAGGCTAGGTTTACTTATGAATGTCCCCTGATTTTCTGGACAACGGTTAGCTCGCGTAGGTGACTTTTATAGCTACGTTGATTCCTCTGTAGTCCGTTTCCCGTAATAGGTTCAACAAGCATATAGGTGCTTAGTAGGAGAGAACTCTGTTTTCTGCTCTTATTTAAGTCATCGCCCTTGAAGATCATAAAAGATAATGCTTACCCAGTGATCAGAATAGATAGTCCTTGGTTCTTCCTTCTCTTATCAATAGTTATCTATAATTGTTTGTGAAACGAGTTAAGTTAATATAGACTTAGTCTTCCTATAACACCGTTCCTTGGGTTCGATATTTAAAACTGGGTTATCTCGGTGAAGTGCTACATCGGTATTTATTTGTGCACTTGCGGATAATTAATTTACTTGTTTGCTCTAAGAAATATCAACAAGCATTTCTGGCGTCGTTGCCGGGAAACGGTTGTTTCTTCTTTGAGATTGACTTTAAGTTTAGCTTAATCTTGTATTATACTTTTATCTTTCTTTTTATTTTCTGTATTACCTTATGGATTCTTAGTTTCGTTTATCGAGCACATAGATTCCAATCTACCATATTTTACCGTTACCACATGGATGAAAACTCTAGTCTAGCACAATCAGCTAAACCTATCCTTTTTGTGACTATAAGCTACGTCCATATTTGATAGATATAATCTAGAGAATCCTTTTGTGCCAAAAACATGACTTATCCTTTTATAGGGGAGGCTCCGGATGAGACCCATTCTATACCTTTTGGTCTCGCTATCATAACCATTTATGACATCTTCAACAACCTTAACCTTTCTGTTTATAAAAACTTCAAAAGGGTAGTTGTCGATGCATATGTTTATAATAATATTGCAGATCTAGTTGTGTTTAAAACTTGAGATAGGTGATGGAGGGGAAACCACTTCACCAAATCACATCTTAAAAGGTTTCCCTAAGACAACTTAACGTTTTTAAAACCATCATCACTTAGATCCTAACATAAATATTCACATTTTCGTTGCCTTGTGAAATGAGCATAAAGATATATTATATACCTTCGGTATTCCTGTCACTAACCTTTCCAGGTTTGGAGCAGAAAGATTGAAGGAACAACAAACATAAGGTATGTCCAACCAATTATTATACAACATTGAAATTACATTCATCCAATCTTGTTTTTCCAAATTCAAGCTTGGGGGGATAAACCATCATAAAAATATCTTTTGCCATGTTGCTATATTATCTAGGTTGTTACTACCTTTAAGGCATGCTCAAAGTACCTTTAAATCTCCATAAAAACTTTCATGCTACCTTTGTCTACTATAGTGTATGTTTAGGCTTTGAAGAATTTTTTATATCTTTTAAATTATGCATGGTGCTTAGTTTAAATCAAAGGTATTTGGATATTACTTCTAAAGGCTTTTTAATCTAAGCTTGGTTAGGTTAAAATGTCTTCCTAAATCAAATTAGACGTGGTGTCTAGGTTGGTTTTTGAACTGATAGTATGTTGTGGTAGATATTGGATATTTTTGGACTAATCCCTACAGGAAAACTTTGAAATCAAATTGGGAAAGTCTTGAGAGGAACTCACATTGGCGATGAATAGAGACACATGAACTTCAACAACTTACACAAGAGAGACACAACTAATTCATCAAGATAGATGAATTCCATGGAGCGAGAAGACAAGGATAACCTTAAACCACTCAATCCATGGAAGAGAAGGTGAACAAACTTCAGGACAAGACAATGAAAATATCAAGATCAGAGGAACAAAGGAGACAAGCCACTAAGGCACAACCAGTTGATCAAAGGAAGCTTCCATGAAGTGTTACAGCGCCATCATTCTTCAATAAGGTAAAGGTAAGTAATCATCACTCTAAAAGCATTTCTTTGATTCTAGTATTCACATAAATAAATATCTAAAACATGTTGAGCTACAACATTATTTGATCCAACCTCATAAACTCAACATGTTAATTCTTTTAAGCTTGTTCCTAGTACCACATTCTTGTTCTCACAAACTTAACCTCATGGGCTGAAATGTTGCACATCCAACTTTGGAAGATGATAATCTTAATCATTATTCATAGATAAATTCTTCAATGTGCTTAAGAAATTTAATTTTCTAAGTGTTGTTGAAGTGCTACATTTATACTTATCTATTGATCTTATCACCCATGCTATGGTTAAACAAAATACTCAAATTTTTCACAATATGTTTAGGCTAGAGAAAAATAAACTTATGGTTCTGTTGGTGTTTTCCCACCAATAGAGTCCATGCACTTAATATTTGGCTTGTTTATATGAGCAAGACACTTCTTCACCATGCCATCAAGAGCATGGGTGGATGACACCCTACCAATGAAGATAGAAGATTCAAGAGACCTATCATCCTAATCTCCATTGGAGCTTACACTCCTGAAGAAGTTATCTGTGACCTTGGAGCAAGTGTCAACATCGTGTCAAGCTTGCAGATCAGACACTATGCTACCCCAAAGGAATTCCTTAATATATCAGCATACGAGTTGGACACTCATTTCGTACAGTAAACCTTGTGATTGGAGAAATAGGTAGAGATGAGAAATCACTCATTATCTTGGGACGTCCATTCTTAAGAACAGCTAATGCCATCATAGCGTCAAGATCTGTTTCATGATCAAGGATGAGAAGGAGGGGTTCACTTTCATGAAGCATACACTCAAGGCTCTTACTCATCCTTAGAGGTCGTACATATACGAGGACACAACTGTTGCTACAAGAAAGAAAAACATCAACAATAGAAGGAGGAAGAGTAAAGCTCAACAACCAAGAGAAGACCCAGATGATCAACACTATTGATTCAGGGTATGGCCAACTCCTTCTATCATAATACCTTGCTATGCTGGGTGATCCAAGGGTACCTACCATTGATTACAAGATCAAGAAAAGTTCTACAAGATATTCTAAAATATTGGATCAAGCAGTAGCATAATGTCTGAGGTGACATATCAACATTCATATGGCAATAGACCTCTATACCAGACATATGTGCAGCTTCTGCTAGCAGACCAATCATTCTGATTTTCAGAGGGAATAACTCCATGATCAACATCGGAGATCACTATGTTCCAGCCAACTTCATGGTTCTGGATATGAGAGAGGAAGATGGAGTCCACCTCATTGAAGGAAGACCTTTCCTCAATGCCACTAGCACAATCATCTACATGAAATCAAGAGGGGACCACTTCTGATTTCCTGAAGAGAAGACATATTGCTACTTCAATAGCCACTCCACTTATGAAGAATCGCTCTCAATGCCAAATGAAATAAGTCACCAAGGATGAATGGACAGACTATCCAAGAGAAAGTCAATATATGAAGACCAATCCAATAATGAAGATAAAAGATCTTCGAAGGAAGAAAGTTGTACCACCAACAAATGATGTATCACTTGCTACAGAGAGCAAAGAAGAAGCAGAACCTCAAAATAGTGAACCACAGGAAGTGAAACCTTAGACTAAGAAAGAGTGGACGAAGAAAGAGACTTCATCAGAATATTAACATAAGGTGAGCAAACACCCAAGTCCTCATCAAGATTGGACAACACTCCTGAAGATATTTGAACTAGAAGAGATGTCCGGTTCGACGGACCTAAATCTCCGAACCTTGACCGAAAGGTAAACTCGGTAAGTTTGTTGACACCAAGAATGACACAATTTTATATATCTAAAATGGTGTCAACAACCTCAGGATCAAGAATAGACAATCACATCATGAGCATATTTTATAAAATAGCAAGTTCCACGTGTCTATGAAGTATTTGATGTAGGATTAGAAGAAATAGAGCAAGGAGGGCTAGTGGGACCCACATAGTGGGTCAGCCGACACCACTTGGGCCCACCAAGCCCCTCACTCTGGCCATGATCTAGGAGAAGCACTCCCAAGTGATCCTCAACCCTTGGATCAACTTGTGCTTTCTCCCAACGGCTCAAATTCACCTCACATGGATCCATGGGGCCACATCAAGGAAATCAACGTGACAATTATCTCAGAAGAAGCAACCAAGTCACATGACATGTGGGGACACCATCTAGAAGACCGAGGTGGGCCCCAGATCCTACAGGGGGTCGACCGATACCCTACAGGGGTACCCCCCCCCCTCACTTGGTCCCTGACCAGTGGGGCATGTTCTAGAAGCTTGGGGGTAGGGCCCACTGCCATAGGGAGGTCGGCCGATACCCCCTAGGTTGGTGCTGCACCTGGTGACTCCCCCACTCATTTAACACATGTTGAAGATCAAGACCATCCACTCTAAGTCGGTTTAGAGGTGGTGGATCTAAGGGTGGAGAATTGAAGCCCCTGGATCGATGATGTGGCAATGGAGTAGCCCCTACTCCACCTCCCACTATAAATAGAGGCTCATACCCCCTCTCTAGATATGATGTAATCCATACAAGTCACTCTGTTCTCAAGTGGAGATTAGTCTAGTGGTGTTCTCTAGTGTGGGAGTTAGAGTTGAGTTGAGCTTTGCTTAGGATTTCCGGAGTTGTCTTCCTGGAAAATCTAGTATAAGCTCTTGTATCTTTTCTCTTTTGTAAGACTTTACTTATTTAATGCAATATTCCTTCCTTACTTTACTTATTCTTTACTTTGTGCAATATTATATTTGTTATAATATTGTTGTGGTTTATCTTTTCATTTAGTTGTTATAAACTAGATTGTGATCCTTGTGGCCATTCCTGTATGCGATCATCACCTGTAATAGGGTGCTTTAATTGTCGTGTACACGATTAGAGTAGTGAGAGTAGGTGTAAGCGTGATGCTTATACTTAATCTTGCCTTTGGTTATCGCTTGCTGCATGGATTGGTTTGTGGTATCTAGCAAGAGAGTGACAGCCTTATCTAGTCTTTGTATTCCACCATGTGTTGCGGTATAATCTGTGCGCTTGCAGATTTATCCAATAGTCATAAGAAATATCAATAAGCATTTATGGCGCCATTGCCGGGGGAAAGCATAGCCTAGAAATTTTAATAGAATTGAATCCAGAGTTTACTATCAAATTAGTTATCAAATAGTTGTGGGGGTTAACCCCTTGCCTTTGTCTCTCTTAATTGTGAACCAAGGTATTGTATGAGTGAGTTCCAGTTTCGAGCAACCACACTAGAAAATCTAAGAGCTTCTCAAGGAAATCTAGACATCATCTAGGGTCTCCTCGAAAGCTCACCTCGAATTCAGATCCACTTAAGGAAGGAGGCTCCACTCCGTTCATCAAGCAATCTATGGTTCAAGAGGCTATTTCTGACTTCTCGGCTCCTTCAGTCGCTCACGCGGCACCATTTCCATTAAGAATGTTGCATCGGATATCGTTCGTCTCCGCCTTTTCCCGTTCTCATTGCTTGGTGAGGCGAAACAATGGTTCTATGCTCATTCTGAGGAAGTTGCCACTTGGGAGAATTGTGCCAATGCCTTCCTCAAGAAGTTCTTCCCGATGGGCAAAACCACCGCCCTTCATGGAAGAATTTCAAGCTTCCAACAACAAGCGGACGAGACTATTCTCGAAGCGTGGGAACGTCTCCAAGAGTACATTTGAGAGTGCCCTCATCATGGCATTCAAGATTGGCTCCTGATTCAAGGCTTCTACTATGGGCTAACAAGCATATCCCGTAGTCACCTTGATGCTACCGCAAGAGGAGCATTCACTTCACTCAACATCACACAAGCAAAAGATCTCATTGAGCAGATGGTGACGAATCAAGGGTGGAAAGATGAAAAGCTCCAAGTCAATAAGAAGAGTGTAGAAACCATTCATGAAGTGAATGCACTCTCTGCAAAGATGGATCTCTTGATGAAGAAACTTGAAGAACGAGCAAATTTCAAGAAAGATAGAGAAGCCATCCAACACTATGCCTCCACACAAGCTAACAAGGCAGAACAATGGTTTCTGCATATGTACTTCTGCATTGCATTAGTTGCATTCTAGCATATCACTTATAGGTATTCCTAGCATTAGTCTCATTCCTCATATCATGCATTGCATAAGAATCTTAATCATAGCATATCTACATTTCTGCATTGCATTGAAATATCTTCAAGCCCCATGTGAGGGAACTTATGGTAGCACCATAAGGAATTCACTGTGGTGGCATAAAAATAATTTTCAATTTTCTCCTGCATTATAAAATAGAAAATCCTGAAAAGAGATGAGATATTTAATTCCTAGTACAATCTATTAAATTTTAAATTAGCTCATAAGAATATTCAATTACTCTTTTAGCTGACTGCTAACCTCTTATCATAATGGAGTCTCGAGTTTTGTTGTTCTTGTCGGAGTATAACCATGTAGGATTAAAAGCAACATAAAGGAGTGAGCCCAATCAGGAGGATACTCCTGAGAAGCTGACTCCAAAGATTATTCAAATCAACCAGAGCAAACATTCAGCTTGGGGGAGGGCACCCCCCAGTTATCAGGTAACTATACCTATGCAATTATTGAGTCTATCTTATAGTCATAAAATATTAAATATGTTAGCACATGAAGGTTCACCATAGTATCATAAGAAAACTTAAAATTGTCAAAAATATGTGGGCACATGAAGGTCCATGGCTGTCGAGTCTTAAGAGTCCTAAATAAAGATATATAGTTAGGGTGTGTGTTTAATTTGCTTAGAGTCAATAAAAGCCATGAACAATAATTTTGTTTTGGAAATGATGAATAGTTGCTCTGTCGTAATCCTTACAAGTACCTAGTTTTCAAACTTAAATTCTCCTGAGTTTTGGTTAGAACTGCTTTGATATAAGAATTTACTCTGAACCTGAAACTTGTAGAGGAAAATACTTGAACTAAGTCTAAGTGGTTGGGAGATATGACATGAAAGTATAGCTGCTATTTATCTTACTCCTAGCAATACTAAGTTTTGGTGATTTATCTTTCGAAAATTTAAAATCTTACATGATGAGCTCTTGTATGATGTAGTTTAAATTCCTACCAAAGCCATACATTTACATACATCTAGATTAGGAAGACTCATTCATGCTACTTGTCTTTGTATTGAGTGTTGTCAACCTTTAGACCCTGTGAAGAGTCTCGTCATACTTTTAAATCAAGATCACATACACACCACCCAATATGCACTACTCTACATGGAGTAGACGCAACAACATGCATTTCATCCACCAGAAAAAGGTCTTACTCTTACACCGAGAGTAACTACCACCAAAAATAGTCATTCCATCTCCACTCATTCAATAATGCTCCAAAGTTCTTGTTATATTCTCTCAATAGTTTTTCTTGGTGATGGAGGTATGAGCTATGCAAAAGCTATTCGAAAAAAGAGAAAAAAAAAGAAGAAGAAAAAAATGAAGAAGAGAGGAATTAAAAATGGACAAGTGTCCGGCGCACCTCTCAGAAAAATAAATAAAGAATAAGATAGCTCATACTCTCTAGCCATGTTGTTCAAAAAAGTCAAAATTCCAAAAGAGAGATTCATTCCAAGGAGCAAAGTAGAATTAGGTTTTTTCACCACAACCCCATCACCCCCAAAATTATCCCCCATACATTCACCATTACCCACATACCCATCAAGCCATTTGATTGATTGTATGATTGACTCTCTTGGACTATTGTTTGACTTCAAAATATATACAAAGAAAGTATGTAATTTTGTTAAGCCTTTTTCCTATGAATTCACTTATTTACTAGTGTGGGAGGGCATTCCATTATTAATGCTCTGAAATCCAAAAATACCATACATAAGAGACTTAAGGGTGTCATACAATTAAGCTTGAGTTTATTTTGAAAAATTAAAAACCCCAAAATTTTGGTAGAGTAAAGAGTTTGAGACTATGCCTATTTGATTACTCTATCTTTCGATTCCCGAGACCAAGTGATATTTAAAACCCCCAGGGTTTAAAAGGTAATACGGGGTGGTTCAAAGTTAGGTAGTTTTTTTCAAATTTATAAAAAATTTTTTTTTTAAAAAGATGTAAACTTTTAAGGTGTAAAGATTGCAGCAACTCCTGATCCAATTTATTAGATAGGCTTTGCTAGGGACTAGCAAAGAGGTAAGCTTGAGGATTCTTGTTGACGGCTTAGCGTCAACTTTTTATACAATTTTAAATAATATAAATGGATCAATACACATAAAAATAAGGGAAATATAGGGGGTTATCTAAAAAATTCCATGATTTTTTATGTTTCATTATTTTCTAGGGACTATTCCAGAAAAGCAAAAGGAAAGCAAATCAGAAGAAATACAAAATAAAATCCGCGGGGAAATGTTTCCATCGGACTCAGGAAGGACCCAGAAGGCTCCCAAAGGAAGCGGGGCCCGAGAGGCCCCCCTAGAGGGTCGGCCGGCCTAGGCCCAGTCGGGCGGCACCCCCTGGGCCCGCCTATCGTCGCCTTCTGGAAGCTTCCTCCACCGCCTTGGGGGAGTCATCTTGGCCAAACGTTAAGTCGGTTTGATCCAACGGTCGTTGTGCATCCCCCCGGGGCTATAAATAGAGGCCTATCCCCCCCCTCCTAGACCCCAAGCCAGATCAGAAGCTCAAGAGTTGAAACCCTAATTCATATCTAGTTGATCTAGGCCAGCAATTCAAGAGAGACTAGATCCATGTAGATTTAGCTTACTTAGAGATTAGAGATTTAGAGTTGGAGGGTGTAGTTCTGGAGGACTTCCGGCATGTCGGTGCTTCTTCATTGCTATATTATTTGGGATCATATCCTCTCGCCCAGGATCTATATTTGAGATACCTTGGTAGTATACTTTGGTTAAGTAAGAAATATTAATCCTATTGTTCTTTATGTTTGCAACTCTTCTTGAGTACTTTGATCTTGATGTCCTCTTAAATTGAAGTAGTAATTCATAGTGTAGGCGTGGTGCCTAGACTAGATTTACTTGTGAATGTCCCTGATTTTCTGGACAACGGTTTGCTGCATAGGTGACTTTTATTTGCCATTGTTCCTCTGTAGTCCATTTCCCATAATAGGTTTGGCATGCATATAGGTGCTTAGTAGGAGAGAACTTTGTTTTCTGCTCTTATTTAAGTCATCTCCTTAAAGATCATAAAAGATAATGCTTACCCAGTGACCAGAATAGATAGTCCTTGGTTCTTTCTACTCTTATCAATAGTTATCTGTACTTGTTTGTGAAACGGGTTAAGTTAATATAGACTTAGTCTTCCTCATAACACCGTTCCTTTGGTTAGATATTTAAAATAGGTTTTCATAAGTGCTACATCGGTATTTATCTATGCGCTTATGGATAAATTTAAATTTTCTCGTTTGCTCTAAGAAATATAACGTTATATGTGAAATTTTACTTCTGGGTCAATATTGTGTATATTTTGGGTTTTTCTTAAAAAAGGGTTTTTGACAACCAATGTAGGTTGCTGGTAGAATGCTTAGAAAGCTTTTGAAAGGATCAAGATGCCCAAGAGGGGGGTGAATTGGGCTTCTTTTAAAATTTTTAAAACAAAAATTAAAAACCCAACAATGAATACGCCCAGTGCCTACGAAAATGTGTTAACTAGAAAGCGGTAGCAAGACAAGAAATGAAGTACACCCTACACAATTTAGTTCAAGGACAAGAAAAAATGCGGGAAGTAAAAGCGAAATGTAAAGGTAGGGGAAAAAACGAAGGTTGCAGACTATTTTCCCAAGGTATCGAGGGTCGCACTCCCCTTTCTTTTTGGAGACCCCACAAGGTATAGCTCCCCCCCGATCCACGCAAGGACCGGTGTTTAGGGCTGGTTCTTCACCGCTCTGGCTTGGGGAACCGCCCCAAGATCACACGAAGTTGGAGAAGGGGGACCAAAAATCTTCGGTGATCACCCTTCCCCGATCCCACCAAACCATCTAGGTGTTGTGAACACCCCAAAATAAAAGAACAAGACCTTCACTTGACCCCCAAGGCTAGGAAGGTGGATGGATGCACACTTGACTCCTAATCACCCTAGGAGGAAGAACAAGTTTGGATCTCTCAAAAACCCCTTTTCCCCACTAGGCCCCCGGCTCTCCCAAAAACTCTACAAACTTCCCTTTGCTGAAAAAAATGGCCAAGAGAGCTAACTTGGATGAGATAGAAACTATATATAGCCCATTTGACACCAAGGGGAAATGGAAAAGAACCAAAGCGACGGTTGTCAAGGGGAGCTTTCCCCGGAGTATTACAGGGATCGTATCCACAGGGAACGGTAGTGATCTAATAGGAATGCGGTTAGTCCCAGAGGATCAAGGGGGACTATGTAATGGGGGAGAGAGGTTCGATATAGAAAAATAGACTAAAAAGGTATAGTTTATATGGCTTTTTAGCCCCTTTCTTGCAGGAGGCGACGGGATAGTAGTAGGAGGCAAAACTCCTCCCGGCCCGCGCCGTAAAGTTGTATTGAACCCCTCCCTTTTTAAAAGAATTATCTGAAAAGCTGGTGGAATAAAAAGGCTAGATGAGCTGCCCACTTTTACTAGCATCCCGAACAATCCACGCGATAAGCGGTTTACAAGGTAAGTCTAGCTAGCCCCCACGTCTAAAATATTTCTTTTTTATTTTAACCCTTGGCCTAAAAATAAAGTTTTAAACTCAGGCAAAGGGATGAAAAAGCAGGAAAAGGTGTAAAAGGGGGCAAACCCCAGACTTAGAATACTGAAAACTATAAAGAACTCGGGAAGAAGTCATTACAAGTGTTTAAATTTAAAAGGGGCTACATCCCCTGAGGAAGGCTGGGAGAAAAATTCCAACAGGCCGGGACTTTTTCTAGAAGACTTTTCACTCTCCCAACCAGATAGCACTATACTAGAAAAGCTGCTAAGAGATAAGGATTTGTGTTTCTCCAATGAGGCATGAAATGAATAGGGGGGTCTAGGGGTCTATTTATAGCTAGGGGTGGAGAAAGGGGACTCCCCCGGTGCCCGTCAGCGATCCGGTCACCTTTATCAGCCCACCTTTGGGGAACCCAAACCCTTTTTCAGAAGGGCCAAAGGGAAAAAAATGGTGTGTTTTCCCAAATGTGCGGAGTGGGTAAGTGGGTTTTGGGGAGGTGGAACCGCCATGGGGGGTTCGGAAAAACCCCCCCATACTTCCCAAAGGGCCCTCCCCCACCTTTGGATGATGGCCATCGTCAGGGCTAAGTGGGGCCCTTTGGTGGGCCCCACCTATGGGTGGGCCCAAAAACCCCTTTGGGTTTAAACTGGTTCTGGTCCCACTGTCATTTGCCTTGGTTGTTGGTTCTGAGTTGAGCTGTCATGTTAAACTCTTTGATGTGGGCCCATGGATCCTTGTGATGTGAATTGGACCTTTGGGGAAGAGTACGCTAGATCCAAGGGTTGAGAGTTTTCCCCAAAAGGGGTGGGTCTTGGATCATGGGAGCTTGGGATCCCAAAAAGTGGCCCCACAAGGTGGTGGGCCCGACCCCTGTGGGGGCCCCACTGGCCCCCAAACCCCCCCTTTTGTCATTCTGCATCAAATATTCATGGGACATGTGGAACTAGTTATTTCCCACAAATAGATCAGGTTATGTTTTTTTCCCCTTGGAGAATGAGGATGTTGATGGTATTTGGATGGTGAAAATTTTGTCTTAATTACCGTCAACAAGACCCCCTTATTTTCCCTCTTTGCTCACCCCTCGAGAAAAGGTTTAAAAAGATAAAAAGTTATGCTATTAAAATTTTAAAGCAAGCATAAAGATTCACTCAAGACTTTTTGGGTCATACAAAATGGGATATGGGGTACTGGTTTAACATTTTATCCTTGGGGAGTTGAAAAAGGGGAACTTTTCTCAAGGAAATTCATCTTCCCCACTTCATATTTTAGTACTTGGGTTTTTTATAAATTTTTAAAAGAATCTCATAAGTCATCTTACTCCCCTATAGTACTTAAATCACTCCTGTGTATATTTCCTTAACCCAAAGGGATAAAAAAGGTTGCCCCTTTTTTGTATTTCCCTATTTTTTTTAAAGGGGTTATCTAGAGCTCGGGGAGGGATGAACATTATAGCAAATTGGGGAAAATTTTTATTGTAAATAAAAACAAGGACCAAGGGAAAAAGAATGTCATTTAAAAACCCAGATAAAAATGTGCTTTTGTGTGGAAAAAAGGTATTGGCTAACAAATTTTCTCCTTAACTTTATATGATCTCTCTATCTTAAGATAACTTGAGATATGGTATCCTCATCTTTTTTTTAAAAAAAAAGGCTTTTTCTCATCATTTTTATGATGCCATATTCTTTTGAGGAATTTTGAGAGAGTATTTTTGGTATTTCCCCGTGTAGATGCAGCGACAAGTTTGTGGGTGTATGTGATCTTGATCTTTGAACTATGGACCCTAATTTCAACAAGGGTCAATGGTTTGACCAAATCAAAAAAAAAACAAGAAGAATATGACGAAAATTTTGATTGTATAATGTTTATGGGGGTTTGGTAGGATATTTCTCACTATAGAGGAGTAGTGACATTTGGTTTTATAATATTTCAAAAACAAATTCCCCAAAACTTTAATAAAAGGGTTTTTGAAAACATGAGCCCAGATTATATCACATTAAACAACAACTTAAATCCCTATGATCTTTCTATCAAAATTTTTTCCCCCCTAGCAAAAGAAAAAAACCCAAAAATTTATCTTTATGAACCCCTTTTCCCCCTTTTAAAAAATCATAGATCATGTCACTTTTAAAAATTTTTTTTTCGGGAAACGATTCTTGTTTAATTCAATATAAAAAAGGGAAAATTTAAAAATAAGTGATAAATTTCAAAAAGGAATTTTTTTAATTTTTTTTATTTTTGAAGGAGAAATGAGTAAAAAAATAAAAAAACATAGGGGAAAAAAAGGAGGGGACGTCGCAAACCAGCAGGATGGTTTTTGACGTCGGGGGGACTCTGGCTGGTGGGTTGGGCCCCTAAAAGTATGGTCGACGAACGTCCTGGAAAACCGTTTGGTCATTGAATTCTGAATTTGGCCCCTTACTCGAATGTTGATGTTCTTAAATTTTCTGAATTTTAGCCTTTAACGGGTTTTTCGCCGCCCCAAGGGAAAGTGGTCGTTTGGTCCAAATTTTTCTGGTAGTGCTATGGTTGTTCAGTATGATTCAAGGTCATTTTGGTGTTTTGACAATTTGGGAAAGTCTCGACCGAGCCCCCCCATCTTGTTTGGAAAACATGCTGAATTCAGTGACAGAAAAAAAGTCAAATGGGGGTTTGCGGGGAAAAATACCAGAAACCGAAAATTTTATTCAATTAAAATTTGTTTATAGGCACATATTACATTTTTGAAAGGGAAAGATGAAAAAACAAAAAATTAACCTAAGTGCCTATTTATTAGTGGTATTAGGATCTAGGATAGGGTGGGAAAAGAGACCCTTCTCTCGATGCTTGGGCAAGACGTTGATCTTCGCATTGGTGCTAATGCGAAGGGCTTAAAAAATTCCCCTCAGATCGAGGGTGCCATCCTTCCTTGTTGCCGCTCTGCAACTTGGTTTTATTTTCTCAAAGCCTAGGACTCCCGCGGGCTTTTCTTAGTCACTCTCTTCCTTTCATCTTAAAATTGGCCAGGGGGGCCAGAGTTTGACGGCGGATTGCTAGTCCCCCGAACGGACTTGTGAGACCCCTAGTCTCTAGTGATTTGGCCCCTCCTCCCTCCGCCCTCGAAGGTGAGAGGGGGAAGGGCCCCCTTCCCTCTTCCGCTCCACCTTTGGGCCCCTCTGGGGCGCATCCATGGCGGTTTTGACGGGAGTAGGAGTGGGTGTACCCGGTGTTTGTGTCACCGTCGGTGGAGGAAAATACGGGGGTTTTTCTTCCCCCCTTTTTGGGCCCCGGTGGTGGCCTTTTGGGCGTCACGGGCCCGCGAGGGGTTTGTTGAGGTTGCGGGGCGGAGACTAGATCGGCGAGGTCCGCATCGCTCTTAGCTCCACTCCCCTGTGGCCCCGACCCCCCCCTAGGGGAGTTCAGTGCGTGGCGGTATGCCAGGGCCCCGGGGAGTGAGTCGAGCCCCTCGACGGCCGGGGTCGACATTGTTGTCTTTTTGACCCTTTGGCGGGCTTCCATAAAAAGGGAAACGAGGGGCCTTGCCATTGTGCGGGGGGGGGCCATTGGTGGTGATCAAGGAGGTGCAAAAGGTGATGGTAGTGTGCTGGTTGTGAAGAGGCAAGGGGGAAGGGGAAGGAGAAGGAGGGGGGTTAAAAAAAAGAGAAACAAGTTCAGGGCCTTCGTTTTCGCTGGATGTGAGGGAAAACCCGAGGGGATTTTTGGCCGATGCTCTTGTGCAGCGAGGAGTTCAAAAATAGTTAAAAACCACGTTCGGCGAAGGGTTTTTGAAAGTTTTTGAACGAACGAGCCCGGTTTCAAATTGTTTGGGTCAGGTGAGTCAATCGTGAAATTTTGGGGCGTTTGGCCAAAGTGGGTTGGCCCAACCCCAATAGTGGCAAAAAAAAGGGCCCAAACTTTCCGAGGGGGGAGTAAGGTAAGTCTAGGTAAATTTTGGGTCATTCTTGGAATTTGAACAAAAAATTAAAACATGTAGATTTTAGTTTTTAATTTGAAATTAAGAACAAAATTAACATATCAATTTCAGTTTAGAAATTATGCTCATGAAAAATTTTAGACGTTGGCCATTTACCTTAAAGTGTTGTCGCGTTGTCCTAGGTGTGATTGCTCCAGAGTTGCGGCATGATGACGAGGGACATTTTCCCAATTTTCTTCTAAGCTTTCCATGCCCCAAGAGCTTGATCTTGAAATTTAATAATAAACTTATCCCTAGCTTAATTCCTTGCCTTGTTTCTTATCATCCTTTCTTGTTCTCTTTGTTACCCCCGGGATTGTGATTGCTTTTTTTTCTCCATTTTTTAGTTCGGAGATTTGATCTTCCTAATTTTCCAGAGTGGAGATCCATGTTCCCTTTTTTGATTGCCCAATGTTCTTTGAAATCAGTTCCCAGGCAAATGTGCTTCCATTACATGTTTGGTATGGTGTATACCAATTGGGGTCTTGTATGCGGTCCCATTTTGCCCCAATGCCTCTAGCAGCTTGTGGTACAAGCTGTACCCCCTCTCATCCACGGCTTTTGCAGAATTTTCTTTATTGTTTGTTGGTGTTTTGCTTGCCCCTGTTTTAGGATGTATGAAGTTGCAAATTGGCTGGATTTTGTTTAGTGAGGAATGGCGGGGAAACCTTTTTCAATGAAGTGAGATCCTGTACTTATGATAACTTTGGGGTTCCAAATTGGGGGGTATCATTCAGGAAAATTCTCTTTTAATTGGATCATCGGTTTGCGGCAGGGTAATGCTTTACCATTTTGGGCAATAGTCCACCGCCCTAAGTATATCATACCCCCTTTTTATGAAAGGGAAAGGGACCCCTGTAGTCGATGAAGGAATACGAGGTTGTTACGCTAGCGGAAAAAACTTTTCGACCTCATAAACCCGGATCTATGCTAGTTAAGGTTAGGGATTACCACTAGACGCGCGGTGCAGGGAAAAACGACTTGATGTAGTCGTGCGCGTCGCAGCAGGCAGTGCAGTTGTGTGGTCTCCATTCAAGTCCCCTTGTGCGGTTCGTCCTTGTGCTCCAGATGCAGCACCTCGGGGGGAATCCCCAGTGCGGGAGGAAGCGTTGCCCCCCCGGATGCTAGGTCCGCGGGGAGCAAAAGGCGCGAGGTGGGGGGCGACGGCGCTCCAAAAGGTGGGGTCGATATGCCCGCCCCCACCCTTGCTTATATAGGTGCCCTGACGAGCCCCCACGTGGGGCCCTTTAACCCAAAAATAGTCTAATTGGGTCCAACCCGAATTAGGTTTCCCAGCCCTTTAAGCGTGCGACCCTATGGGCTACGCATACATGGGGAATGGCCCAAGTTCTTACTCGACCAATATTGATAGGGGCTTAGCAAGGCGTGTAACCCCTATGCATACGCTATGTCATATCAGCGAACCCTATGCCCTTACAAGTTTTCCCTTGGGCCACTCGTTAGGTTCAACTCGGGGGTTAAAACACTTCCCCCAAAGATGGCCATGCATTTGTTGATCAATCACTGGTGTCCAGTGTATCTCTCTCACGAGAGGGGGAAAAATTCCCATCTTGATTGTCTATGTCTATAGATGTTTCCCGACCCCCCAAGGCCACCTTTATAACTCCAAATAACGGAAAGTAGCGTTTGATAGTCTCTAAGTAGATCGTTTCCATCTTGAGTCATACCACAATCTCAGGTTAAGGAAAAACGACATGACAAAAATAGAGACTCTCTCTTTTTGGGTCAGTCCAGCTAATGTCTCCATGTGCCACTTTATTAGTTTGACATCTCCATGTCTATGACTTGTGAAAATACCATCAACTAATACATGTGTTGGTTAATATTCAAGTGTGTTTACAAGAACCCCGCCCAGGGCAACTTTTAGAAAAACCATTCAAGAAATTGAGTTCCACAAACAATTACATAATCGTCAAATCAATACTCATTGTCTAAAATGGATATTCAAAGAACACTTTATTAATCATGGATACAATCGGAATATAATCATCTACATGATTAGCTTAGGGCATATTTCCTAACAGTCAATGCCCATACATCAAAGAGCTCGACTTGTAGGTTGTTGGTGATTTGGCATAGCATCTCGGGCATTGATGTTCCCATGCTTTGACACCTTGCAACCTTTTGACATAGTCATGGGTGTCTTTGTACATGATTGGCCGAAAAAAACCACTCTACCAAATCTTAGCATGAGTTCTGAATTCTCCATAGTGACCTCGTACTCTGCCCCATGGCATTTTCCATGATCTTGATTGCCTCCTCCATAGGTACGCTTTCTCAACAATCCATCATTGCATACTCTATAGAGGTATGGTTCACCCTAGGATGCACCCGATTCTCCTGCACTAGTTTCTTCACATCTACCCTGGTGGGACATGGCATGCAAATAAAGTTGACGATATTTGCATCCCAGGGGTTGGTGTCCATTACCTTGAGGAGTGTGTCATCTTGAGGAAATCATCGATGGGCAAACTGTGCTTCTTTGAATTGCATTCTAGACAATGATCGGCAACAGAATTTTCTACTCCCTTTTTATCTTTGATTTCAATATCAAAATTTTTGGAGTAGTAAAATCCATGTATTAAACATGGTTTAGCATCTTTCTTAGTGAACAAGTATTTAAGGTAGCATGATTTGTGTAAACAATTACTTTTGCTCCAACTAAGTAAGATCTAAACTTGTCTATACCCAAAAACCACAGCTAACAGTTCTTTTTTTAATTGTTGATAGATTAGCTGTGGCCCTGTTAAGGTTTTGCTAGCATAAAGAAAAAGTGTGATGCTTCTTATCTTTGGTTTGGCCTAATACCCCACCGACAGCATAATCACTAGCATCACACATTATTTTTAAAGAGAAGCGTCCAATCAGGGGGTTGAATGATTGGAGCTGAGACGAGTGCCTTCTTGAGAATGTAGAAAGCATCTAGGCACTCATCAGTGAAGTCAAAGGGTGCATCCTTAGCTAGCGATTTGTTAAAGGACGGGCGATTTGAGAGAAGTCTTTGATAAACCCCCTATAGAAGCCTGCGTGGCCCAAAGGCAAACTACGGATTCCCTTGACATTCATGGGAGGTGGAAGCTATTCTATGACTTCTATTTTAGCTCTATCCACTTTATCCACGTTCAGACACTCTATGTCTAACACTATGCCTTCACAAACCATGAAGTGGCATTTCTCCCAGTTCAGGACCAAGTGCTTTTCTTGCATCTTTGTAAGACTCTATCAGATTCTCAAGACAATCATCGAAAAGTCTTTCCATAGACAGGAATCGTCATGAAAACTTCCCTGATTTCTTCGTCATATCGGAGAAAAAAGGACATCATGCATCTCTGAAAAGAGGCAGGAGCATTGCATAGGTCGAATGATATTCGCCTGTATGCATATGTTCCATAGGGGCATGTGAACATAGTCTTACTTTGATCATCGGGGTGGATCGGTATTTGATGATATCCCGAATAACCCTCAAGGAAACAAAAGAAAGAATGCTTTGTAAGCCGCTCCAACATCTCATCAAAGAAGGGTAGCAGGAAGTGATCTTTCTTTGTAGCCTTATTAAGTTTTTGGTAATCTATACACATTCTCCAACCCGTGACGGTTTTGTTGAGGAATTTAACTCGTTCTTGTCATTTCGAACGATGTCATACCTCCCTTCTTAGGCACAACTTGCACGGGGCTGACCCATTCGTGTGAGGGAATGGGGGAGATGATCCCCGGTGCAAGAGTTTTAAGACCCCCTTCTTCACTACTTCCTCATCGCATTGTTCAATCTACGCTGGGGCTCTCTGGAAGGAAGAGCCTCAGGTTCTATGGGAATGCGATGTGTGCAAAGGCGGGGCTAATGCCTTGAGTCTTGAAGAGAATAGCCTAGGACTGACTGATGCTTTTCTAAAAACGGTGAGGAGTTTGAGGACTCTTCAGGAGAGAGTTTGTCACTGATGATCACAGGGGCCCCACGATCGTTATTTAGAAAGGCGTACTTTAAGCGGGTGGAAGGGTTTTAAGCTCTATAGAGGGCTTAGATGGGGGTTCGGATTTCTCCAGATCTATGGGTTCATCTAGATCGTCTTCTTCCTGGATGAAATCTTTAGCTTCTTCTTCTAGATCAGGATGAGATGATTCTAAAAGAGATGAACCATCACTTTCTCTATGGGGTCAGATTCTGGGAGAAAATTCTATCATGGTGTTTGTGGAGTTGGTTAGCGGAATCAAGAGCTTGATGCTACTCCCAAGATGACCCTTAAGACTCCCATCAAGAGATCCATCAAGGATCTCATGAGTGGGTGTCCAATTAACAAGTCAAATTCCTATATCAAATATGAGAAATTCAAGAGGATATTGACTTTGTTAATTAGCGTAGGTATGGTTGTGCATACCACAACTCTCAATCAATTGTCCTGAAGAAAGCTTCAAAAAACTTATGGGTTGGAGTTAGTTTATTGCTAGGAGAGCATTAGCTAAGGATTTAGACATAATGCTGACTCCTATGGCAGGATGAAAGAGAGAGTCTAACCTTGCTCTATTGATTTGACAAGGAATGGTTTAGAGGAAGAAAGAATTCGAATTGGCTTGAATGAAGATTCGGCCTCTTCTAACCACTCATTGCACATGATCGAAGTAGATCTTGAACCGTTTCTTGATGATAGGCTTCCTCTATGAGATTAGAGAAGTGGGGGTTTCGGAGCTTTCGAGGGATGACTTCTTTGCACAGATTGACTCAAGGCTTTTCCCAAAATCGGAAAACAAATCGACCTCGATATCAAGGGGGAAATTTCCCAAGGGATGAATTTCTTTTTCCCCATGGTGGTTCAAGGTCGATAGCAGGATCTTGAGGTGTAGAAGGAAGAGTTTTGGCTATCGATGATGTTTTTGTTCTGGGGGTGGTTTTTGTTCTTCCGAAGGCCCTTTCCCATAATATACGTTAGTATGGGGGGTTTATCAAAAATTTCGTAAGAGACTCTTCCCTACACTAAGGGTAAACACAAGAAGGCTCCACCGGAAGATATATCAAGGAGTTGTGCGATTCTTGCTAAGACCGCCATAAAAATTTTGTAACATTGTAGGCTCGGTTATAGCAAGCCCAGGGCCTGAAGATACTAGATCTAATAGATGGGCCCATGCATCACCTAGAGATTCCTTCTCTTTTGTGAGAAGTTGATAATCTCTTTCGAAGACGAATGAACAGGGGATAGGGAAGAAGGCTAAAAAGAATTTAGGCATCAATCTTTCCCAATCTCCCTTTTTCCCTCATCTACATGGCGAGTTTTACCCTCGTTTGGCTATTCCCGTTAAAAAGGGAAAGGAAATAGCTTCCACCCAAGGGTTTCTAGCCTCATCCTTGTATGTGGACACATGAACAGAGTTGTTCAAAGTCACGTATATGAGTATAAGGATTTTCGTTTCATCCCCAGAAAGGTTTTTTCCCGAACCTCGCTATGGACTGGGCGAAGCTCATAACGAACGGCCGAACGACCTGAGATGATTTAGGTGGCTCCCAAACTAGCGCCCTTTGGAGCACCGTATTCGATAAGGGGGGTTTGATCCATATGTGTATGTGGTTATGAAAGGTAAATCAAACAAAGGTAAAAAATAGGACCAAAAGATACTAGTTAAAACAGCTACCGTTCCCAGCAATGGCGCCAGGAAAGCTTGTTGACACCAAAGGTGGCAAACGGAAAAGAACCGCAAGCGTACGGTTGTCAAGGTAGCTTTCACCAGGAGTATTCTAGGTATCGTATCCACAGGGAAAAAAGTAGTGATCTAACTAGGAATGCGGGGGATGTCCTATGATGGATCAAGGGAGACTATGATAAACTAGGTAGGAGGTTCGATATAGAAAAGTAGACTAACAAGGTATAGCTGGTTATACTGGCTTTATCAGCCCCTTTTCTTGCAGGAGGCGACGGGATAGATCAGTAGGAGGACCAAACTCCTACCGAACTGGTGCGTCGTCAAGTTGTATTGAAGCCCTACCTTTAAGAACTTATCTGACCCTGCGTGGTGGAATACAAAGGCTAGATAGAGCTGTCACTTTCTACTAGCATTTCCCGAACAATCCACACGATAAGCGGTTTACAAAGGAAGATCTAGCCTAGACACCCCGTCTAAAACTATTTTTACTACTTTAACCTTGGCCTAAGATTTTAAAAACACTTTACCCGAGGGAAAGCGATGAAAAAAGCAAGAAAAGGTGTATAATAGCTAACCAAACATAGAATATGAATACCTAAAAGAACTTAGAAGAAGTCACTTACAAGTGCTAAATTACAAGAGACTGCATCCGTGAGGAAGAGCTCGGAGAAGATTCCTGACAGGCCTGGGACTTTCTCCAGAAGACTTCCTTCACTCTCCTCAACCGCATAGCACTACTACTAGAGAGCTCCGCTAAGAGACTAAGGAGTAGTGTTTCTCCAATGAGGCTTTGAAATGAATAGGGAGCTCTAGGGTCTATTTATAGCTAGAGGGGGAGTAGGGGTACTCTGGTGCCACGTCAGCGATCCGCGTCACCTTCATCAGCCACGTTGGATCCAATCGATTCAGAACCGCCTAAGGATCAAGGGTTTGCTGATTTCCATCAAGTGGGGAGTAGGTAAGTCGGTTGGGGAGGTGGAACCGCCATAGGGTGGTTCGGCCGAACCCCTATTTCCCCTATGGGCCCTCCACCACCTTCTGGTGATGGCCATCAGTCAGGGGCTAAGTGGTCGCCTGGTGGGCCCCACCTATGGGTTGGTAGAACCCCTGTGGGGTTCCATGGCCCCCTCTGCCTTCTGGTTACGGGTTTGTCATTTGCCTTGGATGTTGGTTCTGAGTTGAGGTGTCACGTTAAACTCTTTGATGTGGGCCCATGGACCCTTTGGGTGATGTGAATCTGGCCCATTGAGAAGAGATACAACTAGATCCAAGGGTTGAGAGTTTTCCCAAAAAGGGTGGATCTTGGAACATGGAGCTTGGGATGCCAAGTGGCCCCACAATGTGGTCGGCGACCCTGTGTGGGCCCACTGGCCCCCAAATGTCCCTTTTGTCTTTCCCTGCATCAAATATTAATGGGACATGTGGAACTAGTTATTTGGCACAAATTGATCAGGTTATGCTTGTTTCCTTGGAGAATGAGGATGTTGACGGTATTTGGATGGTGACAAATTAGCTTTAATTACCGTCAACAGCCCCCCTCTCAATAGCCGTTTGTGCTTTTTCCCTTTTCTGCGAAACCATCGGCCCAGTCTGGCATGGGTCCATGGAACCATTTCTCTAGTCTGGAGTCACAAAACCTTGAAGATTCACTAGAAAAAGGACTTTGGGGACCACTTGCATTGGTCGGAGCGTGGGGGCATCTTGGGGGCATGAATACCATTAACCCCATTCATCTAGCGTCACTCATGACTTAACTCAAACTTTTTTGCCTCTGCAAAACACACGTTAGTTATGTGACCTAGCATTGTCGTTAATCGCCTAAACACAGGGGGCCCATGATTCTTCATCTTTGCCTTGTCACAACCTTACACCTACACACCCACTTTTAGGATACACACTCACTTTACTTGCTCGCACATGCTTCTACTTTGATTATATTTATGATGTGATGCTGATGGAGGATTGTTTAGGCAAGTGTGCGCTATAGTGGGATAACAACTTGGGGAGATCTTGGTGTGTGTCTTGAGTGTGTGGTGAGGGTTGAGTCAACTAGATAGGATTCTATGATGAGTTAATAACAAGTATTGGTGAGGCGGTGTGACCTAGGCATCCCATGTGTGGGGTACCTATGGCGAGTACATGTGAGATGAGTAGATCCCAGGGAAGAGTGCCATCATTGGGCGAACCACTAGGATGGAGGTTCATCGAGGCATGGGGTGTTGGTTATCCCCTTGTGAAGATGTCCTATTTGGTCCCCTAAGGACTGGTATGCCTTGAGACCTAGTTCATAGGACCGTTCATGCACACCACTTGTTCCTGATCGGTAGGAATGGCCTACCAACTAACTTGAGTTAATGCCATTATTATTAGGTTGGTAGTAGATAGTGTAGGGAGGTATGGGTTGGTAGCCCACACCTCCTAAGATAGGGTGGTGACCTTGGCGGCCTAGTAGTATGTCTCAAAGTCTCGCACACCAGTGGACTCTGGGGTGGCCTAGGGTAAGTGGTAGGGTAGAATCACACAGGTTAGTTGGTTTCCGGTATTAGCTAGGTAGTGTATATGGCGATGATGGTGATATGGTGGTTCTAGGTGTATACACTTTGTAGAGTTGATCAATCTATATGTATAGCCATGTACACGGTCATGGGCATTCTATGATCTAGGCTCTCCTGATTAGTGAGTGGAGTTTCCTCTTCTCCCCTAGGGTTTGGTTTGGATCTGTTAGCTGTGAGCCAAGGATGAGAGGGAGTTGTCCTTGTCTCCTAGAGAGTGAGAGGTGGTGAGATGTATGGATGTGTGTGGATGTGATGAATGGATGGATGGAAATGGTTAAAACTTGAGAACAACTATAAAATATTGGTGACTTGCATAGGAAAACTACATGCATAAATAGGTCTTTTGCTCTACCCTTACATTCCACTTACCACAATGCAAACATAAAACATAGGGTGGGAGCTAGTGGCTAGTACAAATCATATTAATAAATATTCAACATGATTGGAAGCCACCTATGACTACAACAACGACAATTAGATGGATTTTGTTGTCTTGTCCTACATGCATGGATGCTTGTGAAGGAGGAGCAGGGCCGGCCCTTTGGGGGAAAGGTGTGCCACCGACCTAGGCCACGGATTGGCGTAGGCCTCACCCCAGATAGTGATTAGTAATGGGTATGTATACGTATATGGGCATATGGCCCAATACTGGCATACAGCAAGAGAAACGACGCAAACCTGAAACCTGCCTGTGTGGCTGTGGTGTGCGTCGCGGCCGCCGGACGGAGGGAAAAACAAAACGACGCAAACGCAACTTGTGGACTCGCAAACAAAACAACACAGGCAGCAGCAGCAATCGACCAATTGCAGACTCAATGACTCATGAGTTCATGACGACGGGACTCAAGAGGTAATCCTTATTCGCTAAATCTACAATTCTCAAAACTCTAATATTGTATTCCCTGATTGTATTTGATCTGAATTGACGATCCATGCTGACTTCCATGATCCAATCAATGAAATTATCAGTGAATCTAGTGGTATGTGATTGCTCCGCGGCCTCATCAGTCATCACCCAAAGATCAGTAGAGGCGTAGAGCCGTAGAGGACAGAGGACCACATCCATCCAAAATTCCAAAGGTAACCACCGTTGGTGCACATATTAATGATTAATTTATTTGTAGCTTTCAAGTTACATACGCTTTCAAATTTTAACTATTGTGTGTTTATTTCAATTTTCAGGATTGTGGGATATAAATTATAATGTCATCTAGAAAGTTCAAATCTAGTAATGACAAAAGGAAAGAAAAAGACATGTGGATGCATTAATAGAATCACAGAGAGGATCTCTTGATAAATTTTTCAAGAGTGGTACGGCTGCTTCGACGAATCCTGATGAGTTGGCGATAGTTGTCGTGGATGAAGCAACTAATGGGAATGAGGAAGAAAATGTCGACACCGACATCAATGATAACAATGTAAGTGACCATGAGAACACCGTTCATGCATCGGGTGCGCGAGAACAGTCTACTAGTATTGATGAGTAACCAGTTTACACTTTGGATATTTATGATCCAATAAATTGGGATAAACTTGATAATAAAGCACGAGACATATTAGTCGAGAAAGGACCTATAAGAGAAGAGAACATTGAATTCCCTCATGATGATGAGTCAAGGCATTTTTCATATGCCTATTATTCTAGAAAACTAAGCAATGGAGAGTTACATGATAAAAAATGGTTAGTTTATTCAAAGAAAGTTGACAAAACATTTTGTTTCTGCTGTAAGATCTTCAAGTCTATCACTAGCAGGAGTCTTAGTGGCTTAGCAAATGATGGGTACAGAAACTGGAGGCATATTAGCAAGAAGCTTAAAGACCATGAAAATAGTGCCGAGCATATTAGTAATATGAACAGTTAGAATGAATTGAGAGCTAGACTTAGAAAGAAGCAAACAATTGAAAAAGAATTACAATAGCAAATCGCAAAGGAGAAAGAAACGTTTGAGGTAAGTTTTATTAAGAATAGTTGTAATTGTGAAATTTCTTGGCAGACGCAACTTGGCTTTTAGAGGAAGCAGTGAGCAGCTTTACAATGATAATAATGGCAATTTCTTAGCTTGTGCTGAGATGATAGCAGAGTTTGACTTTGCAATGCAAGACCACCTCAGACGTATTCAGAACAAAGAAATTCATTATCATTATCTTAGTCATAAAATTTAGAATGAATTGATTTCTCTTTTGGCTGCTGATATCACAAGCTCTATCATAAAGGTTGTTAAAGAGGCAAAGTATTTTTCCATTATTCTTGATTGCACACCAGATGTGAGTCATCAAGAACAAATGACTTTGTTAGTTCTATGTGTTAATTTGGCTGATGCCCAAATAAAAATTGAGGAATTTTTTTGGGGTTCTTGAAGGTGGATGACACATCTGGTTTGTGGCTTTTTAATGTATTGGTTAAGGCTATGAACTCCTTTGGCCTTAATATTAATGATATAAGGGGTCAAGGCTATGACAATGGCTCTACATGAAAGGAAAACACCAAGGTGTACAAAAAGGTTAATTGATATTAATCCAAGAGCATTGTATATGCCATGTGCTTGTCATAGTCTCAATCTTACTCTATGTGATATGGCAAAATCATGTGGGAAAGTTGTTTCATTTTTTGGAATTATTCAACGCATATATGTGCTATTTGTTGGTTCTACAGAAAGGTGGAATGTCTTGCTTAAACATGTTCCTAGCTTAACTGTGAAATCATTGTCCAATACTCGTTGGGAGAGTCGAATCAAAAGTGTTACAGCAATAAGATATCAAGCTGCTGAGTTAAGGTCAGCTTTATCTGAGTTACGTCATTCTCCAGATATTGAACCTAAGGATAAAAGTGATGCAAAAAAATTATTTGATGCCCTTGGAAGCTTTGAGTTTATACTTGGTATGGTTATCTAGAATGATATTTTATTTGCTGTGAATAAGTGAGCAAGAAGTTGCAGTCACCAGACATGTGCATTGACTCTACATTGCAGCAAATACAAGATATGATTCAATACTTTGAGGCGTACAGAAATGAGGGGTTTTCTTCTAGTCTAATTATTGCCAAAGGCATTGCATCTGAGATGGGTGTTGAGACATTATTTCCAGTAAAACGTCATGCTACAAGGAGAAACAATTTGATGAAAGTAATTGCCAAGAAGAAATTCTAGTTACTGAGAAGGCTTTTGAAGTCAAATATTTTCTTATTCTGGTTGATATGGCAAGAACTTCTTTAAAGAATAGATTTGAAGAACTCATGGTATTCAAAGATATATTTGGTTTCTTAATGAGCTCAAGCACCCTAAAGTCATTAAGTGATATTGAACTTGAAGAGTGCTGCACTAAATTTGCAAAAAAAAATTAGTGCAGATAGATCATCTGATGTTGAGGTACATGATCTTATTTTTGAATTGAAGATTATGAAATTTACTTTGCCAGATGGTGCATTATCTGCCATGGAGATTTTCTAGCATGTTAGAGAGGTGGATTGTTATCCAAATATTTCCATTGCTTACCGGATCTTATTTACTGTGCTGTGACCGTCGCGTCAGCTGAAAGAAGTTTTTCAAAGTTGAAATTATTGAAGAACTATTTGAGGTCAACAATGTCTCAAGAAAGGTTAAATGGTTTAGCGGCACTATGTATCTAGAAGAAGTTACTGGATGAGATCGATATCAATAGTATAATCGATGACTTTGCATCTCGAAATGTTAGAAGAAATTGTCTAAAATAATGCCAAGTTTCAAGTCGAAGTAAGTTATTATTATTAAATTTGTCTATTTTATGAACTTTGGGATATTCTATATGAATTATTTTAGTGCATTGAATATTATCTTATATTATTGATTGATGTGTGATTACAAGACCACTATATATACATGTACAAATATATATAAATACTTTGGCATAGTGGATATGGATAGGCCTCACTATAGGTTGCCGACCTAGACCTAGAAAAACTCAGGAACGGCCCTGAGGAGGATCCTTCACCCAAAGACATGTTATGTCTACTCTGATGAATGCCCATGAAGGAGGAGCCTTCACCCATTAAGGCGCTATGTCATATCTAAAGTTGTGTTCTTTTCGATTCCGCTAGTGTGGTGTTATACCATAGTGTGTATCTTAGATAGGTAATACTTTGTAAGCATGTAATTCATGATGTATGAATTGTGGTATCAACTAAATAAAGGTAATGTGATAGCTTGGTCTTCCTATCATATTATGAGGTAATATGTGGATTTTCCTTTGAGGAAATCATGTATCATCTCACTAACAAAGTCCTAAAATCAATCGAATGTGCCTCCTTGCTATCTTCTTTGTCTTCATATGAGCTCCTTTGCCGCCACTCTAACCTAGTGGAGATAGCATTCACATACACATACAACTGAGTAGATCGAGTGGAATAAATATTTCAATTCAAACAAGAGGTGAGTTGAAGTCACACAACAAGCGGGAAGACACAAGATTTACCCTAAGGTTCGGTAGAGCCACCAAGGCATGCTTATGTCCTTGTTGTTGAGGAACTACAAAGGCTCTGAGTGTCTTCCAACTACCACCTCTTAAGCGAACGACAAAGATCGAGCTTGAGGATTTCTACTAGATTTGAAAAGGGAAAATACAAACTTCTTGTGGCTTGGCACAAGCTCATGAGCTCACCGAGCAACGTCTAGTCAACTAGGAGGTTTCCCCTCCAAGAGTAACAAATGCTTCATGAAGTATGACAAACCTTGACAAGTGTCAAGGTTTGGCTTGCTCTATAACTTGTAATCTCTCAACCCAACACTTTAATCACATACTAATCACTCACTCTCACAAAGAGATGGGTTGGGAAAAGATTCACAAAGCTTTAGGAAGCATTACTTTGCCAAGAACTATGTCATATGATGTGTTATTTTATTGACATAAGATATGTAGTTGTCCAATAAATTGTCTCCCTATATGTCGCTAAGTTGGATGAGTATTGTGTGAGTAAAATCCTAGTTGTCAAGTATGTTGCCACCTCGTTGGCTAGTAGTTGTCATGTAGCTATACATGATTCATGTACAACTTTGGAGCCTATAAATAGAGGCAATCATATTTCATAGTTTTTGCTATTCATGCACTTTGATGTATTGACTTGATAATGTTCCAATTATAGATTTTTTAAGATTTACTATTTAATGAATTAAGTTTCTCTTAGGTAATTATTTGCTACTATGCTAAAGTTGTTCCTTCAAAACCTTTGTTTTATATCTCTTACCAAGACCTTGGAGTGGTTCCTCTAATGGTAGTGTGTTACATCGGATACCTTGTGACACAAACCCTAAACTTGGGCAAATGAAAAGATCATAGAATCGTATAAGAATTTCAATAAATAGGAATCAAGCATGGAGTGACAACAAGCATTAACAGAAGTTAGAACCCTACAATACTAGTTTACAATGAGATATAGTCAGTGACATAACACTTCTATAGGAAACCATGAATCAAATCTTCCAACAAAAAATATTAGCAAGAAGAAGGCAAGAACACAAAAGTGGAATCATAATTATGAGTTACAACAATAACATGTGTCAACACATTTGCTCTTTCTTGTTCCAAAAATGCATACCATGTTGTTGATAAAAGACAAGCCATTTCAAGTTAGAGGGATCAATCCAAGGTTGACAATAAAGGACTAAAAAAACATGGATGATAGTGTGGAAGCAATGCAAACTCCTAAGGATTGTACCCATTGCTAGCTTGGATTTGTAGGGTAGAGATTCAAGGGGGGCAAGCTAGTTTGCTGAAAGCATCTCTAAGAGCATCAAACTATTCTCAAAATTGTTTTTAGCCAAAAACAAAAAATTGGCCCTCCAACGCCTAATCTGCACTTCCAGTCTTTAATGATTCTTAAATCTCTCAATCAAGTCCTCATGTTTCCATGTTCCCTACCTTCCAATCACTCTTCTAGCATTGTGTTATGTTTCCTCATGCAGTTATTTGTTTCCCTCATGAGGTTTTTTGTTTCTTGAGCTGTTTTTTGATCCTCCATCGCCCCAT
Organism: Microstegium vimineum; assembly: GCA_022036555.1. Lineage (NCBI taxonomy): Eukaryota > Viridiplantae > Streptophyta > Magnoliopsida > Poales > Poaceae > Microstegium > Microstegium vimineum. The sequence goes on from CM039134.1 coordinate 28,577,687, forward strand.
TACTGGTTATGCTTGTCATGCCTAACTAGTCTCGGTCATCCATGATTGCTCACTGGCCAACTGAGGAAGTTGTTGGTTGGTGAAGATATTGGAAGGTTAGGCAACTCTTAGTGATAAAGTGGACAGGACACATAGTCCCATATTTGATATGTTTAGAAACAAAAATATAAAAATATTGTAGAAGGGCATGTTTTTCTATACTAAATAGTGTTTGTGAGCTTCCAAAATCATAATTTTTTGTAATGATTTTTGGGTTCTAAACTCTTGGATATTCTCTTAGGATAGACTAATAGCAAATTGTTGGGATATACCCTTTATACTCAACCACCCCTTCAATCAGTAGTTGTTAAAAAAGTACATGTAGGAGGAAAAGACTTGTCCTTTGTATGAGATTTTATAGTCATCTCTAAATATTTGTTTTCTCTAAATATTTTTTATTTCATTTTTCTATATATGTCTTTCTATATGAAAGTTGGTGATCTATGATGATCCCTATGAAGCATCCATGGTTGAATGGTTAAAGCGCCCAACTCATAATTGGTAAATTTGTGGGTTCAATTCCTATTGGATGCACACGAACTAGAACATCCCACAAGTCTATTAGAACTGGCTCTCTATCTATACATAATGAATTGGTATGGTATATTCATACCATAACATAAGAACTAAATTCTTATTGATACTTGGACTTAGAGCATAGGGTGGAAAGTCAATTTATGGATGGAATCAAATATATAGTATTTGGGAGAAGGTCCAACTCAAGTTTAGATACAAGCCACTATGACAAAGACAAAAGGATGGAGTTTTGAATCAAAGTATTGATACAAATCTAATTCAAAAGATCCACAGGGCAAAGACCCTAGGTAGAAGGCCAAACCCATAGCCCTAGAGCAAAGAGCCAATGTGTAGTAAAAGATTGGCTTAGTATGCATGACTATCAAAGCAACCTTATCTTATGATGTAACTTTAAAATAGTGTGTAATTGTGTAAATACTATTTCAAACAAATATTTTTATAATATATTTTCTAAGTTGGGGCAATAACATCTTTAGCAGTCAACAAAAAGTCCATCTCCAAAAAGGTTGTATTATGACTACCATGATATTATTTACTTGGAATGATGCTTTAGTATATTCTCAATAATCCATTCTTTTCTATTTTTCTTCATACTTGCACATAAACACTTGAAAATTCCATTTTTCACATAACAATAATTCAAATTAGTATGTTTGTACTGCACACAATCCAAATCAAACAATGTCAAAAATTTAAACATGTGTCATATGGTCTAAAACTCCAAATTCATAATATACACTAAATTCAAGCATAACATATGATCCAAATGCATAAGATAGATCATCACAAGCTCCATTTCCACTACCATTCCCATTCCCTCCCATCCTTCATGCTAGAATTTATGCAGCATTGAATCCTTGTTGGCTCTTTATGCAAATGCATTGTGCACACATAAAATCTCTGTTTGTTTGTTTCTACAAGAGGTTCACACATTGTGTTGTTAGCAAATCAGAAATTCAATTCTAGTTTGTTATAATTGACATAATGGGTTTATTTTTTTAATTGTTCATATGATTTCAGATGCATTATGTTAGTTCTTGACTTCTTTGCTTTTTATTTACCGTGAGTAAGAATGCAACCGTGATAATGTTGCATGCTAGGTAAGGATATCAATTCTTGTGCCAAAATATAATAAAAAATGAGTCTAGCTAGTTTGTGAAATGTGTATCTCATCCTAGCTCACCTACACTTGACCAAGACACAAGATATAAAGGAAACCAGTCACCACCTACTGCACTAGGGTGAGGTACTTCAGTACTAGATAAACACATTTTAGGAAATAAGAGTAAGCAAACATTATTGTAAAAAAATCATCTCATGCGATAAAAGGATTAGACATGCCAAAAATATGGTGTAACTATTCTTGTTTTACTTGCCTTTTTCTATTATATCAACATTAAACAACCATTCGTTAAAAGATATCTAGTGGACATGTCAATAAGATTTAATTTCACACGCCAAGAGGGGAAGGGCTTCTCCATCTTTTCTTCCACGTACATGAGTATACACATACACTAACACCACACACATCTAAACTCATGAACTATACATATTTTGATGATCACAAAGTATTTTCAGTGGAACTTACTACGTACCATAACTTTGGAGATTAATGAGAGGGTGAGATATGCAACTCTAGTGATCTAACTTGTACTGGCAAGGCTTGTTCTTCTTACTCCATGGTCTAAGGGTTTATTTAGCTTGTCTCCTTAGCTCACCATTGTGCAGCTGTGGCACCCCAAAATCTCAATGTATGGTTTTCTGCCAAGTGCTGCAAATAGTGTTGCAAGATGAAGATAAAAGTTTGATAAGTTAAACTTGTAGCAGGCTATGAAAGCTAAACAAATAAAAGCTCTCTTGTGAGCTTTTTGCGGATTGGGAAGCAATCCAAACACACCCTAAGGTTGGGCTCAACGTTTCACCAAAAGATGGGAGTTCTAGGCTCCACATTTGTATTTAATATCAAACAAGCATGAAGAGTGGTTCCATTGAGCATCAGGGCTTCTCCAACACACCAAGTTGTTGTATTGCCTCACTCCATGTCGTCGTCGAGCATCCATGTCACCAAGGATGGTGGTCTTGCATACTATTAGAATGACTCATAGAAGCAACATAGATCTCATTTAACATAAAGTGGAACACTTGGACCCATGTTGTGGAAAGGAGTTGCAAGAGCCTAGGAAGATGGAGCGAAAAGAGGAAAGTTGTAATGACATTAGAAACTGCATGCATAGTAGGGTGGCCCAAATAAAGTAGCTTCCTTCTGGTTGCACTGTAAGTATTATTGGCCTCAACTCCTTCTCATCTAAATGGACTACGACTTTTTGTTAAAGCTAACAAAACTAGTGTCTTGCTTTGCTCGTGCCCTTAGAATAACTTGCAAAGGCATTGTTTGACACACACACTAGAGGAGTTGAAAGGAGTAAGGTGTGCGTCCTTTTGTTCGTAAGGGTGAGTGTACCCTTCTATTGAGAGAGAAGAGAGCACAGGAATCGGAGGGAGCCAAAGCAAAAGTTGTCTGATAACGACATTGGCATTGGCTTATGCTAAACCATATGTAGTTTCACTACTCCTGTCTTCTAAGGACAACACTTCTGCTAGCCTATGTCGAGAATGCTCTAAAAGCAACTCTAAGAGCCTATTTATATCATTCTGTATTAATAAAAAACTAGATTTTTCATGGAAAAAAAATCCTAGCCAACCTTAAAAAAACAATTTCTTCAACTAGATTTATAAATATGTTCATCTCTCTTTTTGGTTTCTTGCTCGCTTATAAATGATAGAGAGCGGAGCTGACTCTCCAAGAGTCTGAACAAAATAGGGAGAAATCTTTTTTTATTAGAATGACTCATAAAATAAAAATTCAAAGGGTAAGTTTATTTATTCTAAGAAAAAAAAAGTTGGAGATGTTGTAACCACGAAACATAGTGGTTACTTGGGCAAGGAGGATCCAAGCGCAGCATGCCACGTGCAATCTGAGCCGTCGATCGCCATGACCCCTCTGATTCACACGACCGCTGGTCCACAGGGAACGGAATTGGGGCAACGCGGGCCCATCGCATCTGCAAAGGCAAAAGGCGATGAGGCGACGAGAGAGACGCGAGCGAGTCGGAACGGAGCGGTGGGTCGTCTCTCCCGTTGGGTTTCCATGGACAACGGACGCGGGGTGGCGTGGTGGACACAGCTCGCCGGGCGGTGCGAACAGCGTGACGCCCGCTGCCGCGATTGGAATTGGAAACTCCCCCTCTCCTCCTCATCACGAGGCCCAGGCCCCCGCCTTCGTCTTCTTCCTCCCTCCCTCCCCCTCCCCACTTTTTTCATTCATCATTCATCAGAATAAAAAGGGGCCGAAATTCGCCTTCGCGTTTGAGCCACAGACCCGAGCGATCGTGCCCCGATCCCGATTACCCACCAATCTTTCTCCTCCTCCTCCTCCATGGCGATCCGCCCGGACTAATGCCTGATTCCCCGTCTGACGATCCTCGGTAAGCCCTCTCCCCCCACTGGTTTGGTTCTGCGTGGTTCACATGACTCGTTAGGTTCTTGCGGATTCCTTTGCGGATTTTTTGTTGCGGATTCGTCTTGCGTATGGGTGTTCTGCGGACTCCCTTGTTGCCTGCTCGAGTATTTGTAATTTCCATTCATCTGCCCATTCGCTACGATCCTCTTGCCGTCGCCCGGAGGATTCGGGGCGCTTCTGGCGGCTTCCTCTGGTTTTGTTTAGTCATTCGTAAGAATCCTCCAGTTCTGTTACGAATCCGTGGGTTTTCTGTTGCAGAATTGAGCTTTTTCTTGCGGAGGCTTGGACCATTCTCGTGCGCTCCTTTGATTCTCTTCGACCCTGCGAATTTCTTTTCTGAACGTCATCTGTTCGCCCGCAGGGTCTTCTTCTGGACGAAGATTTGGGAGGAATTCTGGTCGGCTTCGTGTGGGCGCGTAGGGCCGCTGACGGCCTGACCTGACGCATCAGCGGCGAGCCATGGCTCCCACTCCAGTTCCCGTTCCCGTTCCAACTCTACCTCGAGCCATGGATACGAAGGACGAGGGCGATGGTGGCGCCAAGAACCAGAGCAGCATGGTGGTGGACGAGGGCGACGGTGGCGCCAAGAACCAGAACAGCATGGTGGTGGTGAAATCCGAGGCTGTCTGCACGAATGGTGGCCCTCTGGTGCTCGATACTGAGCTTGTGAAAGACGAGGGAGGTGATACCACTGAATGCTCGAGCTCCTTTGGGGGCACGTGCTCTGGATTTGAAGGTGAGGCAGACAATGGTGAACCAGAAGTGAATTCTGGCCTGTCTGCTCATGCCAATGGTGTTGGGCCCTCAAAGCCCCCTAGGTGAGTCCTCCATAGTTCCTCGTGTGCCCTGAATGCTACTGATCTCATTACTGTGCACTCCTGGTTCATGGAAGAATGAACATGTGTAATATTATGCTAGGTTGTTATGTGCTTTTGTGTTTCAGTGTTTTGTTTTCCCTCTCTCCCGCGCTCCTGGTGACAAAACGGAAGGTTGTAGTAGGGTTTCGAATGTTATACTATGTTGCAATTATTACACCTTCCTGACTGCGGAAGCGACAAGAAACATAGGATCATCCTTGTACCTAAAACAAAAAGATATGATTCAGTAATGTAATGGGGTGTCTTGTTTGCGTATTGATTAGTACCATCTCATTTAAATAGTCCTTTTCAGGCTACATTTCGTTCATCATTTATATATGAAATGTTAAAAACTTGGAAGGTGATAATAACACTTAGATTAGGAGAGCTATAATTTCTGCCCAATTCTTCTATGCCAAATAGAAGCAGGTAGCAACAGCCAGAAAAAATGTGTTCTGTCCTAAGATATGCCATGCCACTTATGCGAAGTATGCCTATCACGATCAGAAAAGGCAATTACCAGATACTCCTATGATCTTCTATTTGTCAGGTAGCTATTTAGAAAGACAATTAAGAAAATGGTAGTTTATTCAAAAGCATTGTGAATTTACCGTTTTGGTTCAACCAGGACTTTGTTTCAGCAACCAGGTAGATTAATTCCATGATAATCGGCATGGATTCATGGGTGGCCATATGTCTGTCAATCCATTAGCAGGCCAAAACACTAAATATTGACACAAAGAGCACTAATATTCTTCTGGTTAGAGAGTCCTTAGGTCAGCATTTCCTTTTTCTTCTTTAGCTTTTTGGAAAAATTCACCTTGGTGTTTTACTAAATGGTATCTGTTAAACATGACAGTCTGAATTTGCGAAAGAAGTTTCCAGCCTGGGATTTAAACCCATGCCAGCATTGATGATTTTTTGTGTATTGCTGTAGACCTATATAAATTTGTTTTTTGCCTGTCAGGAGACATTGTATATTTTTATGCTTACCGCCTTTCTTTGAAAGTATGTTTCTAAATTGTGCATGCTTATTTCTGATATCAATGATTAGCTTACCTGTCATTTTATGGGTATGGCTAGAATATCATTGGAACAAGCAACTACTACTTGCTAAATTGTTATTATATCTTCTTGTAATTTTTTTTTCTGACATGCTTCATTTTTATACAAATTTTGTGACATGCTTCAGAAGGAAAAAGGTGATGGCTGAGTGGAGCAATTCTGTTCGTCCAATTCAGTGGAGATGCCACTGGTTAGAGTTGCGTATGAGGCAGCTTTCATCTCAAGTATCGAAGTATGACAGGGAGCTTGCTCAAATAAAGAAACAAAAGGAATCACAACAGGCAGTAAGAAAAGCAAATGGTACTATGTCAGAATCTATGCAGATTCACAAAGGCCATGGAAACAGTATCATGAAGAGAAGAAAGAGGAAGAGGCATGAAGAAAATGTGGATGCGTCCTTGTACATCAACAAGCACCCGATATTGTCATACTACCATGGTATGAAATCCATTTATGCCGTCTTCTTTTTAGCGATAGGACATCAATTTATCCATGTTTCTGTTAATTTTGCACCAGGTTTCGTTCTTAATGACAACAGTTCTTTCGATATTTTGCAGATAAACAAAATAAGGGAGCTGAACCTAATGGTCTCTTAGTTGATGACGATTGTGGCACAGGTATGAATGTACCTATCCGGTATATTATCAAACTTTTCAGTGAAGTTAAAATGGAAAACATAGTATCCAACAAAGCTGTGAGAAACAGTTGTGAGAAAAAAATTGCTTTTGTTACACCATATGCATACTATCAAAGGAATCCAAGATATCTAATATAACCTTGGTGCCCCAGTTGTTTTCTTTAACACGAAGGAGACCTGTGCATCTTTGTATTAAGAAGGAAAAGGGGCAAGAACCCTTACAACACACACCGACACACCCTTGATTTTAAGAAATCATAAGCTCCCTTTTTATATAACAAATACGATCTTGACCAAAACTAGAAACTAGACACCATCCTATTTTTGCCTTTTCGTTTTAGACTATACCAGTCTTCTACACATACCTTTGATTTTACTTTATTGGAATATATGTCCATAAAAGTATAAAACTTACAATTGCCTGAAAGCAAGCAAACTTTTAATGTCATTTTATGTGACAAATCTTAATGCTTAATGTACTTTAGTGGTCTTGGTTTTTAATGTTGTTAAGTATCCAAGCAAATATTCTCTCTATCCAAGTATGTAGGGTGTATTTTATTTTGGCACGGTGTTCAAAACTAGACCTTTTTTTAACCGGGATTGAAAACTAGACTTTGACCATTGTTTTCTCACAATAGTGTTTACACATTACAGCTATAACACAAATTTAGTGTGAAAGCACTTTGAAATATTTATGTAGCTGTATAGTTTATACACAAGTAATAATAGTATAATTTGACTAAGCTTAAATCAGATATATGAACTTTGAATATCCAGAAACATGTGTACCTTACATAATTTGACAGAGTTAGTTTATATAGGCATATGATAAAATGTGTCCAACATCTTCCTGACCCTCTATGGTTTTATTGGATATCATGGTAGCTTTCCCATTTTTGGATAGATCAATGAAGGCCATACATAAATACTTGAGGTTTATTGGCCATGCAGAAACTGTAATTTATCTTTATTCTCTGCCTAAGTAATTGTAATGCAAGTGCTAACTGTGTATTTGGTTCATTCTGATTGCAGTTGATGGTGGTATCAGAGGTGGACTTGACACTGCTACATTGCTTGATTCCGAGGATTATCAGATGATTTGCGAGCAACGCACTTTACAGGATATTCTCTTGAAAATTGATGGGGCTCAGTCTCAAGTTCATCTGCTGCAAGATCGTCTTAGGAAGGCTCATTCTGAAGGAAAAAATTTGGCATTTTCTGGGGACGATGCTCATGTCAGGGTGGCTCGGAAGAGACAGCGTACTCAAAAGCACTCATTCTCTTATACAAAGTCTCGACATACTAAATCACAGAAAAGGAAGAATCTAAACATTTTGCTGAAGGATGATGATGGACAAGCTCTTGCAGGACGATCTGCTTTCCCTGACAGGGAAACTGATGTTCATATAATAGGTACAAGTAGGAGTACTGAAGAAAGAAGTGGAGAGTGCAATCACTTGGACCTACTCTTGGGTACTGGCAATTCCATAATAACAAATAGTGATATTGGGGATTTATACGAATTAGTAAGTCTTTGGCCCTTTGCTTATTCTTATTCCTAATTTAATTATTCATTGCTTGTTTGGAGTTGATTTGATACTCAGAATTTCTGCTTACACATTGGAATTTGGATCATCTTATATGCACATTAAGCTTGGGATGTATAAATTCCCCCATTTACTATTTCTAGAGAAAATAGTCGAACATTATACTGCATTTCTAAAAATATTGCAGGGATGACTGCTTTACTTGACTATGTTTAAATAAAAAAAACATAATACCCATGTAAACAGATACTGTTTCCCCGTAGGAACCTGGATCTTAGTTGTGTCTTGGATATGAGGTAGGGGCTTCAAAATTATTAGGATGTTTGTAAATTAGATCCATACAGAATTCTATATCTACTTTGTTAGCATACATAGAAGGTATCCCTAGTGAAATTTGCAGGTTATAAAATTGAAGCCGTCAGGAGAGCAATGTGATGAAGCAAGTTATTTTAAAATTTGTTTTTACAAAAACAGAAATATTAGTAATATAGTATGCTATGTTTCGATGACTACATTTTGAAAGCTTAATGATAATTGTGCATCTAAAACTATTTCACTGATTTTGATCACTTCCCAGAAAATAGTGAATGTATTAGCTTATTGGGCAATATATTTGCACCGGCAATTAGTTGATACTACTGTTTCTTTTCTTTTTTCTGTAGAGCACTGATGATATCCTCATAGACAATCAAGCAGCCAATGAAGCTTGTGAGCAGTTTCATAAGGCCAAGTATCTGCCTTCTGGATGTTCTTCCAAAGACCAGAACATTTCTACTCCAGCAGAAATGAAGAATTTTTATCCACCAGCGGAAGTGAAGAACACTAATGCTCCGGTAAAGGTTGAGAGCATTTTTGCTCCAGTTGAAGTAGATAGCGCTTCTGCTCCAGCATTGGAGCAAGAATCATTCCTTGATAAGTCACCCTCGAGGCAGTCTGTCTCCCCTGGGAACAAGCAGGAGCTGGAACCTAAGAAAAGTTGGAAGAAGAAAGGCTCTTTCTCTGCTGCAACTGGGCCGGGCGGAAAGAAGCGTAAATCTGGAAATGAATCTGCAGATGCAAAGAAGCATAGATCTTGGAACTCATCCTTGGCATCGAAGGAACAGAAAACTGGGAAGCCATCCTCGCCAGTAAAGAAGCAGAAAACTGGAAAGACGACCGCAGCTGCAAAGGCGCCAAAGGCTGGAAATGCGGGCTCGGCAACAAAGAAGCAGGAGATTGAAAGCTCATCCTCCACAGAGAAGAATCTAGAGACCGCTAGTGCCCCCTGAAGTTGCAGGTTGATAAGGCTGTACTGGTTGTAAATAGCAGGAGGAGCCAAAGGGTCCGTAAGCCCAAAGTTTTTGCTGACTGAAGAAGCAGATAGAAACGTCTTAGGCTATCTGATGTGTATGTATCTTGTAGCCTCGCACCAAAATCGGTGGCCATATCATCAACATAGGAAGTGCTGGATCGCCGCACAAGTTAGACTTTAGTGTACATATATCAGCTTTACCTAGGTGGAAGAAAGTCTCACCCAAATTGTAGATTTGTTGGTTGGTTGTTTTTAACCCTTCTCTTCTGAGGTACCAGATTAACAATGTCATGCTGTGTTACCGTTATATCGAAAAGAAAAAAAAAGGATAAAAATATGCCATGCAACTGCAACTTGGCTTGTCGCATCTTTGTGCCTTTGACTCATGGTGTTTTGGTATGGTTCGTGTTTGCAGCTAAACAGCCTGTGCGTTTTCAACCTTGAAAGCAGCCGTGGTCTCAAGGAAGACTGAAACAGAGAAGAGGCATGGCTCGTACGTTGCCAGGCTGAGCTTGCTGTTGCTAAGCAGTGGTAGACTGGTACTCCATTAACGAACAACAAGGACTGATGCACCTAACCATGTCCTTGTTCCTTGGGCATGTGAACTCTGAGCCCGCACCATTTCTCCTGATCAGACATTGGCCATCTCCTCTTGTGATGCTGGAATTGCAGTTTGCAGGATACCATGAATCGATCCAACTACTTCACCACTGCCTACTGTGCCAGCGCCAGGCTGCTGCTACTACAGGCTGAGAAAAGGATGGAGGACCCTAGAGCTGCTTCACACCAGACAGCCATGTCCCACGTTCTAGTCTGATGCAGCGAGCTGCCTGCCTGTGCAGCTGTGCTGATAGATGAAGCTGTAATCTTGCAGTTGTATAGTACTCCTACTGAGTATATGGGAATGCGCATGGGCCAAAGTAAGGGGGTGTTTGGTTTTAGGGACTAAAAAAAAGTCCTTGTTATATCGGATATCTAGACATTAATTAGGAGTATTAAATATAGACTATTTATAAAACTAATTTATCAGCCGAAGACTATTTTACGAAACGAATCTATTAATATAAAATAGTATATGATTTGACAATATTGTGCTACAGTAAACATATTTTAATGATAGATTAATTAGACTTAATAGATTCGTCTCGTGAAGTACTACATGGCGCTGTAATTAGTTTTATAATATAAATTATATTTAATTTATTTAATTGGTACCAAACATTTTATGTGATAAGGGATTAAAAATAAGTCAGGCAACCAAACACCCTCTAAAGATGCGACTGTCAGTTGATTGGCCATGTTTGGAACTCCAACTGTTCTCTTTATATTATCGGTAGATAGCTATTGAATTTTCTCGATTCAGACAACCGATGCGATCTCCAGTGATGGTGTACTAAATCGTAGCTGTTGGAGCATGGCCAGTGGGCAGTGGCCAATGGACGACGTCGATCTGAACTTCACTGCGTTGAAGCCAAGTTTAGCGTGGCAGAAGGCCACTGGAGGCCAAGGAGCCCAGTGTGGCGAGGAACTGTCAATCTATGTTTTGCATTGGGAAGAAAATCCATTTTCTAATTTCCAAATCGGATCATGCTGGTCGACTACGGGAAGTGGGATTTCCTAGTAGCGACCGAAAAGTATCAATCCTTTTGCTTGAAAAATTACGCACTGATAGTCTCCTCCGTTGATCCTGGATGCCTGACGGGTGGAATTTCTCCATGTGGTTGATGCATTGTTTGCTGTACCAAAACAACACTGGAGTTTCAATGTGATTGCCAGGGCTGGGGAGGCAGACGAAGCTGGAGCTCACCTGCTAACGTACCTGCATGCCTGCCTGCCTGCTCTGAGCCATCGTCCAACAGCCTTCACGTCGCACTGCACGCCTTGTTGGAATCATGATGCATCAAAGGAAGTAGTGAAAAGATGGTAAAAAGAATGGAACCCCTATTTGATAATCCTTCAGCGCCCCCCCACCACACCCCCACCCCACCCCACCGGCCACACACACAAAAACGCACCTCTTATTTTCTGGGAAATCAAACAATTTCGAATTTTTAACTAATTTATATAAGAAAGTACTATAATTTATGATGTCAAATAAGTATTATTAGATTAATATATAATATATATTTTTTTATTTCTGATGTCAAATAAATATTATTAAATTAATATATATTATATTTTTATAATAAAATGTATTTAAAAATATAAAAATTTATAGTTTTTTAATAAACTTGGTTGAATCTAAGAAAGTTTAACTTGTCTTAGATCTATAATTATATTTATTTTGAGATGTAGAGAGTAGTAGGTGCATTTGTTTTTCCTTCCCTCATCGAATTTGTTTACACTCAATCTTCATCTTCTTTCCAACTACTACGGCGATTCAGTCCTCTTCTTGGTTTGCATCAAAATTTGATTTCGGTGTTGGGTTGGAGATGGAAACAATTTATCTCGCGTCAACCAGCAATTAATAATAAATGACAAATTTCTTAAGGCACTCTTAGTACAACAACCAGAGCTGTTTCTATGTTTTTTAATTCAACTACCACGTCAGTATTTTGAGTGAGAAGTTATTTAGTTTGGTGAGAGAAAAATTGAAGAAACCGTTTTTAAGTCATTTTTAGTGGAGAGTTTTATGACGTTGTTTTCAAAATTACCATGCCATAAATGAAACTTGGATGAAATATACATTCTTGATAGAGAGTTTTATTCTATAATTTCATAGGTATTTAATTTCATGATTTATAGAGTTAATATTCATATCAAAAGAGTTTCATGCAGATAAACTCATTTGTTCTCTCTTATTAAATATGGCTTTATATCATAAAAATACTTATATAGTAATATATTTAATGCAAATAAAACCCCACTAAAACTAAACTCAGTCTTTGCCTATATCAATGGACCAAGAAACCGCCTATATTGCATTGGGGACGGCCAGCGTCGTTTCTACCTGCACCTCCAGATCCTGTGCGCCTGATGGTATGGGACCTCGCAGCAGCCAGAGCTTCAGCTGTGCGGAAGCAACCTCCACGTCGCCGCACTTGCTCTCGCCTCCCCAGCGCACACGAGCTCGTGCATCCTCGTCTCCCTTTACCTCGCGTACCCTTGCAGATGCAGAGCGGTGCCTCTGGCTCCATTCTGACACTGGAGGTGGAGACAGACAATGGGAGGGATTAATTGTTGATTATTTGGTCTCTATACAAAAAAAATTGTAAAAGGAAATAATTTCTTGTATCCTAAGCTTTAAAAACGACTAATAGATTATAAGTATCCTTAAATATAATTCGCACGGCCCATGAACCTTTGGACTACGTGTAATATCAAACAATGACAAATTTCTTCAACTGCTGGGCATGTGTGAAAATATTTCATTACTTACCATTTGAAGATTGGAAGGTGGTAAATATTGGAGGAAATTATGAGGCTCGGATTTTTTTTATTTGCAGAAATTAGATATTTGTCACTCGCGTGTCACGTTTTACCCAAATCGTGACATCATGCTTGCTTTCTTATATTTTTTTAATAATTATATTACTCTCTCCATCCCTAAAAGAATAGATTTTTGGGTTTATTCTAAGTCAAATTTTTTAAACTTTGACCAAATTTTTAGAATAAACTATTAAATATTATGGTATCAAACTAGTATCATTAGATTTATGTAAAAATATATTTTTATATGATGCTCATTTTAAGTTCTAGATGTTGTTATATTTTTTTTTATAAAGTTAATCAAAATTAAAAAGATTTGACTAACATATATTTTAGGAATTGATTCTTTCGGAGTGAATATTATTTTGGGACGGAAACCAACAGGCAACGGATCAGAGAATTGAATGCATAATTATTTCATGTAGGAACTCCGTTGCCTATCTCTATTATGGACCGTACCAGCTTCGTCACAGTACCTTTCCTGCTCCATGGCCCCGGGTGGTTGGGAGAAACAATGGCTGACCCTGACGGGCAGGCATTGAATGGCAGCCCATTTGCTACCATTACTTCAAAACATGATACATTCAGGAGTAGTAGGCTCGTGAGGTATTTTTAGGACAGTCTCAATGGTATATTGATGATAGTTTTCATCCTCATTAAATAATTTGTCACATAAGTAAAATACTGACATGATAACATAATTAATGATGAAAGAGAGCACAAATTATAGAAATAGTTTCTTCACGAAGGAATCAGGTCTTCACTCCACCTAATGCACCAAGAAACTATAAAATCGTCATTGGGAAGAAACCACCAGTTTCTAGGGGATCGTGGCACACTCTCATTGGAGGAAAAAGATAGAGTTAGGAGAGAGAGAAAATAATTATTACTCGAAGACATCTCCATTGTGAAAGATAGTTTCTATAGATGATTTCTTGTGCTATGAAAATCGTGTCAGTTTCTTCCATTGGGACTGCCCTTAGATCTCAGGTGGTAAAACTTTTAGATATCATATAAGATGTTATAGGGGATGTCGTTAGTGGCGGATCTGGAATAAGATTAAAGGGAGGTTAATCTCTTCTTCTTTCTCTAATCTTTCTATTTTTCTTCTTTTCTCCTTTCTCTTCTCCCCCAACCTCTTAGAACAAGATTAAAGGAGGACTAATATCTTTTTCGTCTTCTGATTTCTCTATTTTCTTTTTCTCCCTTTTTTCCTCAACCTCTCTATATTTCCATTGATATACCGGCTCTAGAGAGGTCTGGAGCCCCACCCCGGGCCCCCCTTAGATCCGCCCCTGGATGTCGTATAGGCACTGCTACAGACATCACTTTTGGTCCCGGTTGGGAACCGCTTTTAGTCCCGGTTTTCTCAACCGAGACTACCAACCGGACTAAAGATTCTTCCAGTTAAAAAAAATAAGGACTCCCACCATAACTACACCCCATGAGATTCAAACCCAATACCTCTCTCACCATAACTGCACCCCATGAGATTCAAACCCAAGACCTCCTGCACTGCCTCGCGCATAACTAACCTACTCAACGCATCTGTCAATAGATGGGACTCTTCCTTTTGAACCCACCCATCGAGAGACCTTTAGTCCCAGTTCGTAACACTAACCGGGACTGAAAGGTCTATCTCTTTAGTCCCGATTGGTGTTACTGAAAGCCCAAATTTGGTTTTGGTTAATTGATGAAACCTATGGACTAACCCTGGTGCTAAGCATGTGATCTAGCTAGGGTGATCCACCTTGATATATGGAGCTAGATGGATGATCATGATGAATCAAGTGCTCCATGGACAAGGAAAAGAAGAAAGAGAAAAAACAAAAAAATGGGCTCAAGGCAAAGATATATCATAGGACCATTTTTGGTTTAGTGATCAAGACACTATAGAGAGTGTGATCACATTTATGATAGATAGCCGTACTATCAAGAAGAGAAAATTCGTGTCGTTTGCGGTTATCATGTGCCACTAGGTAATTTGCATTGCATATATAAAATGAACCTAAATGATAATAATTGAAATAAAATCCAAGAAAAAATGAAGCAAAGGCTAATACTTGAGCACAAGGGCTGGAATACTTTGTGTTAGCACATGAAAACTTGGAGAAGAAGAGGCAGCTCGGTTTGGCAGCTTTCAGATCTCCGAATGGTGGTCCGGACGCTAGGGATGTGTTGTTCGGACAAACGCGTACGCATCCGGAGGCATACCCTAGCCTCGACCTTCTGTGGACAGGAGGTCCGGACACTAATCTCAGTCCGGACGATAACTCTGGACACGCGTCCGAAGATTTGGACCTCTCCGGATGCTCTCTGCATAGCGTCTAGATGCTAGGAGCTGTCTGGACCGTGGACTCCGGACGACCGTCCGAATTCTGGGAGCTCTCTGGACTCATTCTATGTAGGGTCCGGACGCAGGCGGCATTAGTCTGGACCTACACTATTGCGAGCGTCCGGAGACACGCGGCAGACACAGGCGAAGGCGCCAACGGGCGATTTCAAACGGTGAAGGGTTCGGACGCATGGCCATTAGTCCGGACCCCCTATACTCGGCGCGTCCGGAGCTATGCAGGAAACCGTGATCAAGGGGCAAAATGGCTAGTTCGTTTGTGGTGGCTATATAAGTGTTTTGGCCGGCCCGTGGGGATCACTCTTGCACCTCCCATTCATTCTTACTCATTGTGCTTGCTTGAGATAGCCCCCAACTCATCTCTCTTTTCTTGTGTTACATACTTGTGAGAGTTTGAGTGATCGAAGTGTTTTGATCATTGCATTGCATCTTAGTGGCACTTGGTCATCGTCATCGTCGTGGGATTTCTTATTATTCTTGGTGTTTGCCAACACCTAGACGACTTGGGCGATTGAGGAAGCTTCAGCGCGATTGGTGATTGTTCGTGGCCGACTTCGATGATTATGAGAGGGCTTGTACCCACCTCGGCGGAGCGCCAAAGGGTAACTCTAGTGGATTGATCATGTCATTGAGTTACTCTCATTTGGGTGGATTCTTGTGGTGTCCGAGTAGTGGGCTAGGCTTGTGATTGTCTATTAGTCACCGAATCACCAATTGAGTAGTTGACACAACGGGGACTAGCTTGGTGGCAACCAAGTGAACCTCGGGAGAAAAATAATTGTGCCATCTTGTCTCCTGGCTACTTATTGGTATTCATTGTGATTGGTTCTTCATATTGACATCCACTCATCACAAGGCTTTAGTATAATCACCTCTATCCCCTTTGTATTTACATTCTTCCTATCTTATGTAGTTATCTATCTTGCTAGTTAGTTTACCTTGTTAGTTGTTCTTGCTAGCTTGAGTTGAGTATCTTAGGTTGTTGCTATTGCTTGTTAGATACTCAATTGACTATAATTGCTTGGATAGGTGACTTTGCACCCCTAGTAGAGCTAGAGCAAAAAGCTTCGCTTAAGTGTTAATCTAACATTTGCTCTAGTGATTTGTAGAAGTTTTAATAGGCTATTCACCCCCCTCTAGCCATCTAGGACCTTTCAGTTACCAACCAGGACTAAAGATCTATTAGTCTCGAACACATATTTTTCTGAGACTAAAGTTCATTTTGAACATCGACCAAATGCCCGTTCTCTAGTAGTGAGGGTATCATATATTAATAAAAAAATAAATTACTTTAGATACTAATAAAAAAATAATAGAATCTGTATGTAATCCCCGAGACAAATTTATTCACCTTGTTCATTTGGCTTATCGGCCCGGCTTATCAGCCATGATATAGTATTTTTATCTCACAACAAAACGGCCAAAAACAACATAGTCTGGGTGTTTAGACCAAATGCTAAAGTTTAGTCCTTGTCACATCAAACCTTTGAATGCTAACTAAAAGGACTAAACTTGAGTTAGGGCCTATTTGGTTCCCAGCTCTTAAACTTTAGTAACTAATTTATGGACTAAACTTTAGTCATAGGTGTTTGGTTTGGGTGACCAAAATATATTAAAAGAGATCAAGATATTTGGCTTCAAAGTGACTAAAATGTGAAGTTCAGTCCCATTTAGCAACTCCCCGGTGGACTAGTGATTAAACTCTATTTAGTCACTTTTTAGTCATCTAGTTTGGGTATTTGGTGATTAAAAGGGACTAAAATAGGGTGACTAAACTTTAGTCACTCCAACCAAACACCCTTTTAATTATAAATATTAAACTAATTGTACAAAAGTAGAATAATTAGCAAGACGAATATATTAAACCTAGTTAATTCATTATTAGCATATGTTTACAGTAGCACAACATTATCAAATCATAGAGTAATTAAAATTAATAGATTCATCTCGTAAATTAGCCTCAATTGGTGTAATTACTTTTATAATTAATCTATAGTGTTGAGACATTCAATGTGACAGTGCTAAACTTTAGCCCTAAGGATCCAAACACCCTCTCTGTTATAAACTAGCACAATAAATGAAAAACAAGGAAAACAAGACAGAGAAATTAAAAAATTAAAAAAAACAAAATTAAAAAAATAAACAAAAAGTCACGTCAGCTACAATGTTGTACCTAGGGGTGAAAATGGTACGAATATTTTATGACCGTATTCGAGACCGAGTTCGTTTAGAGGGATTTATATCCATTTGTATCTGACTTCGGATATTCAACATCCAATACCGTATCCATATCCAAATACTTAAATCACATATTTATGATGTTGATATCCAATCGTATCCTATCTGGTATGGTATGGTTGACAATATCCATATTGGAGTCCGAACAGAAATGTGAAAACAAATGTAATACAGAGATATCCGTCCCAATCCGATCCATTTTCATCCCTAGGTGTACCTTAGTCGAAGCCGCCGAAGGCCGGTATTAATTGGGTGGTATATTACTGCAAAATAGACATCATGTTAAAATAATTCTAATATCAATTTATCCATGTAGTTTGTGAGTTGAAGATGCATGTAGTTTAAATAAAACTTTTATTAGTCAAAATTTATAGAACATGATTTTTTTTTCCTAAAATAACATACTGATACTTCTGGGCATTGAAAGTAACTATCATTTGTTGTTGGACATCTAAAATGGAATGATTTGCTGGACGACACTATGGTTCTTAGCAAATTTACCGGTGGATATCTTATATAATAAAATATTTTAATAAAATAGATATAAAATCATATAAGTGCTCAAAAATTACAATATAAAATTTTCTATTCTCTACGTGATGAGTTATAAAGTAAAAATATTTTTTTTGTAGTGAGATGATAATTTTGCCCCTCTTCATAAATAGACAAAGTTAACTATAGTTAATTTGTTCATATATTTGTAGGACATTAAAAACTTTGAAAAAAATCATAGGATACGTATATCACCAAATCTTAACTATGCTGAAAATATTATCTCAAAACAATAAAGTTTACAATGTATATTTAACATGGCTGAATTATAGATTTATCTTCTCTCAAACTTAATTGATATATTAAACATTATTATTTTAAGGTAATATTTTTAACATAGTCATAATTTGATAATGTACGCATTCTGTGATTTTTTTTAGATTTCTAATGTCCTAATAATATATGAAAAAATTAACTGTAATTAACTTTGTCTATCTATGAAGGGGGGGAAAACGATCATTTCAGTATAAAACAATATTTTTACTATATAGTTCCAATCATGTAGAGCATATAAAAATTTACAGTATAATTTTTTGGCACTTATATAATTTTATATCTATTTAGTTAAAATATTTTATTGGGCATGATCCACCAGCAAATTTGCTAAGAACCCGAGTGTCCTCTAATAAATCACTTTATTTTAAATGTCAACAACAAAGAGTGGTCACTTTCAGTATCAAGAGCCAATTTTCCCTATTAACAAGAGTCATCGCAATAGATGCGGTATGTGACCATTTTCGTGTACTGGCAATTTCAACCACCATTTCCATTCCGCAATTTCAATCTACGGGGCTAGCTTGCGGCTAACAAAAAAAGCTGAATGCAAGCCCAATAAATTCTTACTATTGCCGTCATGTTCGCTTAGCTTATCATTTTCATTCCACAATTTCAATCTACAGGGCTAGCTTAGGGCTAACAAAAAAAAATGCAAGCCCAATAAATTCTCACCATTGTCGCCATGTTTGCTTGACTTATCGGCCGTCTTATCAGTCACCGAAAAAATATTTTTCTTTCACAACAAAACAGTCAAAATCGATATCAGTCGACTTATGAGCCACCGAAACGATTCACGAACAAAGCCGTGTCAGCTACCGGTGCCAGGCCATAGAAAGAGAAAATGTGAAAGATTTGGGGAAAAAAACACAGATACCCAACACGATGATGGCTTTGTTCGCTGGTTGTATTTAACCGGCTTCAATCCATACAAGCTAGCTATAAAACAGTATTTTCTCTTAAAATAAACTAGCCATATAAAATCAACATCAACCAAAATAATAGAGGTTTTTTTTTGTGTGCCATTAAAAAAGACGGTGTCAGCCCTCATGTCACTAAAAAGATGGCTCGGACTCGTGTACCATGACGTTTATCTCTTTTGCCCTTCACGTCATTCTGTCCATCTTTCGTCTAATTTTCGCATCTTCCGTCTAATTTTTACCGTTTCCTAACCTGACATGTGGGCCCCACGGCGGAAAATGTCCAAAATGCCCTTCTTCTCCCCAATCCCCCAACATCAGGCTCGGCGGCCGCGGGCTGGGGCGGGGCGCTCGCTGTGGCGAGCCATGCGCGCGGCCGGCGAGCCCCTCCCCGCCCTCCCTGCTTGCTCTCTGCGCGAGGCGAGGTGGGGGCGCGACGGCGAGGCGGCCGCGGCGGAGCTCCCGCGCGCATGCTCGCGACGGCGAGGCGAGGGGCGGCCTGTGACGGGCAGCGCGGAGGAGGCCGCGGCGGAGCTCCCACGCGCGCTCGCGACGGCGAGGCGAGGGGCGGCCCGTGACGGGCAGCCCGGAGGCGGCCGCGACGGAGCTCTCGCGCGCGCGCCCGAGGCGGCCGCGCGTGCTGTCCACGGGGAGCTGCAGGGAGCGCACTCGCGGGAGCCGTTCGTGCTGGCGCGCGTGCGGGCGCTTGGGTCCGACGCCAGGCCAGACGCGCGATGCGCCGCTGCCGCCAGGATATGCCTAATGGCCAAGCACTGGTCCGACATCCGCGAGCTAATCGGCGTGTCGGGCGCCATCCCGGCGCTCGTGCCGCTGCTGCGGAGCACCGACCCTGTGGCGCAGGAGAGCGCGGTCACCGCGCTGCTGAACCTCTCGCTCGAGGAGCGGAACCGCTCCGCCATCACGGCGGCGAGCGCCAAAAAGCCGCCGCCGGTGTCTGTGAACTTGTGGTTAGCTTTTGTGCCACTCTCGTTGCGACATGTTTGATGTGCTACTCTTTGAGTGGATGAGATCAGAGTCTCACACACACAGCAACCACCGGCAATGGCAGCAGCATCTGATTCCTTGGGCGTTGGCATGCACATGCTGCACTAGACGACCTGATTCCATGGACGCTGACTGCCACCCTCCCGCTGCCCGCCCGCCTGTCCCGCCAGCCATGGTCTCGCTCGCTGGCTCCCAGATCCCCTCGCCATCGCAGCGTCGCCAGGGACACTCCATGCGCACCATCCGCTCCGTGCTGCTGCAGCCGGACTCCTCCCCGGGGTCCCCAGCCCCGCGCAACGGCGACGCCGACGCAGGCGACTCGGAATCGACTTCCACACGGACAGCCTGCGACGGACATCGCGGCGGAGGCGGCGCCCGTGAGCTTCCCCGCGGCGCGGTGCGCCTTGAGCAGCAGCACCCACGTGGCGAGCGTTCTTGCCGCGACCGGCCTTGCCCCCCCCCCCCGCCGCCGCCGACGACGCCGACTCCGGGACGGCCCAGTCCGGGCTCTCCATCTTCACCACCCAGGCCGGCCGGACAGGACCCCACGAGCGGGAGCGCGCACGCACGAGGAGAAGGAGAGAGCTGGTAGAACTAGCAGCAGAACAGAGCTGGGACCAGGGTTTACCTTTACGAACCGAAACCGGTAACCGCCGGGAGACGGACGGACGGTTACCGGTCGGTTTGACCGGTTACCGGTCCAAACTGAACGGTTTGAATTTTGAATTCAAACCCCGCAGTGTAATCGGTTTTGGACCGGTAACCGGTCGGTTAGGGCCGGTTACCGGCCGGTTTGAACGGTAACCGGTCCAAACCGTCGGGTGGTTTTTTTTTTGCTTGAAAAAATCAATTTTTTTGGAATGACCTTTGTGCATAATGATATAAATAGAACATACAATTCATGTAAAATAGTGTGATACAAATGACCAACCCCACAATAATATCATAGTGATGCACTAGCCACAAATTCACGACGAAAATAACGTAGTTCACCGTTGCAACAACAACAAATCGTCCATGGAAATACCTCATGTCGTAGACATGCGAACATCATGGTCACTACTCACTGGCGTTGCATATAAAGGAAGATCCCGTTTCGGCACCCCTCCTCATACTCTGCGGTGGACATTAGAGCGATACCGTGCGACTGTAGCCCGGCCTTGTACTCTATCCATGATTGGCCCGTCCAATGAGCTGTGGTCTCCCATTCCTGCACTAACATGTTGTAGAAATCCGGGTCTTGCCATTCATAGACCCATCTAGTGGCCGGCTGCGTGCTGATGTCAGGAACGGGGTAGGTATAACCACCACCGTACGATGTATCACTGTACGAGGAAGAGGAGTACTGTGGCGTGTCGTAGCAGTGCGTCGGGTCGTACGCTCTCCTCTGCGATTCTGGCTGCCCATGGTCGCGGTCCTGAGTAGCATGTGTGAAGTCCGTCTCGCCTGCAGCCGACCATAATTAGTACTAGTGAATAGACATAGACATTAAAAAAAATGTCTGTAACAATCCATACCTGTGAAACGAAGTCCACCAGCATCACCAGCACCACTACCACCAGCACCATCTGCAGAACCCCCAGCCCCACCACCACCAACAACAACAGCAGCTCCAGGGTCATCATCACCACTATGACCGTCTCCACTGTCAGTTGCTGAGCTGCTGTGATCGGACTCCTGATACCGTGGACTTTGCTCACCCTCCTCGCCATCATCTGTCGAATCATCGCTGGTGACAGGTTGTTGCACTCGCTTCCCTTTTTTCTGGCTAGGTCCCGTCTGGTATTTTCTTTTCCCAAGATGCGTGTCACCCACATGTCTACGGGCCCAATCACTGATGGGCCCAAGATCGTCGGGGTCCACTTGGTCTCTGTCATGACAAAGAATGAATCATATTATTAAAAGTATGGTTCGTTAGTGTCTAACAAAGTACATCAACGTACCTCACGATATGGGACGGAAGAGGGATGTCCGTTTCTTCATCCTCTTCGTCGAGAACTGGAGCCTGGTTGGATCTGCCATACTCCATCCATTCTCGAACCGGATTATCCCTTTCGTAAAAGGATATCTGCGTGAACTGGTCAATGAAGTCTTCTTCCTCACGCCTAGGTGGTCCGGATGCATCCGCGAGTCGCAGCCGAAGGTTGTAGTTCACATACACTAGCTTGTTCAGTTTTTTATGGGACAAGCGATTTCGAACCTTCGTGTGCACCAAAGCAAATGTACTCCAGTTGCGCTCGCATCCACTGGAGGATACACATTGTGCAACAAGCCTCAGCGCAAGTTTTTGCAGATTTGGAGTGCTCCTGCCGAACAGCATTCACCATTGAGCTGCAAGTGGAACCCATTATGTTAGGTACGCGCTGAAAAAGACAAAAAAATGAGTTCAAAAGTACTCTTACATGGGGTTTTCTTGGGGTCCGTGGCCATTTTAATGGCCAGCTCACTGTCAAACTCCCCAAGGTGTAGGCGGAATGATTCTGCCTCCTATAATGCCAAGACAGCGGAGTGCACATCCGTTATTTTCCCAAATGCTTCCTTGAGGCCAGCAAACATGGTCGGAGTTGGATTGTAACGGTATACAAGCCTTGGGTTCAGTACAGCAGCTGCAACATACGATGCACGACAAATTAGCAAATGGTAAATACTCAATATGTAGAGACTGCTATTTTAACAATGGTTGTGATCGCACCTGGGCCCACATGCGTGCCATGGTACACGTCCGCAATCCTGGCATCCATGATAGCCTTGTACTCATGCCATGTTGAGACATTTGTTCCAAAGAACTTCTCCATCTCATTTTTGCATTGTTGGAAGTTGTAGACAACCTCACACAGGTTAGGTCGCCTATCCTGATCAGCGAACCGAAGGAACCTGTAAATTGGTGCCACTGAATCGATGATGTATTTGAGTGTGTCCCACCACCGTATGCTAGACAGCCTTGCGTGAGCATAATGACCTTCCTCGGATTTTCCCCACCTGCTATGCAAGAACTCGGAAGATCCCATCCACTGCATAAAACGATCACACTTCCGATGGAAGCTCTCCATGAACATGTAGTTGGTCCCAAACCTAGTGGCATTCCATTTGACCAACTCACCACCAATGGCTTCCCTCATCATTGCATTCAACTGGTCATGGTTGTGCAGCCAAGCTGAAATGCGCTTGCATGTTGAGATCATACCTGCATGCTCCGGCCTTTTACCAATGTCCTTCAGCATCAAGTTGATGGTGTGTGCAAGGCAAGGTGTCCAAAGAATATGCTTGTACTCGTCGTTCAATCTATGGCATGCTCTCTTGAAGTTGGCGCCGTTGTCCGTGACGATATGCACGACATGCTCAGCACCTATCTCCTCAACCACCTTACGAATCAGCTGCACAAGTAGGCACAACATTTAGTGGAACCGAGAAAACATAGTGCATGTGAACTGGCATAATATTTTGGACGTACCCCCAACAAATAAGATGAATCTTGGCTCCTGCCCGTCGCATCGACTGACTTGTGGAACCACATGACGCCACTGCAATAGATCAAAAAATTGATGACAGTCATTCTTGTCGGGCCCGTCCACGAATCACACATCAAGGTGACCCCAAACAAGGGTCACTCCTCCTTAAACTTTGCGTACCGGATCTGCAGGTCCTTCTCGTTATGATCAAGGTACTTCCCGTCTATATCCTTTCCACTGGGTGACGCGATGCCTTCACCTGCAATCGTAAGCGAATCATGAGAATAGAGAAATATACGTAATGAATTGAAGTCTCCAAGTATATGTACTTACCCCACTTCTGCGTCTCCCTGACCGCACTAACAAAGTATGGATTGTCCGCCTGTCTCCCGGGGATTCCTGCAGTATGGAAAAACTTTCCCCAAGCTTTCCTAATTGCGTCCTTCGCGGTCCTTCCCCTCTGCGTCCATGACCCTGTATCAATCCTTGTCTGCTGGAGTCCACCCCTCGTACCGGCTGCCAAGTTGTAGTCCTCCACCACCGCAGGGGTCTGCCTCTGTGAACTAGACCTCCGAAACATCCTCTGCAAAGGATTGCCCCCCTGCGAAGCAGTACCACTACCACTGCCACCTCCACGCTTGTAAGCGCCTCCTCTCCGCTGCACCCCCTCCTAGTACTCATATTCTGCCCTGGACTGATTCATTGCTGCCTGCAACTGAGCCTCGTACTCGTCATCGTCAAGGGGGTGGTTGCCCTCCGCTGCAGCAGCCTCTCGTGCAACCCTCTGCCGAGAACGGTCACTAGTTGCCTGCCTAGTTCTGTCGAGATCCTGCTGAAAGTACTCCCGGACGTCTCTGGGCACCTTGCTGCAGTGGATCACCTGCGTCCCGCGCGCAGCCAAATGCTGCTTGAATCGGGAAGCACCACCCCCGGCTTTTTGTTTAAGACAGTAGTTGCATTTCCAACCGGGAGCAAGATTCTCACCATGCCCCATACCACGTCTCTGTGGTCTCTCGACATCTTCCTGCACAAATGGACAACACAAAAAAATCGAACACATGCATCAAATCATACCGCAAATATATAGCAATACAACAAATATATTTTATAAAGAATCTAATGGTACTTATTTACTATAATAAATACTAAAATCTTAGTATATAAATTCAGCTACATTTAAGACTATTTGATTCAGCACTATTTAAGAATAATATCATCTTTAGGACGGAGCGAGTACTATATTTATTATAAAAAATTGTTTTCAAGGATGCACCTTTTGTTTACCTTAACATATTTCATGGGAATTACATCATGTGTCAATATTGATCCGTACTAAATCCTAAATCCTATATCAATAAAATCCTAAATCCTAAATCCTACATACATCCTAAAGCAAATCCAACAACAAATCCTAAATCCTAAACCAAATAAACCTAACTCCTAGATACATCCTAAGTCAAATCCTACCTAAATCCTACAATAAATATTTTCTACATCATATACTCCATCAATCCTACATCCTATAGCTTATCATAACTAAATCCTACAACTATAACAACTACAAGGAAATGGAAAAAACAAAAAAAAAACCTTACCCAACGACTCGGTCGGTAACCGCTCGGGGGGGGGGGGGGGGGGCGGTAACCGCCGCGTCCGGTCGGTAACCGCCGGCGGGGAGGGCGCGTGGCGGGCTGGCCGGTTACCGACCAAATCTCTCGGTAACCGCCGCCGTCCGGTCGGTTACCGAGGGGCCCGGTCGGCTGCGGGCGGCGCGGGGCGGAATGGAAGGGGGCGGGCGCGGATAGGGTTTGGGGCGCCGACGTCGCCCCCCCCGGCCGACAGCTGCTTAAATAGGAGGCGGCAGGAGGCAATGGGCCGCGTGGGCCCTTAACGGGCCGGTCGGTTTTTTTCTTTTTTCTTTTTCTTCAAACTTAAACACGTCCAAAAAAATAGCAAACGAACTCCAATTTGAAATTTTTTTACACCATTGGACTCTATAAATCGTGAACTATTTTTAGGAATTTTTTCAGAATTTTTTTTAAAAAAAATTCAAATTTGAAATTTGAATTCAAACCGGTATCGAAACCGAACCGGTTCCGGCCGGTTTGTCGGTAACCGACCGGTAACAAAAACGCTGGCTGGGACAAGGGAGTTTTGGACAGTTTTTGCTGTGGGATCCACATGTCATGTCGGTAAATGACGAAAATTAGACGGAAGGCGGACAGAATGACGTGGAGGACATCAACGTCATCATCTTTGTAGTGGCATGGGAACTGACACTATTTTTTTTAATGACACATGAAAAGCCTCAAAATAATACCAGTGGAACGACACAACTCCATGGGCGCCGTACCTGCCCACTGCCTAGTGTCCACAAGGACGAATGGATCGATCACGCATTCACGCTACTGTTTCCCCCTTCGCAAGCACTGGACTGTACTAGTCTGTAGAGCTACTCGATGCGTCGTACAGTATCTCGTAGCGGATACGTATCCCATAGTACTGATACATCGCAGGCTTTTAATAATAAACATAAAAATCTGATACTAGAGTCAGAGTCCAATAAAAGTCCGGCCGGCGCCTGCCCCTCCCTTCACCTCTTCGTTGTTTCCATCCCGCAACGGGGGCAGGAAGGCGGCGGGCGGTCCGATACCGGCCAACGCCCCTCTCCCCTCTTCCACCTCACTCTACCTAGCAGCTGCAGCTGAGCTGGGGGCAAACACCGGACCAGACGAGCGCAGAGCAGCAGCAACCAGCAACCAGCAAAAGCAAGATGGTGCACCCGATTGCGGAGGCCGACGAGCGGAGCCCCTTCGGTCGCCTGACTCCGGACGAGTTCTACGCGCGCCACGGCGTGACCCACTCGGCCTCCTCCTTCGTCAACCCTCGGGGCCTCCGCATCTTCACCCAGCGCTGGGTGCCCCGCGGGGATGCCCCCGTCCTGGGCGCCGTCGCCGTCGTGCACGGCTTCACCGGCGAGTCCAGCTGGATGGTCCAGCTCACCGCCGTCCACCTCGCCGCCGCTGGCTTCGCCGTCGCCGCACTCGACCACCAGGGCCACGGCTTCTCCGAGGGCCTCCAGGGCCACCTCCCCGACATCGGCCCCGTGCTCGACGACTGCGACGCCGCCTTCGCGCCCTTCCGCGCCGACTACCCGCCCCCGCTTCCCTGCTTCCTCTACGGGGAGTCCCTCGGCGGCGCCATCGCGCTGCTGCTGCACCTCCGGAACAGGGACCTCTGGCGGGACGGCGCCGTGCTCAACGGCGCCATGTGCGGGGTCAGCCCCAGGTTCAAGCCGCCGTGGCCGCTCGAGCACCTGCTCGCGGCGGCAGCCGCCGTCGTCCCCACCTGGCGCGTCGCCTTCACAAGGGGCAACATCCCCGAGCGCTCCTTCAAGGTGGACTGGAAGAGGGCGCTCGCCCTCGCCTCCCCGCGCCGCACCACGGCGCCACCCAGGGCGGCCACGGCGCTCGAGCTCCTCCGCGTCTGCCGCGAGCTGCAGCAGCGATTCGAGGAGGTGCAGCTGCCGCTCCTCGTCGTGCACGGCGCCGAGGACACCGTCTGCGACCCGGCCTGTGTCGAGGAGTTCTACAGCCGCGCCGGGAGCAACGACAAGACGCTCCGCGTCTACCCCGGGATGTGGCACCAGATCATCGGCGAGCCCGAGGAGAACGTCGAGAAGGTGTTCGACGAAATCATTGACTGGCTCAAGGCACGCGCCGCCACCTCCACCTCCACCTCCACCACCACCGCGCACCACGGCAGCCAGTAGTTTGGGCACGCCTCCTGCGTGCGTGCCGTGCCATGGCCTTCAACCTTCAACCGCGCGTGGTCCACGACGGATTCTATTCTACGGTCCAGCAATAAACTTGTACTGATAACAGAATTTGTTTTGGCTTCAATGCTTGCTATCATGAGATCTCTTCTGAGTCTGCAACCGCTTCAGATGCCGCCATGCCTTCGGAGTGCTGATGATGAATCTTGCTGTTGCAGCTTTGATTGATTCTTGTCCCCACATTCCTACGGTCTAGTACTGCTGCGGTTTAAGTGGTTGTGAGTTGTTAGTTGGAACTTGGGAGTGTAATAAATCATAATGTGCTGCCTTTTTTTTTTAACTTATAAGAACAAAAAATGTGCTGCCTTTGTTGCAGGCCTACCAGCTGTGGAAAATAAACCACATATAACTTATATATATATATATATATATATATATATATATATATATATATATATATATATATATATATATATATATATATATATATATAGAACTAACATATCTAGTCCGGGTATTGGCCTCGTTTGGAACAAAGAGTTTTTTTTAGGAAAAAATGATGGAAACGAAAACGGAGGAAAGAAAGTTGAGCAGACCCTTTGGAACAAAGGAAACTAGCTAAACTTTTCCTTCAAAATACTGTAGCTGTAGCAACGCTCTCACCTCTGGTTTTGTTTCCCTTCGCGTTTGCCCGAGGAACGAAGAGCTAATCACTGCTGCTGCTCCCTCCAAAACATGTTGTGCCTACTTTCTTTTTTTTTTTAATAATATAATAAAGCGGTGCTTGCTTTTTTCGTTATGTTTCCATATCAATAAGGAGCTCCCTACCCATTGATATAGCCTAGGGGATATGGATGTCTCACGGATCAGCTTGTCGATATGTTTTGTGACAAAAGACTCAATCACTCAGTTTACATGCATGTCTATCTATGTATTGTACACTAAATAAATGAGTCATCCCTAAGGTATAATCCGCTTTTAGACTATCAGTCCAACATTATCCTAGGGCTTAGTTTTAGCTTACTTGATAATACCCATGAGACATACATCTACTTATTAGTAACCTACCCCCCCTCCAAACCTTAAAGGATCTAGATGACCAGAGGGAACAATAGTCTATAAAAAATTTCTCTACAAATCATAAACACTAGAGTAAAGGTTGATTAGTACAATATAAAGCCCTACTAGCAACTACTTTCTCTAGCTCTAATTCACCCAATTCAAACCCCTATACAATTCTAGTAGCTTGGTTTCTAATCTAGATAACAACACCAAACAAGCTACACTAGCAAGAACTATACTAGAGAGTTTCCAAAAGAAAACAACTAAGACTAGTTACAACTACAACTGAGTTTCTAGTTACAGCTACAACTAAGCTACTCTAGCTCAAGGCAAACAACTACACACACAAGAAAATACTTGCAAAGTAAGGAACAAGTGTGTAGAAGACAAACCAATGAGGGCAAGTCATGACAAGAGATTTATCCCTAGGTTCAGTTGCTTGCTAGCAACCTACATCCTCGTTGTGCCAGTTCCAAGTGATGATTTGCAAGCTAATAACTAGTGTGATAAGCTAGAACCACCAAGAGTGCTGCGATAATCACTCAAATGGTGCACTCCAATTAGCCACGAGCATTTCACTAGAGTATCCCTTTGCAGTCCACGAGGTGGGATCAATACCTCACACAAGAACATTGGTTGGAGGCGAAAAACAATCACCAAATCTTCCTCAACGACCACCAGCTGATCAAAGCTATATAGGTGGTGGCAACCACCAAGAGTAGTAAGAAAATCGTAGCCCAATCGATGAACTAGTGTCACTAGATGCAAAACTTCAAAGCAACTACACTAGATCTCTCCCAATCTCTACAAGTCAAGATATGAGTGGAAGGTATATATTCTTGGATGCTCACAAGAGTGTTGGTTTGCTTAGAATGCTAAGAGTGTTCAACATGAGTCGGCCAACACCTATTTATAAGCACCCCTCAAGAGGTAGTTGTTGGAATAGCTCACTCAAAGAATTTGGGGGCATCGGATCCACCTATGCCTACCATCATAATATATGCTACAACTAACACTTAACCATACGTAGCATATGCTCGGGCATTGCCTCTGCTAATCCGATGCCCATTATGATGACCTCACACACGCATCTGATAGAGAACTAGTCGTTGCCCAAACAAATGGCTAGTCAAGAATTTACGCTGATGTCCTCACTCTGATGGACATTAGATCAAAGGCAAGCTTGATCAAATGGAACACAGATAGGTTCTAAAGGTGAGTTTTCACCACATGAATGTGTCGAGGCCTTGCAACGACACAATCTGATGCCACATTTAAATCTCCCACACAATTGACAAGTAGGCCTAGCTGGTGAACATGTTATCATATAATCCAGTGCAGCACATGGGCTAACCATCAGAGCTTCTGATGGCTAACTATTGACACATGTGATGGCACATAGAAAAATCCGCAAACACACGAATACCAATGTAGCTTTTTGAATGTGTTAGTATTAGACTCCGCATATTACCTGACTACAAGTTATGCAATATTCTTGAAGCTCTTAGAGCTATAAGTGGAGATATGCTTGCATACTTTTATCGATGAGAGTTTGATAATAACATGGTGATTCTATTTGAGATTATAGGGCATATAGGTTTTACAAGCTTAAAGGTGCGAGTTATCAATACCAGAGCATCCATTGAAAATATATCATAACCATGCATAATACATAGGATGATGTTGCAAGTAAATAACCACTTTCCCGTTATATAGTGCCACAAGCAACCACCCGGATCGATCCTCTCTGGATTCTATGTGTACGAGTTCATGAGGCAGAACGGATGATACGTCAAAAACCCTTCTAAGATAATATATGTAATAGTCATTAATGTAGTTCTGACTATTATCAAGTGTAGATATATGATGTTTATAAACTTTCTTTCTAGGACTTTGATGTAAAAAAGGCGAAGAACATGACCGAACATACTTTGTACAACATAGTTGAGGATGTGTGCTCATTCATCTTAAAATAAGTCATTCAATGCAATAGGAAATATCACGATGCTACCGACATCTTAGCTAGTCCACAGTATAGAGTGCTCATAGAGATTAGTAGACTGCAACTTAGTCGAGAAAGTTATTAGAGCACTGGTGAAAACTTTGATGTATATAGTGTGTGATGTAAATACATTTAACTTTATATTTGTGAGCATGAAACTTTGATGTGAATACGTGTAACTTTATGTTTATGAGCACGAAATAATTTCAACATATTAATTATAAATGTATGAAATAATTAAATACCATGTTACTATAATTGAACATCATCCAATAGAGTTACCATGTTAATATAATTGAACATGTCAATCTGGTTTAAATTTCATAAAATGGCGAAAAAACTTTTCATAGGCGGCTGACTAAAGAGAACCGTCTGTGAAAATGAAAATCAATTTTCACAGACGGTGCACTAAAGTAAACCGCCTATGCAAAACCATTTTCACTGACTTCTAGTGGAAATTGATTTCCACAGGCGGTTCACAAGTAACCGCCTGTATAGTGGATCTATTTCCACCGGGCCCAGAGTTGGTGGTTATGAAAAACGTTAGTGCAAATGGGTTACCAACCGCTAATATAATGATTCTATGTACTAGTGATACCTATAATGTTTTATGCTATATTTTTTTAATGTTCATGTAGTGTTAATGTGTTATTCTTTGATAAATTTATAATATTCGCTAGTATACGTTAATGTTCTATGATATATTTTATGATATTTAGTAGTATCTTTTTTATTTTATCTGGTTATAGTTAATTACTTTACTATTTTTTTTATTTTTTTATTTTATAATATACGTGATGTTCACATAGTATATATATATGATATATAATGTTAGATTTGTGATCTTTTGTAGTGTTAATGTATGATGCATTTATGATATTCCATAGTATATATGTAAATATGTTTTTTTATTAATATATTAAAGTGGAATATTGATTTAAATAAATTATTGTAAGAAACACAAACTGTTTAGAAAATATAACTTTTACAACTTTTAAATACTATGCACATGGATGATGTTAGCAATTTTATTTCACATGCATGTATTCTGTGGAAGTGCAAGGTCCAATAACGAAACTGAAAATGGGCCTGATTGCATCAGCGGGTGACCAAAATTATTTTTTTGTTCTAGGGTTTTTTTTACAACCTTTTTTTTTTGTCTTAGGGTTGTGCTCCAACTGGGCCCCTGAAGCTGGGAAGAGTGGGCCAGTCTTACTCTTATCTGGCCCAATATCCCTTTCTTTACTCCGCGACCAGCTGAACCGGCCTTCCTAATGGTCCATGACCAGAGCCCATTACTGATTAATCCATCCTAGTCGATTACCCCCTACCGGCCACCACCAGCTCGTAGTCTATTTGAGTGCATTTGATCCATTGTAGGCAGTTGCAGGTTTTGCAGCCCAGTCCTAATCGCTCAACGGCAAGTTTTAATCCAAAATATCCAAGCTGGAGTTCGAGAGTCATGCGAATTATGTTTGACTTGCTTTCCTTTTACTATATATAAGCGCAAAAAAAGTCATCCACTTATTAAAAAAAGCAAAATCCACAATGACTGATTAAGAACCTAACCTCGCTGAGCTGCTTTGAACTTTCCTCAAAAAAAGTTGATTTATTCCTTAAAAATAATGAAAAGAGAAGGTAGTTTGAACTCTAGCTAAAACATTGCGCGAGTATGAATTATGACGACTCGACGTAGACTGAGTCTATGGTTAAGTACAGATGTAGACACACACAAACATATACACATACTCATTCTCTAGGAACACACACCCAAATTTTACCTTTATAGATACATTAGAAAACCAAGGCGGTTGATCTCAAAATTTAGCCTCATTATCAACAGGCACACATGCCTATCATTGTAAGAATAACCAATAAATCTCGAAATTGCATCTTATTGTCGATGAATACATCATTTATCATTGGAGAAATAACGCCATAAAATCCTGTAATAACTTCACGAAAATGCGAGCACAACATATAAAATTCAGAATATATGATGGATCACAAAATATATAACCAGTTGAGTGTGCTTAATAACAATTTTATAGTTCCTATGGCCATACATAACATACAAATCACACATGGAACATGGCAGTTAGCTAGAGCAGTAGGTGTTGTGCGAAACTGAGGGGTGTTTGGTTCTCCGCATTGTCTGCCATGACTAAAGTGTGGCGAGCCACACCTTGAAAAGTTGTTGTTTTGTTTGTTACACAGGTGTGGCAGCCACAACTTAAAATCCCGCCACAGATGTGGCGCTCGTTTTGGCCGCCGCAAGTTCGGCGTCGCCACAACTCACGTGGCGTCCTGTAGCCCTAAAGCAAACAAGCCCTGAATGTAAAAAGAGTAAATTGGCCACCGTAAGATTACCATCTGGGCATGTCCGTTAGCTATCCCAAAACTGCTTAGCAATAGTCCGAGAAGTGGGTAATGTTAGGGTGAACCAAAAAAATTTGTAAAGACCATATAAGTGTTGGCTAGGTAAATGCTATGTAGTAACATTAGTAGCTATGAACCCTGTGGACCACCATAGCGATGATGAAGGGGAAGTCTCAGCCCATTAGTAAACCTTTAGGGGTCGTTTGGATCACGGAAAAATCAAAGGAAAAGCGTAGGAATTCATATTCCTAAGGAATGGCACCAAATTTGCTGTTTGGAACAAGGGAATCACTCAACCCTTTCCTCTGGAATCCTGTAGCCAGATGCTCATTTCAAGGGAAAACAAAAATCCACTGCTAGCTCTGGTTTTGTCTTCGTCGCGGAAGTCCGAGGCAGCAGGCAGCAAAGTTCCTGTGTTTTTTATTCCTACATTCCAAACACCTCTTCTTATATTTTTCTATGTTTTTCCATTCCTCTGTTTTACCACTCTAATCCTATCTTTTTCCTCCGTTTTCTCTCATTCTTTGTTTTTCATTCCTTTGTTCCAAACAAGCCTTTAGAATTATTCTTGGAAGAAGAATTAGAAAAAAAAATATAATGATAGTTTTATTCTGTGTCGCCAGAAAAAGTGAGAGGGACGAGCTCAAGTGGGCATGACCTTATTTTGGAAAAAAAAAGGAAAGAAGCCATCGAGAACGTGATTTACATGATTGTTTAAAGTACAAGAGGAACGGACCAATGTGACTCCCAGGTCAAAAGCTTCCTGGACAGTCATTACTTCGTCCCGATTGGTCGGCCTAGCTGAGTCAGCACATAAAAGTTTTATAGACATTTTGACGAGATCATGCTTGGAACGTGGACACAAATCTCGTATCATTCTCACACGGAACTATTCAATCCCAATGGAATTAACGGATCGGAGCTTTTGCTTTCGGCTTTCCTATCGTGAATTAAACCAATGCACAGGATTCTAGAATCTAGATTGAAGCTAAACAAAATATAAATTTAGGGTCAAACGAACAAAAAACAAATGAACGGGAGGAAACTGAGGAATAGGAATGGAATAGAGGTGTAAAACAGATGATTAAAAACATAGCGATTTTATAACAATAGGTGTTTGGAACATAGAAATTGGTATATGAATAATGCTTTGAATTAAGATTAATATAAAATATTTTTTGTTTTTACAAAGTTGTTGCGTGTATATATATCAAATAAAGCATGGAACAGAGCCCACAACTAGCATCTTATCCATTCTTACTCAATTTCTAATGTGCACTGCTGCTCTCTCTTTTTCTCTTCCTCATTGGAATAGCAGCATTTGTCACCATGAGCATTGATTAACCCGTGAGCACTAGCCGGCGAGGACGTGAGCTTGCGGTAAAGTTTTTTGTTCACTTCGTGTGTTATATAGAGTGTCGCGTGGAGTATTCGGATAGTAATAAAAAAAACAAATTATAGAATCCGTCTATAAACCGTGAGACAAATTTATTAAGTCTAATTAATTCGTCATTAGCATATGTATAATTGTAGCAATTAGTGTATAATTATGTACTAATTAGGTTTAAAAGATTTGTCTCACAAAATACATGTAAACTATATTTAATGTTCTATGCATGTGTCTACAGATTTAATGTGATAGGGCGTAAAGTTTTTAGGTGGGATCTAAATATGGCCTCAGTGTAGATGTTTTCTTTCCTTCAAAAGTAGAGGATTACTTGTGAAAGTGCATGTTTGGTTTTGGTAATTAAGTGACAACTTAGGTGGACTAATATGTGTTTAATGTGAGACACATATGTGATTTAGTCCTTAGGTACACAAGTGTGAGCAACCAATAAAGTCATGAAGAGATGGCTTGTGCATATTTATGGTGCTCAACTTGATGATGAAGGAGCTCATTGCATATGAACCATGACATGGAGTCATGTGACAAGGTGGAGAAGGTCAAGGCATGACTTAGCTTGATGGACCGGTTGCAAGCGTGAAGGGCAAGTTGTAGGCTTGAAGCGTTTGACCGCGTGGCGGGAGGCTTGAGCAAGACTTGACACCGATGGATGAAGGCAACGGTGAAGGGCAAGTGAAGTCAAGATCGATGAACCAATATGTCACATGATGATATGAAGTGGATCATATCATTTGTGATAGGTTGGTGCATGGGTTGCATCAACATTGGAGAAGGATATGAAATGAAATGCACAAGGCAAAGGTATAACTTAGAGCATTTCATTTCACCGGTCATAGATGTTTAGAGAAGTGTTTGACCGGGTTGAGTTATAGGAAAAACTGTACTATCAAGAGGGATGCATAGTAGACTCGCTTGATTAGGATAAGAGTGCTCATGTCAAAGGTCTATATGCGTTTGAGAGATACCTTGCACTCACGGGCATTTAGAAGATGTGTTTTTGCCAGGGTGCACCGGTAGTACCGGTCAAGGATCGGTAGTACCGGTAGGCTTAACTGCGTACTGAAGTTATGTGCTGAAAATGAACTACCGGTGAGCCACCGGTAGGTAAAATTCCTGCGCGTCTCAAGTTGTGATATTTTAAACTAGCGGTAGTACCGGTTCCTGACCGGTAGTACCGATGGTGACCGGTAATACCGGTTAGCTAACTTTATGCAACGGTCGGAAGACTCCAACGGTCGGATTCCTTGGACCGGTAGTACCGGTGGGACACCGGTAGTACCGATACTGCGTCGGGAGCCGCGGGAATAAATAGGCCGCCCCTTCCCGTGGGGCGGCGCCCAACCCCATTATTCCACTTCTACACCTGAGAAAAAGGGTCCCAAGTGTCTCTCTCTCTCTATGCTCATAGGCTTCAATCCATGGTGGATTTGTGAAAGAGAAGTGAGATTTGAGAGTGGAGAGGATCGATCTACGACTTGAGCATTTGATTTCCTCTTCTTGCCGGTTTGCTTTTGCATTTGTTACTCTTGGATTCTTGGAATCCTAGCCGGCTAGGTGTTCTTCGAGATTGCCCGTGTTGATTCATTTGTGAG
Source organism: Microstegium vimineum (assembly GCA_022036555.1). Classification (NCBI taxonomy): domain Eukaryota; kingdom Viridiplantae; phylum Streptophyta; class Magnoliopsida; order Poales; family Poaceae; genus Microstegium; species Microstegium vimineum. Next base: position 28,613,614 of record CM039134.1, read on the forward strand.
GGCACCCCGAATCGTTTATATTACCCCTTCGATCCTTAGTGGAAATCTTGGGCTAACCTTTGTGGTTTCTTGAGGGAGGCAAGGAGGCGGAAGAGACTCCGACCTTTGTGGTCACCTCAACAACGAGGAGTAGGAACTCCTTTGTGGAGACCGAACCTCGGGATTAATCTTGAGTCTCGCGTGCTTGATGTTGTGGAGATAGCTTCGTCTATCCTTTGTTCTTGTGTTCTTCGTGTTCTTCTTCTCTCCCTCAAAGTTCATAGGTTGGGAAGGCCCGATCTACAAATTGGAGAGGAACCAATCCAAGCAAAGATCAACATCATCATCCTCAACCTCAAGGAGTGTGGGGAAAACCTCGGATCCGAATTCAAAGCTTATCTTCCTCGGATTTCAGAGCTACAGCGTGCCACCGGTAGTACCGGTCCTACTACCGGTAGTACAGTTTGGTGGTTTGCATTCTCTATTCGCTATCCTATACTTATTGTTTCATACTTGTGCTAGTGTTTAGTGGTTGCTTTAGTAACTAGTATAGCTTGTGTATCTTGCTAGTTACCTTCTTGCTTGTGTAGCATAGAAGTAGCTCTTGAGTGACTAATTGGCTTGTGTAGTCTTGTTAGTCACATTTCGTAGCTTGTGTAGCTAAGCTTTTTGATCTCTCTAGTTTGGCTTGTATAGCCTTGCTATTGAGCATTATTAGTGAGCTTAGGCTTTGTGCGCTTTGCTTTCACTAGCATGTGTAGGAGCTCCTGGCTTGCTTAGAGTATTAGTTGCTTAGGTTTGTGTGACCTTGCAACCTAGACTTGTTAGGTGAACTTCTTAGCCTGGCGCCTTAGTAAGGTTTCTTATTATAATTTGCTAGGTGCTAGTGTTATAAGTAGAGGGTGTTGTTTTGGCTAGACCGATAGTTTTAATTCCGCATTTCTTTCGGTTAGCCTTTGCGATAAGTTTTAGATACGCCTATTCACCCCCCTCTAGGCTAATTAGGTCCTTTCAACTTGTCATTCCAAAGGAAAGATCACCATCCATTCCTTTGTTCCAAACACGGCCACGATAAACAAAACTATAGAAGTTCTATTCCTCCAATTTTTCCTACGCTTTTTCGTGAACCAAACGGGCAGACTAAACCAAGGTGGTTTGGACAAAAAGCTAAGGAAACCGGTCATCATTGGTTTTGAGCGAAGCGTGGAATTTGAACTTAAAGGAGAATTGAGGGAAGATAACAAAATTAATCTTATAGATCTACATTTATTCTCTTTTGAAAAAGTATGAACTAGTGTAGCACTCCCTTAATATACAACTTTTGTCATTTTGAACAAAGTGGAGACAATTTCTTATTTAAAAAATAAATCCTATCACTAAGTAAAAAAACAATTAGTTTTGAGGCACTAAAATAATAGATATTAATTAGTTTTTAAAATTAAATTATAAAAATATTTTTAAGTAAGAAAATCCAAATATTATAATAAAAAGGCTACCTCAGTGTTGTTTACTCCGTGTTGTTTACACATGCCACCATACTAGTTGTACATAATACAATAGAGAAATTATAGATATGGTTTTGTTTGGATCTCCCACAATTGATGAGAATAGAATCCAAATAGTAGGATTCTTGCAATTCGACCACCAAATTATGATAATTATTATTATAAGCCTCTATCTTACTATTGGAGATATTGGATTGTGAAACATTTATTGAACCCTAGCATCTCCAACAGTTTAACAAAATTCACTTGGTAAATATCGTGATTTAATAACTTACTAAAATATATAGCAAGCGAAAAATGGACTCTCCAACAGTATAATTGTTTGGCAAATCTTTGGTAAACTTGTATTAGGAACCTCAGAAGTGAAACAAAATTAGTTTTATGCCCTTCCACATATGGTAAACTTGCATCACGAACCCTGAGAGTGAAACAAAACTATTATGTGCCCTTCCACCTCTACGTTTGCCAGCGATACGCGCTGGGCAAACTTGCATCACAAACCCTGAGAGTGAAACAAAACTATTATGTTCCCTTTTACCTCTACGTTTACCAGCGATATGCGCTGGTTTGCGCGCGCGCATATATGCGCGTGGAGGGAGAAGATTTGCCAAGTTGCTAAAATTTACCAAGTTGGATACCAAACTGTTGGAGGGACGATTTTTTTAGTTTTGCCAAAAAAATAAAGGATAGCAATTGGGTTTGACAAACTGTTGAAGATGCTCAACAAGCTTCATTTGTTTATTGCAAAATCCAGATTTTTAGAGATTCATCTCGTAATCTTTATTGATAGATCTAAACAGAATTATAGTGTACCCTCTTGCAAAATATAAGGACTGTCAAAAACAAAATTCCTGTTTCACCCCTAGCCGTGAAGTCTAGGATCCTTTGTAAGCGGCTGCTGAATTTATTTCAAGACAGCAGTTGACTGACCATGAAGAAGCAACATAATAAATATAGGAGAAAGGGAAAAACATATAATAATTGATAAACCGCTAGTGGTATCGCCTGATGACTTGTGTCTGCATCATGCCCGAATTCAATAACCAACGCCTGTATCCATCTGCATGTCCTTGGGGCCATATCTCTCTCCTTCATATACCGTTGACCCACCGCTCATGATGCAGCCATGGTTTTGCAGCAAAACACGTGCGCAAAACACTAACCACGTGTACAAAACGAACCGGGTTATACTGTGCATAGCCTTATTTTTTTTAGTAATTGCTAAATGACTCTGTGTTTGAATATTTATTCTTATGACTTAATTTCTGTACTATCCATCTCACACTCGCTTAAAATCTTTATTATAGGAGGGGACAAGGCAATGAGCTCAATATTGTTGTCCTTTTAAGGCCTCCTTTGGAACAAAGAAAAAACATACTCCCTCCATTCCAAATTATAAGTCGCTTTGATTTTTTTAGTACATTCTCTTTGCTATGTATCTAGATATTATAATATGTCTAGATACATAGCAAAATGGATGAACCAAAAAAGTTAAAGCGACTTATAATTTGGAACGGAGGGAATACAAGTTTTAGAGAATTTCAACCCTAATAGGAAAGTTTTCTATACATTATCTCTTTGGAACAAAGGATTGAACCCCATGCATTTCCTTAGGATTGTCATGGGATGCATGAAAACATAGTAATTTTGGAGGAAAACTTATTAAGGTTGGACCTCATGGAAATTTTTTTTGGTGTGTCTCTCTCTTATGATTCTTGTATTTTTCCCGTGTTCCATCCAAAGGCTACATTAGAAATTTTCTTGCATTATAGATTATTGCAAGTTTCGTGCAACTCTATATTTGTGTCTTAGAGCCCGGTGTTTCAAAGGAGGCTTAAATAATTGAATGAGAAAGATAAAACATGAGTTTTAAAAAGAGGGTGCACTTTATTTGGTGTTTTACTAAGCCATGCTCACCAATTTTCTATTGCAATCATTTTATAAAACAAATGTTGCAATTGTGAACTCGATAGCTATGTATGTGATGCTCGATTATGCTCTATCAGGTCATTTACAACAATAAAACAACTTTAGTTTGGCATACGATTTTATTAACTCAACCATTCGGTGGTATGTCTGAGAATGAATTAGACACACATAATGTCTACCATTTTTTATAAGTATGTGATAGTTCTTGACTATTTGTCTAGATTTTTTTTTGCATGGATGAGTTTTGTCTTTTACAACTTGTTTGGTTGGGTGAAGCAAACCACACAAAACCATGCGTTTCTCTATACGGACCTAAAAGCACTGTTTGATTTGATGCATACAATGGACCAATCTTTCACCAACCCATTCCCTCCACAAGTAAAAACAAGGTTGTGGATTCATCCCTTGAAAACCCATCGGGTGACACCACCGTTCGTTTATAGCGCCTCTATGAGTGAATGGTCTTAAAAACTAGAGCGAGTATAGAAGCGGTGAATCATGCGACATCAACAAAGAATCATCCAAACCTACAGGTAATTAAGTCATGGTAGATCAAGTGATTCCGAATGTGGTTGCTCCCTAAACTAAACACACTGTTTGAGTGTGTGGGAGAAGTGAAAAGAAAGGTATATCTCTTGAAACATAAAACATGTGTTGATCTTACATGCTACGCACAATGTAGTAGAAATAAAAGGTTTTTGACGTAAGTAGATCATCATATGTGTATAGACAACCTAAGTAGGAGTAGCTAGAAGAATGTTATCTCAACAAAGTATATCACAACAAGAGGTATGGAAGTATAAAACAATGCAGGCGATGGCAACTTATGGATTCATAGGCCACAAGTAGTAACTTTGGTACATTGCCCCATATATATACAAATAAAAAACAATCCAACCCACAAGATAGAAAAGCGTAGAAGGATCACCACAAGACTGCAATAGAAAGCACGCTAAGTTGGAGAACCTTGAATGGGGACATGTTATTTCCCTGATAAGGAAGTAAATATGTACATGCTACGCTTTTGTCTCATGTTTCTTTGTTGCATTAATTGAACCGTGTCACATTTATAGCCATCACGAATGACACATTAAACTAATAGTCGAGCTCAAAGACCACTAGATGACACCATTCATTAGTCATGCCTTCGCAAGTGAGCATTCTCAAAACCTAGAGAGAGTGTAGTAATAGTGGATCATGCTACATCAACAAAGAATCATCCAAACATACAAGTAGTCAAGTCATGGTAGATCAGATGAAATGTGAGGTCACTCCCAAACTAAATACATTGTTAGAGTGTGTGTGTGTGTGTGTGTTTGTGATAAGCGAAATGTAGGTATATTTCTTGAAACATAAAAACATGTAGTGATCTTACATGCTATGCCCTATCTAGCAGAAATAGAAGGTTTCTAACATAAGTAGATCATCATATGTGTCATTTTATATGCTTACATGAACAAATTAATCTAACATAAGATCCAAAGGGGTTTTGAAATTTTTTAGGTTTAGGAAATGGAGCAAGCCATTGCTGCCCAACTAGCTCCATCCATGATCCTCTCGTCAGTATCCACCGCTGCATCCTCATCATTAGCAATGCCTTTTTCATCGGCCATTTTGCCTCTCTCCTAGCCTTGACTGCCAGTGGAAAAAGGCCTACCTTGAGCTTGATTTGTAGGGCTTGCTCCTGCTAGAGTTCATCCTACAATCATGAGTGGCAACAATAGGGCAGAGAGACAATGAAGAATGAAGAGAAGTATTTTATTCCATGGGAGCTGGTTTATTTCAAATATGGGAGTGGATTCTTCGTTTTTAGGTATAGGAACAACCCTCACAATGTAAATGATCAAGTTCCCTCAAATAGGACCAGTATATAATTGCCTATTGTGGATGGCTAGATGCCCTAAGTACAAGTAGCTAGAAGAATGTTATCTCAACAAAGTGTATCATGATGAGTAAAAAGCATGCACGTGGGTATGGAAGTATAAAACAATGCATGAGGCAACAATTTATAGATTCCTTGGTTGATAGTAGTAAATTTGGTACATTGTCATGTATATATATAAACAAGAAACCAATGAAGCCCATGAGACAGAGAAGCATAGAAGGATTGTCAAGCAACAACAGCATAAAGCACGCCGAGATGGAGAGCCTCGAGTGGGGGCGGGGGTTTCCCGAAGGAAGCAATTATGTATATGCTACGCTTTTGTCTCATGTTTTATGTTACAGTAACCGAACCGTGCACGTGCCATAATTATCCGTATGTGCCATCATGAATGACACATTAAAACAATGATCGAGCTAGCAAGTTGTTCAAACAAGTAGGGTGATATTTAATGTGACAAAGTAGTAGCAAAAAATGATGATGTTTCAAAACACATACTATAACTTAATCAAATATTACACAAACATCTGTATGGTGAGTATACTCTCGTCGAATAAGCATGTCATTTCCGCCAAAGAAAATAATCTACATTCTTAATAGTCAATTGTCGGTCGAAGCATCAATGTAACCATGATGGAGGTAGTAATATGAAACTTCCCATAACCATGATGTGAACCGCCAGCCCGTTAAGTTATATCCTGAACACAATGCCGGTCTCATCTAGGTACAAAGACAATGAGTTGACCGCCACAACTTACAAAAAAAATAGCAAAAGTAAAAAAAAAAGAGTTATACATTGAGTTTTTTTGGTCAGCCCAAATGTAGATTTCATATTCATCATGGGACCAAAAGACGTTGAGACAAATCCGATAGCAACAGCGAGTACAGCTTGTGAAGCAACTGTAGCTGAACCTTCCTATATAGTACTACCTCCGTCTCAAACAAAAAAAAAAAAATACAATTCTTATTTTCGAAAAGTCAAATAGTTTGAACTTTAACTAAATTTATATAAAAATTACTAACATTTATAATATGAAATTAGTAGAATATAATTCTATAATAAAATTATTTAGAGACATAAATGTTAATACCGTTTAATATAAATTTGATCAAACATGAGCTTATATTAATTAACACGGTTCCTATAGTTGTACTAATTACGTTTCAAACTATAATTCATTTGACATTTTTTATCCTAAATTTGACCACTCATCTTATTAAAAAACTTAAATTTAAGATACTTATATAGACCATTTATTAAATAAGCAAACAATAACAAAATAAGTGATATTTTACATAAAATTTTGAATAAAATGAGGGGTCAAATTTAAGGTTAAAAAAATTAAATAAACTATAATTTAAAATGCAAGAGTATTTATTTTAGGACGGAGTAGTACAAACTTTTGACAAGGTCAACGTGACTGTCACTTGCAGGTTGACCACTGCGAGCCACCACTACCCAACAGCGGGGTCTCAAAAGAAACTGAAACCAAAACCAGGGCAGCCCACTCCGGGGCAGCTGTTTCGCGGTGCAGTCCTCCACAGGCGGTATCGGATCTTGTGTGCAGACCTGACACCCCGAAGCAGCCGAAACAGTAGCACGCGCACGTAAAAGCGGGGAGCGCCGCGGCGCAGGGGATCCCAGGCGGTTTTGCGTGAACTGTGGGCTCCCACTCCCACCGCTGGAACGGTGAGGAGGGACGCGGGGCGGGGGGCAAAACCGAGTACCCGTGCCGCTGCCGCGTCCGGAGGCGGTCGCAGCCGCACGGGCGAAACCGGCGGCGCAGCGATCGCCCACACAGCTCCCCTCCCCCCATATAAACCGAACCCACCTCGCTGCCGTTTTCCCACGGCGCACGCGCATCGTTTACCACATCGGCAGGCAGCACGAGCGGGAGTGACAAGTGGTTTCTAGACCGGGTAGCCGGGTAGGGAATAGCTAGGATCGGCGGTTTGCCGATCGATGGAGAGGGGCAACGGGGCAGGAGGGATGGCGCCGCGGGGCGGCGTGGTGGGGTCGGCGGCAATGCTGGGGCTGGACATGCATCTGGCACCGCAGCAGATGCACCCGGCCGCCGCGTTCCAGAACCAGCAGGACCACCGCCACGGTGGGTTCCAGCTGCAGCAGCCGGCGCCGGTGGCGGTGGCGGTGGCGGTGAGGCAGCAGCAGCAGCCGCCGCCGCCGTCGTTCTCTCCCTACTCCAACACGTCGTCGTCCAGGGTCGTGGCGAACGCGGCGGCGGTGGGGCACGACGACGACATCAACGGTGGCGGTGGGAAGGGAGGAGTGGATGGTGCAGCCGCAGCAGCAGTTGGCGTCGGCGGCGTGCCCGTGGACGAGGATGAAGTGGACGGACGCCATGGTGCGCCTGCTGATCACGGTGGTGGAAAGCGTCGGGGACGACGGCGAGGGCGTGGCGACGGCTGGCGGAGGCAAGGCGGCGGGCAGAGCGGGGGCGGCGGCGCAGCAGCAGCAGAAGAAGGGCAAGTGGAAGTCGGTGTCGCAGGCCATGATGGACAGGAGCTTCGTGGTGTCGCCACAGCAGTGCGTAGGACAAGTTCAACGACCTCAACAAGCGGTACAAGCGCGTGGTGGACCTGCTGGGCCGCGGCCGCGCCTGCCTCGTGGTCGACAACCACGCGCTGCTCGACACCATCGACGACCTCACGCCCAAGGCCAAGGACGAGGCGCGCAAGCTGCTGAGCTCCAAGCACCTCTTCTTCCCCGAGATGTGCGCCTACCACAACAACAACAACAACAACAACAACGCCGGGGGCTCGCAGAACCTGCCGCCGCACGCCGGCGGCAACGCCGCCTGCCTCCACCACCCGCCGCCGGCGCCCGTGGCCGCCGCAGCCGCCTCGTCTGCCACTCGCCACGCCCACGCGCACGCGCGAGCAGCAGGCGGCCCCGTCCCCGCCGCTGGTGATGAAGGACTCCTCAGACGAGGACGACAGCGACGACGTCGTGAGCGACAACAGCGAGGAGGACGATTACGACGAGGAGGAGGACGGCCACATGTACCAGCAGCACAGCGGCGGGCGCAGCAAGCGCGGGCGTGGGGCGAGGAAGGCGGCGCCGGTGGCACCCGACCCATCGGCGATACTGCGGCGGCTGAAGAGCGAGCTCGCGTCCGCGACTGCCGCGGCGATGGACCCGCAGCAGGCCGGTACTGGCTGCGCCGCAGCGCGGTGGAGGTGGAGGAGCAGCTGATCCTCCTGGAGACCCACGCGTACCACCAGGAGGGGAAGCGCCTGAAATGGGAGCAGTTCCGCGTCGACAGGGAGCGCGAGATGGAACGCGAGCGCCTGCAGAACGACCGCCACCGCATGGAGAGCAGACGCTTGCTGCTCATGCTCCGCCACAAGGACATCGAACTCGACATGGCCGAGGCCAACTCTTGCTCCGTCGCCGTCGACCACCACACCGCCGGCGCGTCGCCGCTCGCACCACACCAGCAGCTTATTGGGTCTAGTCCCAGCCCGTCCACCGCCGCCCATCCAAACTAGCTGTCCGGTCGGGCGTGCCTTTCCAGTTTCCATTCCATTACCGGTAGCGATCAGTAGTTCTTTTTTAAAAAGGAAAGCTTTAGTTCTCTAGGACAAAAGGACAGTAGTAGTGCTCAAGTTTCAGGGTTTTTGATTGTAGTCCATGTCAGGGTTTCAGTATAGTAGCATGTTCATAGTAGGAGTACTGTATGTGCGCTGTGCGGCTGTGTCAGGTCAGACTAGTTCAACTCTAATCGATGTTTCTGTTTGAGGAATGCTAGTTTTTACTCCCCGTTGCTCCATTTGCCCTTTGGTCGTGTCTCGTCTGGAGACATGGTTCTGCAACTCGTAAGCACAGAAACTGAGAAACGTTGCCTTTAGCTGAGACAGCAAGAGGCAGGCCAACAGGCTGACAGTCTGCTCCGTCGCGAATCGCAACCAAATCCTTCCTTTGCATCGAAAGTCATGGGCATATGTGCGCGTACCTGCAAGGCTGCTGTGTGCTGTGTAGAGGACTAGAGGATATATCTGCCGTAGAGATACTCACGTGTCATGTATGTGTCATAATTTTAATTTGATTCATATTAAAAAAATACGGACAACATTTATATCTGTAAATAAATTTATTAAAAAATTAGATTCAATTTTTTTAATAATATTAATTATATATTATAAATATTTATATTTTTAATATATATTTAGTCAAAAATGTTTCTTGGTAAACGCAAATGACAGATATTTAGGGACGGAGAGAGTATCTGCTATAGAGATATTCACTCCGTCGCTAAATAACTATCATTGTTGGTGTCCATACCATAAGTTTGACTTAATTTGTAGAAAATACATACAACATTTATATCTCTAAATATATTTATTAAAAAAATAGATTCAAAGATCTTTATAAAGATATGTAGTATAAATATTAATATTTTTTAAATATATTTAGTCAAAGATGTTTTTTAAAGCGCAAATGATAGATATTTAGGGACGAAGGGAACATATAAGAGGCTTTTACCTATGTGCCATAAAGAAATTGATAATTACACACAAGCCATTAAAAAGATGAGCTCTCACAGTTACCACTCCTTTGAACTTTTTTACTCTATACGTCACTACCGTCAGATTTGTCTCTAACAGTGTTAAAATGCAGTTATGAAAAGTCAAAAAATACTTTGTCATCTAAAATATGTCATTAACTATTTATGAGCATCTTGACGACTTTAAAATAAAAAACTCAAAACTAGAGATCTACAATTTTTATATAAAAGTTATCTTAGTTTAATTTTTTTTAAAAAAAGATATGATTTTATATGATTACTATGTCTTAGAAAAATCATACATTTTTTACGTAATTGAATGAAAATAATTTTTATATGAAAATGGTAGATCTTATCACTGATTTTTTTCATTTAAAGTCATTAAGATGCTCAAAAATAATTAATGGCTTATTTAGATGAAAGAGTATTTTTGACTTTTTACAACTGTAATTTAACACCATTATGTGCAAATCTAACCGTAATGACGTGGAGGGCAAAAGAATTTAGAGTTGTGACAACTGTGAAAAGCCATCTTCTTTAATAACTTACATGTAATTACTAACTTTTTTAATGACATATAAAAGCCTCGGTATATAATGCTCCCAGTGTAGCGCCGGCGACATTTTTCGAGCAGCAGCAGAAGCGGCTCAGGCACCATTCTCCAATGACAGCTCTGCAAGGTTGATAGTAAAGGAATCTTTAGATGTAGTTTTTGTTTGGCAGGATTTAACATTCGAATCATGATTTTCAGAAATAGATATACCTATTAAATCCAACTTTAAATATATTCCTAACAAGTCGAGTCTATAATATAATGTCTGAGTTTTGATAAATTTATTAAATTTCTGTAAACTTGAGTCCACAAAATTTTGTGGATCTCACTACAACTTAATTTTAGACATTATTCTCATAATTAAATTACTTAATATGCCACTGCATATAAAAAAGGATATCAAATTATTAACTGATATGTAGAACATAATTACTCCTACTCAAAGATATTACTCAAATTTTTAATATGTTGAAACTTTTTGGCATTTAGATTAGGATTCTATGAGATCCTTACCTCATAGGATCCAACACTTGGGATCATGGTACACTATAGCATAGCATTATAAGGACATCCACAGTGTGCTAAACTAGACCCAGCGCCGAATCTTGAACTGCTGCAGAGTTCAAAATGCAGGAACAAAAGCAATTTCTATTACTCCCTCCTTCCCAAAAAGAAAGTCATTGTAGGATACGTCTAGGTCAAGCTTTTCTAACTTTAATTAACTCATAGAAAATACATGCAACATTTATATATCTAAATAAATTTAGTATAAAAGTATACTCAATGAGTTATCTAATGGTACTAATTATATATTATAAATATTTATATGTTTTATATATAATTAGTCAAACTTCAAAAAATTAACTTATTGAAAAGTGAGAATGATTTCTATTAGAGATGAAGGGAGTAGCTAGGATCCACATAAACTAAAGTAAGGTCACTATTCTTCTTTTCCACCCTACAGGTTCTCTCTTGGCTGGACTAAAGAGGAGCAACAAAATATTTTTATTATTATTTGTTCATCGATGCATGTAGTTGCCTTGTTCTCATATTTTTTGAGCATCACTAAATGGGCATTGGCCTCTGCAGTGTGCCGAATGATGCCCTGCTTTTTGGGCATCACTCTAGGAACATATTGTGGAGGGCCTAACAGTAGCGGAGGCGGCTGGCCGGGCTCATCGGCGATTTTTAAAAGAAAAAAATCCTTTAAACCAAATAAGAGCGCTGTAGTTTACAAGCTAAATTTGTTTTGCATAATAATAGAGGTACTAACAGCCTTAGCATTTTGCATGTTGAAACGCTGAAGAACTTTTTGATATAATTTTGTTGACTAAGAAATAGCAAACCAGATTTTCTGTCTCTACTAATTTTCATACCAAGAATTTTTTTAGCACTACCAAGATCTTTCATATTAAAACCACTACTCAATAGCTTCTTTAACTTAGTGATTTCAATCTTACTCTTGGCAGCAATCAGCATATCATCAACATATAACAACAAATATATAGGTGATCCATTAACATGCTTGATGTAAACACAACTATCATACTTAGATCTTTTAAAACTGTGTGCTAACATAAATGAATCAAACCTCTTGTTCCACTGACGAGGGGACTGTTTCAAACCATACAAGGATCTCTTCAACTTGCACACATATTTTTCCTTGCCAGGCACTATGAACCCTTGTGGTTGGTCCATATATATGTCCTCCTCAAGCTCTCCATGCAAAAACGCAGTCTTCACATCTAACTGCTCAAGCTCGAGATCATGTGAAGCAACAATACTAAGGAAAGTACGAATTGAACTGTGTTTTACCACTGGAGAGAACACATCATTGTAGTCAACACCCAAAATTTGACTGTAGCCTTTAGCCACTAACCTTGCCTTATACTTTGGAGACTCGCTTGGAGATAAACCCTCCTTTCTCTTGAAGATCCATTTGCAGCTGATGGTCTTCTTTTCTTAGGCAAAGGTACAATCTCCCATGTACTGTTCTTCTCAAGAGACTGCATCTCCTCATGCATAACAGAAATCCAATTCTCAGTATCACCACAACGAATAACTTCTTTATAGGTTGCTGGCTCATGAACATTCTCCACCTGTTCAGCATAACTCAAAGCATAGTAAGACAAATTACACTCTTCAATAAGACGCTTAGGAGGTGCAATTGTCCTTTTTGACTTGCATTGAGCAATAGGTAAATCCTCCTCTAACTGAACATCATCATGAGCATCATCCTCAGCAACATCATTATCATGGTCACCATGCTCATCAACAGGCTCCACCTGCACACCTGTATCATCATCAACATGCTCCACCTGCATGCGCATATGCTGCAGCTCTTTTTCTGAACACATGATCTGAGGCAAACTGTCATTAAACATCACAGATTCATTGAAAACAACACTCCTACTCATAAAAGTCTTTCCTGTTTCAGGATTCCACAATGTATAGCCTTTGACTCCCGAACTATAACCAAGGAAAAGACACTTAACAGCTCTAGGCTCTAATTTTTCATTATCAACATGAGCATAGGTAGTGCATCCAAAAATTTTCAACTGTGAATAATCAGCAGACGTACCAGACCATACCTCAATGGGAGTTCTTTTATTTAGTGGAATAGAAGGCGACCTGTTTATCAAGTAACAGGCAGTATTAGCAGCTTCAGCCCAAAAATGCTTGCTCATCCTGGCATTAGACAACATGCAACGGGCCTTGGATATGATGGTTCTGTTCATGCGTTCGGCCACACCATTCTGTTGTGGAGTATGGAGTTTGGTGTGATGCCTAACGATGCCTTCCGATCTGCAATAATCATTAAATTCATGCGAACAAAATTCTCCACCATTATCAGTACGAAGCAATTTTACCTTCCTTTCAGTTTGCCTTTCTATCATTACTTTCCAGTCCTTAAAAGCAGCAAAAGTATCATCTTTCTGTTTCAGAAAATAAGGCTAAACTCTTCTAGAGTAATCATCAATAATTGTAAGCATGTAATGAGCACCACCAAGTGAGGACTTACGGGAAGGGCCCCATAAATCAACATGAACATAATCAAGAGTACCTTTAGTGGTGTGAACAGAAGTATTGAACTGTACCCTTTTATGCTTTCTGAAAATACAATGCTCACAAAATTTTATTTTACTCGAAGTGCAGCCATCCAGCAGGTTTCTCTTCATCAATTCTGCCATACCATGGTGACTCATATGTCCCAAACGCATATGCCAAAGGTTAGTTTTACTAGGTTCATCATTAGTAACAGCAGCAACAGCGGAATCAGAACCAGGTAAAGTACACCCTCTAAGGACATATAACTTTGCAGAATTAAGATCACCTTTCAAGCAAACAAGAGAATCTTTTGATACCTTCAGAAAGCCATCTGAACCGGAATATTTGTAACCTTCTGCATCAAGCGTGCTCAATGAGATAAGATTTCTGGACATCCCTGGTATATACCTGATGTTTTTCAGCGTGAGTGTCATGCCATCATCAGTCTTGATCTGAACTTATCCAATCCTCACAATGTCACACGGGTTATCATCTCCCATCCGCACAACATCCCTTTCTGCACAAGCTTATACGAGCTAAACCAATTTCTGTTAGTGCAAATATGAAATGAACATGCGGAATTGAGAATCCATTCATCATGACCAGCAACACAACCAGCAAATACTACCAGACAATCTCCAGAATCATCATCAGACGCAAGCAGCAGCAACAGAGACCTTACCAGCCGATTTGTTTTTTCTCTTCTCCTTATTCTGTACTTTTCTGCAATCCTCAACATTATGATTTGTCAGCTTGCAATAAACACAGAACTTTTTATTACCATGCGGCTTGGACTTTGAACGACCTCTCCTTTCATAGTTCTTTCTTCCATCATTGCCATCATTGGAGGATCTATTTTCAGTTCTGCCTCTCACATGCAAAGCATCGCCCTTGGAGGACGACGTCCCGTCATTCTGCACCATGTCTCTCATCTTCTCCCTAGACTGGAGAGCCTCATAAACTTCCTTTAGGGTTAGTTCATCACGGCTCAAAAGTATGGTGTCACGAAAATTTGCATACGAATTTGGCAAAGAACATAGCAGTAAAAGACCTAAGTCCTCATCATCATACTTCACCTCCATCGACACTAGGTCGGCGACGATCTTCTTGAATTCAGCGATGTGGCTCATCACTGAATCCTCCTCCTTCATCTTGAGGGTGAACAACTTCATCTGCATCTGCATCTTACTGGTTAGATCCTTGGACATACAGATCGATTCCAGTTTCAGCCATAGTTCTGCAGCAGTTTTCTCTTTCAGACACTCCTGCAAAATATCATTATGAATATGCAACTGAATTAGGGCGAGTGCCTTCTGATCCTTGCGGGTCTCTTTTGGAGTCCACTCGGCCTTCCTCTTTCCGAAACTATCCAGCGCCTCATCATAGTCATGAGTCTACGCCAGAATCCCCCGCATCTTGACTTGCCATAGCGAGAACCGCGTGTCGTAGTTCAGCAGCGGAAGATCGAACTTCATCGACGTCGTCATGAACCCTAACAACAACCAAAGCTCTGATACCACTTGTTATGAACGACGTATAGGAATATGATGTAAAGAATCAAGCCACAGAGGAGACACACGATTTAATGTGGAAAACCCCTTCGATGTGAAGGGGAAAATCCACGGGCACCAACCAGCAACAATCTCACTATCTGAAGAGTTTGGGTTACACGCCTATGGCGGCTTACAAGAGAATCAGGTCTCCACGAAACCCTAGCAAGGGTATATATACCATAGCGTACCGCGGGGGGCTCCGCCCCCCGCACCCCCGCTCCAGCCCAAGCCTTCGGCGACGGGCCTCCGTTCCGCTCTGTCAGAAGCCCGGCCTATATCCTGGAGTGAATTTGGAACAACTCTAACAAACTCCACCTTGACACAAATTCATCTTGTATCATAAATCAACCCCTTCATCCTGAACATAACAAAGATAGAAAACCACTTATGCCAACAATAGTCTCTTGGACTATCCAATTAAACCAACTAAGCTTGAGCACAGCTCAAACTTAACAACAGGAACAGGCTTTGTCATCATATCAGCAGGATTATCATGAGTACTAATCTTGCATACCTTCAGCTTACCTTCTTCAATCACATCACGCACAAAATGATACTTGATATCTATGTGCTTAGTTCTCTCATGGAACATGATCTATGATAAAGAATAAAGCCGAACTGTATCAATCTAGATTGGGCAAAAAGAGTGTTACAAATATATAAAATATCTAAAAAACATGCAACACATGATAACTTAGTGAATCTACTAGATCTTGCCAAATCTAATAGAGCCGATAACTATCTTGCTTTTGCTAAGCATATTGAGCAAATGTCTGCCGCACGGTATCTACTCATAAACGAAATATAAGCAAAGACTTCTTGATTGTCAAGCAAGGATCCGCCGCACGATCATTGAAAACAAACAAGAGTACTTGCATCAACATATAAATCCACCGCATGATACTAGACATGATAACAAGGTTGTCGAGACTTACGGAGGTCGACGGATCGATGACTCCTCTCGAAGAACTCGACGACACGACAAAGGACTCGAAGTTGGCACGGGGCCGGTTGTATTGAATTGGTTGTGAACCATTTTTACAATGGCCAAGGGTTTATATTTATACCTTGGTCATGACATGAGTCCTAAAAGGACACGACTATAAAATATCAAAGGAAAACATGACATCTTTAACTTTAGTTTCCTTCGGAGTCTTCATTTCTTTAATTGTCGCGATCTTTGTTGCCCGATCGGTTTTTGCTTGCCTCTTTTGTCGCTTCTTCAATGGAAAACCGCCCTTCCTTAGAATAGCCGACCGCACGATCAATTGCCGAACCCTTGGAAATCAGCCGACTGCATGGACACTTGCCAAATCTTTGGAAATTAGTCGACCGCACGATTACTTGCCGAACGCTCCGAACACTTGTCTCTGCAAATTTACTACACACTGGCCCACCTATCATCTTCCTAGGCGTACCAAAATCCAGTGTTAACACACATGCCCCCTCAATTTCGGGATAAAAGTTGTTTTATTCTGAAATTGACCACAAACTTCCCCTTTCTTCTAGGTCAACACTGTTCAACTCCGCAGCCGCCACTCAAAAAAAACCCAAGCTTCAGCATGTTCTTGAATTCACCTCAACTCTTCAATGGCGACTCAGGATGAAATTCCAGAGGTAAGTCTCATTCACCTCCACGCATTCGGCAATTCTTGATTGATCTCCCTTCTTCTTTCCTGATTCATTCTTTGTCCTGATTTCTTTGAAGGAATACAAGGACCAGATTTTGATCCCCTATGCTGCAAACCCCGATTCCTACCTTCTCGGTCCGATGGGAAATCCTGACTCGACTGAGATCATTGAGAAGGAAACTTCGAGAATCCCCTTTAAATCTAGAATCACTCCACCAAACCAATGGCCAAACACCTTCAAGACCTGACTGTTTCCCCCAATCACCGGATGGAGAAACTGGTACAGGAGGATGCTGGACAAGAGTAGCAGCCACTGGGATGATTAGGACATCAGCCATTGCTTGGAATTATCCTTGTCAGAGATGCCCAGAAATGAACCCCTTCTAATAGAAGCTTCTCATTTCTGGTCCGATGCTGTTAATGCTTTTGTTTTCGGCCATGGTATGATGACCCTCACTCTGGTCGATGTTTTCATGATGACTGGCCTGAATGTGTTACAACCAGTATACCCCTTCAAGTACAAGAGGAAAAATAGCCAGAAAGCTGTCAAATCTGATGGTGGATCGGTTAAGTACATTCAGACCTATATGGAGACATCTGATGCTGTTCTTGACAAGGAGTGCAGGGCTTTCATGAACATATGGCTTTGCAGATTCATCTTCTGTGGAAAATCCAATAAGCCAACCTTAAATCACATGATGATGGCTGAGGACTTAGCTGCAGGCACTCTGATCCCCTTGGGTAAATATCTCTTGGGATCTGTCTATCACATGATGCATCAGATCACTGCCCAGATGCGCCAAGGTGGAGAGATCTCTTATGTAAGTGGCCCCTGGTGGCTTGTTTAGATGTGGCTGCAACTATATATGCATCAGATAATCTCTGTGCCCCTCCATAACTTGAGCTTCCCTTCAGTCAATTACACTGAAGTCAGCATGGCAAGAGCTAAGGGCTGTCAAACCTATGGAGAAGCAACCTCTTCCATCAGCATTGATATGAATATTGGTCACCTCTTCAAGCTGTTTTTCAAGGGTTTTGACAGTGTACTTTGGCTTCCTTACAGAGAAAATAATAACCTAACTCTCCCTTGCAAATTCAGCTATGAATCTAGCTGCTCTGACAAGGTGTCTACAGAGGTCTTCAATTCCTTTATCAAACCCTGCATCTTGCCAGCCAAATTCTATCATGGGAGATTAGTGCAATCTACCTATGAATTTTACTATCCAAACATAGCAGCCAGACAATTAGGATGTGGACAGCTGCCCCCAAGGCCTTTCTTCACAACAACCATAAGATTCAGGGAGTTGATCACAAATGCAATAGAAGCCAAAAAAGTCTTTAAGCTTGGATGGGAATTACCAACATATGAACCATCTCCATTTGGGCTAGTAGATGCTGCTCATCCTATTTTTGCTTCCTGGTGGCAAGAATGACACAATCACATCTTCAACACACCAGTGCACTCTCTATGCCAGGACCTGCAACCTCAATTTGCCTCTGACAGTGAGGTAATTTTCATTGTACTTATCATTTCCCACTTTGAATTTATTTCTCACTTCAACATCTGGTTATGCACAGGATTTTGAGCCCATTCCTCCTACCAAAGCAATCCAGTACTACTTAGCTGGGTCCAACCCTGTCCTGGGTTTTGATGCTCCAACTTTAGCAACCTTCATGAAGACCCCTGCAGTTTCGACCCCTGCACCTTCAGGAGGAGAAGGTAAAAGGAAGGCACTTGAGAATGTCTATGTGGCCAGAAAAATAAGGTCCAAGATAGTCAAGCGGTCTCCCAAGGTATGAGTCTTCCATTCGACAATAAATCTCATTTGGCAATAACTCTGACCATCTTCACACCAATCATCTCCACTGCAGCCACATGTTGAAATTCCAGGACCAAGCAACGTTTCAACAACGATGGATATCCCACCTCAAGCTCCTACTGAAAATGCAGAGGTCCAGGAAACTGAAGATACAGAAACTCATGAAGTTGAAAGCATAGACGCCCAGGAAACTGCCGAACACATTGGTAACATCATTCGGCTAAGCGCTTCCTTCTCTTTATATGATATCTACTTCCCGCTCTTACACTTTATCATCTGCATTATTGGAAACAGATAAAATCATAGAAGATCTAGCGGATGATTCTTCCTCTGGTCCAGCTCTAGGGTCACCACCCTTGAATACTCAGTCAAGCCCTCAACCAGAACAGGACACCACCCATCTTGATGACCAATCAACACAGCAGGTAACATCTTGCCTTAAGCTATTCTTTTAGTACACTCACCCAATCGGCTAACACTTCTCTCTTCTTCAAGAACACCTTTAAGCCGACTACCAGCTACTCCTTCACTGTTGAGGATTACATCAGTGAGAAGGGTGAAGAAGCTACCTCTTAGCAAACTTTGTCAATGGAGAATCAAGCTCGGCTGAAAGACATAGCTACTCTGCTGAACAAGGATATCAACACTCTGGTCCAAGACTCAGATCAGATAAGAGATCTTCTCGAGCTTATCAACCAAGACCTCCTATCTAATCTCAAAGCTTCTCTGGAATCTACAGCTCACTTGGATGATCACTTTGGTGTGGTGAAGAAAGCTAATAAAAATATAGCCTCCAGAGCTATCCTGCAGAATAATAGATTCTCGAAGAAACAAGAAGCTAGAGTCTTGCATTCCCAAATTCAAGCTGCCAAGAATTCACTGGCAACTTTGGAGCCTGAGCTGAAAGTCATGGAGGATGAGAAAATCAGGCTGGAGGCTCAATTAACTGAACTGAATGCCAGAATTCAGTCTCACAAATCCAAGATGACAGATTTGCCAAATTCTATGGAGGCAACTTCATCAAAGATATCAGTCATCCTCAAAGAAGACCAACAGCTCAAAGCAAAGTTATCTAGCATCCAAAGCTCTGAAGATGAAGACCAAAAAGTGTTGAACAATGTTAGCCGAATCAGGACCGAAGCTCTAAATGCCATCAACCAACTTCTGAGCTAGTAGAATCATGGGCTTGTAATAGATTAACCATAACACATTCTGTTTCTGAACAATCGGATGTCTTTTGTTCTTCATCTTTATACAGTTCTGTTTGTATGAGAATATAATCAGCTCTTTATCTTCCCGATTAGAACATAGCCAATTGCCTTTAGATTTCCGATCAAAGATATAGCCAATTGTTCCCGTCCTTTCAGTTCAGGGATATAGCCGAGCGACTCTTGGCTTACTTGAGCCTGGCCCAGTCCAGCAACGGCCCATCCGAGAGGGAAAAACCCTAGCTCGTCGTTTGGCATTCTCATCCCACTACTCCGAGATACACGCCACTACCTTCTATTATAAATAAACCCCTCCTTCTCGGCTTCTATCTAGTCAAGCATTCTCATCTCCGCATTCTTACTCTCTCTGCTCAAGCCAATCCAGAGGGAAACCCTAACCTCTACAGTAGCGATGGCGGGATGCGACGATCGCGGCAAGAGCCCTGCTGAAGGAGAAGCTGAGGGGAGCCGAGCACAGCGTTGTCGACAACGTGGGTGAGAACTGATTCCTTGCCCCCTTGCTGTTCTACTCCTTGTTCATCTTTCTAGCTCTGATTTCTGCTCTCACTTATTCAGGATAAGGGTTATCTCCACCAGCCAGAGCATTCCTTTCCCTTCGGCGACAACAGTTCAACCGGGGACCCCATCATCCGGCTCCTCCGGCTCTTCAAGCTCCTACCACTCCAATCCTTGGGATTTGGATTCGGGTGCCATGGACGCCCCTTACACGCATGGAGAGGTGGTCATCTTCCTCAAGGAAAGGAACGGGGCCCGAGGAGAACTGGAGAAGATCTCCAAACAATATGACATCGACCAACTTGAGTGGGAGAACCAGCAGAAGCAATTCTGCGATGCCATTACCGGTTAGTAAAAATAAATCTCACTCGATTGCCCCATTTCTGATTCCATCTGTTCACCCGATTCGTGTTCTTCTATTCAACGCTCTCTGCAGAGGTTGAGCGCCTAAAGATTGTAGCAAACAAAATTGCCGACAAGGTGAACGCCCAGGGAGAAACCGCCGAGGCACGCCTTGATGATGCGGACGGCCATATTGACTAGGTCGTCATCCACGGCGTTCACCACGGCATAGCTCTGGGGTTGGTGGCAATGTCTACCCAGACTCGCGAAGACCTCTCCTTCATGCCAGTCGGCTTCCTCGACGGAGGGCCTCCAGAAGACGTTGAGAACATCGATGAGCTCCTGGAGAGCTACGAGGACCATGCAACCGTCCTCGCCCAAGCCACAGACGCCCAGTCTGTCCTCAACAAGTTATTTGAGGAGTAGTTTGTACTTAGGAATCCTATGTAAAAACTACTTGTCCTGTGAAATATTATCTGTGACTTCCACTTGTTTTTCCCTTTGAATTTTCCTGAGAACAGCAACTCTGAAGAACACTCTCTAAACTGTATGATGTTGTCCTTAGTCGATTGCGTTCATATTTTTTGCTCTAAAGGTGACACATACCGCATTGGCTATTCTCTAAGTCTTCAGAGTATTTTTTCGGCTAAAGGCGATGCTTTTACATTGGCTATTTGTGCACAAAGCTCCTTAAGTTTATTTATGCACCAACCTCAACACTGGGATGAAATCTCTTAAGAAATCTTCCATTAATAGCTCTAGCAAATTCTTCTCCCAGTAGAGTTTTCAAAATATACGCATTACCAGGTGCACACCTCACTATCCGAAAAGGTCCTTCCCAATTTGGAGACCATTTGCCGAATGCTTTATCTTTTGTCCCAATCGGCAATATAGCCTTCCAAACCAAATCTCCTTCTGCGAATTTCTTTTCTCTGACCTTTCTGTTATAATATTTGGCAACACGTAATTTGTTCTTCTCAATATTTTCCAATGCTTTGAGACGAACTAAATGCAAATCCTCCAATTCGTCCATCATCAGATCCTTATAATCTTCTCTCCTCAAATCGTTTTGCAATGTAACTCGTCTTGAACCCGATTGCAACTCCCATGGTAGCACAACATGATGCCCATAAACCAACTCGTAGGGAGACGCTTGAGTAGACCCATGAGAAGCCATTCGGTAAGCCCATAAAGCCTCATTAAGAACCGAATGCCACTTCTTCGGCTTCTCATCGATCTTCTTCTGAATAATTTTGATCATGATCTTATTTGATGCTTCGGCCTGACCATTAGCTTGTGCATAATAAGGAGAAGAATTGTATAACTTGATTCCCACTTCTTCAGCAAAATCACAAAATTCAGATGAAGTGAACTGAGTTCCTTGATCTGTTGTTATGGTCTGAGGAATCCCAAACCTATGAATTATATGTTCCTTAACAAAATGGACCATGTTTTCTGATGTAACCTTCTTCAAAGGGATAGCTTCCACCCACTTTGTAAAATAATCTGTGCTAATAGCACAAACTTATGTCCTTTACTAGAAGGAGGATGAATCTGACCAATCAAATCTATGCCCCATCCTCTAAATGGCCAAGGCTTGATAATCGGGTTCATAGCCGATGCTGGAGCTCTCTGAATATTACCGAATCTCTGACAATCTTGACCACCCTTGTAATATTCAAAACAATCTTCAAGCATGGCTGGCCAAAAATAACCAATTCTCCTAATTATCCACTTCATTCGGTAAGCCGATTGATGTACACCACATATCCCTTCATGCACTTCATACATCAGCTTTCTGGCCTCTTCTTGAATCAAACATTTGAGGAGTACCCCATCTATGGATTTATAGTACAACTGGTCATCAAGGAGCACAAACTTAAGAGCTTTGTATCTGAGTTTTCGAGAAACGTTTTGTGATGGATTTTTTATGTAATCGGCAACTCCCGTTCTCCAGTCATCAACTACCCGATTCTCATCCAAAGCATTAATCTCTTGATCCTCTCGGTATCCCGAAGCGCTTTGAGCTAGTTTATTTGTCTCTTCATTATGCCCCCTAGGGATATGATGCAAGGTTGCTAACTGGAAATTCTTCAAAAGCTCTCGACATTCTTCATAATATTCCCTTAATACATCACTCTTGCACTCATATTGGCCGATCAGTTGGTTAATTACCAACTCAAAATCCCCGAAGATCTCAACAGCAACGGCCTTTATTTCAGCAAGAAGCCAAAGTCCTCTAAGCAGTGTTTCATACTCTGCTTGATTGTCAGTAACATAAAATTCAATAGGGATGGCATACTTAAAAAACACCCCTCATGGAGAAATCAAGAGAATACCAGCACCACCACCTTTGCTACAAGATGAACCATCAAAAAACAAAGTCCAAGGTGCAATACCTATCATGTTAGCAGAAGGATCACGATGTTGGGTAACAAAATCGGCAATAATTTGACCCTTTACGGCTTTTGCCGACTCGTACCTTAAATCAAATTCCGACAAAGCTAAAATCCACTTGCCGATCCTTCCATTTAAAATTGGCATCAATAACATATGTTTTATTACATCAAACTCAAAAACTACCACACATTCGACATATAACAAGTAGTGCCAAAACTTGGTACATGAGTAATACACGCATAAGCAAAGCTTTTCCGTAGCCGAATACCTTGTCTCTGGATCTAGCAACTTTCGGCTAAGGTAAGCTATTACTCTTTCTTTTCCCTCAAACTCCTGCATGAGGGCCGATCCTATTGTCAGGTCATCGACCGCCACGTACAACTTAAAAGGCTTGTCAAGTCGTGGAGGTACCAACACAGGTGGCGCCTTCATGTATTCTTTGATCTCATCAAAAGCCTTCTGTTGTACGTCACCCCATACAAACTCTTGATCTTTTTTAAGCTTTAACAACGGAGGGAAAGGCAAAACTCTTTCTGACAAATTAGATATGAATCTTCTTACAAAATTTATCTTGCCGAGCAGTGATTGCAACTCTGTAAGATTAGTTGGAGGGATAACTTTGTCTATTGCTTCCATGCTCTTCTTACCGACATCGATTCCTCCTTTATGGACTAGAAATCCTAAAAATTCACCAGCCGAGACCCCAAAGGCACACTTGTTTGGGTTCATCCTCAAACCATGCCTCCTAGTGCATTCCAAAGTCTTCTTTAAATCGGCTAAATGTCCCTCGTGATTTCTAGACTTGACCACCACGTCATCAATATAGATCTCCAAGATTTTGCCGATCAACTCATGAAAAATATAGTTCATGGCCCTTTGATAAGTTGCACCGGCATTCTTTAAACCAAAAGTCATGACGATCCACTCAAACAAACCAATATGACCAGGGCATCTAAAGGCCGTCTTTGAAATATCTTCTATTGCCATAAAGATTTGGTTATAACCAGCATTACCATCCATAAAGCTGATGACTTCATAACCAACTGCTGCATCGACAAGCAAATCGGCAACCGACATTGGGTAACCATCCATTGGAGTGTCTTTATTGAGATCTCTAAAGTCAATGCAGACCCTCATTTTTCCATTCTTCTTGTACACCGGAACTATGCTTGAAATCCATTCTGCATACCTGCATGGCCGAATGAAATTTGCTTCTAACAATCTTTCAACTTCTTTTTTCACATTAGCCAGTACCTCTTCTTTGAAAATCCTCCGAGGAGGTTGTTTGTAAGGACGATACCCGGGCTTAATCGGCAATCGATGCTCAACAATAGAACGATCCAGTCCAGGCATCTCTGTGTAATCCCAAGCAAAACAATCCTTGAATTCTTTTAGAAGATATATCAATTTTAATCTATACTCCGGGTCTAAATTTGCACTGATATACATCGGCCTTGGCTTAACATCATCACCAACATTTATTTCTTCTAGCTTATCGGCCGACATAAAGCCACGTCCCAACTTTCCTTTGTTGCCATCGATTGGGTTCCCCATTAAAAATTGCTTTGAGAGCCAACTGCTTGTATCGGCTGTTGGTCCTTGTTGAATACGTTTACAGGACCTTCTTCCCATACTCTTCCAGAGAAGTAATCGACGCCTTCATACTCCTAGTAGGTAGGCTCCGTAGCAGCAACACTTACCGAATCATCAGCATGAACAACCTCAACATCATCTCTAATCCACTGAACGAGAATCTAATGCATGGTTGAAGGTATGCGGCAGTTAGCATGGATCCAATCTCTTCCTAAGAGTAAGTTGTATGCCCCCTTGCCATCAATGACAAAGAAGGTAGTAGTCAAAGTTTTTGACCCAATCATCAATTCGACATGTACAACTCCTTGGGTGTCGGAAGGATTGCCAGCAAAGTCCCTGAGCACCATGTCAGTCTTCAACAGTTCCTCATTAGTCATCCCAAGCTTTCTAAAGGTGGTATAAGGCATAATATTGATGGCAGCCCCTCCATCAACAAACATGTTGGTCAGAGGCTTGCCGTTGACGTATCCCTTCAAGTAAAGTGGTTTCAAATGTCGATGCTTAGCCGGCTTATCGAAAACTGCCCGCTGAGTCAGGACAAGCTAGGCCATCAGATCTTGATATTCGCTTTCATCGAAATCTGAATACACCTCCTCTTGTATGTCTTGGCCTTCAGGAGCCATGAACTCTGATGGAAGAAAGAAAGTCATGCATGTATCAGCCGAATGGTCGTGCTCGTTGGGTTTTCTCTTAGGACGCCATATCTGTTTCTTCTCGGCGGCTATTTGTGCCAGCTCCTTGTTTCTCAAGCGCTGTACTCTCCTCTTCTGGCTCTTCCTCAACCCTGACGAGCACCACTGTCCTTTCTGCCACACATATTCACGGTGCTCTTCCTCCTCAGCGCCTTTTTCATAATGGATCCACTCCTGATCGGCAAATCTCTTGCCTCGCCGATCTTCAGAGCTGCCTATTTTTAAACACCGATCGTCCTCAGGAAACTGTGCTCCAAGTCTTTCATGGACTGGATGGCGGTTGACCCGGGACTGCCTGTACCCTGAATACTAATCACTGCATTTGGGGCAATTGTTCTTAGCAGGCAGCTTTAGGCCTTCATTCCAGCAATGCTTGAAAAATGGGCATCCCCAATGAGACTGCTCTTGCTCTCTCATATATTCTTGTTCTCTCTGGTACATCTCTTCCTCGAACCTCTGATGCTCCTCCATGAACTCCTATTCCTCGTAATGCCTCCGTCTCTGATACTGCTCTCGCTCCCATCGCCATTTGTTCAACAGAGTCCATGTCGTAACCCTGGGCTTTGAAGCTTCCCCTCTCTCGGTTCGGCTATCATGGAACTGAGCCCGTTGCCGAAACTCTTCATTTGTAATTTGCCGATCAGGGTCAACAACACTAGCTTTTCTTGCTCTGTCTGAAGTCAGTACCTTCACCTTGCCCTTGTCTTTGGGGTCTTCTATGGCAACCATGTTCATGGAGAAAGACACCGTGTTCTACGTAAAAGGATTAGCATCAATTTTCATCTTACTGTCAAACTTCAAATGCCCCTCCTGAATAGCCTTCTGGATTCGCACTCTGAACACTCGGCAATCATTGATGGAATGGGAATTAGTATTGTGATAGACGCAAAATTTCTTGTCCTTTACCCCTTCAGGGCGCAGCATGGGGTGCCCTTCTGACAATTTGTTGCGTCCCTCTCTTAACAACAACTCAAACAGCTTGTCTGACTTAGAGACATCAAAGTCATAAGTACCCTTCTGCTGCCTCAACCATCGTTGACTAACCTGAGTCGGCTCTTTCACCCAGACCAATTTGGCTACGACTATGTCATCTTCATCATCATATTCTGCTGCTTCTTCCAGGAAACTTTGATACATCTCGTTAGCCATATCACCCTTCTGGAAGCGGTTGTCTCTCCTGAACCCTTGAGCCTAATTGCTCACCATCGCCAACCGCTACAACAACTGACCAAGGTCATCAAAATCCATGCCGAACAGCTTCTCCCTGACATTCAGCTGCATGCCTGCTATTGCCATCCCTGGCAATTGGTCATCTGGCAGATTTAAGGAATGGCAGAGGTTTTTGGTCTCTCTAAACCTGCGGAGATATTCCTGGGGTGTTTCATTAAACCTTCTGCCTCAAGCTCATAAGGTCAACTAGCTTTTTCTCATTAGTGCCTGTAAAGAAATATGCATAGAATCTCTGCTCTAATTCTGCCCACGTACCAATGGAATTTGTCGGCAGAGATGTGAACCACGTGAAAGCTGGCCTTGTTAGAGACAACGGAAAATACCAAATCCTCCAAGCTTCATCTATAGACGCCTCTCCAAGCTGCATCAAGTATCGGCTGATGTGTTCTATGGTACTAGTATCATCCTGACCAGAAAACTTGGTCAAATCTGTGGGAGGCTTCACCCTCGGAGGAAGTGCCAGTCGGTTATACCACTCTGGATAAAGGGACTTGTATGCATAGGACTGGTTCTTTAGCTTTAAGCAAAACTGATTTTGCATCATGTCTGCCATCCTATGCATGATAACATCAATATTTGAATTTGGAGCTCCATGTGCTTGCCCTTCAAAAGGCAACCCTGCTGAGTTTTTATAACATGGATTTGGGAGAGCATCAATAGCATTGTAATCGGAAAGCTCTTGATATTCGTCTCCATACATATTCTTCTGCAATCTGTTCGCTGCCGGGGATACCTTGAAAGCCGATTGTAGGACGTTTCCTAAAGCACCGAACGCGAGCTGGCCATAAGTCATGGGAGGTTGTTGTTTCTGGTGAGAAACCGTCCCACCTTGGTTCATGCTAGGCGCTCCGTTATCCTCAGCAGTTTTCTCCTGGTATTTTGGGACATGGAACAATGTCGGTCCCTACATCGGACCAGAAGCTTCCTCAAAGCACTTATCAGCGGATGGACCGAAAGTACTGACCATGATCGTGCGAAAGGTGTTCAAGAAAGTCGTATGGTGATTTCTCATAGTGTCACTCATGGCCTTGTAAACCACTTTGGTCAGCTTCCGAGCATCTTCCTCTTTGGTGTAATCAGTCTGATGTGGAAGGAGAGTCCTCGGGAGCGTCTGCTTCTGAAAAACCTTGTTGCTTTTATTCTTTGAAAAGGACATCAAGCACTTGTGTTGAAACTCATCACATGCTTGCTGGACCGTATTCCTCAGGTCTTCTGGCAACTCATCCATAGTCACGTCCAGAACCTGGTTATTCTCGAATTTAGGCATCTTGAAATGTGTGGTCCCACTGGGCGTGCCAAAAGGTGTGTTGACACAAAATATGGCACATTGTGCCTAACACACAGCAAGCCAGAAAGCGTGGCTTCAATCGGGTGCCCGGGTGTTTCGAAATCCAGAGACGTGCCAGTCAGTTTGACCTAAAACTAACAAGGGATAAAATCATTAGATACAAAACTAGAACATGCCGGGTGAGACCAGACAGTTCCATATATACGGCCCTGAAGCCACTTATGACGACATACAGCTATAGAAGCTGTCTGCCAACAAGTCTTATAGATCATTCGGCTAAAACAAACATAAAGTACGTAAAACATTAATAGCCGAACATGCATGCATGAGAAAAGTACGTGTGAACGAATCATAATTAACTGTGAGTTAAAGCATAACCAAGCTTGGCAATCCAACCGAGTTGGGGTCCATGATGAAGGAACAGGTAAGCTAACACGATCAAACTAATCTAAAGCTTGTATCTGACGCACGATACCTAGCCTTATCAAAGCTTAAGCGTAATTAACATGCATGAACCTGCAACACGTAGCAATCTAGGTTAAACTAATTCAGCTATTATAAACGTAAGATCTATTTGTAGAGATAACATGAATAACTATTAGAGCATAAATAGATCTATGATAAAGAATAAAGCCGAACCGTATCAATCTAGATTGGGCAAAAAGAGTGTTACAAATATATAAAATATCTAAAAACATGCAACATGTGATAACTTAGTGAACCTACTAGATCTTGCCAAATCTAATAGAGGCGATAACTATCTTGCTTTTGCTAAGCATATTGAGCAAATGCCTGCCGCACGGTATCTACTCATAAACTAAACATAAGCAAAGACTTCTTGATTGTCAAGCAAGGATCCGCCGCACGATCATTGAAAACAAACAAGACTACTTGCATCAACATCTAAATCCACCGCATGATACTAGACATGATAACAAGGTTGTCGGGACTTACGGAGGTCGACGGATCGATGGCTTCTCTCAAAGAACTCGACGACATGACAAAGGACTCGAAGTTGGCACGGGGCCGGTTGTATTGAATTGGTTGTGAACCGTTTTTACAATGGCCAAGGGTTTATATTTATACCCTGGTCATGACATGAGTCCTAAAAGGACACGACTATAAAAATATCAAAGGAAAACATGACATCTTTAACTTTAGTTTCCTTCAAAGTCTTCATTGCTTTAATTGTCGCGATCTTCGTTGCCCGATCGGTTTTTGCTTGCCGCTTTTGTCGCTTCTTCAACGGAAAACCGCCCTTCCTCGGAATAGCCGACTGCACGATCAGTTGCCGAACCCTTGGAAATCAGCCGACTGCATGGACACTTGCCGAATCTTTGAAAAATAGCCGACCGCACGATTACTTGCCGAACGCTCCGAACACTTGTCTCTGCAAATTTACTACGCACTGGCCCACCTATCATCTTCCTAGGCATACCAAAATCCAGTGTTAATACACTCCAAACAACACACAAGGGAGGACCATGAGAGACAAAGTAGGTAGGCAGATGTAGTTTGTTGCAAGCTGCAAGCAATAATTGCAGGGCATTGAAAAATAGGTCCATAAAAATGAGAATGATATACCTTTGAGGCGCAACCTCATTGGAGCTTGCTGCTCGAGTACTCTTGACAAATTTAGAATGAACTCATGAGCACACAAATGGCCAGGGTTAGTATTCCCCCCTCTTCAAATCAGGGAAAAATAAGAGGGCATAAGAAGGATTAGGATCCACTACTATACCTGAATTTCTTGGAGCCTAGTTGTAGAGCTGAGACAATAGAAGTACGGGCCCTGGCCCTAGGCTAGTGCACGTGCGTGCATCCGGTGTTGTGTCATTGTGGTTGTCCCGCTCCTTGGGATCATCCTGCGCCGGTTCGTGCTGGGCATCTAGTGAGAGCAACAGTGTGACCCTGTTGTCTCTATATAATGAATTAGTATGACCATCTGCCTGAATGTGCACTATTACATAATGCATGTGGTTAAGCCATTACTTATTAGGAATCCTAACATGTCAACAGGAAATTACAAAGTGTTTTGGGTTTTACTCTGCATCGTTGGCAGTGTTGTCATGTCCTGGTTCAGTTGTGTTTTTTACCAAGAGTTTTCTTAGGTGCTTGCTAAATTTGAAGGGTTGAATTTTAGGCAAGCAGGTCTTAGTATGGAACGATGACACACTTCGTTGTGGCCATATATTGAACATTGAATACAGAGAAACTAACATGTTAGATCAACTGTTATGATATCCTAATAACCATGTGTATCGTAGAAAACGTAAAGACTCCATTGCTAAAGTAAATTCAAATGATGATCTCGATTGATCATGGATGAACCTTTCATTTTATTATTCATTAGGAACATGACATTGCCTCCTTTGGTGTCAAACTACAGCAAAGCATACATGAATTGATGTCGATTACTACAACAAACTATAGATGAAGATTAGTGGACAATGTGGCAGAGCCGTCCAAATTATAAGAGATCAAGTACCAAAGTAGCCGATTTAACTGCCACTTAAAGCACTTGAGCCCATATAATCTCGGTAGTCCGGAAATCTCGAAGGATTTCTAACAATCATATATCCAACCCAGATCGCGCAAACTCAGGTATGCACATTCGAACGAACCACCACTTAAACGAAAATACTTAGAGTATGAAATAAAGTTATTACAACACTTTGTTCCAATTAAAGTAGTACCCACGCCACAACACACGTGGCCAAATAAAACATTGTTTTGAAACTCGAGCCCAAAGTCTTACTCCATGCTAATACCATTAAAAGATAGGGGTGCCAACGAGATTATGTCCAACAACAACAAAAGATGAGCTCGTAGAAGACCTTGCCCAAAGCCTACTTCTCTTCTCCTTCGACAGGATAGAGACAGTGCTTACAATAGCCAAAGTATACTTGGCCATCTGCAACAAACGGGATAAACCCTGAGTACGGGAATGTACTCAGCTAGACTTACCCGTCTAACTGAAAATAAAGACTCCAAGGGTATGCATGGCTAGATATGTGGATCTGGATAAACTTCTGCTTTTGCGGAAACGCGAACAATATGAAACTTAAAGATTAGGGAGCAACCATTTTCCATCCTATCATTATTTCTAAGTTTGCACCTGTACTAGAGCACACACTTGATCTAAGCAATCAATATAATAATATATCCAATTCCTTCATCAATATTTTAGTAGAACCATTACGATGTCACATGAAGTTGTATCGTGGTGAAGCTCAGCATAATCCCCCACTATCCGGTGGGAGGCGGCGTCTCGAATCGATATACAACCAGCTGGCAAGATTACCTTTAACACACGCCCACACTTTCCCCGTCGGGTCCATGCATTGGGTTACCGCTCAACACTGTCCAGGTAGTACGTCACGAGCTCAGCGAATCCACCCAATTGGAGAAATCAGTTGGCCACCACGGGGCAGGTCGTATCTCCAAACTAGAGGGAGCCAAAAGTAGACTGATGGTCGGTCCGGACAGTGTTTACTCGGCTTCGGGGTCGATACTCACAACGGCCCCTATCTGAAAGGGCGCATTCAAAGATGTAAGAGGGCCACCATCGTATACAAACCTACACGATGCAACGGACGGGCTGCCCCCAAGTCTTGACCACTTGGTGCACTTGCCTTCCAGTTGACCGCATCCATTACTACCATTGGTTCTTTCCCACGATAGCAAAATATAACCAACCGTGATAGCATTACCCCCATGGGATAATACGAATATAAAATATAAAAGTAACCATTATTCTAAGCAGGCTAAGAGATCGCTTTTACTTTTATTTACAGGTTAACAAGGTAGGTAAAACAATAATCAAGGAAGGTAATGCAGCAATTAGGATTCAGTCAACTGCTATCACCTAATGCATCACAGTATAAAATACTCAAGTAGATTAATTGTAAATACTGAGAGGATTAAAGATGCTCTGGGGCTTGCCTTGAGTGAAGGTGGAGGGCTGGTGGTCAGGGCACCCGGGGAGGTTAGTGTCGAGCTCGTGGTGCTCCTCGTTCAGCTCCTGCACCTCCTGGACTCCTTCCTCTAGAATTTTCTCCTGAGGTTCCTCTAATGATCCTGAATGGTTGCAATGCATATAAGTAAACTTGATGGTGCAGGAATGATGCTTGAACAAGAATCAAACACTCAAAGATTGCTTTTAGGATTTAACCTAATATTCATTCTAGTTCCACCTTACACAGCAAGCCTATTATAAACTGCCCAGAAAAATCTACAAAAATTACAAGGGACAGAGCATGCTTCAAGGATACTACTGCAAAAATTTCATCCATAGCAAAGCTACCAGCTAGCAGATACAAAAAGATGAATTTAAAAGCAGAAAAGACACTTAGAACTAGACCTACTAGCTAACAGGGTGAAACATGCTATATCTTATTTTTAACAGGTTCTTTGCTCAGCAATAAATTTATCAAGAAAGTTCCATGATCAGGACAAACATATTATAATCTATATGATTTTCCACTTTGTTAGTATTAGCTCCCCCTACATATGTGATATATGAGTTTGGTTCATTTTGATCACATATGCATGAATAGGAATTGTGGGAGAGTGAATGCTACCAAATGATGCTAAGGTATAAGAGATGGACCTTTGAAGCGTGATACCAATCGGAGTGCCATATTATACCATCCTTAGCACCATGAATGCCTAGAAACCACTTGAGAACAAACTTGAAATGCCACTTGGAAAGCTTAAGATCACAAGAAGAATTAGGCTAAAACCTAAGCATGCTAGTACTTCAAGCATCAAGTCAATTATGTTTCTAGCATTCATCACACAAGCATGTCATGAATCATAAAAACATATGCAAGCAAGCACTTATGAATGCACAAAGGTATGCAACAACTTGATTCATAGGCTTGCTCCCCCTACTTGTGTGCTTACATTTTTCAAAAAATTTCAATATTTCTTACTACTCAATATTTCTTACTACTTACTTCTCCCCCATATTCTCTCCCCCTTTGTCATCTATTATCAAAAAATGTTGATTATTGGAGAGAAGCTTAGGTGTGGTTCAATCTAGATTACTTGCCCCAAATTATTTAACTCAGTTTAAACCATGGAAAAGCTTGTTCACACATCCTAGAATGGTTATCTTGCCCATGTTGAGATAAACATTTCAAGTTCATATTCTAGGTCAAACACTAGGATTGCAAGCCTATAAACATGTCATGTGCTACCACTAGATCAAGTCAAGCATAGAAGCAATAGTGGTACCATATAAGCATCAAAAATCTTTTGATTTTCATGAATGAGCCTAATGACTTGATGTCTAGATGCACTAACAAGTCCTAATAAGGGATGAATGACATGTCAATCAACTTTTACCTTGCTTTGCTCGAAGGAGAGGCATGTCATATATGTGGGGTGCATCAACACATGTTTGAATAATCAAGAATGTTCAACTCATTTCTTAGCTTGCAAAACCTCTTCTCATCAAGTGGCTTGGTGAATATATCGGCAAGTTGATCATCGGTGCCAACACTTGTAATTGTGATATCACCCTTTTGTTGATGATCCCTTATGAAGTGGTGCCTTATGTCAATGTGTTTGGTTCTTGAATGTTGGACATGATTGTTGGTTAGCTTCATCGCACTTTCATTGTCACATAGCAATGGCACTTGCTTGAATTTGATTCCAAAGTCATCCAAAGTTGCTTTCATCCAAAGCAATTGAGCACAACAACTATCCGCACTTATGTATTCGGCTTCAGCGGTAGAGAGTGCCATACTATTTTTCTTCTTTGATGACCAAGATACAAGTGACATGCCTAGCATTTGACATGTGCCCGATGTGCTTTTTCTATCAACCTTGCATCCCACATAGTCGGAGTCCGAATATCCAATAAACTCAAAGTTAGACCCTTGGGATACCACAATCAAACATCTTGTGTATGCTTTAAGTACCTCAATATCCTCTTTGTAGCCTTCGAATGACTTTCTCTTGGTGAGGCTTGGAATCTTGCACACATGCATACACTAAACATGACACCCGGCCTTGAAGCGGTCACATAGAGTAGGCTTCCAATCATAGACCGATACAACTTTTGATCCACCATATTGCCACTAGCATCACTATCCAAGTGTCCATTAGTGCCCATAGGAGTGCTAATGCCTTTAGACTCTTCTAAGCCAAACTTCTTCATCATGTCCTTGATGTACTTGCCTTGACTCACAAAGGTGCCATTTTCATTTGCTTAAGTTGGAGACCAAGGAAGTAGCTAAGTTCACCAATCATTGACATTTCAAACTCATTTGCCATCATCTTGCCAAATTCTTCACAAAATTCTTGATTGGTTGAACCGAATATGATGTCATCCACATAGATTTGAAGCACAAATATATCCTTGCCAAGCTTCTTGGTGAAGAGAGTAGTATCAACCTTTCCCATGATGAACCCTTTGGATAAGAGGAAATCCCTCAATCTTTCATACCATGCTCTAGGTGCTTGCTTCAAGCCATATAAAGCCTTTCTCAACTTGTACACATGGTTGGGCTTCTTGTCATCTTCAAAACCAGGAGGTTGCTCAACATATACTAGCTCATTGATATATCCATTCAAGAAAGCACTCTTCACATCCATTTGGTATAGCTTGATGTTGTGTGCACATGCATAGGCCAATAGGATTCTTATTGCCTCTAATCTTGCAACGGGTGCATAGGTTTCTCCAAAGTCAAGACCTTCAACTTATGTGTAACCTTGAGCTATCAATCTTGCTTTGTTTCTCACAACTATACTGTTGACGGTCCTTAAGTACCAAAATTAACCGTCAACTAAACAAGGATAAGGATCTAAATGAAACCAACAACTAGAAATAAGGTTTAAACTAATAGAATTCCACGATTTTTGGTGAATGTCTATTTCTGCAGGGGATATCAGGAAATATGGAGGAAAGGCCCACATGTCATGTTTACATAGAGATAATTATCATTCGTACGAAAAAGAATAATCTAGAAGGGTCAAGAAGGCGCGGGAAGAAGCGAGAGGCCGAGCGGGCCCAGGGGCAGGGAGCCCGCCCTACCCCCTAGGGTGGCCGCCCTAGGGCAAGGCCCAACAGGGTCTGCCTTGTGGGACCACCTCTCCACCGCCTTTGAGGTTGCATCTAAGCCCTCCATTAAGGTCTGTTTGATCCGACAAGCGACGTTCATTTGAGGAGGCTATAAGGAAGGCCCCTGGCCCTAAGGAGAAGAGCCTCTCTGACCTAATTCATTATTCATCATCCATCTTAAGAGGAGAAGCCCCTGATCAAGCCCTAGATCCACCACATCAACTAGATCTCTAGTTTAGCATAGCTATATAGGATTAGAACTAGGAGTCAATCTTTGATTGGTTTCCGGATCTGTCAGGAGGATTATTGGTAATTCTCTATCTAGTTCTTCATTGTTCTTCATTTGTTCTTCAATATTATGAATATGACTTTGCTCTACTTCATTATATTGTCTATGACTTTACTCTATTCGTTTATGTTCTTAGTTATATTGTTCTTAGTTTATTATGATTATATACTTGGCATAGTTAGATCTGAATCATATGCATGTTTAGGATCGTATAGCGTTTATCCACTAGTACTATGGGTAAATGATAGATATTGTGTAGGCGTGGTGCCTAGACCGTATTTATCTACGATTGTACCCTACATTCCGGATCGTGAGGTAGTTCGCGGGAGTGACAGTCCTGTTGAGTCCTTTGTAGTCCTCCTCCCGTTTGTAGGGCAGGCAGAGCAGTTCTATTACGGGGAAATGATTTCTATGTTCTTCACTTCCTTAGAAATACTCACTATACATGAATATCTCTTTTCTCGCCATGATTGTCAAGTGTAATTGCACTAATCATAGTATACTAGACTGTATAGTTAAGAATAACTTAGGAAATATCTTTGTAGTTCATCCTAATTCCATACTAATGACTTGCTAGAATATCTATTGAGGTGCTTATCATTATCTTATGTGGCTACATTTATGCTGATCAGTATTTATCTTTTGTCACTATTCATTCATTATCTATATCTTATGTGACACTTATCTTGTACTGAGTGAGATAGATGAAAACTCTCCATTACACATGCAGTGATACTCATTGATCATTAATACTCATTCCTCATTTATTCCTTAGTATCCCTTCCCAGTGGTAAAAACATAAATAACGATACCTGGAATACTCCTGGTTAAAATGCTACTTCGATATTATCTGTGCACTTGCAGAAACACATTTCTATTCATATTCACTTAGAGCAATTGCATATTTCAATACCGCATCTCTCTGCCATGCTGGGGATGACAACTTGGCTTAAGTGGCATGAGAGGTGGTTAACCCTTTTGGCGCCGTTATCAGAAATAGAAATTATTCTACTTTTGGTAATGACGTTAAGAAGCATCAACAAGCATTTTTGGCGCCGTTGCCGGGGAAGGTTGATTAGCTATTAAAAGGAATAAATGAGTTATCACTTGCATCACTAATGGATTGAGAATACATCAATTCTCTACTCGTACAGCCTTACCTTGATCCTTGCCTATTTTTCCTATCATTTTATGCAGGGTAATGTATGAATAGGTTTGATCTTCCAGACAATTTTATTGAAAATCCCGAAGCATTAATCAGAAGGACAAAAGCCAAGCTCAAGAAAGTAACAGCATCATCATCATCAACATTTCAGCTTGAAGCTTCGTCCAACCGAGGATATCACCAAAACATCGCTCGAGACTTGACACCAGAGTTCGAAGCCATGGCAAACAAGTCAATCCGTGAGTTCTAGCCCCCACCACAGACAACATCCGCACTGGACCTGGTGTGGACATTGATCGGTCATTTGAGCTCAAGCCTGTGCTCATCAACATAGTGTAAGCAAACTAGTTCTATGGGAAGGCACACGAAGACGTTAGTGCTCATCTCCAACACTTCCTGGAGATTTGCAGCACATTCACCATCAAGGACATCCCGAGAGACGCCATACTACTTCGCCTTTTCCCATTCTCACTCTTGGGAAGAGCGAAGCAGTGGTTCTATGCAACCAAGGAGAAGAATACCACGTGGGCACTATGTTCCACCAACTTCCTAGCTAAATTCTTTCCCATGGGGAAGACCAATGTTCTCCGTGGGAAGATTTCAAGTTTTTAGCAACAATATGACGAGTCTGTTCCAGAAGCATGGGAGCGCTTCCAAGATTACATCATAGAATGTCCCCATCATGGAATGGAGAATTGGTTACTTATGCAGATGTTCTATCATGGGCTCAGCAACAGCACACGTGAAACCATGGATGCTGCTGTCAGAGGAGCATTCCTGTCACTTACAATACCACAAGCCACAACTCTTGTGGAGAAGATGGCATCCAACCAAGGTTGGAGTGAGGAAAGAACTCAAACACGCAAGAAGAGTGGAGGTATGCACCAGCTCAAAGAGGTATACATGCTGTCAGCAAAGCTAGACCTGCTCATGAAGAGGCTCGATGAGAGAGCTGGAGAAAATAAAGAAGTCATGAACATCTACGACCCTCACATGACCTATGAGGAGTGTGGAGACACTGGACACTCAAGCAATCATTGTCCAGAATTGCAAGAGGATGTGAATTACATCAACAACAACAACTACAACCGTCCTCAGCAAAATCAAGGTTGGCACCAACAACCACAAAGGCCGAACTACTCAGGTAATTATCAAGGTAACAATTCTTATAATAATCCTAGTTTTCCACCTTTGAGAGAGTTAGTAGCTAACCAAGGAAAATTAATGGATAACATGTCTAAGAAAATAGCCTCCAATGATAAAATATTAGAAAACATAAATAATAGAATGGATAATTTTTCTATTGCCATCAAGAATCAAATTAGATTTAATAAAATGATTGAATCTCCGCTAACCCAAATAGCTTCTACTGTTCCTACCACTAACCCTGGTATCCCATCACAACCAGAAGGATTAGAATCTGCAAATCTTGTAGACATATTTGATGCAGGTGCTCATTGGAACAACCCCACCAATAGGTTGAAATACTAGTGTAGCATCAACCTTTGAGCTCTCACTAGTGGATGTGCATGTGGAAGTGCTACATTGTGTTTTGGTTGGTGTAACAATGATAGGAGTGAAAAATGATTAATCAAGAATATCACAAGTGACTCCAATATCACATGAGGCAACAACCTTGTCCTTGTTTTGCTCAAGGAGGGAGGAATGAGCCTTTCCAGGCTTGTAGTGAGTCCTCTCAAGCTTCTCATGGGCTTCCATTAGCCTCTCATGAGAGCCATTGAGCTCATCAAAGGATTGTTCAAGAGCCTTAAGCTTCTTGTTCAACTCTTTGCACTCCTTCCTCTTTGTCTCAAAACAAGCATAAGTTTGCTTCATCATATCTACTAGTTCCTCCTTGGAGTACTCCTCCTCATCATCACTACTATCATCATCACTATCACTATCACTATCACTATCATCATGAGATTGTACCTTAGATGGCTTAGCCATGAAGCATGATGGAGTGTCGAAGATAGATGGCTTGTTGTTGATAGCAATGCTTGCCAATGCCTTCTTCTTGGACTTCTTCTCATCATCACTAGAATCATCATCGGAAGAATCATCACTATCCCAAGTCACCATATAAGATTCACCCTTCTTCTTCTTGGTGAAGGATAACTTCTTCTCCTTCTTCTCATGCTTACTCTTATTCTTCTCATCATCATCACTATGATTGGGACAATCCACAATCATGTGACCGGTGCTCTTGCACTTGTAGCATCTCTTCTCATATTCTTTGCTCTTGAAGTTATCTCTTCTCTTTCTAGCACCATAGCCATTCTTCTTCATGAACTTGCCAAACTTGCGCACAAAGAGAGCCATCATCTCATCATCAAGGTCACTAGCTTCTTTATCATCACTTGATTCTTACTTCTTTGCTTTGCCCTTGTTCTTGGATGATGATGCCTTGAATGCTAAGCTCTTCTTTTCTTTCTTTTCTTCCTTGACCTCTTCTTCTTCACTTTCTTCATTATATTGCTCTTCGGTCATGATTTCTCCAAGCACTTCATTGGGAGTGATCTTGTCCAAACCATCTCTCCTAATTATTTGCCTCAAAGTTTTGTATTTCTTGGGCAAACAACCAAGAAAGCGGTTTGAGAAGTCTTCATCCTTGACCTTCTCACCCAAGGTCTTGAGATCATTGATGATCATTTGGAGCCTATGAAACATCTCCGAGATAGACTCATCATCCTTCATCTTGAAATGAGATAGCTTGTCCTTGTGCATGTTCAACTTGGCATTCTTCACGATGGCGGTGCCCTCATATGTATCCTCAAGTCTCTTCCACACTTCACTTGCCTTCTCAAGATCTTTGATTTGCTTAAACACCTTGGAGTCAATGCCATTGTAGATCACATTGAGTGCCATGGTGTTGCATTGCCGGTTCTCTTGCTCTCTAGGTGTGGGAGCGGCTTCATCAAGAATGACAAAGTCATGTTCGGTCACACTCCACACCTTCTCATGTATTGAGCCTAGATGCATCTTCATCTTCCTCTTCCAATAATCAAATGATGTGCCATCAAACATTGGTGGTTTGCTTCCAACATGGTTGAATTGTACTTGAGCCATCACTAACACCGAAGGTTGTTAAGCCTTGATAATAGCGGTGACCACGGCTCTGATACCACTTGAAAGGTCCTAGGTGGCTAGAGGAGGGTGAATAGCCTAATAAAAATTCTAAAAATGACTAGAGCAAAGGTTAGAATAACACTTAAGCGAAGCTTTTGCTCTAGCTCTACTTAGAGATGCAAAGCCACCTATCCAAGCAATTCTAGTTAACTAAGTGCCTACACACAATAGCAAGAACCTAAGGCACTTAGCTTAAGAAAACTAAAACACTAACAAGAGAACTAACTAGCAAGCCAACTAAACAAGATAAAGAACAAAGTAAATGCAAAAGATAGAGGTGATTGTTATATCGATGCCTTGTGAAGTGAATATACCAATGTGAAGACCAATCACAATAGGATCACCAAGAGTAGCCGGGAGACAAGAGATGAACACAATGATTTTTCTCCCGAGGTTCACTTGGTTGCCACCAAGCTAGTCCCTATTGTGTCGACTACTCAAATGGTGTTTCGGTGGCTAATTGGAGATTCACAAGCCAAGCCCACTACCCGGGCGCCACAAGAAACCATCCAAATGAGAGTAACTCAATGACATGAGCAATCCACTAGAGTTACCCTTTGGCGCTCCGCCGAGGTGGGTACAAGCCCTCTCACAAATCGATGAAGCCGGCCGCGAACAATCACCAACACGCGCCGAAGCTTCTCCACAATCGCCAAGCCGTCTAGGTGTTGGCAAACACCAAGAATAACAAGAAATCCCGCGGTGATGACGATGACCAAGTGCCACTAAGGTGCAATGCAATGATCAAGCACTTGGTTCACTCAAACTCTCATGAATTAGCAAGCAAAGCAAAGAGAGATGAGTGGAGGGCCTTCTCAAGCAAGCACAAAGAGTGAGAATGAATGGGAGGTGCAAGAGAGAGCCCTAGGAGCCGGCCAAACCACTTATATAGCCCTCCAAACTAAGCTAGCCGTTTTCTCCTCTTTCCTCTGCTTTCTGCGTAGCTCCAGACGTTGTTTCACTTGGGGTCTGGACCATTGATAGCGTCCGGACCCTTCACAATCCGAGCAGCTGAGCTTCTGTCTGCGTCACTCCGGACGCTGCCTGCAAGGGGATCCGGACCATTGCGGGTGCGTCCGGTCCCTCTGAAGTTTGAATTCTGCCATGCGCGCCTTCACTGAGAGCCGCCACGTTGCCTCCGGACGCGGGGAACAGGACACGTCCGGACCTTCATCGCCTTGGGTCCGGAGTCCAGCAGAGAGCTCCCCGAGAGCTCAAACCCCCGGACGCACGTCCGGAGTCCATGGTCCGGACTAAGCTTAGCGTCCGGATAAATCCACCAGAGGGGAACAGAGAGCTTCGTGGCTCCAGACTCATGACCGGAGTCCTGTGTTCGGATGCACAGCAGCGTCCAATGGTCCTGTGCACTGCCAGCCAAGGCTAGGGTATGCTACCGGACGCATCTGCGTTAGTCCAGACCGAGCATCCCTAGCGTCCGGACCCTGCGTTCGGACAGCTTCTCTCTGTCCAATCGATTTGCTTCTTCTTCTCCAAGCTTCCATGTGCTAACACCTTGAGATCCATCACTTGATTTCCTATGTTAGCCTTTTCTTTGAATTATCTTGGATTTGTTTCACAATTTTAGTGTCACTTAGGTTCATTTTATATGTATGCAATACAAACCTAGTGGCACATGATAACCGCAATCGAAACGAGTTTTCCCTTCTCTATAGTATGGCTATCTATCCTAAATGTGATCACACTCTCTATAGTGTCTTGATCACTAAACCAAAAATGGCCCTATAGATATACCTTTGCCTTGAGCCTATTTTTGTTTTTCTCTTTCTTCTTTTCCTTAGTCATGGAGCACTTGATCTATCATTGCGAACACATGGTGGATAAGTACCCATGTATGTTCAGTTTTGTGATGAGTGATTGCCCAACACTTGAGCGTTTCAGTTTGAGTGGCTTACGACTAATCTTTGCGAAAGCAAATGTGTGCTTGTCTATCGACTTGTGGTGTGCAGGTACTATGCCTAGTGACAATGGTCAATGGCGTGGAGAAGGTCGAGTAGAGGCTTGCCGTGCCGATGGACTGAGAGCGGTGAAGGGCGGAAGCGGGGCTCGGACTGAGGGACCATGGGCGCCGGCGGATATAACACCCTAAAATTTGAAATAGAAATTAGATTTGAATTTGCTTGAATTTGATTTATTTTCAAATAATTTTGTGATCATAGAATTAAGTAAATAAAACAAAATTAAATATCATGCTAGGGTTAACTTGTTTGTGCATATCATGCCTCTGCATTTTCTCTGTG
Source organism: Microstegium vimineum (assembly GCA_022036555.1). NCBI lineage: Eukaryota > Viridiplantae > Streptophyta > Magnoliopsida > Poales > Poaceae > Microstegium > Microstegium vimineum. Next base: position 28,655,222 of record CM039134.1, read on the forward strand.
TTGCTTGGTTTTCAAAAAACTCCAAAAAGGAAATTCAAAACCCTTTGGAATTTCATTTGCAAAAAGAAAATAAAAAAAAAGAAAAAAAAAAGCTCTCTCTCTCTGATCTCTCTTTCGGCCTGCCTGGCCCAACTCCTGGCCTACTCCCTCCCCCTCACTCCTTTCCGCAGTGGGCCGGCCTCCTCTCTCGGCCCAGCCCGCCCGAAGGCCGCGGCCTCTCCTCCTCTCCTCTCTCTCTCTCTGACGTGCGGTCCCCGCGTGTCAGCCCCCTCCTCCTTCCTCCCTTCTCCGGCTCGGACTCTGCTGAGCAGAGACACCGCCGCGCCGCGTCGTGCCTCGCGCGGACTCCGCTCCCGTAACCGTGTCGGCCTCTCCCTTGCCCTCCTATACATAGCACCGCGCCGCGCCACCATTTTCCCATCGCCTCGTCCTTGCCTCGCCTCGCAAACCGCAGCAGCACCGTTGCCGAGCAGAGCTCCGCCGCCAACCGTCGTTCCGAGCGACTCTGGCCGCCGTAAGTGTCCCCGAGCCGCGCATCGTCTTCGCGTGACCGCGGAACGTCTTTCCCCTCTCTTTTCTCTCTCTTTTGTGCTCGGTTTGATCGCGCCACCATGCATAGGGGTTCCGCCGCCGTTGTTCACCGTCGACGGCTGTCCTCCGCCCTTGATCGATCCCTATCAGTGCCCTGGGTGAGTTCCCCTCACTCTGCTCGTTCTCCCGGTGCTCTCGGTTTGGGAAACCGAGCACCGTAGCTCTCGATCGACCTACGCCGACGAGCTCGGGCTCGACCGGCCATGGCCGCCGCCGTGCGCCGCCCTACTCCGGCAGAGCACCGCCCTCTCCCTCCTCTCTTCTAATCTGGATCGCCCAGATCAGATCCAACGACCCTGAGCGGCCGATACCCCTTCGGGTGGCAGATTTGCTAAAGAGCCCCTGCTCTTTTCGGCCCCTCAACCCGCAGTCCTAAGGCGGATTTCATCTTTATGTTTTCCTCACTGGAAGACGTATTCCCTTTTCAGATCTGTTTAATTCGAAATTAAAAGAAAAACCCTATTTACAGTTTTGCCACTGATTTTCAAATGCTTATAATTTGCTCGTTTTAAATCCAAATCGATCCGTTCAAGTTGCATTAGATTCGTAATTTTATGTCCTATCCAGTAGTATAGATTTCATCTATGTTAATTATTTTTGAAAATCAAAGTAAATTAATTTGTTAATGCTTTAATCTTGCCTTTTCAAAATCTTGTTTAATCTATAGTTTATTCGTTTTAGATCCGATTAGCGTGATTCTCGCGTCTTTGTGATCATAGTAAAGTATAGATCTGTTTTATAATCTTTTCAAAACCTCTTTATTGTTTATGGTGTAATGTTCTGATCATATCTTTATTGCTTCGTGTATGATTGTTCGGATGATTGTGTGGTGATGTTGATCGAGTACAACCGGTGAGATTTTTGGTGTTCCAGAGTTCTTTGCAGCAGACCAGGACCACCAAGAGCGTTGTGATCAAGGCAAGTTTAACATGGGATCATCCTTGTTACCTTTTCACTTTAATTCACCTAGTCATGATTGCATGTGTCTTAATTGACTCCTATTTAGATCTTTACCATAGCTTGTTACCTTGTACCTTGTCACCATGGGTTCTATGCATATGGGTATCTTTGCTATGCTTTACATGATGAATATTGAGTCGAATATTGATTAATGATATATGCAACAATGAGATAAAATTGGCTTTTATAGCAACATGGAATAGGACCCCACTGTAGGGCAAAAGCTGGGATTTAAATGCAACCACGAGTGCTATAATGGCTCTGGCTTTAGTTAAGTATGAAGTTTGGACTAGCATGCTTGTGGTTCGTGAAAGGCACCTTTGCCGAGCTGGTTATGGGGTATAGCTTGTGTGGTACCATCGGGGTGTCCCATATTCCCCTTTGCATTGGGTCCGTAGGGTCCGCTACATGCTAGAAAGGGCTTTTGAAAGACTTCATAGTGTTCCCTGCCCGCTCACCTTGGCAGTGTTTTGGGAGTAATTAACCCGGGAATATGGGCAACACGGCTTGTGGGTAAAGTGTATAACCTCTGCAGAGTGTAAATCTATCATGATAGCCGTTCTCACGGTCACGAGCGGCCTGGAAAACTCACAGTGTAGATGATCATGTTGTTTAATTGTTAATGATGACTAATCTTACCATGTGGTTATTAATTGGGTTATGCATAATTAAAGCTAAGTGTTGGTAAAACTTGACCAAGTTAAAAGCAACCACAGTTCAGACAGTGTCAACCTTTTGAGCTTCATAACCCTATGTTACTCTTGCTGAGTACTTTAAGTGTTCACTCTTGCTTTCCCAACCCCTTCAGATGGCTTTGAAGACTACCGTGAGGAGTACTAGGCTAGTGGTCAACCAGTCGGCGTTCCCTGTGAAGTGGAGCTTCGTCGCGAGAGTTATCTTTATTTTCCGCTGTTATGTTTAAGAATATTATTCGTTATGTAATAAGCACTCAGTGATGGTACTATTTAAAGATTTGTCGGCTTATGTGTGTGATTGATCTCTGGGCACACATGAGTTATTCGCATTCAATTTTATTCTTAAAATTGGGTGTGACAGCGGACTAGCTGTGGTGGCTAGTACTTGGCACCGGCCAGCGCGACAAGACATGGAGGTAGACCATGTTGGCCAAGTCAAGACGGTCAGCGAGCGAGTCGAGCAGGAGGCTCAGGGGACTCGGAGCTGGGCCGGGCGAGGACGAGGCGGCACAAGTCGAGCGGTTTGGTGGTTTGGGCCTCAAAACCATCGGAGGACGGTTTCTGAGTTTGGGCCTCAAAACTCGGGGTTCGGTAGTTGAGCTGAAAGCTACCGGTGGTGGGTTTCGCGGGTTTGGGCCTCAAAACCCGGGCGGAGCTTCCGAGGAAGCAGGGATGGCACGTGGCGAAATCCTGGAGGTTGCGTCGAGGCGACGGCAACTCCTGGTAGGAAGCGGGGCCGTCCATTCAAAATGAGGGAGATTTTTTCTGGAGCTTGGACTGCGATGCTTAGGCTAGGTAGTTCACTCATGTATCTAGGGGGGTCTTTGGGAAATAGCCAAAGCCCGATAAATAGGGATGAAGGGGTATCCTCATCCCATCTCTTGAACCCTAATCATTTTGCTCCAACTCTCTCTCTCTCTCTCTACCCTCTCTCTAGTTCATGAGATCCCTAGGTTGCTTCCACCAACCTTTGTAACAACTTGAGTTTGTCGCGAGGAATCGGAGGCCGTAACCTCCATAAGCCATGGTGGCTTCGATTTCGTGATTGTGTCCCCGTTTTTCTTGTGTTCTTCGCGTTTTGCTTTTGCTCTCTCTTTTTTCCCGAGATGATTTCCCTTTGTGGGGAGTAGCTCTTGCAAATCCGTTTGAACCAAGTTGTTCGTATTTGTGAGGAGCATCTTTGCACTGAAGGATTTCTCCTCAAACCTCACGAGTGCATAGATCGGGTGTTTTCTTTGCGGTGTTCTTCGTTCTTACCCCTATTTCCCCAAATCCTCGTTTCCCTTTAATTCTCACCAAATTGAGTGATGATTTCTTCGGGCTAGCTCCTCCATAGCACTAGAATCATGCCTACCAAGTTGGATTTCTAGTGGAGAACATTTGGTCGAGTTTTGGGAAGATTTGGCGGAGAGAAAATCGCTTTTCGAGGTTTCTGCGTTCCTATCGGGGGCGTCAGACGCTCCGAGGGTTTTGCGTCAGACGCTGGTACGTGCTGACGTCAGCGTCCGTCGCTCGGCTTGTCTGTGTCTATCGGTTTTTGCGTCGGATGCTCTTCAGAGTCCATCGCCCAGCGTCCGTCGGGTTGTGTGTGCTGTGAAGCACTGTGTTGCTCTCGGGTAGGCCGACGGACGATCTCCCAAGCCTCCGTCGCCGACCGTCCGTCGCCTCTGCCGTTTTTCAGCTTCTGTCAGGCTCTCTGGAAGGCCGACGGACGCTCGCCTAAGCGTCCGTCGCACAGCGTCCGACGCCAACGGACGCCCACCCAAGCGTCCATCGCCCAGCGTCTGACGCTCGTCTGACGTCCTGCCTTCTGCTTCTCCTCTGCAAGGCCTTCTGGAAGGCCGATGGACGATCTCTCAGCGTCCGACGCCTAGCGTTCAACACCTAGCGTCCGACGCCCTGTTATCCAGCGTCCGTCGCCTGTTTTTCTAGTTGTTTTGCTTGGAATTCTTACCTCTTTCTCATAGGGGTTGAGAACTCTTCTTGGGGGTTTCCGGTGAGTTTTCCTCCACTGCCGGTGAGCTTTCTTTTTCTCGTTTTCGTCTGAATCCCCGCCCGCGTTGCTCGGGAGAGGTTGAGCACCCAGCAACTGGGTTTGGTTTTTGAGAAGAGTGGCCTGAATATTTCGAGAGAAATTTGAGGCTCCCATTCACCCCCCCTCTGGTCGCCGTTCTCGGTCCTTCAATTGGTATCAGAGCCGGTTAAGGATCATTCCACCTTAAACGGTTCTTGATCCACGAAGGTGACATGGAGCGAGGTGTTGGCAAACATCCATTTTTCGATGGAACGAACTTCTCCTACTGGAAGGTGCGCATGTCCGCCTATCTACAAGGAGTTGATTCGAACATATGGGAGATCTGTGAGAATGAGGGCTATCGTGTTCTTGCGGATCGTGTTGACCAACTCCAAATCACTCAACACAACTCAAACAGTCGAGCACTGAGTATCCTCTTCTCGAGTTTGTCACTTCCTAAGTTTGAGCGAGTCTCGAATCTCACTACGGCGCGAGAGATCTGGCAAACACTTGTGCGATATCATGAGGGTAATCCTCAGATCAAGTCCAGACTCTTCGACACATACCGTAGGGAGTACAAGAACTTCGTACAGCTGGCCGGCGAATCTGTTGATGGGATGTTCACTCGCTTCCAATCTATCGTCAACTAGATGCGTGCTAATCGAGCCAACTTGCCCTATGATGATCATGAGATGGCTATCAAGATTTTGCATGCTCTTGATCAGAGGGTGTGGGAGATGAAGGTGGCTGCCATTCAGGAGTCACCGGGCTATGATGCTCTGACCGTGGACGAGCTATTCAGCAAGCTCAAGTCCTCGGAGATTGACCACCAGACCCAGGGCAAGCTTGAGAACTCGTCGAACCCATCCATGGCGTTGGTTTCCGGCCCCGGCGATGTGTCTTCTTCTTCCTCTAACCCTTCACACTCTTCGTTCGCTTTGTCTTTGATGTCTGTGACAGCGGAACAAGTGGAGGTGCTTGGAGATGATGAGCTGGCCTTGGTCATCACTAAGTTCTCACAGTTTCACAACAATCGTTTGAACCAACGACGTGGTGGCTCGGCCAAGGGGTGCTACCATTGCAGTGATGAGGATCACTTCATCGCAAACTGCCCCAAGAAAGTTGTGGGTGACTTCACCAAGCGCAAGGACAAGCGCGAGCACCGCTTCGAGGACAAGCACAAGGCCAAGGGCGGCTACAACAGGAGATCCTCAAAGAAGGTGATTGACAAGGTGAAGGCCAAGCACCGAGCCTTCCTCGCCTCTCTCAGTGACATCGATGCCTCCTCCAACGGGGGTTCTTCCTTGAGCAACGATGAGTCGAAGGGAAAGGTTGAGGACAAGCTCAACGACCTCTGCTTCTACGCTGACGCCAAGCACGGTGGCTTTTGCACCATGGTGATTGAAGAAGGCAAGGTCAGGAAGCGCAAGGATGGCCCCGACTACGACTACGACTCCGACACACCCGAGGTATCACCCACCATCGAATCCCTCTCTCTCGAGCTTGAGTCTCTGAACGATACCTTGCTTAGTCAGGATGCTTTGCTCAAGCGTGTCGTTTGAGAGGAACGATTTCAAGGCGAAGTACCTTAGCACGCTTCATGAGCTAGAGTTTGCTAAGGCACAAGTGGTGGTTACCGAGGAGGTGGAGTGTGATGCTTGCGCCATTCACATGTCTGATCTTGTCACTCTCCAGGACAAGTATGGCACTCTACTTGAGGAGGTCAGTGAGCTGAAGGCTAGGCCTAGCTTACTTGGTGCGTGCAAGTCTTGCTTAGGCTTGCGTTCTGAGCTGGCACAGAAGGATGCTAGGATCGCTGTGTTAGAGAAGGTCAGCTCAGATAGCACTAGAGAGTCGGGTCGCTTTGAGGCTTTGGAGCTTGAGATCTCACGTCATGCAGACACGACAAGATGCGTACCGAGGAAGAAAACACATACCTTCAGTCCATCTTTCGCTCGGTGTCTTGCCGAGAGCCACAGTTGGGGATGATGCTTAGCCAATGCAAAAGGGCTGGTAGCATGGGAGTAGGCTTTTCTATAGGTGGGAAGGACGATAGCTTGTACGGTAAGATCGGTGAGTGCAGTGGTTTGAGCGAGAGTGAGAAACCCACCACAACTCCCAAGCTTACCAAGATCACTCCACCTAAGCCTACCAACCCCTCTGAGTTTCCTATGAGAGATGGTGTGTTTGAAGAGCCACCCAAAACCACTCCACATAAGCAAGTGTGGATTGCCAAACCGAACCATCTTCACAACCCACTTGACACACTGCCAGACATCTCTAGTGATCCCCTTCCTAAGAAAGCTAGAGCCACCCAACCTAACAAGAGAGTGCCTACCAAGAGTGTGGTGAGGTACCATTGTGAGTATTGTGAGCGGGATGGGCACTTGGCTGAGTTTTGCTATAGGAGGAAGAGAGATGATCGGAGGTAGGTTGAGTTGAACAACCGGGACATGTACCACCCACGAGTTGGGGTGCGTGAACCGGAAGTTCAGAGGCGCACTTCTAGGCCTAGAGATACAATGCCTCAAGGTGTTAGGCCTCAGGAGGTGAGACCACACGGTGGTCGTGCCCGGCGGGGTTCTGGTCGTGACCCATACGACTACGGGCCTCGTGGCGGTGCCTTTACTCCCCCCTTCGCTAGTGAACCACATTTTCCCTATCGTGGTGATCGCTATCCTCCCCTGGGGCAGGAGATGTTAGGTTTTTCTCCTAACCCTTTCTTTGGGCAAATGGGACAACACTCGTATCCTTCACAGTTTACTAACCCCAGTGTTGCGTCGTTTGCTCACCCTATGTCTTTCTATTGATGTAGGAAGGAGGGATGGAGGAGACATGGCTTTTGATTCCGGATGTTCACGCCATATGACCGGAAGTGCCAAGTGGTTCTCCAGCCTCGACCTCGTGCGCCACACCGAGTACATCACTTTCAGGGACAAGAGTAAAGGTAAGGTTGTCTCCCGTGGGTCCATCCGAGTCAATTCGTCTTTTGTCCTCAATGATGTTGCTTTGGTTGCGAATTTGTATTTTAACCTTCTATCGGTTTCACAACTCCTTGAAGACGGTTTTGAGGTGAGTTTTAAGCCAAACTTGTCTCGGATTTTGGACTCTCGTGGTGAGCTTGTTTGCCGGATTTTACCCTTCGGGAAGGTTTTTCGTGTGGATTTTTCTATCTCTTCCGGACCTTCTCGTTGTCTTCTTGCTGGTTCTTCTTCCGATCTTTGGAAGTGGCATAGGAGATTGGGACATCTGAGTTTTGACTTGCTTGCAAGGCTTAGCTCAATGGACCTTATCCAAGGATTGCCAAAGTTGAAGTTCGAGAAAGATTTGGTTTGCCATCCTTGCAGACATGGCAAGATGGTTGCTGCTTCCCATCCTCCCGTAACTCAAATTATGACCTCACAACCCGGCGAGCTCTTACACATGGACACAGCTGGTCCAGCTCGGGTTAGGTCAGAAGGAGGGAAGTGGTATGTGGTTGTAGTCGTTGATGACTACTCGAGGTACTCTTGGGTGTTCTTTTTGGAGAGTAAGGATGAGGCTTTTATGCATGTGTGTGATCTGATTTTGAGATTGCAAAATGAGCTACATAAGCATGCCATGAGAGCTATTCGCAGTGACAATGGCACAGAATTCAAGAATGCTCAATTTGCATCTCTTTGCTCTTCTTTGGGTTTGGATCACCAATTTTCCTCTCCTTACACTCCCCAGCAGAACGGTGTTGTTGAGCGCAAGAATCGGACCCTTGTTGAGATGGCCAGGACGATGCTCGATGAGCATAGGACTCCTAGGCGGTATTGGGCCGAAGCACTCAGTTCTGCTTGCTATGTTTCCAATCGCATTTTTCTCCGAGCTTTCAAGAAAAAGACCTCTTATGAGCTGCGATTTGGGAGACCACCCAAGGTAACTCACCTACGGGTGTTTGGGTGCAGGTGTTTCACCCTCAAAAAGGGCGGTAAGTTGGATAAATTTGAATCACGGTCTTCTTACCGTATCTTTCTTGGTTATTCTACTCACTCTCGTGCTTATCGTGCACTTAACCTAGAAACTAAATGAGTGATGGAGACTTGTGAGATTACATTCGATGAAACTATGCCCTGTGTTTCCACTACTTTTGAGCTTGTAGGTGATGATGAGGTGAACACTAGCATTTTTGTGGAGGAGGAGCAGGATGATGCCGATTGGGGTGATTCCGAGCCAACTCCACTGGCTGCCCCCGTCGACCCTGCGACATCCACTTCGGCTCACGATCCCGATCCGACTACTTCCTCTACATGGGGGCCGTTCGAGCAGCTTCCTCAGTCGATGCCCGTTGCACCTGAGGGAACTCCAGCTGCTGTCGAGGGGGAGGCCACTTCGTCCAGGCAGGCTCCCCGCCACATCCAGCGATAGCACTGTGTTGCTCTCGGGTAGGCCGACGGACGATCTCCCAAGCGTCCGTCGCCGATGCCGTTTTTCAGCTTCTGTCAGGCTCTCTAGAAGGCCGATGGACACTCGCCTAAGCATCCATCGCACAGCGTCCGATGCCCTGCCTTCTGCTTCTCCTCTGCAAGGCCTTCTGGAAGGCCGACGGACGATCTCTCAGCGTCCGACGCCTAGCGTCCGACGCCATGTTGTCCAGCGTCCGTCGCCTGTTTTTCTGGTTGTTTTGCTTGGAATTCTTACCTCTTTCTCATAGGGGTTGAGAACTCTTCTTGGGGGTTTCCGGTGAGTTTTCCTCCACTGCCGGTGAGCTTTCTTTTGCTCGTTTTTGTCTGAATCCCCGCTCGTGTTGCTCGGGGGAGGTTAAGCACCCAGCAACTGGGTTTGGTTTTTGGGAAGAGTGGCCCGAATATTTCGAGAGAGAAATTTGAGGCTCCCATTCACCCCCCCCCCCCTCTGGTCGCCGTTCTCGGTCCTTCAATCATGATCCTTCATCTAGCTCCACTTGTCAATTTGGTTCACCCTATCTTGATCATTCACTTAACAATAGGCTTAGTCTATAGGTGTCATCAATTAACCAAAACCAAACTTGGGCTTTCACCCTGCTCCTGTCTGAGCTGTCTGATCTCCAGCTTGGTCTGGTAAGCATGACCATTTGCATAGCAGATGCCAGCAAAGATCTTCTTCATAATCCTACCAAGGTTACCCTTCTTCCTGCCTCTGGTAGCTGCTGCTCTGGAGGACTCAGGGTGATCTGGAGCTTCTGCCCTGGTGTTGTCCCTGGGAGGAGTCACTATCTCCTGAACTGCTGTAGAGTGAATGACCTTCTCTGCTCTGAAAGGCTCATGAGAAGTGTCCTTGTTGTAGATCCGGCCTGTCACCATCTCAATGATAAACATCAGGTAAGGTGCATAAGGAAGCCCCTTCCTGGCATCATCAGCTGCAAGAAATATCTCATCCCAAAGAAAGCGTGACACTGAAAAGGGTGGTGCTCCACCTCTCATCCTCCTAAGCACATTCTTCGATGAAGCATAGAGGTTGGAGGCTGATCCCACCTTGGGATAGAGTGTGGTCCTGAAGAGGTTGTTAAGAATGTAGTACTTGCTCCTCAACCCTTTCACAAGACCATCTGTATGCTCAGGCTCAATGTAAAGCTGGGAGATCTCTTCATTGGTCAACCCTCTCTCATCATGGATGTTCATGCACTCTCTGTCATCCTCTCCAAAGCCAAGAAGGCGAGCAAATGTCACATAGTCAAGCTTGTAGTGCATGCCCTCTGTCATCCAATGCATCACCATGTTCTCTCTGTCAAGATAGTAAGTGGAGTAGAACTGGTAGATGATCTCTATGTTCCAGTCATTAAGATAGTAAGTGGAGTAGAACTGGTAGATGATCTCTATGTTCCAGTCATTCTGGAATCCCATCCAGTGATACATGCCTAGCTGCCTACACTGATCAATGACTCTGTTCTTGGAAGGGACCGCCACTGATAGATGTCCCTTTGCTCTTGGACAGATCGCCACTGATTTTGATAGCTTACCCTTGGCCTAGCACGGCTGTCCTAAGGCTCTCTGACAAGTACCTCCTTAGCATGATGAACAAGATGGAAACCATTGAACAATCCCAAATCCAGAGGTGTCCTAGGACAAACACCTTCTCTGATTATCCTCCCTGCCATTTGCAATTCCTTCTCTTGTATTATCCTCTGCCTGAAATTTAGGCCATCATCAACTTTGGGAGTACGAGCCTTTGTCCTTGAGCCCTTTCCTCTTGCACCACTCGATCCACCGGCCTCCATCTATGTATTTAAAGGAGAGAGTGTTAAGTTTCTGCACTTAGAACAGTGACTAGAAACCTAGTGGAGAGATTGAACCAAAAATTGGAGTCTATGGTGGATTGTAGAAGCTCTGGCAGCAGTGCTATGACCAGGGGCCCGGCACTGCCGACCTGGTGCAGACAGCACCAATACAAGCTTCATCGATCTACCATGGAATATAAGTTTTGATTGAATCTAACTACTAGAGATATATCACCATACATAATGCAACTACTAACAACCTAAATCCCATCTCAAAATCCGTACATTGCATAGATTGAGCCAAGTTAGGGTTTCAAGATATTACCTTTGAAAGAGAGGGAAGAGGATGAAGAAGGTCGGGTTTGAACAGAGCTTGACGCAGGGAGGAAGATCCTCTACACCTCCTCCAATGGTGGCACCACCGAAGGGCAGCACTACCGGGGGAAGAGAGGGACCTCCGGGCTCCCTAGGTCTCCTTAGGGTTGAGAGAGGAGAGGAGAAGGGTTCTGTTGGGGGAGAAATGATTTGGGATGGAGTCCCCTCGGGTCTGGGGCAAAGAATAAAAGAGAACCCGAGAGGTGGGACTTGGGCCTGACAGGCTTGGGACCCTTAAGTCGCGGCACTGTCGGACTTAGCCCGGCACTGCCGGGCACCCCGGCACTGCTGGCCCCAGGCAGTGAGGTACTATGCCACCTTTATACTATATATTTATGCAATTGTGGACACATACCCCTTGCCATATGCTGGTCAGTAAGCAAATCAACAATCATACTATGACCAACACATTCAAGTTTCTTTCAAAATGGTTTTGAAACACATAATTGAAATTTTCAAAGTTTTGCCTAAGTCGCTAGGTGGACAACCAAATGTGTGCTATAGTTCAAACCACATTACGAGAGTCAAGTATATTCAGCTCACTACGCAAAGCACAAAACCTTGTCTCATCGAGAGGCTTAGTGAAGATATCGGCTAGTTGCTTTTCGGTGCTCACATGGCGAATTGCGATATCTCCTTTTAATTCGTGGTCTCTCAAGAAGTGATGACGGATGTCTATGTGTTTGGTTCTAGAGTGACTAACTGGGTTGTTTGCAAGTTTTATGGCACTCTCGTTGTCACACAAGAGAGGTATCTTGGTGAATTGACATCCGAAATCTTTTAAGATTTTCCTCATCCAAAGTAGTTGAGCACAACATGCGCCGGCTGCAACATACTCCGCCTCGGCGGTGGAAAGGGCTACACAATTTTGCTTCTTAGAACTCCAAGACACTAGGGACCGTCCAAGGAATTGACAAGTCCCCGAAGTGCTTTTTCGATCTACCTTGCAACCGGCGTAATCGGAATCCGAATACCCGAGTAGATCGAACTTAGAGCCCTTAGGATACCATAAGCCAAGGTTAGGAGTGAAAACTAGATTTCTCAAGATTCTCTAAACGGCCACCAAGTGGCACTCTTTCGGGTTAGCTTGAAATCTAGCACACATGCACACACTAAGCATTATGTCTGGCCTAGATGCACATAAGTAAAGGAGAGAGCCGATTATGGAACGATATACCTTTATGTCCACGGATTTCCCTCCTTCATCAAGATCAAGATGTCCATTAGTTGGCATGGGAGTCTTGATTGGCTTTGCATTTGCCATGTCAAACTTTCTCAACATATCATGGGTGTACTTGGTTTGGCATAAGAAAGTCCCTTCCTTGAGTTGCTTGATTTGAAAACCGAGGAAGAACTTTAGCTCACCCATCATAGACATCTCAAATATCTTAGTCATAATCCTACTAAATTCATCACAAAAGGATTGGTTAGTACTACCAAATATTATGTCATCGACATATATTTGGCACACAAAGATATCATTATTGACTTTATGAGTGAAGAGAGTAGGATCCGCTTTGCCTATTTCAATGGCTTGTTTGAGTAAGAATTCCTTAAGGCATTCATACCATACTCTTGGTGCTTGTTTAAGCCCATAGAGCGCCTTATGGAGCTTGAAGACATGATGTGGGAACTTGGGATCTTCAAAACCCGGTGGCTGCTCAACATAGACTAGCTCTTGGATAGGGCCGTTGAGGAATGCACTCTTCACATCCATTTGATATAGCTTGAAATCATTGTGGGCAGCATAGGCTAGAAGCATTCAAATTGCTTCAAGTCTAGCCACCGGTGCATAAGTTTCTTCAAAGTCCAAGCCCTCCACTTGAGTAAACCCTTGAGCAACCAATCTTGCCTTGTTCCTTGTCACCACGCCTTGCTCATCTTGTTTGTTGCGGAAGACCCATTTGGTTCCAATCACATTGGTATTTGGTCTTTCCACCAAGGACCAAACTTGATTTCTCTCAAAGTTATTGAGCTCTTCTTGCATAGCCATCACCCAATCCGGATCATCGAGAGCTTGCTCAACCTTGAGAGGTTCCAAAGAGGAGACAAAAGAGTAAAATTGACAGAAATTTGCCAAATGTGAACGAGTAGTTACCCCCCTTCGAAGACTCCCAAGTATATTGTCAACAGGATGATCTCTTTGAATTGTTTGCTTCAATCTTGGGTATTCTGTGGCTTCTTGTTGGTTAGCTTGGTCATCATACTTATAATCTTCAAAGATAGGTTGTAGGTTCCTTGGAGTAGCAGGTGAGGGACTAGTTGTTGCCTGTCTGCTTGGTCCGGCAGTGCCGGCCATAGGCACAGAGGCCTGACCAGGGAGCACTGCTGGCCCTTCTTCTTCGAGTCTTGGGGCAGTAGCTTCTTCACTTTGAGGTTTCACTTCTGTGGCCTGGATTTCTTGTGGCCTAATGTCACCAATAGCCATATTCTTGATTGCTTCACATGGTGGTTCCTCATTACCTACAATCACTTGATCAATTTTCTCTACTTGAGAGCCATTAGATTCATCAAATGTCACGTCTATCGCGATTTCAATTTTCCTAAGGTCTTGTTGAATACACAATAGGCAGGCTCATTTGATCCATAACCAAGAAGAAAACCTTCATCAACTTTAGGTGCAAACTTAGAGGTTTTGGGTTTCTTGTTAAGTATGAAACACTTGCACCCAAAAACTCTAAAGTATGACACCTTTGGTTTGTTACCGGTTAGGAGCTCATATAAAGTCTTCTTCAAGATCGTGTGTAAGTAGAGCCGGTTGATGGCATGACAAGCGGTGTTGACGGCTTCGGCCCAAAAGATATCTGAAGTCTTGTACTCATCTAGCATTGTCCTTGACATGTCAATGAGTGTCCGGTTCTTCCTCTCTACTACACCATTTTGTTGAGGGGTGTATGGAACTGAAAATTCATGCTTGATGCCCTTATCATCAAGAAACTCCTCCACTTGAGTATTCTTGAACTCGGTTCCATTGTCACTACGAACTTTCTTGATTTGGAAGCCAAATTCTCTTTGTGCTCTTCTAATGAAGGTTTTCACCTTATCTTGCACTTGTGCCTTATCATACATGAAAAACACCCAAGTGAAACGAGTAAAGTCATCAACAATAACTAAGCCATGTTTGTTACCGCCAATGCTTATGTAGGCCACCGGTCCAAAGAGATCCATGTATATTAGCTCCAATGGTTGCTTGGTGGAGACAATGCTCTTTGATGGGTGCGGTGCACCTACTTGCTTGGCAAGCGCTACAAATTCTATCCTTCTCAAAATGAACATTTGTTAGTCCAAGAATGTGTTCATCTTTTAGGAGTTTGGCCAAGTTCCTCATCCCCACATGAGCTAGTCGGCGATGCCATAACCAACCCATGCTAGATTTTGCCACTAAACAAGTCTCAAGCTTAGCCTTAGTTTTGTTGAAATCAACTAGGTAAAGCTTGCCCTTCAAACGACCCGTAAAGACAATAGAGGAATCCTCCCTCTTAAAGACTTCCACACCCTTATCCATAAAGAGACAATTGTAGCCCATCTCACACAATTGAGAAACGGACAACAAGTTGTAACTCAACGAATTCACATGTAATACATTTGAGATAGAATGTTCAAGAGTAATAGCAACTTTACCAAGACCAATCACTTCCCTTTGGAGTTGTCACCGAAGATGATATTCTCACTTGCATTTATAGTTGGGGAATATGATGAGAACATACTCTTCTCTCCGGTCATATGATTTGTACATCCACTATCAAGCACCCAACTTGATCCACCGGAGGAGTATGCCTACAAAACAATTTAGTTCCTTGATTTAGGTCCACAATCAATCTTGGGGCCTTGCATGTTAGTCACAACAATTTTTGGTACCCAAATGTTCATGCTTCTTTTATCATGTTTCTCATCACCCACAAATTCTGCAATAACTTTACCACGGTTATTGCATTTCAACATGTAGCACGAAGACAAGATTCCTTGGGGTGACCTTGTCTTGGGTTGATATGCATACTTGTTTTTAGCCACCCAGATTGAGTCCTTGGGTTTCTGAGAAACCTTCTTTTGCTTGGGAACCCTCTTGGCATGGGCTTGAGCTTGGGTTTGACCAGGTGAAGCACTGGTAGCCTTCCCTTTAGTGGGGCGCGGCACTGCCGGCCTGAGGTCCGGCACTGCCGGCCTCTGGTCCAGCAGAGCAACTGTCTATGTAGGCTTATCTGCACCAATGCTTCCCTTCTTCTCAAACCTGACACACTCAATGCCTTTTACCAGGTTTTCTTCAATTTGTTTTACCTCCTTGAGTGTGTCCAAGCCCATCCTTGATTGATGGATGCCTTCCATCCTTATATTGGATTTTCTTGGGCTCAACTTTGTCTTTGTCATTCTTACTAGAAACTGAGATGACCTTGTTGAGCCTTTCTATCTCTTTCTTCATGGCCTCCATGTTAGCAAGGTTAGCGGAATAATCATTCAAATCAATATTATAGCATTTTCCACAACCTTGGCTAATGGATGGAGAAGAGGCATCATTTGCTTTAGAAAGATGTGAGTTGCCCTCCCAAAGAAGAGAGTATTGTGCCTCAAGCTCTTGATGCTTTTCAACTAAGCCACAATGCTTTTGCTTAAGGTCACCACCCTCCTTCTTAGTGAGAGCATGAGCTTCTTTTTCTTTAGCCAAGGCCTTGGTCAAAGAGCTCACCTCACTCCTCTCTAAAGCAAGTGCTTCCTCACTAGCAATACAAAGATCCTCTTGTTTAATAAGAGTCTTTTCTCTAGATGCTAGCTCAACCTTGGTTGCCTCTAATTCATCCATTAGATTAGCAATGAAGATTTTGGTCTTACTATCCATGTTTTTAGTTATAGCATTGATTTCTTCATCACTAGATTCATCATCACTAGAGCAATCACTAGAATCACTACTAGAGATGTCCTTGGGGGGGAGGAGTTATGGGTTTCGGCTTTGGTTTTACCTTCTCACCCTTTGCCATAAGACAAATGTGAGGGGAGCATTCATCATCATCGGACATGTTGTTGAAGAGCCTTGGTGAAGTGGATGACTTGTGAATAGCAATTGTAGCCATCTCTTCATCTTCACTTGTGGTCTCTTCTGTTGAGTCCCACTCATGCCCAATGTGTGCTTCACCCACATATCTCTTGATCTTTTTGTGGTCACCCTTGTCTTCTCTCTTGCCTTTGACAAACTTGTTGTCTTCCTTCTTATTTGGGCAATCGGTAATAAAATGTTCGGTGCTACCACACTTGTAGCAAGTTCTTGATTTCTTGTTTGGGAATCTTCTCTTCATGAGCTTGTACCCATTCTTCTTTAGGTCCTTGTTGAATCTTCTCATGAATAGAGCCATGTCATCAATGTTTTCGACTTGCTCATCTTCACTTTCACCATCACTTGATGTTGGAGCTTTGGGTTGATGCTTGATGGCCTTGATTGCTTGAGCTTTGCTTGAGATTGCTTGCTTGTTGTTTTTTGAATAGCTATGGGCTGATTTCCTTGTGCTCTTGTTGGCTTTGAGAGACACATCCTTAATCTTCATCCCTTCCAACCTTGCTTGCATCTTTCCAAGCTTCTTCCTCTCAAGTGCTTCTTCTCTTTGTAGGTCAAAGGTAATTATTCTTCCAAGCACATCACTTAGTGTGAAGTACTTAAATCTTTTCTTGTCTCTATTCAATGTCACCACGGTCTCATTCCTTGGAGAATAGGCTTCAAGCATGATCTTGACAATCTTGTGATCATTTCCTTCTTCACCACCAAGTCCTCTTATCTTGCCCACTATAGTCATCAACCTATCAAACATCTCTTGTGGCCCTTCACCTTCATTAATCACAAACCGGTTAAGCTTGGCCATCAATAGATCGATCTTGGACTGCCTTACTTTGCTCACACCTTCATGTGAAAGGTGCAAAGTGTCCCAAATTTCCTTTGCAACCTTCAAGCCCATCACCTTGTTGTACTCATCACCATCCAATGCACTTAGCAACACACTAGTTGCTTATGCATTGAGTTGAATGCAGCGAAGCTCGGTGGTGGTAGGACTTGTAGGGTCCACCGGAGGGTCACATCCTTTATGGACAATCTCCCAAGCACCGGGGTGAAGACCTACAAGATAAGCTTTCATCAAGTGTTTCCACTTGGCAAAGTTGGTCCCATCGAAATGAGGCAACTTGCCGGCGGGAACATGAAATAGAGGTTTATGCCTGTGCTTAGAAATAGATGAATAATCAAAGGATATGGCGGAGTATTTCTTGCTGCCATCATCCTTCTTCTTCTTCTCATCCTTCTTCACAATCTTGGAGGCTTGGTATGATGCATCATCATCACCGTCGGAGCTACTTGATTCAACCTCCACTTGAGAGGCTTGTTCTTTGCTCTTCTTTAGCTCCTCCTCCTTTGCCTTGAGCTCCTTCTTAAGTGCTCTTACTTCTCTTCTATGAAGCTTCTCGGCAAGCTTCAAGCTCTTGGCTTCATCGATTGCATCTTCTTCTTTTTGCTTTTTCTTTGCTTCTCTTCTTAATCTTCTTTCTTCCTTTCTTTTTGCTTTCTCTCCAGTGGACATAGTAGGAGTGGTCAAGTAGTTTTCCGAGTCCACACTCTCATCGCTGCTGTCCATGGAGTGCAAGTCCACCTTCTTAGGGTCAACCATCTTAGCTTTTCTCTCTTCGGCCATTACCTCGCACGGTGAAGTGCTTACTGAGGTAACCTGGCTCTGATATCACTTGTAAGGACCTGATTAGCCTAGAGGGGGGTGAATAGGCCTGTCTAAAAACAACTTGCAACTTTCTGTTAGCACAGAGGCCGGCACTGCCAGGCTTAAGGCCGGCACTCCCGGGGTGGCCGGCACTGCTGCTCTCTAGGGCAGCACTATTGGTCACCTTGACAGACCTGAGCACAATTCAAAATATAAAGAGAGAATGGAAATTGTGCTTGAATAGAAACCTTCCGAGAGGTGTAGGGAACCTCTAGCACCACTTGAGAGTGGTAGCAACACACCCACCAAGTAGATCGGGTCCAAGCCCTAGAAATCACCTTGCAAGCAATATATATCAAATTAAAGTAACAAGCACACGATGACACAAGATTTGACCCATGGTTCAGCTCGCCACCAAGGCTTGCCTACGTCCACGTTGTTGAGGTGCGCCACACAAGGCTCAAGCTCGCCACAAAGGCTTGCTCTTTCCTCGGTCTCAAGTCAAGAGAGTGAACTCTTGAGATGAGGGGAAATGTATTAGCAAATTGGTGATGTTACAAACCTCCCTAGGCTGCCACACAAGTTGGCAAACTCAAGGGCAACGCCTAGCCGGCTAGGAGCAAAGCTCCAAGAGTAACAAACTCAAACCACCGGCCACCACGCGAACCAAATGCTTGTAGGAGTTGAAGATTCGAGGGAGAAGCTTCTTCTCAAGCTTGGAGGATCAATCTCTCAAAAGTTGATGGGAAATCAATGGAGAAGAGTGGTTGAGCACCAAAGGAGAAGGGAGAGCAAGAAGAGAGCTTCTCTGTTCTGTTTCATGAAGTGAGAAAGAAGGAATGACAGAACTAGCCGTTGGGGGTGAGTGAGGAGGTGTTAAATACCCCTTCACTGCTAACGGGCAGATCAAGTCGCGGCAGTACTGGCCTTGGGGCCCGGCACTGCCGGCCTGGCAGAAACAGCAAAGGTTTGGAACTTGAATAGCTGGCTAATTTGCCTTCTATGTATGTGAAGGTGTGATGAATATGGATAGATATTGCATTTGGTTCACTTGTTGTCATGTGTGTTGAATCCCTCTTAATAGTATGGCATACCTAACTCAATTTCAAAGTATAAAATGAATTTAAACTCCTTTGAGCTTGTTGCCATGCACTTTTGTAATTGGAGGGGTCCGTCAACCTGTTCATCAACCTCCTTAAGTTTAACCTGCTTGTCATACTTGTAAAGTCTCATTAGTTCTCTAATTGTGTTGTCATGTCACCAAAACCCACTTAAGGCTTGATTGCACTTTCAATACCTGGGACACCCGTCAACATTTTGGTCGTTGGTGATTATATCTGGAAGCAAAACAAAAGAAGATCTTGAGATTAATGTCAACATAATAAACTAATACCAGCTAACAAAGATGATGGAATTAATTTTGCACACTACTCAGATAAGGCAAATCACATGCAAAGAAAGGAGAGCATTTCTATGCATTCATTTCTAATTTGTGCGCACAGCACATACCTGACCAAAAATATGAGGTACATCGGCATAGTAGAGGTTGAAATAAACCATGTAGAAACAATGCCATAGCCCATAGGGAAGATGAAAAATAAATCAATTTTGCAAAAGAATATGAGTACACATTGTGAACTTGTACTGAGATTTTCTGTTATGACAGTAACCAGAAATGTGAGTTAGTAACCTCTATTTTAGCATATAAAATATAACCTACCTTTCCTTGATCATATAGCAATAAGAAACAGTCGTGGATATGAAACTTGGCCCAAGAGTTTTCACATATTACATCTAGGAACACAACATGGATTTAGCGAAAACACCCTAAACAAATTTCCTTGATCTCATAATAAGAAGAGAACTGGAGCCATACAAAATACATGTTATATCATCTATCTGTCAATTCATTTGGTCTGCACTGAAATAATCTTGAACATCCTTACTTCTTTCCTACAATAAAACTGGCACACTTAGAAGAAACCAATAACAGAGTAACTAAAATTTTGAGGAACATGGGAGCAAAAAGATTCACAGCTATTCACAGCTACAAATCCAGTAGCAAGCAATCTCTAGCGGATCCAAGGTGCTCTAAAGAATGGTCATACCTGTATCTTTGCCTAACTTCTGAATAGTTGCAAGCCGAGCACCCATCGCCAGACTGTCACTCCAGTACGACTTGAATCTTGTGCAGTGCAGCCGGCACCTCTGCTAGCGCCCCATCGGCGGAGCCTTGCGTCGTCGTTGCTGCAAATTCACGAAGGCAGTGGGTGCGTCATCGGCCAGCACGATTGCGACAGCAAGGACTGGGAACAGAAAAGATTGGGACCTCGTAGCGGCCGCCACCATGAGCGAGGCAAGAGAGAGGAGAGAGAAGCACAAAGTCTTGTGAGAGGTGGCACTGCTCGCCGATGAGCGGCAAGGGCCTGTACCTGCACCTGACACCGCCTCGGCTCGAACACCCACCGAGGTGAGTCATAGAGTGAGATCGTCGGCAAACCTAGGGAGCAGGGGAGGAGGAGGACGTGATAGTCATTGAGGAGGTAGATAGGCGGCGACGTGTGTTGAAGAGGAGGTGAACGAACCTACAAGGCGGAGCCGGCGAGGTCCGTACGCACACGAACCAAGGCTGCTCCTAAACGGAGGGGGCGAGGAGAGGTAAAAGATGCAGATGTGCCGTATGACTGGGAGGACCTAGAAAAGCCACCAATTGTCCCATCCCAGGTCCCGTCCCCGGCGACATCGGCGATGCACGGCTAGCCAATCGATGGTAGTTGACTGATAAATGGGTCTCAGGTAACAAACAAAACTGCGTGAGGAATTGGGCCAGCTGATGGGCTTGCACAGCAGTGACAGCCGCATACACTAACCAACCGAGAGAACCGGTTGCAAATCAATAAATTAACCGACGCGGGTCAGTAAAACTCGCCGCGCGTCGAAACAGCATTTGCCAAATCCACGCGTATGGCCTCTCCATCCTCCGATTTATGGGGCGTTGAAAGACTATCATATTATTAGGCTCCGGAAAGCTTCTGGCTCCGCTACTGGGGCATAAGATGCATGCTGTGGGATCATATTGTTTCAGCTATCTAAAGACATGGGATACTGTGCATAAGATCCTAACAATATTTCTTGCAAAAACTGTGGGTAAGGACATCGTACCAGGGTGTCCAATTGTCAATTCTTGCTAGGGCAAGAATGCCTAAGGTCACACACGACTATGCACATCAATATTACGACAAAGGGCCATGTCCCTTTATAATTTATCAATTAGAAATTTGATGAACAAGAATACTTTGTTTTAGATGGAAATCAGGACTTTACACCACTTTAGCTCACTTGTATCGTATAAAGTTTTTTTAGGGTTAGCTAAACTTTAGATAACACTTTAGACTTTCTCTTTGGAGCCTCAAGAGCTAAAAACAAGGTCCCTTCCAAACTATATGAATTTTGATGGTTTAGAGTGTATCTAAACAAGCTCTAAAGGGGGAATAGAGATGTAACATATCAATATTTAACTAGAAACCCTAAAATTTAGCTATTTGCACCTTCATTTTCTCTCTTTTTATAATATATTATTGTACAAATGGATGGTTAGGTTTGCATATACACATTTCTATGACAGACGAACGTGTTTATTTATGATCCCACATTGGACATGGAAATTGACAAGGTGTCCAATATGCATGTGACAAGAGACGTTTCTTTTTTTCACTACTTTTGTATGCAACTAGATATCATTACTTGTTTCATGATATCATCCGTGAGACTAAAACTTGTCCCTTTCACACTCTCCATCTCGACGACATACTAAGCTCGCCTCCAAGACTGCTCTCACAAAAGGATTTAAACTCGTACCATCATCATGGAACCTACATATCCAAGTACTTATCTATGTTAACCATATAAACCCAATCTTTGGCGCTTCTTCCTTAGGTGCATGGATTGAGATGACTAGACCATAGCAACATTGAACCACTATTCTCTCTTGGCATGTATGCGTTAAGTAACTTATAAAGCATTTGTTTCTTTGGAGGTGATTCTTACTAAATGAATAGGCATTTCTAGTGAGCACTCAAGCTTGCGGAGTGTCGCAAAGAAGTTTGTGAAGGTTGCAATCTTACCTCCATAAGGTAATATATCATCTAGTGTCTTTGAGGAAAAGGGTTAAAAGAGACCTGGGTAGGCTCAACCTTTAGCCATTGTTCATGGCCTTCTAAATGGAAACAAAGGTAAGTAGTGGTTCTAAACACCAGGAAACAAATCTTCGTGACTTCTATTGGTTTACCTCACTATTGCATTTATATCACTCATTTGAGATTTTGTGTCAATCTTCTTGGTGGTACTTGTTTGTAAGTGCAAGGGTTTCATGAACATGGCAAGGAACACCTAAAGAAGTAACACATCAGATTTGGCTCATGATAGAAGTGGTTTGGGGAGTTTTATTATTATCGGAAGGGTTTCTAGTAAAGCTGACCAAGTGAGTTTTTTTAGTTTCTATGAAAATTAATTCTAATTGTAGATTTGAAAAATCATGAGAATAGGATGCATCATATCATCAAAGTCGATAGGAAAACAAATAGAGTAGCTAGCAATCTTGCAAAGAAAGAAAGCTTGGCTTGTATTCCTATCTCTTGCTTGTTCTCTTGTGAGTCTTAGGTGCATTCCAAAATGTGTACTATCCATATGGCTCTAGAGATCTTTCAATGGTGCATTATATGCCTTTAAGAAATTAATGAATTTTACCCTTTGAAATTAAGAGGTGGTTTCTTTGCTTCATGCTCCTCATTTCATGCAATTATATATTGTTGCTTTATTTCATATCGTCATTCACAAGACTAAATCTTTATCCTACCATTCTCTTATTTCAATAAGATGCATTGCCTACCTACCCTCATAAGATAATCTAAACCCATACTAGCAACAATAAACATGCACATCTAAATATCTAACCATTACTCTCTTTTGTCCATCTACAACTGATCAGTAGATAATAGTGCCTTTCCCTTGGGGGCACAAATGGATATGCTAGGCCATCATGAACTCGAGCTATAAATCACACTGGATATGTGCTAAACTGCTAATGCAATAGCTTTGCGATAGATTAGTTACATGATGACCACCCTGATAGGTGGCTAGTTAGCAATCTTCGGTATCTTCAAGGAATGGCCCATGTACGTGTTGTCCACTACATAGCCCTTTCCCTAAGGGCTTGGGTATGTTGTGACCGCGTGTGTGAATTGATGTCAAAACCTAAGCAGGAAGGTTGATCACAACGACGTTGAAAATGTCAACTTTAGTGCAAAGCATCCAATGTAGCTAAGCCTTACTAATCGTCTACTCATAGCTATGCATAAATTGTCCTTTTATTTTTCAAATGCGTAGACAACATTGACACTGACTTCACCATCTACATGTAATAGTTAAGTGACCAGACATGAAATGCAATCATTTAGGTTGTGGTCGTCCACTCCTAATAGGTGAAGTCATGACCTCCCTTGTCTCGAGCAGGGCAAGTTTGTTTATGGGCCAATGTTGATAAGGTGTTCAACATGCATGCAACAAGAGTTACTTTTTTTCATGTTTTGTGATCATGATTTCTTGACTTCGGTGAATCTCCTTCTATAGTTTTACATCTACGACTCAAGATACCAAATCCGACCGATTGGATAGTCGAGGGGAACACCCACTTGACTATGTGAGTGCAATAATGAAGATCCTCAATGTCTTTATCGTGACCACTTCTCTTAGGCCCGACGCCCCTGATGCAGACACCACTTGTATTTGCATCAGCAGAAGTGCAGTTCTCTTCTAGCCAAACCAAGATGTTTTGCTGTCGTTGTGCTCTTTGCATTGGTTCGAGTCATTATATTGCCTCTCTTATTGTAACAACAGAGTTACAGGTTTTTGGGATGCAAAATTCCCAAAAGTTTGTAATTTTGTTTTAATTCTTAATATATTTTAGTTCTTGTAAAAAATGATAAGAAAGGTAACTCACTCTTGCTCATTTTTGCTCGTTAATTAGCCAGCTCACTGTACAGTGTACACCTCGTTGTGCAGGCAAACAGACCACTGGTGGGCTTCGGCCTAGCTAACTAGCCATGAAGGCGGCCCATAATAAAGTGAAATTTACGAGGGGCCTAACACCAAGCCGTGCCGTGCCCGTGTGAGTCTCACCGCGCCTGCCGCCTCCACGCAGCTCCGCTCTGTTCTTGGTCCAGGGGCCTTCCACGCCTTCCCTTCCCATGGCGTCCAGGGATCTCCGGCGCCTGCTCGACGGCGTCGCCCTCGTCGCGCGCGAGGCCACGCGGGGCACCTCCCCGCGCGACGTCCTTAGGTCCGCGCTCCTTGCCGCCACCGACCTCGCCGGCCTCACCAGAGGCACCCCGCGCCGCCCGCCGCCCCCTCCAGGCGCAGGGCCGCTGCCCGCCACCGAATCGTCCCGCCCCTCCTCTGTCGTGTACTTCTCCCACGAAGACGCCACGACAACGCCGCAAGATCATGCACTGGAGCGCCCCCCGCCCCCGCCGGCGCAAGATGCCCCACTCCCCGCGCGGACGCAGGAGACCGTCGGAACTGGTACAGCCGCCGCCGTCGCAACTGAACCTGCTGCCGTCGCGGCAGACAGGCCCGAACCCGCGGCGCCTCCTCCTGAGCCCTCGCCTTTGCCCCAGCAGGCGCCCCCTTTGCCCTCAGCGGCGCCTGGGGAGAAGAGGCGGCGGTTGCGGGAACGGAAGGTTCCATCCACGCCCTTCACCAGAGCACTCGGGTAAGCTATCGAGCTTATATCCGTCTCAACTGAAAATTAATGTCTATGCTCCATCTGAATTGGAGAGATGGTGAATGAATTGTGTTGTTTCTTTGGTGTGCTGGAAAATTAAGGTTTGCAGGACTGGGCGCTGGGCTAGCGTGGGGTACTCTTCAGGAGTCAGCTCGTTGGGTGATGTATGGCACCCCGGTGGACACAGAGGGCAAGCGGTCAGCTCTCTCCCCATTCTTATCTGATCAGAATGCCGAGCGTGTTGCGCTTGCGCTCTGCAGGATGCGGGGAGCAGCCCTCAAGGTTGGGCAGATGCTGAGCATCCAGGACGAATCCCTTGTACCTCCGCCGGTAGTATCTCGATTCTAATGCACAGTTTTGGTCCATCCTTTTGAAACTGTTTAATGCTTCATTTGCCATAACCTTGTGATGTCCAAGTGTATTCCAATTGATCTTTGGCCTACTTAATGTAGGTGTTGGCAGCTCTTGATATTGTTCGTCAAGGTGCTGATGTTATGCCAAAGAAGCAGCTAAATTCAGTCCTTGATGCCGAGCTAGGTCCTGACTGGTCCTCCAAGTTGAGGAGTTTCGACTATGAACCACTAGCTGCAGCTAGCATCGGGCAGGTTGGTTCAGCATAAAAAGTTGCCCTATGTATGCTAGAAAGTTTCACCAATTATAAAGTTTGAGCATTCACCTCAGCACTCTATTATACTAAATATGCTGTTCGGTGCTGCTCAACTGTTAAGCCATATCCTTTGCTTATATATCATTTCTTTTTAATTTGAACCAGGTCCATCGAGCGGTTTTGAAGGATGGATCAGATGTTGTCATGAAGATACAATACCCTGGGGTTGCAGATAGTATAGAAAGTGATATTGAGAATGTTAGGCTGCTTCTCACTTACACAAACCTCATTCCTAAAGGTCTTTTTCTTGATAGAGCTATGAAGGTAAATCTTTTTAGGATTATTCATTCTGTTCTTTTTTCCTCATCCTTTTTCTGCCTTCTGTCTCAGCACTCTTTTGCTTTTTTGTTCTTTCTGTCAAAATTATAATAGTTTGTGCAAACTAGATTTTACTGTGAAGTGCTGCACATATGAGTATGTTGTAAGCTCTTTTCTGTATGACATGAACAATGGTTGGTCTTTACATGATATACAAATGAAAAGAAATGGAATTTTCAATTGTCACATCAAGCAAGTTTCTGTCTTTACTTTCTCTGCTCATAAATTCTATAATATTTTAACCACACTGTAATACGTCCTGGGACGTATGGTGGTGCAGTAGCGAGGGAGGGGGCAGCTGCTAGGGCAGAGGGGGTCGGCAGGGAGAGGAGAGGGGCGGCGGCAGGCAGGAAGAGAGAGGGAGGCGCAGGGAATAGGGAAGAGCAAAGCTCTGTTCTTTCTTGATTCAACTGATTACATCTCCCCTATATTTATAGTCCCTAGTGGACTTGTATTCCATGTAATTTACTAAGAGATATCCTTATAGATTGGATCCTCTTTCCTAACAACTCAACTCTTTCCTTAACAAACCAATCCTATTCTTATTCTAATAATACTTCCCTTACTCTAATATGGTAACTATCTTGGGAAAGGGGAAACCAACTGGAAGAAGGAGAGGGCGCGGCCTCCTGCGCGCGAGGGGCGCCGCCTCCCTGCCGTGCGCGCGATCCCCCCTAGGGGGCGCGGTGCTGCTGGCCTGGGCCGTCTCCTGCTCGGCCTGGCCAGCTCCTGCTGTTCTCTGGGCCTCAGCCGGCCCGTACATTAGACATATGACACACACATACTGGTCATACATTGATATTTGCTGTGTTTTATCTTATATTCTGGTAACAGAGTAAAATGCACTTTGATAAACATAAAGAAATAAGTTCTTTGATATTCATGTTGTACAATTCAGGTGGCAAAGCAGGAGTTGGCAAGGGAGTGTGATTATGTGCTAGAAGCAAGTAACCAGAAGCGTTACAAAGAATTTCTATGTGATAGTGATGGATATTATGTCCCAAAGGTCATTGATCAATTGTCTAGCAAGAAAGTGCTGACCTCAGAGTTTGTTCCAGGTATTTCTATTTCTTTTGCCTTGTTTTTATTGTTTGATGTTAGCAGTTAATAATGATGACAATTTGCTGAGCTCTGCTCAACTGTTAATTGTAATAATCCCAGAAATTTGCATGGGATCCTTGTGAATGTGGCTTATCCACTTCAACTTCCTTGTGTATACATTGAGCATGTGTGTGTGTGAGTTTTCTTACCTCTTCCATTGCCAACACGAACTGTACAACCCAAGAGAGAGGTGAGGATGTTTGCTACGGAGTTTATGAAGCCTGGATTATTTTGCAGTATGGATCCAAAAACATATATTTTTCCTGTGCTTTGTAATTCATACTAGCTGTTTGTTCATGAATTGAATCAGTATATGTTTCTGGATATCCTAACAGCTTCATCTACTTATTGGTTCAGGGGTTCCTATCGATAAGGTGGCTCAGTTAAGCCAGGAAACCCGCAATTATGTTGGTTGTAAACTGCTTGAGCTTACAATAAAGGAGTTGTTTGTCTTCAGATTCATGCAGGCATGTGCCAGCTCTCATCCCATCTGCTAAATTCCTAAATAACTAGCAGTTAGAGTTGGCTGGTTGTATAATTAGCATCATGGTAAAATTCCATCAATTTATAATTTGTGGTGCTCATTGTCAACACTGAAAACCTTTCATTTAAACTACTCCTTTATGCTGATATTTAAGTATTACTACTTTGGTGCAGACTGATCCAAATTGGAGTAATTTTCTGTACAATGATGCTACAAGGAAATTCAATCTGATTGACTTTGGAGCAGCCCGTGATTTTCCAAAACACTTTGTAGATGATTATCTACGAATGGTATGAAATGACAATTAGTGCACCCATCAATTGTCTCAGAGTCCAGAGTCCATTATCAGAATTTTTCCAAAACACTTTGTAGATGGTGGTTATCTGATTTGTTCTATTGTTTCTCAGGTAGTTGCCTGTGCAAATAGAGATCGGACCAGTGTCTTAGAGATGTCCCGTAGACTTGGATTCCTTACTGGTGAGGAACCAGAAGTTATGCTGGATGCTCATGTCCAAGCAGCCTTCATTGTTGGTGTGCCGTTCTCAAAGGCAGGTGGTCATGATTTTCAAGCAAATAATATCACACACAGTGTTTCCAATCTCGGGGCTACCATGTTGAAGCACAGGCTTACCCCACCGCCGGATGAAGTGTACAGCCTCCATAGAAAGCTGTCAGGTTCATTCCTTGCCTGCA
Organism: Microstegium vimineum; assembly: GCA_022036555.1. NCBI lineage: Eukaryota > Viridiplantae > Streptophyta > Magnoliopsida > Poales > Poaceae > Microstegium > Microstegium vimineum. Next base: position 28,682,804 of record CM039134.1, read on the forward strand.
TCAAGATTGGGGCAGTTGTACCCTGCAGAGAGATCCTGTTCCAAGTTTACGAGCAATATAATTTCAGTAATGACCATTCAGATGTAGCATCTAATGCTGGATAGTAGCGTCAAAGAAATCGTCATTTTTTTTTTGTCTTGTGTAACTGAAATAGTTCCTTGTCGGCTGCAGCTCATTTTTCCGAGAGCTTGGCAGTCACCTCTCATTCGTAATTGGTATCAAAAGAATGTAAAAGACCTTAATGGCGGTGGTATTATTTGCACAGTTTCTTAGTGGAGGAATAAAGACACATGGAACAAAGTTTCTTTTTTGTTGAGTATTTTTAACAGAGTTTATTCTGTGACTGTTCTATAATTGTAGTCACAGAAAATAGAGTCGAAGACAACGACCATGTAAAAACCTTTTCCAGAAAACAAAAATGCTCTATAAAGTTCGTTTTTTGACAACGATATCACCCGCCCCTTCAGCACACCCTTAAGCATTCAGGCAGTAGCACAACTAGGTAGTAGCACTGCTAGATAATAGACACATGAACCCTGACGTCAATGATAAGTGGTCTTATTCCTGGGGTTCTCTTTACCGAGCAAAGGGATACATTCACTTGAGGGGGTCAGTTGAAGCTTCACCTCTTTTTAATTGGTTATGGACTTCTAGTAACTTGGGCAAACATAAGTTCTTTTTCTGGTTACTACTGAGAGATCTATTAAGCAACTTAAGGAGGAAGAATATGGAGTTAGATGACTATATATAGTTGTGTTTTATGTAATATAATGGTTGTGATGAAACCCTCCTGCACCTGTTTTTCTCATGTTCATTCAATCAGGACTGCTGGAATTCAGTTAACATTCATTGGAACCTAAGCTTGGACCCTCTTGATAGCAAGAAACAACTTTGGTCGCTGCATCTTCAGAGAAATCATGATCACAGCCTGTTAGACCATCTGGAAGGTTAGAAATGATATCATCTTTTTTTTTGTGAAGAAAAAGAATATCATCTTAGACAATGGGTCATGTAGTCTTTTGGATTGGAAGAGAATGTATAAAGCTGAACTAGGCTTGGTATGTACCAAGGCCAAATCGTCTACAAGGGATCCCCTCGAAGCTTTGAGAGATAGCCTCACTTAATGTTTTTACCTTTTTTGGTTTTGGGTCTGGTTGCCTTGTACTTGTGCATATCCTGTTGAATTAGTTGCTGTAGTTGTTTGTACCTTTCATTAATGAAAAAGAAAAAAAAAATAGGTAGGGGACTCCCTGCTCATCCTTTCCAAAAAGACCATGTAAAAACCTCTTACAAGTAGTGGACCTCATTTTTCTACCCCGTTGATATGGGAACTTTGGGACTGTTTGGACTCATTTTCTATCCTTTTGATCTGGGAACTTTGTGAAAATTGGTTAGTGAATATTTGTGTTGACCTGATGACTTCATGAACATTGACGGCCTTGGTGCATCAGAAATAAATGCGTCTTCATCTGAATAACGATTAAATAAAATTGACAGGTAAATTAGGCACAAATTGTGGCTGTAGTTTAATGGTGAGAATTCCACGTTGTGGCCGTGGAGACCTGGGCTTGAATCCCAGCAGCCACAATTATGCTCTTTTTTTTGTTTTAATTATTATTATCTAAACACAATGGTATTGACTAGATGGTTCATTTCTCTTTTTTTACGTTGTGGCCGTGGAGACCTGGGCTCGAATCCAAGCAGCCACAAGTATGCTCTTTTTTATTTTAATTATTATTATTTATACCCAACGCTCTTGGCTAGATGGTTCATTTCTTTTTTATTATTATTTTTTGGTTTGTAACCCAACGCTCTTCGCTAGATGGCCTGTTTCTTCTTGTTTGGTTTGTATATGCTTTGTTTTATAGAAACCCAACGCTTAGATGGTTCATTCCTCTATTTATTGGTTTGTAACCCAACGCTCTTAGGTAGATGGCCCATTTCTCCATTTTTGGTTTGTACTCCCTCCATTCTAAATTGTAAGTCATTCCAAGAATCTTAGAGAGTTAAAGTCTTTTAAGTTTGACCAAAGATTATTGAGAGAATCATCAACTTTAATTTTCACAATGGGATGGGCACACACCCCTTATCAACGGCTCAGTTTATTCCGTGATTCGTGCAGATCAAATAAAATACTAATGTACGGATTTTAAAGCAGTGGACATGGTTTTTAAAGCACTCTGACACGAATCTTGAAGCAAAATGAACGCTGCTAGATAAGGGGAGCGCGCACATCTGGTTATGGTTTGCAATTACCGGAGAGTCATGAAGATTTATAACATCAAGTAGGTATAGTATAAAAATATATGTAATAAAGAGTTTAATGATACTTAGATGGGTATCAAATATGTTATTATCATATTATATAAATTTGGTCAAACTTTATAAATTTTGACTCTCCGACTCTATGATTCTTGGAATGACTTATAATTTAGGATGGGGGAGTATATACTTTGTTTATAGAAACTCGATGCTCTTGGCTTGATAGTTAATTTCCCTATTTTGGGTTTTATAAGTTTTGCAGAGTTGGTGTTTTTTTACACCGTTAGACTATTTTAGCCACTTCTTAGATAAATACTCCCATCCCAATCAACTTAATTAGTATATATGGACCTCGATCAGGAGGTTGCCTGAGCTGCAAATATCTTATTCTGGTTTTCTCGAGACAACATTTTGCATTTATTAATTTATATAATATTTATGTGTTGGTGTTAGATTGATAGATAGAAAGAGACTGCACGCATTCGTTAACGGCAAAAATGACACTCCAAACTACTGGTTGAAGCATAGAGACTACTTATAAAGTCTCCATGATCTCTTCATGGTATGCGATATATAGATAAATTTTAGAAGTCCCAAATTTAAAAGGAATGTAATTGTGACCATTGATGTACGTACATAGATTTTAGAAGTTGTGAAAAATTGTAATTCGAGACATCAATTTATGCTCAAAATTACTAATATCAATAATAGCCATTGGATCCAATTGTTTTCAAATTGCCATCTCTACCATAAATCGAGGAATTTTCTTTATGTCACCGGTATGCATCTAAGATTTGATAGCGATTCACATTTCAGAGTGGTAGATAATAAGATCATCTAGACATTGGTCAAGAATAAAAGTAACAACAAGCTAGTGTCTCAATATATTTAACGTTGCGGAATAAATTGCCACAGACGGGGCAAGAACAGTTGACATAGTCGAAGCTCATGTTTCGGTTAAGCACTTTCACTACAGGAAAATAGCGAGTTGCCGAGTGCAAAATAAGTTACCGAGTGTCACACTCGGCAAAAAAAAAAAATACTCGGCAACTAATTAAATATCGAGTGTCTAGCACTCGGTAAAAAAAACACTCGGCAACTTAATTTTTTTGTCGAGTGCCGACTCTCGGCAAAAAATACACTCGGCACTTACCACTAGGGCTAATGTCATCCCGCACCGTTTAAGTTGCCAAGTGTCTGTCGTTTGGCCGCAACTAAATTTAAGTTGCCGAGTGCCAACCCTAGGCACTCGGCAACTTATTTAATTTTTTTTGTTTTTTGCTCCTAATTTTTCGTGTGTGTTTAGTAAACTATTTTAAACAACATGTTTAAATTTGGAAGCTTTTTTATTGCTTTTTGGTATTTTTCCTTAGTTTATTTTGTTTTCTTCAATTTTCCCACTTAATGTTCATTTGAACTGCAGGTGCATAAAATAATAGATTTCTTTCGTTCCATGGCTAAATGCATGACATGTCTTGAAAGTTCGATCAATGTGCTCACGGGGCACCGTCGCCAACTTCGGTGTTTGTAGTTTTTTAATTATATTAAATGCAAACAAATTCCGAAAATCATAAAACTTGAGCAGGTGTCATGATCTCATGTGCGTATCTTGTGGTAAAAATTTGAAAAAGTTTCGAGCAAGTGGTCACATACGTTGCTCACAAACCTGAAAGTCCACATTAAATGCAAACAAATTCCGAAAATCACGAAACTTGAGCACGTGTCATGATCTCATGTGCGTATATTGTGGTAAAAATTTGAAAAAGTTTCGAGCAAGTCGTCACGTACGTTGTTCACAAACCTGAAAGTTCACATATTGCCCCGTGAGCACTTTGATCGAACTTTCGAGACAGGTCATGCATTTAGCCATCATTTGCACTACCAAACAAGGATGACATTTTGAAACGAAAAAAATCTATTATTTTATGCACCTGCAGTTCAAATGAACATTAGGTGGGAAAATTAAAGAAAACAAAATAAACTAAGGAAAAATACCAAAAAAATCAATAAAAAGCTTTCAAAATTGAACATGTTGTTTAAAATAGTTCACTAAACATACACAAAAAATTGGGAGCAAAAAAACAAAAAATAAATAAATAAGTTACCGTGTGACTAGGGTTGACACTTGGCAAATTAATTAAGTTACCGAGTGCCTAGGGTATATGTAGACTTTCAGGTTTGTGAGCAACGTACGTGATGACTTGCTCGAAACTTTTTCAAATTTTTACCACAACATACGCACATGAGATCATGACACGTGCTCAAGTTTCGTGATTTTCGGAATTTGTTTGCATTTAATATAATTAAAAAACTACAAACACCGAAGTTGGCGATGTTGCCCCGTGAGCACGTTGATCGAACTTTCAAGACAGGTCATGCATTTAGCCATCATTTGCACTGCCAAACAAGGATAATGTTTTTGGAACGAAAGAAATCTATTATTTTATGCACCAGTTCAAATGAACATTAAGCGGAAAAATTGAAGAAAATAAAATAAACTAAGGAAAAATACCAAAAAGCAATAAAAAGCTTCCAAATTTGAACATGTTGTTTAAAATAGTTCACTAAACACACACAAAAAATTGGGAGCAAAAAAACAAAAAAAAATTAAATAAGTTGTCGAGTGCCTAGGGTTGGCACTCGGTAACTTAATTTAGTTGTCGAGTGCCCGCGTTCTGGCACTCGGCAACTAAGCGGCCCAAATCAGAAAAAGGGGAACTGGCCCAACAGGCCGGTTCCCATTCTCACTCTCAATCTCACCCCCAGCCTTCCCTCCCCGAGCCGCCGCGCCACCGCCATGCCGGCGCGCCGACGCCCGCGCCGCCCACACTCGCCCCTCCCTGGGCCCCGCGCCACCCCGGGCCCCGCGCCGCCCCACCCCGTGCCCCACCCGCCCTGCCCGTACCGCCGCCCGCCCCGCCACGCCCAGCAGGCACCCCCGCCCCCACCCAGCAGCCCCCTATCCCTCCCCCACCCAACAACCCCCCCCCCCCACCTCCCCACCCCTCTGCCCCGACCACCCCCACCCAGCCACACCCCACCTAGCAACAGAGAAGAGAGGAGGAAGGGAGAAGAAGGAGGAGGAGGGGAGAATAAGGAGGAGAACAAGTTTTAGGGGAGGAGAAGGAGAAAAGGAAGTGAAGGACTCGCCGGCCATTTTCGTCGATCTGTGCTTTTGCCGTCCTCGTCGCAAAGGTATATGCCCTCTAGCAGCAGCAGTAGTAGTAGTAGTAGTTAGCAGTAGTTAGTAGTTAATAGTTAATAGTAGTAGTAGTAGTTAGTGGTTAGTAGTACTTAGTAGTAGTAGTTAGTAGTAGTTAGAAGTTAGAAGGAGGAGAGTAGTAGTAGTTAGTAGTAGTTAGTAAGTAGTAGTTACTAACTATGTATGTGGTTGTTGGTGTGTTTGGTGTATATGTGGTTGTTGGCCTTCGTGCCACTATTTTGTGCATATGTGGTTGTTGGCCTTCGTGCCTATGTTTTTTTAGGTTTGGTAACCTCCCCGTGCAAGGGAGGTGCTGTCGAAATTTTTAGTTGACACTGACCAATTGTTTTTCTTGCAGGAGGACCCGTGGGAGGGACTCGGCGACCCCGATCGACTTCGTCGGCGTTGCTGTTCTGCCTGCACCGCGTCGCCTCGTCACCGCACCGCCTCGCCACTGCCTCGCTAGCCTTTCTTCACCGGCACCTTAGGTATAACCCCCTCCTCCTTTTCATGCATGTTTTATATGATCACGTAACCAAGTTAGGTGTCTCCCGTTCGAAAGAGATATGGTCGGAGGTATGTAAAATCTTTGCATATCTGTGACTGTATCTGTTTCGGATTGTCCACATATTTTGGATAGCCCGTTGATGCGTAGATGATGTTAGTTTCCATGGTTCGCTCTGGTCTAAGATAGACTTTCGACATCACCTCCCTATTGTTCTCCGGATTCACACTCTCCCTTTCGGGACATGTATCGGGAGAACAGCGGGGAGGTGCTACCGAAATTCTGTCTCGAATCGGATTGAAGCATGGAAACTGACATCATCTATGCATCCGCGGTGGGATTAGGACCTATCCTCACCTATTAGACAGTAGGCACGCTGTGCAGATGCATTTGCTGGTTATATTGTTCGCTTACATATGTATATGCTAGAGGATGGAGAACCGTGATTGGATACACACGGGCCACGCTAGTATGACCCTAGAGTGGATGACTAAGACTAATGCTTTCGTGGAGCATTCATTTGGCGAGGCTGCTCAAGGGTCCATTCGGATGTCGTGTCCCTGCGTCAAATGTGACAACCTTGTAAGAAAGACAAAGGTGGTTGTGGGGAAAGATCTTATCTTGTATGGATTCACGCCAAACTATACCTGCTGGATCTACCATGGTGAAGCCAATCGTATTAGAGAGGAGGTGGTGAGACCACGTCTCGAGGCTTTTGATGGAGATGTCGGGGTCGCAGACTGGATGGATGACTTTCAGGAGGCACGGTTCGGTGAAGGATTTGAGGACGAGCCAGAGGAATCTGCAAAGGCGTACTACGAGATGTTGTCTTCAACACAAAAAACCCTTCACGAACAGACACGGGTTTCGCAACTGGATGCCATGGGACGCCTGATGGCGTTCAAGTCGCAGTGTAGCATGAGTCGAGACAACTTTGATTCTATGTTGGCAATTGTTGGATCTCTGCTTCCGGATGGTCACATTCTGCCGAAGAACTTGTACAAGTCACATAAACTTCTTCATGCACTTAAGATGTCGTATGAGCAAATCCATGCTTGTCCTAAGGGTTGCGTCCTATTTAGGAAACTGCACGAGAAAGCAACACACTGTCCAAAGTGCAAATCCTCTAGGTATCTGGTCGACCCTAGTGATGGCAAGAAGTCACAGCTTGGTATCCTCGCGAAGGTCCTACGGTACCTTCCTTTCTTACCGAGGATCCAACGGCTGTTCATGACAGAGGAGTCTGCGAAACAGATGACATGGCACAAACATGGCAAAAGATACAACCCGGACAAGATGGTACACCCATCCGATGGCAATGCATGGAAACATTTCGATAACATGCATCCTGGTAAAGCTGAGGAGGCTCGGAATGTACGTGTCGCGCTTGCAACAGATGGGTTCAATCCCTATGGATTGATGGTGGCCCTGTATACTTGTTGGCCCGTGTTCGTGATCCCCCTCAATCTCCCCCCCCTGGCGTCTCGTTTCAACCCAAGAATGTATTCATGTCGCTGATAATTCCTGGACACCCGGGGAGCAATATGGGTGTGTTTATGGAGCCTCTCATTCATGAATTGATGTTTTCTTGGGAAAATGGGGTACTGACATACGACCGAGCTACAAAGAAGAACTTCATATTGCATGTGTGGTACCAGTACTCCCTGCATGACTTCCTGGCGTATGGCATATTCTGCGCGTGGTGTGTTCACGGGAAGTTCCCATGCCCATTATGCAAGACAGTTGTAAAGTTCTATCATCTGAAGAAGGGTGGCAAGTTTTCTTCGTTTGACCTACATCGTCAATTCCTCCCTCTTGACTATCCATTCAGACGAGATGTCAAGAACTTCAGGAAAGGGGTTCAAGTCACTGACCCTCCACCTCGCATGATGACCGGTGCCGAGGTCCGTACTGAGATAGAGGCTCTCAAAGATGATAAAACTACAGGTGGTTTTATCGGATATGGTTTGGAACATCAGTGGACTCATAAATCGGGCTTGACTAGGCTCCCTTATTTTGATTATATTCTTCTTCCGCATAACATTGATGTAATGCACACAGAAAAGAATATCGTCGAGTCGCTTTTTGCAACACTCATGGACACAGAGAAGTCAAAGGACAACGTGAAGGCTAGATTGGATCTGGAAACGATTTGCGATAGGCCAAAGCAAGTGATGAAGCCTCCTGGGCCCGGTAAGAAATGGAGAAGGACTCCGATCGATTTCATCTTGAAAACGGACCAACAGAAGGAGGTCTTGATGTGGATGCAGACGTTGATGTTCCTGGACGGGTATGCGGCGAAATTGAGTCGGGGAGTGAACTTGTCCACTATGCGGGTCTTAGGGATGAAGAGTCATGACTACCACATATGGATTGAGCGGCTCCTTCCTGTGATGACCCGGGGATACGTGCCCGAGCATGTGTGGCGCGTACTGGTAGAGTTGAGCTTTTTCTTCCGCCAGCTTTGTGCCAAGGAGTTGTCTCGGGACGTCATTGCTGACTTGGAGAAAGTGGCACCTGTGTTGCTCTGCAAGCTAGAGAAGATCTTCCCACCCGACTACTTTTTAGCGATGCAGCATATGATTTTTCAACTACCATATGAGGCACGAATGTGGAGTCCCGTGCAGGCCCGTTGGTGCTATATGATCGAGAGATGTCTAAAGATTCTTCGGAAAAAGTGTAGAAATAAAGCCGAAATCGAGGCTTTCGTGGCAGAGGCATTCATTCTGGAGGAGATGTCAAACTTCACAACAACATACTATAAGGATAGCCTTCCCAGTGTGCACAATCCCCCACTCGTTACAACGCGAACGAGAGTTCATCGAACCTCAGCCTTTTCAAAGGGCAACTCGGCAAGGCAAGCGCAGCGGGCACCAAGACCTTAAGGAATGATGAGTGGCGCATTATCATGCATTATGTGTTGTTGAATCTTGACGAAGTGAAGCCTTATGTGCAGTAAGTTCTCAATTAGCTTGTTACATACGTTGCCACTATCCTCCATGTATCCAACTTCCTTGTCTCTTGTTTTTTCAAGGAATTTCTAAATATATACTGGAGAGGGAGTAGGGCTCCTTCCCCTCAAGAAAAATATAACCTTCTCAAACATGGTGTGCTCGATTTCATTTCCTGGTTCGATACGAAGGTACCTGGTTGAATCTTTGACATCTCACTTTGCTCCTACGAGCGACTAATGTAACAATCTATCTGGCCTCACCTTGCAGGCTCGCAAAGATAGAGAAATGAATGCTGAGTTGAAAGGGCTCGCTAAAGGGTTCGCCTATAAGGTCAAGACATTCAACGTTTATGATGTGAATGACTATCGATTTCACTCAAGAAACTATGAGCAGAGTCGGCCCAATCGGAAAACCACCAATACCGGAGTTCGTACGCCTGGCACCGATGAGCGCGACTACTACGACATAGTAGAAGAAATATACGAGCTCCACTTTGAGTGTCGCAAAGGTTTTAATCCAGTCGTATTCAAAGTCCATTGGTTTGATCCTAATGTCACGAGAACATCTCCTGAGATTGGACTAGTCAAAATTCGACAAGATTCTATCTATCAAGGAGAGGATGTCTATATTGTGGCACAACAGGCCACGCAAGTCTATTACCTCCCATGGGAATGCCAAAAAAACCCCAATCTTATCGGTTGGTACCTTGTGCAGTTGGTATTGCCGCAAGGTAAATTGCCTATCCCAAACGCAAAGGATTACCACTTTGACTAAAACACAGAGGAGTTCTATCAATCAGAGGGCCTAGAAGGGAGGTTTAACATATACATGTTTTCGCTGATGGGCATGGAAGTTGACAATGACCATGACACTCCGGGCGATGGAGATGAGGACGAGGGAGAAGAGGTGCAAGATGTGGAAGACTAACAAATGCTTGAGCGATTACAGTTAGGCGTTGTTGTTGACACTTCTTAGCGTCGCACCAAAAAATAGAGATAAATCCCTATCCTGGTAACGATGCTAGAAATGCTTATGGGTATTTCTTATGACTATTGGATAAATCCGCAAGCGCACAGATTATACCGCTGTAGCACTTCACCTAGGAGTATTCCAAGGTATCGTAATTTATTTTATCCCAAGGGAAAGCTGAGCTAGAAATGATAATTAGAGAGAGATCCTAGAGAGTACCTCAACTGAGTACCAACTAGTATAGGGGGGTAAATGATAAATGTGATAGGAAGGGGTTGATGAATGAAAGAGCCTAGGTAAATGATACTTAGAATGGACTAGACAGATTAGCTAGGTGGGAGGACAACGAGAGAGTACAAGAGACTCCTAAGTAATTCACTCTACTTCAATATACTTAGCTAATTAACTAGACTAAACACTATAGTTTGCCTCCTCAATACAAGTATGCTAGGCGAGGGGATAGATCAGTAGGAGGACAAAACTCCTATCGGACCGCGCCCTCTTCTTATGGGGGTCTTACCTTTTAAGAACTTGCCTATAAACACGTGGTGGAATACAACGGCTAGACAAGGTTGTCACCTCTTGCTAGCTACACAAACAATCCGTGCAGCAAGCGGTAACCAAGGATAAGTTAATGTATAAGCACAACGCTTACACACAACTTAATACTTTGACTACGATCAATAATCAAAGCACCCTATGACAGGCAATGATCGCATACAGGAAAGGTCACAAGGATCACAAACTATGAATGTAAAGGCTATTAAAGAGCAAAAGCGTATAACAATACTATATCTAGTATAGTAATGCTCAAAGTAAATACTAAGTAAAGTAAAGGGAAAGGATAATATATTGATAAAGATAAAGTCTTACAAAGAAGGAAAGATACAAGAGCTATACTAGACTTCCCCGAAGACGACTCCGGAAATCCCGAGCAAGCTCGACTCAACTCTAACTCTCACTCTAGACTAACTACTAGAACAATTCTAAGGAATGGAGCTTGTAGGCTTCTTCACCATGTCTAGAGAGGGGGGAGGGACCCTCTATTTATAGTGGTAGGTGGAGTAGGGGCTACTCCATCGCCAAATCATCGATCCAGGGGACTTCAATCCTCCACCCTTGGATCAACCGACCTTAGAACCGTTCTTGGGTGTGTGGTGTGGATTTCCACCATGTGTTCTTGCATATGGCGGTTGGGGGAAGACCAACCGACCTAGGGGTGGTTCGGCCGAACCCCCCTATGACCAGTGGGCCCTCCTCTGTCCTCTTGGAGGTGGCCCCACTGGTCAGGGACCAAGTGGGGGCCTGGTGGGCCCAAAGGTGGTTCGGCCGACCCCCCCCCTTGGGGTGTTTGGCCCACCTCGGTCACTCAGGTGTTGGTCCCACTTGTAATGGATGTTGGATGTTGGTTCTGAGATATTTGTCACGTTTATCTCCTTGGTGTGGGCCCATGAATCCTTGTGCTTTGCTTGTGAGCTGTTGAGAGAAAGCACAGAGTGATCCAATGGATGGATTTCACTCTAGAGTGCCTCTCTTGGATCATGGCCGAGGGGGAGAGCCAGGTGGGCCCATAGGGTGGTCGGCCGACCCCCTATGTGGGTCCCACTGGCTCTCACTTTCTTCATTTCTTCATCCCTGCACTCAAACACTCATGTACATGTGGAACTAGTTATTTGATAAACTATGTTCATGATGTGTTTATTTTATCCCTGATCCAGAGGTTGGTGGCACAATTTTAAGTATTGAAAAGTTAGTCATAACTTGTGCCAACGGTTGGCAATTATGACAATGATGTCCTTGAGGAGGAGGGAGAAGAGGTGCAATATGATAGTGATGACGACACCTATGATCCAGCAGCTACCGATCATGAAGAATATTTCTAATTCATGTAATACTATATTATTATTATTATTATTATTGCAATTATGTTTGGTTCATTTTGCATCTCTTTATAAGTATTTTTAATTAAGTGTGCTAATTGGTTTACTCTTTGAAATTGCAGGCACTCGACAAAATTCCTAGCGGAAGGGCTACACGTCGTTCACTCCAGGAGCTCTACACGACCCCGTCCTCGGAGGCCGCGAAGCCCGCGGTGGAGACCTCGCGGCCGCCCCCGTGGCCGGGGCAGCTGCGGGGGCCGTGCGAGGCTGACTGTGCAGTCAGCTCCCACACCGGCCGCGGAGGAGGACCACCAGGCCCTGGACGATGACGACCAATCGGTCGGGCTCCACACAGGTGACGGTGACGCCGCAGAGCAGGCGGTAGGAGAGGGCTCTACCTCCTCGTCGACAGTCTAGTTGCGTGGGCCCGCTAGGCTCCCGTCGCGCCCGATCCGAGCTCCCCACCGCCCGGTGATTCGACCCGTGGACGATGAGTAAGTATTATTTCAGTACTATTTCATATGAAGTATTGAAAATTGAACTAGAGACTAACATTTTTTGTTAATGACTCTTGCAGCAACTGGGTAGTTGTCTCCGGACAGAAGGGCCATCACATCAATGGCATTCTTGGTCTTCTGATTCGGCAGCACTACCCTGGCCTGGTCGAGTACAACGGGGTGACGACGCCGCCCTGTACGTGGGCCCACTTCTACGCCACTGAGGACAACGACCATGGATCCGTTGCGGGGCGGATCAAGGCCGAGTTCTGGGTGAGTCTTTATCGCACTAAATTTGTCTAAACTACGCATTGATTGGTCGTTCGTGATATAATGACTGTATACAGGACTTCTACACGTGCGAGCTAGGGTACGAGGACAAGGCGTCGCAAGTGCAGGACAAGGTCTGCAAGGCTCGACTCTCGCACCTGTACCACGAGACGCGGCTCCAGTGCATTATCAACTACCACACCGACGTCCTTGGCGAGGAAGTGCCGAAGAGCGAGGCCAGGACCATGACGCTCACCAGGGAGCAGTACCAGTTGGTAAGTATGAAACATCAATACTATACCACCCTACATGATTGTTATCTTCTGACGTTTCAATAACTTGATGACATGCAGCGATGTCCTGATTGGTGCGCCAGGCACCCCCTCTGCTGGGACGGTATTATGGACAGGTGGCTCTCGCCCGAGTGGATGGAGAAGAGTCAGGTCCGTCGAGACTGCCGCCTGCAGATGACTGGGACCCCACACCACCAGGGCAACCAGAGCCTCTCCCAGTACGCTTCGAGCTGGGTAATCTTCTTTGTGTTTTCATCTTTATTTTTTTATTATAACTCTCAATTCTCATTACTTCTAATCTTTATGTTTTCCTCGCAATTCAGGTAGCACCAAGGTCAGGAGTGCAACGACTTCATGGCGTTCAGCCTGGCACACAAGGGCAAGGCAACGGACCCCACGAACACCTACAACCTAGCCCACGGGCCCGAGCTGTACACCAACCCCAACGCCCATAGCAAGGTTACCGAGTACATCTCGGCGGCTCGCCAGCGCCATGGGGAGGCCTTCGATCCGGCCACCGAGCCCCTGGACGCAGAGATCGTGATGAGGCTAGGAGGTGGGAAGCAGCACAGCCGCTACTGGATGGCGAACAGCGCGCTCGACTCCGCCTCTGTTCCCAACCTTGCAGAAATTCGAGTAAGGAGCACGAGCTCATCCCTCCCCATACGCCCTCGGCAGCTGAACTCATAGCAACAGATCTCAGATCTCGCGGTTAGTACTCGTTCATTGCTTTTACACATCTACCTTGCATTTGCATTGTTTAAACATTGTGGGTGGCCTGTTACAAGCCAACGTGCGGAGGTTGAAGGCGGCGCAAGAGGCGGCTGAGGAGCAGAGGCAGTTGGAGAGGGAGGCTGTACAAGCCCAGAGGGCGGCCGAGGAGAAGAGGCTGCAGGACATGTTCAGCTTCATGGCCAGCCTTAATTCAATTCCAGGTGTGGTCGTGCCAGAGTCGCTTCTCCGTCCAGTTGTGGCTACTCTTCCACAGCCTTTTGTTTTCGGGACTCTGATAAATATGTCTGGTGGTTTATTCCTTTAGCTTGTGCGAATTTGATGCAGATACTCATGAATTGACTTCTTTGTGTAGCAAGTGTCTATGAGTTCGAACCCGACGGTTCAAGGCGGTGGTGCTTCTCCACAGCAGGGTTGCCCAACTGACACTCCTCCACAACCTGGGTTGTCAGATGGCTCTTCTTCACGGGCCGGCTGGTTAGGATGACCCTAGGTACTTCTCCCTTATCTATTTTCATGTTGTCTGAACTTGTATTAGACATAGACTTGTGTTCGACTTAGACTTGTGACATATTCATAGCTATGTGATGGATTATGGACTCTATGTGAAGGATTTATGGACGACATTTGTGTATGTGATGTATTATGAACTTATGGACGTTTGTGATGGATGTTTTTTATGCTATATGCGTATGATGGATGTGATGATATATATGTGATTTGAATGGTAGATGCGATATATATGTGATTTGAATAGTGGATGTGATGTATATGTGATTTGAATGGTGAATGATATATATATATATATATGTGTGTGTGTGTGTGTGTGTATTTTTGTCTCTGTATTTTATGGAAAACAAAAAAAATAGCAATTTTTTTTATTTGTCGAGTGCCACACTAGACAACTAAATTAGTTGTCGAGTGCAATTGACATTGCACTCGGCAACTCTAGAAAACAGAGGGCCTAAAACTGTCAATTTCCATCATTGCACTCAGCAACTAATTATTAAAAAAATAAAAAAATTTAGTTGCCGAGTGTCTCCAAGCTGGCACTCGGCAAACAAGCAACTAAATTCGGCAGAAAAACTAAAAAAAAATAGTTGCCGAGTGCCAGCCACGTCAGCACTCGGCAAAAAATCCGTCAAGGTTGACGGCCCAATTTTTTTTGCCAAGTGCTTGACCAGGCACTCGGCAAATCATTTAACACTCGGCAAATTAGTTGCCGAGTGCCCGAAATCTGACACTCGCCGACTCGTTGTTTGCCGAGTATAAGTTGCCGAGTGCGGCACTCGGCAAACTATTTGTCGAGTGCAAAAGGCTTGTTGCCGAGCACTCGGCAACTCCAGGATTTCCTGTAGTGTTTTAGGCATAGATGGAGGTGCGGTTGAAGAATAAGAAAAATCTAAGCACGAGGATGAAAAAACATCGGGTATATATATATATACCTGATCATATATACAAGTCTAATGCAACAGGATAAAAGATTATAGATCAGTGTCTTTTAGTAGGTGACATTGTCGTAGCGAGCTGTGTGGAGTGTGGACTATACATAACGTGTACTGGTGCGTACATAGCGAGCGGATGCGGCTAGTGAGAGGTCGAGATCGTAGAGTTATCATGTAGTCTTATGATGAGATCGACGTGTTGTACATATCCAGTCGTGCTGGTGAGTGGGCCGTCCAAATCGACAACAGTTGTGTGTGTACACACCACGAACCGATATGCGATATGCGATGCGAAGGCAGCAGCTCTATATGCAGCATGCATGCGTGTCTTTTCTTTTAATTGATTGATGATGTGACTGTTTGATTCCCTGGACCGATTAAACCAGAGTCTGCTGGCGAATTGAATTTGGCGATCGATAATATAATCTGGAAAACATTACATGTCAACGACATATACACGTACAACAGTAAATGAAACGAGATATATTTGCGAATCTAATGTAATGAATATATATGTATATATATGCATCACCTACTGCTGTGAACACACTGAAGAACGCGTACACACACGCACATATATATTTTCACCCGGGGCTTGGCACTCTTTCCTTGTAGATGTCTGATTAACCAACATTGACGGCCGGAACCATCCTTCTATTTCTCTAGGTTGGATATAGGTGTTGACTAGGCGTAGTATTTTTTCTAGAATAATTAAGTTGTTCAACAAGGGCTGATATGGTGGATTGGCTTAAAGAATATGGAATTCTTAGCTCGTGGATCTGTTCATTCATAGCATAGGAGTAGATTAAGTTTTAGAACAAGGATTTGCTCTATAACCCAGTTACCCGGGAAAGAAGCTTCTACGTAAAGTTAGTGAGACGGACAAATGCATGGAAAAGCATAATATTTGGCAGCTAGTTTCATTATTACTCGTGGTCTCGTGGATTTCTTGGCTGGCTGGCTGGCTTTCCATATAGAGAGTGCTATATGAACAACATATATATAGTTAGGACGGACGGGTTTCTTTGCTGTGTTTCCAACTTTCCATATATATATATATATTACTCGCGGGTTTCTTTCCACATATATATATATAAGAGATTTTTTACTACGCTTGGAATTTATGTGAAACCGTCCATTTCCTTAGATCTGACGGTCTAAAATAGACGGAACTAGATGGGAGGAACCTAAACCGTGGGTCGGAACCAGAGAATTTGTGGGTCCGGAACTAATTGTGAAGGGTATAATCGTATTTGAACCTTTCAAGAATCGCTTCTCGGAATCAAGAGACCTAGATTCACGTATGAATCAGAACTTTAGTGCTCTCCCCTTCGTTCTGTATCCCGTCAGCCGCGCCATCCACGCCGCCGCCGTCCACGCTGCCCCTCTCACTCGACTCCGTTGAGGTCCCATCGCTAGGCCGCACCGCGGACGCCGTCGCCACCACCGTGTTGCCTGCGGCGCCGCCTTCTCCCAGCCCCTCTCTCCCCTGCTCCACTTGCCCGCGTGGGGACCCTCCGACGATGCGCCGCCCGACACCGAGGCCATGCCGGCCGGGTACAAGTCCGTGTGGGTCGCCGCCATGGCCGCGCGAGGCGCCTCCATGGTCGTCCTAGGCGCCTTCGTGGACGCGCCGCCCGAGTACGAGCGGCGGATGGGCATGCTCGTCGGAGACCTACGCGCCCACCAAGGCCACACCGGCCGGCTGCAAGTCCGCTTGGGCCACCGCCATGGCTGCGCGAGGCGCCTTCTCGGACGCGCCGTCTGACATTGAGGCCGTGTCGCACGAGTACGAGCGGCAGATGGGCATATATGCTCGTCCGAGACCTACGCGCCAATGTCGGCATCCCGCACCTGCTCGTCATCCAGGTATTTCCATTTGCGTTTGTATGTGATCCATCTCCCATCGCTGTTTACTTGCTGCTGCTGCTACCAGATACAGTAGTAGTTGCCTACCTGCTCTGTTACTGTCGTCATTTGTTGTTGGTTATGGTTGGTGACGATTGCAACAAATTCAACAATTTTATTTGTCAGTCTTGATCCATCATTACGAGACACACACATGCATGTAAATTCGACTCTATGTGTCCGTGCTCGTGTCGTCCAACTCTAGTTCTCTATCTACTTCTTCCTTCAGAAAAAATAAGATAGAGACTCCAAAACTTTTGCTCCCACCGCAACTGCATTAGCTAGAGTATGCGCCGCTGCATTAGCTAGAGTAGATTGGGATCCACAACAACTAAGTCGTGTTTCCGTATAGAATTTTAGCATTCCTAGATTGACTAGGACAGTAATGCCTGCATTTTTGCATTTTTTTTTTGTACAAGAAATCAGTAAGGGCTCATTTGGGTGCTAGTGACAGGAATGCGCGTGGGTACCAATCCCTAGGGGAATTTGTTCCCTGCACATGCCATCCTCTTCCCCGCAGGTGAGGGAAGCCCTGTGGGGGTAAGACCCCGATGGTCATTTGGAAGTTGAGGTGAGTTGAAGAAATATGCCAGCTAAAAACATAATTTCTTAGTAAAGTTCCAGAAAATTGAAAAGACAAGTTGTTATTGTTGTACTGAAACTCAATCACAATGCAGTAGAGCTATTGCAGCAAGTGAAATTTAGGCTTTGGTTCAACTGTCAGTCCCAAAGATAACTGTGAACATAAGGATCTGAACTCAACCAAATAATACGACCTAAAGTTTAACATTTAGCATTCATCATGTGTATCATGCTTTGAATTAAGATAAATCCAGTACATTTATCCAACTACATAACCAAAGATATACATATCTAGCAAAGATACACGTTGATTCCTTGCAACTCTTAGAAAGATCATCAGTGGCCGCGTGACTTAATGATAGCCAAAACTTGCATGATTAGGCTTGCACTTACATGAAGAGAGAAAGTCAACATCAGGTTGCTACAGCCAATGCCAAATTTACACAAGTTACTGCACTGTAGGGTAGCAGAGCACCCTCCCGTCGCAATAAATAATTTAATGAACAAGACAAAAACAAATATGAGTAAGAAAAATTTAAGATAAACTTGCATACCCTTTGACCATTACGGCTGCGTAAACGGGCTCATGCAAAACTGGCTGGGAATGGAAACTCTGCGATTTTCACGATGCATAGTTGGAGCAACTGTGTTGATATTTTCTCTGCTATTCTTGTTTGTTGAAGCCGTCTTTTTTTGTGCATCTTTTCTTGGCCGTCCACGCTTGTTTGGCACTTGAGATGATTGACCTGATTCTCTTTTTTTGGTACCACTGGTGTTCTTTGATCTAATCTTGTGTTTCTTTCCACCACTTTGTGATTCAAATATGTAGACATCTCCATTATCAGACTTTGCTTCTGGATTTTTGGTCAAATATTGTTCCTTCTGAAAAAATAAATAGGAAACCTGTGCTTCTGTTTCATCCTGAATTGTAGACTTCTCAGAGGGAGACTGAGCTGCATTTTGATACTGTACTCGCTTAGACGCACTGGTTTCACCATTCCCGCTCGTCTTACGCTTTGATGTCATTTTTTCTTGCATGCTAGATTTCATTCAAAACTGACCATATTAGTACAGACTAATAGAATGAAGTAATACTCTGAAATGTGCAGGTCATTAGTACATATTTAATGAAAACTACTAGTCCTATAGGATACATAGAGGTTCCATGTAGATGCATCTCTGAATATGTTTAGGAAAGTTGTAACTAGATTAACCAAGATGGTTCATTTATTTTGTAGGCACGCACGTTTGGGAATCGACCTGCTGCTCGCCCGATGAGGTCCTGCACCTAGGCAAGTAGATCCTACAGCACCACCGAAGGAGATCCTGCACAACTGCCCAAGGATGTTCTGCAGCACGAGTTGTTCTGAACTGAACTGCAGCTGCAGATTTATGAAACACAAGTGTACATGATGAGTAATTCTACAGGGGTGGTAATGTGTGGTTGTTCTGGGAATGAATACAAGGGGCAGTTTGGGCAGATCAGGCATGTAATGTAGTGTAGGGTCTTTTGTGTGGGAAACAAACTCATCCTATATTGTTATGTTCTAAAGATGGTTTCCCCATCTGAGTGTGTTGTTAATAGATAATGTCTGTTACCTGATGACTAATACACGGTGGCGTATGCTCTAGAATTTTTATTCAACGATTCTCTATCAAAATCATGTCATCCCACAAGTTTGTACATTTTTCGAACGAATTCTGGATATTATTACATTTATTACATAAAAATTGAACAAATAATTCTAATAATAACAAGTAAGCCGCCTCCAACTAACAGAAGAGGTTATATATCCATACTTCCCAAGACCACAGACTAATGAGAGAATTATATTTCAGAACAACACCATGCCAACGATGCCAACAAGGCAACAATGCCAAGAACCCGTCCAACACTTGCCTTCGAGTCCCCTGCTGTGCCCAATGTGAACGTCAGGCTGTAAACCTTCTGAGGGGTCGTCTCAACCATCTGGGAGATGATACCCTCCTTGCCTGACAGAAGCTCAATGGCACGCTTCCAAAGCTCGTGTTCAGGAACATCCATGGAACCTCCTCAAAGTCTGCATTCAGCACAACGTTATAGCATACTCTGAACCTTTCTCAACGTCCACCACCTGCCCAACGCTAGCATCATTCCCTAGCCTTACAACATGGTCCCCTACAACAGAAATATAGATGTTTAAGCACAACTATTGGGGATAAAAAAAGAGACAAGAGCTTTGAGGGGATACCCTGTGGAACAATCAGGATCATGCCGCCCTGGTGCTGGCCTGCTGAAATGAAGTCAACTATGCCATTGATTGTCCAACCAGGGATTGACGATGCACCGTCAGCAACAGACGCAGATTTTATCAAGGTGTCTTGGGCAGAACTTTTAATGATAAAAGCTATCAAAAGTTTCTCTTTTTGTTTCCTGAATACAAAACTAAGTACCAGCTGTGTATGAGAAAATATCATGTTGGTCTCCTAAGATATAAGATTCATCATGTTCTGCTTTTTTTTGCAAGTTTTGCATAGTGTTAGAATTTATCTTAGAGTTACCCTTTTGGCAGATTGACAATTTCTCGAGTCCTAAGTTTTCTACTTTGATTTTTTTAATGTGCAACAATAATGCTCAAAGTAATTTTGATGTTGTTAGAGGCATGCAAAAGTCATCCTACATATGATTTTTCACGATATGAATTAGTTTCGGGCTAGAACTAGAAATGTGGCGTATGTGTACTCTCCAGTTATGCCTTGGCCCTGTTAGGGTTTGATTTTTTTATGGGTGCTATGGTTTTGATTTTGATTTACCTCAGTCATCTTTAATTGGTTGAGTCTATCTCCTCTTCAATCAAGTGATACTCTGCATTCAGCTATTGCATTGGACAAATCAACATGACTATGAATAGACGACTAGGAGATGCAATTTTGTCAAATTGAAATGAAATAGCAGCAGCAAGAGGATAAATAAATCATTCTGCAACAGGGAGCACTCATATCTCTGCCAATATTCTCCTCTATTGAATTTGCATCAACTCACTACATCTAGTAACGATTCACTTACAACCTAATCAGATAATTAAATCAATCTAGGGATTTAAGATCCATGAAATTGATCGTTTTTCACACTTGTACCTATTGCCAAAATGATGGAAGATGAGCCTAGTGATTGGCACTAGATGTAAAATGAGGAGCCGGCAAAGGTAGAGATATCATACCTGTAGGAAGTTGTAGAAACTCATTGAAGACAACGAGCCCGCGCTGCTCGAACGTCGGGAGGTGCCGCTGAGCAGGTTGTCCTGGAGCTCGATTCACGCAGGGTCCCGCAGCGATGTGGCGTGCCCGCGTGGGATGGAACCTAAAACCGGTTGGACAGGTCCACACCACGGAGCTACGGCAGGCCGTCGAGCTCTGGAGGCTGGAGCGCGTTCCCGCGGAGACAACGCCTCAAGTCGCGACACGGCCCAGAGCGCGTTGTGCGCCGTCGAGCGCCACGCCGACCACGTGTGCTCGCGGCGGCGGAGAGACGACGACGCTGACAATGGGGAACGACGTCGATGAATCAGATCGGCGGCGTGGCAGGGAAGGGCACGATGATGGGGGTGGGGTGGGGGGAGAGATGACGGCGCAGTGATGGGGCAGGGCAGCGATTGGAAGGGCGGCGATGGGAAGGGCGGCGCGAAGCAAGCCTCGCGGCGGCGGAACCATACGTTCCGGAGGCGAGTTTCGAAGCTGAGAAGTTGTGCGATAGATAGAAGACTAAACTACCCTCACTAGTAGAAAAATCATTTTTGCTGCCACGTCGTTTTTTTTTTCAGAGGCGGTTCACAATTTCATGACATCAGTACAAAAAATAGGGTGGGCCCAGCAAGAGAACCGCCTGTGTAAAACCATTTACACAGGCGGCTCTCCTATCTCTACCGCCTGCGTAAATACCTGTATTTACACAGGCGGTTTACAATGACAACTGCCTGTGTAAATATAGGGGTATTTACATAGGCGGTCCTCCTTACCAACCGCCTGTGTTAATGCTGCAATAAATTCTCTTCTTCCACCTCCAGACAAGAACAGTTACTCCCGTGCTGTGTGCACAGTGGCCGACACAGAGGTGGTCATTCCAAGGGGGGGATGTTTTGAACTTCATTTTTTTGGTGAGAAACTTCCAAAAGGTTAGTTAGTGTCGTTGCCGCCATTTTTTTAGTGATTCTTTGGTTCAATTCTTGTATTGGAGGTGCTCTAAATCTAGGGTTAGGGTTCATAGCTAGGGCAAGAGAGAGAGTTTTAGCTATTTTTTATGTAAATTCATAGTAAATTGTATCTTGCTCGGATTATAGAAAATAAATACTTTTTAGAATTCTTGTGAGTAGATCTATGTAATAGAATACTTAGGGTTTATAAATTAATTTAGTAGTTAATATTTTGTTAATTAGGGTTAGTTATTATTGTCTATACTTAGGGTTTGTTAAATAGGGTTAGTTATTATTTCATGTAGCTTAGGTTTTTCAATAATTTTTGTTAGTAATTGATGGTTTATTATTTAGGGTTAGATATTTCATGTACTTAGAGTTAGTTTAATTAATTTAGTTAGTAATTAATGGCTTATTAATTAGGGTTAGTTAGTATTTCATGTACTTAGGGTTTGTTAATTAGGGTTTGTTATTTTTGCTTATACTTAGGGTTTGTTAATCAAGATGCCATCTCCGTTTAATTAATTCTTATAATTATAAAAATGAGTTTAAATAATTATTTAAATTTTTTATTTTGTAAATTCTGTAAGAGATAGGTTTTCATATCTATTTAATTGATGGAGGATAGAATCTTAGTTATGAGGGATTATTTTCGTTTTGTTTTAAGAGTGACATACAATATTTTCCTAACTACAGATAAATATGGAGAGGTCATTATGGATGTACAACTTATCAAGATTAGACCCATCTTATGTAGTGGAGGTCCAAAAATTTATTGATGCCGTGAAGATACATGCTCAGAGAACAAAGGCGAAGCACATATGTTGTCCATGCGCAGACTGTAAAAATATTGTGGTATTTGACAATGTGGAAGCAATCACTTCTCATCTGGTTTGCAGAGGATTTGTGGAGGACTACTTGATTTGGACAAAACATGGTGAGGGTAGTTCTACACCTTATATGCGGACAACTGACAACACTGCAAGTAACATCAATGTGGAGGGTCCAATGCCATATCTCAATGAATGTGATGCTATGCCAGATATCAATGAAACCCATCATGTTATGCCAGATGTCAATCAAACTCATAATTCTACGTCCGATGTTAATGAAACTTAGCATGTTAACACTGATGCCATTGAAGATGCAGATTTCTTAGAGGCAATAATGAACCGTTGTGCGGATCCATCAATATTCTTCATGAACCGAATGGAAGCCTTGAAGAAGGCAGCAGAAGAGCCTTTGTACGACGAGTCGAAAGGTTGTACCAAAGAGTGGTCGACACTACGGGCTGTTCTTTAGTTTTTGACGATTAAGGCTAGATATGGTTGGTCCGATGCTAGTTTCAATGATTTATTGCGTGTACTTGGAGACCTTCTTCCTAAGGAGAACAGAGTGCCTGCTAACACGTACTATGCAAAGAAGCTAGTCAGTCCACTTACGATGGGTGTTGAGAAGATCCACGCATATAGAAATCATTGTATCCTATATCGGGGTGATCAGTATAAAGACTTAGACAGTTGTCCAAACTGCGGTGCTAGTAGGTACAAGACGAATAAAGATTATCAAGAGGAAGGGAAAGCAGCCTATGTTTCTTTAGGGAGGAAGCGAAAGAAGACGCAAACAAAGACTCAACAAGACAAACGTTCAAAGCCCACTAGCAATATCGAAGTGGACTATTATGCGTTGAGAAGAATTCCTGCATTAGTGATATGGTATCTCCCTGTGGTTGATCGTTTGAGGTGTTTGTTTGCAAACCCTGATGATGCGGAACTTATGACTTGGCATGCTTCTGATGAAAGGAAAGATGATGGAAAGTTACGACATCCAGCCGATGCAAAGCAATGGCAAGAATTCGATAAGAAATATCCAGACTTTGCTGAGGACCCACGAAATGTAAGGTTTGCTCTGAGCACTGATGGAATGAATCCATTTGCCGAGAGGAGCAGCACGCACAGCACATGGCCAGTGATCATGACAATATACAATCTTCCTTCATGGTTGAGTCAAAAAAGAAAATATCTTTTGCTAACCATTCTTATTTCTGGACCTACACAACCTGGAGTTGATATGGATGTATTTCTAGAGCCCTTAATGCAAGAGATGAAAATACTATGGGAAGTGGGTGTCAAATGATCGATGCGTTCCGCAAAGAGACATTCACACTGAGAGCAATTATTATTGTCACAATTAATGATTATCCTGTTCTCTTCTCATTATCAGGCCAGTTCAAGGGAAAGGTTGGTTGTGTAGAGTGCATAGATGGAACATGGCACGTGTCTCTTCCTTCATGTAACAAGATAGTGTACATGAGGCATAGGAGGTGGCTACCGGCAGGCCATAAGTACCGCTTACAAAAGATGAATAAGTACTTTGACAATACGGATGAATCAAAATCTACTGCTCCATCAGGTTATAGTAAAGGGCACAGAGTGTATAAGATAGCTGAGAATGTCAAGTTTGTGTTTGGAAAAAAGACCAAAGATGGGAAACCAAGAAAGGTT
The DNA here is from genome assembly GCA_022036555.1 of Microstegium vimineum. NCBI lineage: Eukaryota > Viridiplantae > Streptophyta > Magnoliopsida > Poales > Poaceae > Microstegium > Microstegium vimineum. The sequence goes on from CM039134.1 coordinate 28,706,976, forward strand.
GTGAAGGCAAATGAGGGGGACACATTTAAGAATAAGTCTATTTTCTTTAAGTACTTATCGTACTGGAAAGACTTAGACGTACGACATGCGATCGCTGGTATGCATGTTCAGAAGAATGTGTTTGACAGCGTAGTTGGAACTTTGCTAGACATAAAGAGCAAGACAAAGGAAGGTCTCAATTCACGTTTGGACATGCAACATTTAAAGATCAGAAAAGAACTTCACCCTGTACTCCTAGAGAATGGGAAGTACCATCTACCGGCAGCAAGCTATAACTTGAACAGAGATGAGAAACATGCAATGTGTGTGTGGTTGAAGAATTTAAAAGTTCCATCTGGTTTCTGCTCCAACATAAGGAGTCTTGTTTCGATGAAAGACCTTACACTCACCAACTATAACTCACATGATTGTCATGTAATGCTGACCACTTTTCTTCCTATTGCCATCAGGGCTATAAATCCAGTGTTTTTAAAGATGGCAATCACACGGTTGTGCTACTTCTTCAATAAGATATCTGAGAAGGTAATTATCCGTGATGAGTTAGAGTCCCTATAGAAATTTGTTGCAGAGACATTGAGCCAGTTGGAGATGTGCTTTCCCTCATCGTTCTTTGATATCATGGTACACCTTATTGTTCATTTGGTGCCTCAAATTGAGGCATTGGGCCCCATGTATTTCCATGAAATGTGGACGTATGAGCATTTCATGTCAATATTGAATGGCTATATGGCAAATCGTGCTCATCCGGAGGGTTCCATGATAGAGGCATACACTACAGAAGAGTCCATTGAGTCTGGAGGACCATTATGTAATAATCTCCTAAAAGACCAGGTATCAATTGGTTTGCCTCAGTTGCGACATGAGGGGAGGCTTGGTGGACGAGAGAGGATGGGACGAAAATCATTCATCCCACCAGATTACAACATAGTCCTAGAGGTACACTACAGCATACTACAACAACTCATAATAATGGATCCATTCACCAAGCAGCACATGAAAGAGCTTCGTGAGAAGAATCTAGGATGCACAAATGATTGGGTACACAAGGAACACAAGCGTCGGTTCACCGCATGGCTAAAGAATTTGGACATGACAGATGAATCAGAAACCATCAAGATTTTAGCATCTGGACCATCAAGCCAGGTCATATCATGGCAGAGCTATGACATTAGTGGCTTCACATTTTCCACCAGTTTTAGGGACACCAAGCGCATGGCCCAGAACAGTGGCGTTCGATGTGAGGCTGTAGATGATACAACTGGTGAAGAAACTACATATTTTGGATTCATTGATGACATATTGGAGGTTGAATATGGTCCACGCCTGCAGATTCCAGTGTTCTGATGTCGATGGGTTCAAGATAAACATGTCACTGTGGATAACTACGGCCAAAGAGTTCTTGATCTAAGTAAAGTAGGTTACAAAGATGATCCGTGGATCCTTACTAACCGTGCCGCACAGGTGTTCTATGTGGAACAAATTCTATCTACGAATGAAAAGAAAAGTACCCAAAAGCCAAAGCACGTAGCAATCCCTGGAAAGCAACAAATTGTAGGAGTTGATGGTGTAATGGATTTAGAGGATGTTAATCAGTTCAACGAGATGTCTCTTTTTACAAACTTTGAAGAAAAGATAAAAAAATATGGAGAAAAGTATCCCGCAAACCTCTTTGCCCTGGGTGCGCCATGATGGACAAGGAAGGACTGTAGCACGCTAGATTGTTTATCATGTAACTAATTAATGTACCACTTATCATTTGTACCTAATGCTACTCTTTCTTATTAAGCAGATATTTACATTTCCCTTTGTTGTATACCTTTGAACTATGATATTATTTTCTAACTTAATTAAACAAATATTATTTACTAACCTCTTTGGATTCTATATTATTTACTAACTCTAGGTATATGAAATATTAACTAACCCTATTAAACAAGCCTTTAATTACTAACTAAACTAAATAAAGGGAATAAATGACCTTTAATTACTTACTAAGTTAACTAACAAACCTATTATTAATAAACACTAACTAAATTAACTAATTACTAAATAAACTAACTAAATTAACTAACTAAATTAACTAATTACTAAATAAACAAGCCTTTAATTAAGTACATGAAATAATAACTAACCCTAATAACTAACTAATAAACACTAACTAAATTAATCCACTAACCCTAATTAACATACTATTAATTACTAACTAAACCAAATAAAGGGAATAAACTAATTACTAACTAAATTAACTAATTACTAAACTAACTAAATTAACCTAATACATAAACTAACTAAATCAACTAACAATAACTAAATTAACTAACTAATTTAACTAATTACTAAATAAACTAACTAAATTAACTAACTGAAAATGGAAAAAACATTAGTACAGGCGGCTGTCAACGAGGACCGCCTGTACTAATGTATTAGTACAGGCGGGCGTCATTGACCGTCGCTTGTACTAATACATTAGTACAGGCGGGCCATATTGACCACCGCCTGTACTAATGTTTTCACAGGCGGTGGTCAATATGGCCCGCCTGTACTAATGTCATCTAATATAAATTACCGCGCGCGGTTGCCGAAAATTTCTAAGTCACCGGAGGCGCGATTTTTGAAACCCGACGCCGTCAGGCTGCCGAATTCCGCCATCGCTGCTCCACCGCCGCCGCTGGGTCACCGTCTGCCTACGCGCCGCTGCTCCAACACGTCCGCCACTGCTCCACCGCCGCCGTTGCTCCACCGCCTACGCGCCGCCGCCATTGCCGCCGCCAGCAGCCGAGCCGCTCCACCGCCGAGACGTGGGTTCCGCCACCACCGCCACCACCGAGCTGCACCACCATCACCGCGCGCCGAGCCCCGCTCCGAGAGCTCCACCACCGGCACCGCCGCCGAGAGGTGCTTTTTTTTAATTTGTTAATTTCATTTTTTAGTAATTAGTTTATTAGTTAGTTTTTTTAATTAGTTAATTTAGTTAGTTCTTAATTAGTTAATTTAATTAGTTTAGTTTAGTTAATTTTGTTAGTTAATTTAGTTTTTTTAATTAGTTAATTTAGTTAGTTTTTAATTAGTTAATTTAATTAGTTTAGTTTATTAGTTAGTTTAGTTAATTTTGTTAGTTAATTTAGTTTTTTTAATTAGTTTTTTTTAATTAGTTAATTTAGTTAGTTTTTAATTAGTTAATTTAATTAGTTTAGTTTATTAGTTAGTTTAGTTAATTTAGTTTTTTTAATTAGTTTTTTTTAATTAGTTAATTTAGTTAGTTTCTAATTAGTTAATTTAATTAGTTTAGTTTATTAGTTAGTTTAGTTAATTTTGTTAGTTAATTTAGTTGTTTTAATTAGTTTTTTTAATTAGTTAATTTAGTTAGTTTTTAATTAGTTAATTTAATTAGTTTAGTTTATTAGTTAGTTTAGTTAATTTTGTTAGTTAATTTAGTAATTAGTTAATTTAGTTAGTTAATTTAGTTAGTTAATTTAGTAATTTAGTTAGTTTAGTTAATACTTATATTTCATGCATAATTAGAGTTAGTTTAGTTAGTTAATTTAGTTAGTTTAGTTAATCTTGTTAGTTAATTTAGTAATTAGTTAATTTAGTTAGTTTAGTTTATTAGTTAGTTTAGTTAATACTTATATTTCATGCATAATTAGAGTTAGTTTAGTTAGTTAGTTTAGTTAGTTAGTTTACTTAGTTATTTTAGTTAGTTTACTTAGTTAATTTAGTTAGTTAATTTAGTTAGTTAATTTAGGGTTAATACTTTTTTAAGTTAGTGTTTTTTCCATGTTAATACTTATATTTCATGCATAATTAGAGTTAGTTTACTTAGTTAATTTAGTGTACATCCATTTTTATACTTATATTTCATGCAGATGAGTACTCCATCAAATGTTGAGCAGGCCGATGCCCAGGTAGGTACACCTGGATCTGACTCCTCTGGATCCGAACCTTATAGGAGCCCGAGCGTATCACCACGTGAATCTCCTAGAGCTAAGAAGGCCCGTCTTGAGTTGGAACGTGACCCTAATTACGAGCCTGAAGCTCAGCCAAATGATGATGAGGTATATATGCTCGTAGATTGTCTATAAGAGAATAATGCATGTGTATGTATGTACCTAACAATTGAATTGATAGGAGGTGTTCTCTCAAGTTGTTGCCGAAATGGAGGTAGAGTCACAAGATGTTCATAAGGACACAGCGCCTCAAACGACCGAGACCTCCTCCGAGCGAAGAAGTACACAGAAAAAGAGTGATCGAGCACGAGGAGATAGAGGAAGGAATAGATTTCCAGAAAAAGTTTATAAGATTACAGAGATTAGCCCGAGCGGAGAGCCCTTAGCACCTCTAGAGGCGCTACCCAAATTTAGGGCCGCCATTGGATGGTTAGTAAAGAAAGAATTTGATATCACCTGAAGTGATTGGAGTATGGTGCCTGAAGTAAAGAGGACAAATTGTTGGACTCGATTGTGCACTAAGTTTATTTTACCGGAGGGAACAGAAGGTTTGGTCAAGGGTCATGTCATGAAGTAGTTAGCAATATCGTTCCGGAGCTATAGGTACGATATGAATAAAAAGTGGCTGCAGAAGGGGCGGGACCCAACGAAGCGGTACCCTATCACAGCAGAACAGTGGGCACGTTTTAGTGTCATAAAAAACTCCGACGAGTCCAAGGCTAAGAGCCAAGCCGCCTCGGCACTTGCGAAGAAGAACAAGTACCACCACCACCTCAGCACTGGCGGATACAAGACCAAGATTCCTAAATGGAGGGCAGAAGACGAAGCAAAGAGGAGAGAGGGCAAGTTGGCATTGACAGATATAGTGCCAGAACGAAGTGCGAATTGGCTTCGCGCTCGGAAGGCAAACACTGAGAGCGATGAGATCTCCTGTCCCGATGAGATCAAGCCAGTTGCCGAGAAGGTTTTGGAAGCAACAAACCTGGAAAAGACAGGTGCCTTCAAGTCACAGAGGGAGAGGGACAACCTTTCCCTTGCTCTAGGTAACCCCGAGCATCCAGGTCGTGTACGGGGCGTCTCATCCAGAACCACCTGGAAAGAAGGGTTTGGTGAAGAGTGGAAAGACATGTATAAGAAAAGAGAATGACATAAGGAGCAATTGAAGGATTATTTTGAGCAGCAGGCTGCCAAAAATATTAGGGATTTGATGGAAGACTTCGTTAAAAACCCTGATCCTGAAGTGATGAAGCGGTTGGCGGGAGCAGTGTCTGCTCAACAGATGACATCACAAGCTCCTTCATATATGCAGCATGTCCCAGGCCCAGCTCAACCCTTGGGTAGCCAGGAGACGGCCACACAATCTATGCCCTTTCAAAGCAGTATAGCGTCAACATCAAATAAGGACCATTATCCAGTTGACGATATTGATAAACCTTGGCCTTGCTCATTGTTAATTGGATATGGCCTTAGGAATCAACATACAAAGCAAGTGGCCACAGGCAATGCCATCCCTGGACGTATGTTCCATGGTGTCGAGATGCAAGATACATACTGCAGGGTGGAAGTGTTGACGGTCGAGAGTGCATATGAAGACGACTTCATTGACATCCCGACCTCTGAGGGTATAGAGAAGATTGGACAAGCAATCAAGAACTTCATACAATGGCCGAGACGGTACGTAAGGTTGATTGATCCACCAACGGCACCCTCTCCACAAGTCCATCACGCATCCCAAGAGGTCGAAACAAGTCAACAGCCAGCATCGCCAATGCATGCCCCAGCATCCCCGTATATTTATGAGCCACCGTCGTCATCCCCAATACATAATATGTCATTCTCGCTGGATGAGCTCGAGGGGCTGACCACGAACATGCCTGAGCAGCAGACTCCGCCAGCCAAGAAGGACACAACACCAGAGAAGGAGGTAGAGCAAACTCCCCCACCACCACCAAAGCATAAGGAAGCAGAGCAAACTCCCCCACAAGCACCGGCCTCCAAGAAGGCAAAGAAATTTCCAATTCCAAAATTGGTTTCTCCCTAGGAGCCAAAAAAGGGGAAAGCAACAGGCACAGTTCTATTTCTGAAAGGGATTGGAAAGCAGCGGACGACACGAGTCATTGAGCTCGAACCGCCACAGAATAAGGAAGCCGCCGGCCAAGCAACTGAAGTCGTGCCACCAACAAAGGAAGCCCCAAGTGACGATGTTCATGTCAAACCGCCGTCAAATACACCATTGACCCTTAAGGATATAAGAAAGCCAACGGTTGATGATTATGTCAATGTCCCCAGTAACTACGTGCCCGGAAGGCTATGCTGCAATGGACGGTGCTTGAAAATGGTCCATGGACGATAAAAAGGTTTCATGACTGGTACATGAGAGCAGTGAATGCTGGCCTGCATGCAGTTAGTGTTAACATACCAGCAAACGTGTTTGCTACTGGCAAGGATAGAAGCGAGGCATTTGTTATCTTCGAGGACATGCACCTGCTGTTGAACTATAGAAAACTTGATGTCCAACTCATTACAATCTGGTGCCTGTAAGTATCACTCATGCACACATATTGTTATTATTAAATTTGGAATGTGATAAACTCTAATATGTGGATGTTGTATGTAGTTTGCAAGACCACGAGCAGAGATCGTTAACTACAGGCACGATGGTCGGTTACCTGAGTCCAATCAGGTTACAAGAAAATATGCACAAATTTGTACTTATAAATGAAGATAGAGCAAAGATAGAGAAAGATAAAACACCAGAACAAGTTGCAGAAGCTGTAAAGGAATTGCAACGAAAATACGAGGACACATATGCCCTCTATCTCGGTAGAGCAATGCTGAGATATAAGTACATGGATTTTATATTGGCACCCTACAACTTTGGGTAAGCGTGACCTCGTATACGTACTTCAAATTATCGTGTTAACAACCCTAAGTACATATGTCGCTCACTCGTTTATTCGTGCAGTGACCATTGGATTGTTTTTTATATATATCCATTCGAAGGGAAGGTGCTTGTCCTAGACTCCTTACACTGTCCTCCTCAGTCGTATCAAACATTCCTGATTCATTTAGAAAGGTGAGCCAACATGCAACCGCATCCGTACTTATATGAATTAGAGTTTCTAAATAACTATAGTGTTTTATATTCGATATCTACAGGGCATGGCAGTTTTATAAGAAGCAAAAAGGACCGGTCGACGCCGCCCGCTCAGATCCTAGTGTGCCATTGACGATACAACACCATTATCCGGTAAGTTGTCCGAACACATATCATCATATAAATAATACACAAGGCATGACAATTTTAGTTTAATCTTTTGCTCATTAATTACATAGTGCCACAAGCAACCACCTGGATCGGTCTACTGTGGATACTATGTGTGTGAGTTCATAAGGCAGCGGGGACGATACGTCAAGGACAAAAATATGGTAAAAAATATCTATGTATGAAGTTTTCTCATTAAAGTTGGAAATATTAATATTGGACATGTGTCAATGATGCTTTTAAACTTTGTTTCCAGCCGAGAAGCAAAGGAAAGGACGTGTCATTCACTCCAAAAACTATGGAAAATATAGTAGCAGACTTGTGCGGTTTTATTATGAGAGAAATAATTCCAAGTACTAGAGCATATTTTGATGAAGCCGGTGATTTAGCAAGTGAAGGATTTAGAGCGCTGACAGACCTAGCAGGTCTAAACTTGAAACGAAATGACATGTAAACACCAAATTGTTGAACTCATAACTTGAAATGACGTGTATTATATGTAATTTTATGCTTGATGTTTGATTTCGTGTGGACACATCTGTAATATTTATATGTGTTGTATGTATGATGCAATTTTATGGTTCATGTTTGCATATCTTTTTTATATATATATATATATATATATATATATATATATAATGTGACAAATATAGTACAGTGTGGAGTGGAGGCAAATATTAAAATTTGAAATAAAAAAAAATAATTACACAGGCGGCACACAGAGTGAGCCGCGACTGACAAAGTGAGCCGCCTATGTAAATAACTATTTACACAGACGGCAGACAAAGTGAGCCGCCTGTACTGTGGGCCGATTAGTACTGACCCCAGTACAGACGGTGGACTTGGCCGCCTATACTAATGCCTCTACCACCGCCTCTAAAAATGTTTTTTTGTACTAGTGCCTTAAGTATGATTAAGGGGGAGGAACAGACTCTAAAGATGATTAACGGGAGGAACCCGTGGTTCCACCCAAGCACAGTAAAAATTCTCTCCCTCTCTATTATATATATATATAAATTAAATGTGCGCTAGCTAGCTGCTACTCCGATCCTGGCTAGGTGCGTCATCCCCTTGCTATGCGTGCGTTAAATACATATATATAAAGGCTTGCTGCTGGCTTAAGCTACTTGGACACATTATTATTGGCTTTATCTGCTTTGTTTCCGGCCGAATTCCGATTGGCATCATATCAGACTATGAGGAAGAGAGGGTCGACGATGGGGGTTGTTGCCAAACCCTGCAGCAGGCGGCTTCTCCTCCTCGTCGTTGCTGTACTCGTCGTCCTCATAGGAAGCTGCTGCTGCGCCGTCGCCGGCGCCGAGGCGGCCGACGATGCTGAAGACCAGAAGCTGAGCAGCACAGCTGGTGGCAGCCGGAGGAGGAGGAGGCGGAGCAGGAGGCGGGCCGACGCGGTGACGCCCGCGCCCCTCATGGTGCCCTCACCATCCTCAAGTCCGCCGTCGACTCGGGAGCCGGTATGTATACATGCATGCATGCTTCTACTTCTTCAATTCCTTCCTTCTCGATCATCCTCAGTCATGGACAGTCGTAGTGCAGTAGTAGTATGTATAACACTCTAGGCTATAGCTAAACGATCTGCGACATGCACAGCAAGTAGTAGTATGTCACAGTTGCATGCGACTTGCGATCGATCTCGGTTCCTTTTTGTCGTCGAGTCCGGCCTGTGGCGGCGGATTAATTTAATTTGTTCACGGATCGGAACACCAGCAGCATCAGCATGCACGAGATAGACAGAGGACCTTTAGCTGGCTTTTGCTGCTGCCGCTGTCCGTATATGGATCATTCATCCGTGATATCGGTGATGATCCTTCCGGGCCGTGACTGCCACGCCATGCATGCAGTGGGTGCGGCCGTCCCTGCATATGCATGCGCGCCTGCCATTTCGGTAGTGCGGTCGGCGCGTGGACGATATGATACGGCCGGATCGCGCACGCGCGTGTGCTTCCAAAAAAAAAGGCGTCGGGTTGCCCTGCTGGCACACCTGTACGTCATTTCACACCCCTATCGATCCTCACGGGCGCTTGTACGTGTTGTCATCACTAGCTAGCCTGGTGAGCACTGAGCAGAAGGAAATGCCGGTTTGACCCGCAGAACCAGGCCCCGATGTAAGGAATGAAAGCCTATCTCATTTTGTCCACTTCTCCTATATCTTACCTGCATCATCGTACTGTTCAGAGAATATGTAATTTTGTTATTATTTGGTTATACAGAAAAAATATTTAATTATTTATGTCGTGAATTGCCTTTTAAATTATAACTAGCAAATGAATTCATACATTGTAATGCGAGAAAAAAATCAAACGTTAATGAAAATCACATAGTACATGAGTACTTATTGTATATTTATTCATATTTTACGTTTTCTCTATACGTGTTTTTTTTTAGAATTTCGAATCAGAGTAATCCGTGAGAGTCTATTGCTATGTATTTTTATTATTTCTATTTTTTTTCTCTATAATATATGCCATTTTTCTACTCTCTTCGTTCTAAATTATAGTTTATTTGACTTTTTTAACCTTAAGTTTGGCCACTCATCTTATTTAATTTTTATTGCGTAAAATATCACTTCTTTTGTTGTGGCTTACTTATTTAATAAATAGTATATAAGAATGACTTAAATTTGACTATGTTTGCACATTTTTTAATATGACGAGTAGTTAAACTTGGGGTCAGAAAAGTCAAATGAATTATAATTTGATATGGAGGGAGTACAAACTAGAGGAGTCTGTGAAGGAGTCCATTGCTGTTCCTTTTTTTATTTCTATTCTTTTTCCCAATATGCTCCATTGATTTTTTTTCCTATTTCTTCCTGTGCGTCTCATGAAACAGAGAGATTCGAGTCCGTAACTATTCATCTTTATTTTACATATATCTCTTTTTTCCTTTGTAAACTTTGATCTTGTTGGTTGTCTAGTTTAGTTTTATATCTGCTATCCGAAATATGATTACTAGAAAGCTATTTTTTTAAAAAAATAAATCGGCTACAAAAAATATAATATATTTATATCTTTCATCACGAGCCATGTTGAAATATGATACATATGAAAAGTCAGTTGTTTCTGAGTCCAGATCACATACACGATCCAATAGACTTTAGAATCAGACTCCAGATCATGTTAGACAAGAGTTATTCAAATTTGTATGAGCACGAGATATATATATATATATTATATATATATATAAGTCCATTCGTGAAGAAACTTTCTACTATCGGGTAGTTAGAATAAAGACGGATTAAAAAATGGATGGACAAAAAAAATACCTAAAATTTTGCCTCTTTATTATTAGAGAAGAGATATAGATATAGGTATATATTAGTTAATTATATAATATTATTGCCTTGGAATATAGCAATTCTCTAATTTATCCCTATCCATCGGCCAAACTAGACTTGGTGCTCAAACAATGGCCACCAGATCGAGAACACGTACAACGGTACAAGCATCAGTGAAGAAGCTAGAGGCCATGGGCCCATGCTAGCTCCATGAACATGCATTTGTAAATGTTTTATAGTTATAAGAAAGTTAGTAGACAAAAGATGATTTAGTTTGGCCTAGCTGGCCCATCTTTTAGAAAGGTGGCAAAATCTTTGCCGGATTGTTATTTGGCGAGGAGAGGAAGCAAAACAAGCCAAAGAGAATAATTACCACAGGTTTACATGGAGTCTAAGCTCCCAACGACTGGCACATAAAGGCCGTGTCTGTGTCTCAACATACTACTCGCCTGAAGCCCTGAACTGACAAATAAAATTTTTAGTCTACTGAAAGAGCCTGGCCTCCTCTAACAAATAACTCTTACTAATTGGTCCCCTTCACAAATATAATGATATACCTCCGTCCTTAACAAGCATATTTCAATGGCCAACACTTGTTTTTTTTTTTTATCTTTCTCCTTTTCTCTGTCATCTTCAAACAAGCGCCATGTTTTCCGCTACTACTGTCTGGGAGTAACGGCCGGTGTGTGCATGCTATCTGTTTCGGGGCAGTGTGCATGGACGGATCACCGCCTGCTTACCACCTGCACCCTGGCTCCGGGGCAGGGAACAATAGCTGGATCGTCAACCTGGAGGTACGGTCAGTCATCAATCTATCATCAATTAATTACTAACTCCTCCGATTGTACTAATTCGTGATCGATCGATCGATCGATGCCTGATTGCTCATCAGATCAAATGATCGATGGTCATAAACGCAACTGCCTGATGATATATATGTATACTACTGCGTGCATGGTAGGGAGGCGGTTGGTGCAATAACGTGAGGGCGTGCCAGTTCCGCAAGGCCAGCCGCCGCGGCTCGTCGGACCACATGGAGACGGAGATCCCCTTCGGCGGCATCATGAGCAGCAGCCCTGTCGACAACCCTGGTAGCTAGCCTTCGTCGTCACTAGTCACTACTCACTACTAGCCTTATTCGTCGTCGTCGTCTTACCTTCAATATATATATGTATATAATCCCTCTCTCACATGCATATGCATGCACACATCATTTACAGATTTCTACAACTGGAACCGGGTGAAGATCCGCTACTGCGACGGCGCGTCCTTCGCCGGCGAAGGCTTCGACAAGGCACAACACGCATGCACATTCGATCTGTTCCTATCTATCTATACATATATCTGTCGATCTTGGTCATTGGTCAAACGATTAGTTGTGGGGGTACGTAATTGATTTAATTTGATCAAACGATCTGTATATTGCAGGAGAATGGGTTTTACTTCCGCGGGCAGCGCATCTGGTACGCCACCGTCCGGCACCTCCTCTCCATCGGGATGGCCTCCGCAGACCAGGCGCTGCTCACCGGCTGCTCCGCCGGCGGCCTGGCCGTCATACTGCACTGCGACCAGTTCCAGCAGGCCTTCTTCTCTCGGTCGTTCAACGCCGGCGCCAGCACCGCCACCACCGTGAAGTGCCTTGCCGACGCCGGCCTCTTCCTCGACGCGTACGTTTTATAGTTTTTATTAAACTGTTGCTCCTCCATCTGCCGGTGCTTCGTTCATCTTGACTTGAGCATGCATGCATGCATGCATGCAACGCAGCTCCGATGTCTCCGGCGGGCGCAGCCTTCGGTCCTACTATTCCGACATCGTGGCCATGCAGGGCGTGGGTCCCAACCTGCCGCCGGCCTGCACTGCCCGTCTCGACACCACCTCGGTGCGTCGCCTTGTTCCTTGCAATTCCAGTAGCAAAATGCAGTGCAGTGCAGAATGTGGAACTGAACGGCAATAATGGCAATGCAGTGCTTCTTCCCTCAGAACGTAATCGATGGCATCAACACCCCAATCTTCCTGCTAAACGCAGCATACGACGCCTGGCAGGTAACTAAATAATACTCCTAACTTGCATCATCGATCAACACCCCAATCTTCCATTCATAATCGACCTATATATCGACGACGACGTACGACCAGATACAGGAGAGCCTAGCACCCAACGGAGCTGACCCCAGCGGAGCCTGGCGAGCCTGCAAGTCCAACCACTCTGCCTGCGATGCATCCCAGATGAAATTCCTGCAAGGTTAATTAATTCAGTTAATGCACATTATTCTTCATAATTAGCCCAAAGCCGGCCCTCATCGAGGACCAAACAAGTGCATGCAGATTTCAGGGACCAGATGGTAGCATCCGTCGACAACGGCGGCCGCTTCGCCGGTTCCAGGAGCAACGGGCTCTTCATCAACTCCTGCTTCGCGCACTGCCAGTCCGAGCTTCCGGCGACCTGGAGCGACGTGGCAGGTGCAGCTGCCTCCCCGTCCATTCAAAGCAGGGTAACTAACCACGACACCATCGCATCCACACTCATATAAAAGAAAAAAGTTTGCACACGGGCCGGGGCCGGGTTTGAGCTTTGCTGTTTGTACAGGGGATTGCCAAGTCAGTGGGCGACTGGTACTTTGGTCGAGCTCAAGTGAAGGCGATCGACTGCCCCTACCCCTGCGATGGAACATGCCGCAACATCATATGACAATTGGTTTTGTACATTACATCACATCAATTTGTGAACACACATCGAGAAAGCAAATGGGTGCAGCCATTAAGATTAAATGAACGATAATTAAGAAAGAGTAAAAAATGAACTGTATGTTCTTGTATAGACTCGGCTTATAAGTGACAGTTAAACTTTGTTAAGTGAATCATATGTCTCCCCACCACCACAAAAAAAAAACTAGCATGCTCGTCTTTCTGAGCCCCCTCCCCGCGTGTACTGTGCAACACTAACCCTTATAACTTGATGACTTATTGAGTGCACCACTACTCACTACGGGAGAACGATTCTTCGCCGAGTGCCTGGGGCTTTGCCGAGTGCTGAAAATCGGGCACTCGGCAAAGAGCTGCCTTTGTCGAGTGTTGGAACCCAGGCACTCGGTGAAGAACCAACACTCGGCGAAGAGGGCTTTACCGAGTGCCGCAGAATTCATATCACTCGGCAAAGAGCGGCACTCGGCAAAGAGGTCTCTTTGTCGAGTGCAACACTCAGTGAAGAATTACCCCCGGCAAAAAAAAATATCTCCCTAACGGCCGAACCAACCTCGCCGTCAAATTTTTTTAAAAAATTGCCGAGCGCTGAGTTTGGCACTCGGCAAAGAGCTGCCTTTGCCGAGTGCCAGCATAATGCACTCGGCAAAGATGCCTCTTTGCCTAGTGCCGTCCGCGGCACTCGACAAAGAATTTCTTTTTTTTTTTGTATTTTTTGACCCAATATTTTTTTGAAGACTTCCCACAATATTTAAAATTACATGTTCAAATTTGAGCCAATTTTGATTTTTTTGCTATGTATAGTTTTTTTTCTTTGTATATTTTCGAATATTTCAAATTTGAACTGTAGGTACATGAAAAACTGAAATTTCATCGTTCAAAAAATGATACTCATGATACTTGGTGTATGTTGAGGCCGTATCCAGAAACCCACATGAAATTTCAAACATCTTGTAGAGATAATCGCGGGAAAAGTGTTTTAAAATTATATAAAATCCGAACAAAGTCCGAAAATCACGAAACTTGTCTGGATGTCATGTTATTGCATGTGAAGGCTATGGTAAAAAATTGATAATGTTTCGAAGAAGTTGCGACATCGCATGCTTAAAACCTAGACATCTGGACATGTACTCGCATATGATAACATGTCTAGATGTCTAGATTTTAGGTATCCAACATCGCAACTTACTTGAAACATTCTTAATTTTTTTACCACAACCTCTACATGTGATGACATGATGCCCAGACAAATTTTGTGATTTTTGGACTTCGTTCGGATTTTATATAATTAAAAAACACTTTCCCGCAATTACCTCGTCATGTTACCTCTACAAGATGTTTAAAATTTGATGTGAGTTTCTGGATACGGCCTCAACATACACCAAATATCATGAATATATTTTTTTGAACGACCGAGTTTCATTATTTCATGTAACTGCATTTCAAATTTGAAATATTCAAAAAAATACAATGAAAATAAAAAAACCAAATATAGCAAAAAAATTCAAAATTATCCCAAATTTGAACATGTAGTTTTAAATAATTTCATAAGGCTGCACAAAAAAAACTGGGCCACAATTAAAAAAATAAATAAAAGGTTTGCCGTGTGGCCTTTGCCGAGTGCCTGATCCAGGGCACTCGGCAAAGAAATTTTAGGTTTGGCCCCCCATATGGGCCAACCGGCCGGCCCATCGGGCCACCGCGCCCCAACCCCGTCCGCCGGCGAGCCAGCGCCCTCGCCCCCGTCCCCGCCCCATCTTCCGCCGCCGCCCCCACCCCCACTCCTCCCCCGCCGCCACCCCCACTCCCACCCCTGCCCGAGCCGCCGGATCTGCCCGAGCCCCGACACCGCCCCACCCGAGCCCAGGCGCCCCCTCCCCCACCCCATCCCCCGCCCAGCCGGCCCCCTCCCGCCGGCGACGGACGGCTCAGCAGCAGATGGCGCGGCCCGCCGGCTCCGCGACGGGCGGCGCAGCGCTGGAAAGCGCAAGCTGCTGCGGGCTCCGCGGCGGGATGGACGACGCCACGGCGGAGAGCACGGGCTGCTACTGGCTCCGCGACGGACGGCGCAGCAGCGGATGACGCGGGCCGCCGCTGGCTCCACGACGGACGGCGCGGGCTGCTGCGGGCTCCGCGGCGGGATGGGACGCCATCACCAGCGACCGGCACGAGCTGCGCTGGCCCAACAACAACATCCCCACGAGGTCCGCCGCCGTGCTCTGCGCCGCCACCAGCGCCAGCTGCGACCACTCCGGCTGTCGCGGGGGCCTTCCTCTTGCTCTGCGCCGTCGTGGGCGTCCATAGTACCGTGCAAAATTCAGAAGATTAGAAGTGAGTAAGTTGAATGCAAATTTCCTATGCGTGGTTACTTATGTTGTTTTTCATAGCTCATGACATATAGGTGGGTTATTTTTTTTAGAGAAGAGATAGAATCCAGTGTCTATTATTGTCAATGGTGGTTAAAGTTTATCAAATTGATGGTCAACATTTTAAGTTTTTGAATTGTTTACGGTGGAGTTGTACCAAATGTGTACTTGTAGGCGCCTCATGCTTGTATCCAGAAAGTCATAGCCTACATATATATTTATATATGCTGTGACTGTGAGATAATATATACTCCCTCCATCCCAAATTGTAAGTCATTCCAAGAATCTTGAATAGTCAAAGCATCTCAAAATTGACCAAGAATTATAGACAAAACTATAAAGATTTATAACATCAAATAGATATACTATAAAAATATAATTGATAACGAATCTAATGATACTTATTTGACATCATAAATATTATTATATTGTTATATAAGTTTGGTCAAATTTAAGAAACTTTGACTCTCCAAAATTCTTGGAATGACTTACAATTTGGGATGGAGGGAGTAGTATGTATTCAATTGAAAACTAAAACTCCCAGCCTATTGGTAGTAGAGTATTTTTGTACGAAGTTTAGATATATACTACGTACCAGCAAGGAATTGGTTTGATCTTCTCTGCTTGTTTCCGCCCTTGTAACCTCTATACAGATGATGGTTTATCACTGATGAATTGTCACTGAAGTAGCATTTGCTGAACTCATTTTCCTCTGTGTTCTTAGATTTAAGTGCATGAATTTAGCCCACTTGATTTAAAAGTAATTGTATCGTTCCCTCTTACATTGCTAAGAATTGACGAGGCAATGTACAATGACCTACTTTTCTTTGGCCTTTTACCACAAAGGAGTTGTTAAAGGCAAATTTACTTGATGCAACCATATATATATATCTGGATTGTTCAGCTTGTTGTCTGCCTCCAGCAGGGGTGCAGAGGAATTGGGGCAACCTGGGACCAGCGTACAAACAAGAATCCTAATATTTGGAGCCAACGGACGAGCAAGAATCATAGCATTTGGGTAAATTTTGTAACAAACCCTTTTACAAAATTGGAAGATTGTATTAGGCCAGTCTCAATGGGGTTTTATCATAGTTTCATAGATATTAAATATGCTGATGTGACAACGTATTAATGAAGAGAGACAGTGAAAGTTTCATGGGAGCAGAGATAGTTTCATCCTCATGAAACTACTGTGCACTGTTTTCAAAATTTTGATGCGTTGGAAACTGGGACATGAAATCCCTATTGAGACTGGCGTTACTGTATCCAGCATAGTCATGCCCGTTTGTAGTCATGCCCGTTTGTATTTCCATTGGACTTGCTAACTTGTGGGTTGTAATATATTATGGATTTTGGACAAATTTGGTCATTTGTAATATATAAATGTGGATTGTGATATATTGCTGTTGAATTGTGGTTTCTGAGATATATATATATATAAATGGTTGTAATATATATATATATATACATTGTTGTTTACATGGAAAACCTAAAAACAAAAAAAAAGAATTTTTAGAGGTGGCTTTGTCGAGTGCAAGACAAAGACCATTTTTTTTAAAAATATAAAAAGCAGGCTTTGCCGAGTGGTAGGGCTTTGGCACTCGGCAAAGAAAAGAAAAAAGAAAAAAAAAGAAGACGGATGTTGACCGTCGCGGACGGCGTCAATTCTTTGCCGAGTGCCAGACGACACTCGGTAAAGCCTTTGCCGAGTGCCCGAAATTTGGCACTCGGCAAAGAAATCTTTGCCGGCTCCTGATTCGCCAGAGCCTCTACCGAGTGCTGCACTCGGCAAATCCTTCGCCGGCGGCACTCGGCGAAGAGGTGATCTGCTGTAGTGACTTAAGGTATCAACTATGATGTAAATGTCAAAGAGTGCTTAGTCTGGTTGGCTAAGTCACTCGAGCGGCACCCCATAGATCCTGAGTTCGATTCTCCGTGGGAGTAAATTTCAGCTGTGGTTTCCTGAATTTATTTCATGATTTAGCGGCGTAATTCTAAAACAAAAAACTATGATGTAAATACAAAGAGTGATAGCAGGGTTATACCAATATCGGGCAAGAGATGAGTGAATAAATTACAATATGACATCCAAATGATCCAAAAGGCCGAAGATAAGATGACTATGATTTTCTCTCAAGGTTCACTTGCTTGCGGGCAAGTTACATCCCGTTGTGTCGACCACACATTTGGTGGTTTGGTGGCTAATAGACGATCACAAGCCTGCGGGCAAGTTACATCTTGTTGTGTCGACCACATATTTGGTGGTTTGGTGGCTAATAGGCGATCACAAGCCTAACCCACAACTTAGGCACCACAAGAACCGACCCATAAGAGAGGGTAACTCAATGACACAAGTAATTTACTAGAGTTTCCCTTGAGCCCTTCGCTAAGGAGGGTACAAGTTCTCTCACATTCACCGAAGCTAGTAATGAACAATCTCCAACTCGTGTCGGACCTCCACCGCTGCTCCAAGTTGTTTAACAGTCGGCAAACACCAAGAGTAACAAGAAATTCGTAGCAAAATGATCTCCAAGTGCCACTACATGCAACTACACAAGGACAACCACATGGAATCACTCAATCTCACTTTAAATTGCACAATATAGCAAGGAGATGAGTAGTAGGGAGTATGCTCAGCTCTAAGGAGTGTCAAGTATGTTAAGAAGCCAAGAGAGCACTAGTAGACAACAGTCCTTTGAACCGATTGTAAATTTGGCTTTAGTCTCGGTATTTTTTGCGGCTGGAACTAAAGAAACCTTTAGCCCCGGTTGGTACCGATCGAAACTAAAGTCCCTTGCCCACCACCAGCCTTTTGCACGAGGGACCTTTAGTCCCGGTTGGTATTACCAACCGGTACTAACCAACCGGGATTGGAAGTGACCCTTTAGTCCCGGTTGGTAATACCAACCAGGATTAAAGAACCCATATATATGTACAAATAGTTGTTTTTATTGTGTGTTTTATTTTACATGTCATTTTTTATTTTATTGGCCTATAAATGACTTAATAGTTTTAATTGTTGTATTCAAAACAACCAATATAGATCTTAATGAATTCTAAAACCTTTGTAGTCAAAATTTCTCCAAATGAGGTCATTTAGTGTCTCATTTGACAAAGTTTGGCCATATGGAATTTTGATTTTTTTTAAAATGACACATTCACACCTATATTTGAAACTCAAAATGGATTCAAAATTTCAAATAGAAAATGTATACCAAGTTTGTTAAACTCATCAAGAACTACATTATTTATTTTGGTCAACTTTTCATTTGATAGAGTTTGGATAATTCAAATTTGCAATTTTTAATTTTTCATAGCTCAAAACCAGTTTTTGAGACCCTAGATGGTCTCAACTAGAGAAGTAATGAATACTAAGTTTGGTCAAATAATGAAGGTCTATATTTTCTATATTGGTCTTCCATTTGAGAAAGTGTTAGAAAAGTTTAGTTCTAAATTGACAAGTCTCTCATATAGTTTAATAAACTCTATGTGAGATTCATGATTTTGTGACTAATGTTTACTAACACTTCATTAGATGAAAATATGACCTACATAAAAAATATAGATCATGAGTTCTAAAACCTTTGTATTCAAAATGTCTCCAGATGAGGTCATTTAGTGTCTCATTTGACAAAGTTTGACCATAGCGGGAAATGAAATAACCGGTAGGCAACATTTTCATAGCGCGCCAAAAATACTTTTAGTCCTGGTTGGTATTACCTTTAGTAAAAAATATTAAAAGTAAACCTTTAGTCCCGGTTGATAATACGACCTTTAGTTCCGGCTGATGACACGAACCGGGACTAAAGGTAATTTAGTCCCGGTTCTTAGGACCAACCGAGACTAAAAGTACTGGCTAGTAGATATATAATTATGAGCAGGACTCCCTGTTCTTCTTCTCCAACCCATTGGCCTCGTTCTCCATGCCACCACCGCCTCCTCCTCCTCCGCGCCACACACCGCCTCCTCCGCGCCACCGCCGTCTCTTCCGCGCCACCCCCGCCACATCCGCGCCATCGCCGCCTCATCCGTGCGCGTCACAACCTCATCCGCGCCACCACCACCTCCTCCGCGCCACCGCCTCATCGGCGCCACCTCTGCCTCGTCCGCGCGCGCCACCTCCTCTTCGCGCTACCACCGCCTTGCCCGCGCCACCACCTCAAAGTCCTAGGTCCTGGAAACAAGAACAAATGCCAAAAACAAGAAAAAGAAAAAAAAAATAAAACTATCCTCTCATTTTAGATTATAATTTAATTAGGCTATGAAATATGTATATATGTCATTTTATATATTTAGGCAATTTAATATATTTTAGAATATGTCATAATATATGCTATGAAATATTGTTGACGCTAAGAATGACATACTTTTACACACTCAAAATACCGTCAACAACCTCGATTTCAAGGGTAGAATAACACTACATGAATATATTTATCACTAATAAGTTCCACATGTACTTGGATAGCCTTTGTTTGTAGGGAATGACATTTCAGGATAATCAGAGGTGTTGGAAGCTCCTTTTGTACATTAACCGATGTATGATTGAAGCCAAACTCAAGAACTTCTGTACCATGAGACTCCTGGCACGTCTAGGAGCTCCCACAAGGAAGCCTGGCTCCAAAGAAACCAAACTCAGGTCGACCGACCGTGGTTTGGACCCTTCTAGCAAACCAAGCTAGCACAATCCATGCCAAAGCCATTCCAACCCTTGGATGCAACTTGTGTTTTCATTCAACGAACCAGATCAAGAGCACAAGGATCCATGGGCCCACAACAGGAGAACTAGCGTGACAAACACCTCAGAAGAGTCAACCACACTCCATGACAAGTGGGACCACCTTCAAGAAGGAGGTGGTGGGCCTAAGACCCCTAGCGGGGTCGGCCGACACCCCTATGGGGGCCACCACCTCCCACCAGGTCCCTGACCAGTGGGGACTTCTTCTAGAAGGCCTAGGAGGGCCCACAGGTCATATGACCATCGGCCGATGGTCAAAAGTACCCTCCGATGTTCCTGGTGACTCCCCATCACATTTCACACATGATGGAAATCAGAGCCCTCCATTCTGAGGCGGTTTGGAGGCGGTGGATCCAAGGGCTCAAGATTGAAGCCTCCTAGATTGATGACGTGGCGATGGAGTAGCCCCTACTCCACCTCCCACTATAAATAGAGGCTCACACCCCCTCTTCACACATGGTGGACAAGCCTACAAGCTCAAGCACTTAGAATTATCTTAGTAGTTAGTCTAGTGTTGGAGTTAGAGTAGAGTTGAGCTGTGCTCAGGATTTCCGGAATTGTCTCCTAGAGAGTCTGGTATAGCTCTTGTATCTTTCCTTTCCTGTAAGACGTTACTTTATTCAATATATTTGTAGGATCTTTGGAAGGGTAAATAGCCTGAGGGGGGTGAATAGGCCTGTAAAAATTCAGCTCAAACCGATGTTAGAAGGTAGGGTGGCACTGCCGGCCTGGTGAGGGCGGCACTGCTGGCCTCTGAAAAATGCACAGATCAGAGAGAGCTTTGGCAGGGACAAACTAGATCCCAAGAGGAGTCCTTACCTGCAATTTCAACACCAGAACCAGTTCAAAGACTGGTTACCACAGAAAAATACCTTTTCTTCAAATCAACAACACAAACCCTAGCACAAGATATATTGCAAGAAGTAATGAACTAAGGGACCAGCACACAAGACACAAGAGTTATCCCGTGGTTTAGCTCACCACCAAGGCTTGCCTATGTCCACGTTGTTGAGGTGCCACAAAGGCAAGGATCTTTGCAAGTCCTCCTCGATCTCAAGTCAAGGAAGTGAATCCTTGAGATGAGGGGTAATCTCTTAGCTTCACACAGTGATTACAAACCTCCCTAGGCTGCCACACGAGAGAGGCAAGCTCTAGGGCGACGCCTAGCTAGCTAGCAGCAAGCTCCAAGGGTAACAAACCCTAGCACCACCGACCAAACGAGAACCACAAGCTCTTAGACTTTGGGAAGTAGTAGATCTGCTCTCTAGGAGTGTTTTGCTACCTTTTTCCTCAAGAATCTATGGTGGGAAGTATGAGATTGCTTGGAGGGTGAAAGTCAACAATGGAGTGAGAGAGAGGGAGAGAGAGCTCTGTTTCAAATGGTCGGATTCTGAGATGGAGACCTTTCCAACGGGTATTTATACTTGAGAAAAAGCACTGGAAAAGGAGGGCGGCACTGCCGCCCTAGCTTAGGGGGCCAGCTATGTCTGAGTTTTGAACTGGACCCTGAGCTAGCTGAGTGTATGTCAAGGGTAAGGAATGAGCATGTGATTCAACATTTGACCATACAACACTAGAATCCCCCTTAATAGTACGACATACCTATACTCAAATTCAAACCATAAATGAATTTAAACCTTTGATGAGTAGGATAGCCACCATAAGAATTGGGGTACCTCCACCTTCTCTATATCTTTCTCTTTTTGTCATTACCTGCTTGTCAACTCAATAGATCCCATTAGTCCTTGAATTAAGCGGTCATCAACACCAAAACCCACTGAAGGACCGAGAACGATGACCAGAGGGTGGGGTGAATGGGAGCCTCAAATTTCACTCGGAAATATTCGGGCCACTCTTCCCAAAAATAGCCCCAGCAAGCAAGCTTACTCATACATCAAGATCACGACCCTAGAGAGGGTGGATACCTTTGGTGATGACCAAGACGTACAATGGATCTTCCGGAAACCCAAAAGCTCAAACCGAGACACCGATAATGAGACTCTCAACCCTACAGAGAGGAGAAGAGAGCTCACCCAAAAATACTTTCGAGAACTGGTCTCAAAAGTGCTTCGTAAAGTTCTTTGCGTGATTACAAAACCAACGCAACAAACGGAACTCAATTCGGAGTTCGGACGAGAGAGATACGGCCAAAACAGTGGGCGACGCATCCTCTGCTGGAAGGGCGACGCACGCTGCTGAGAAGGGCGACGGACGGTCCGATGCCAGAGTCCGTTGCACCAAAAAATCAGCCCGAAACAGCCCCAGGCGACGGACGCTCGGCTAGGGGAAAGGCAGCATCCGACGGGTGAAAACCAGCGTCCGACGCCCCCGAAAACAGCCCGGATCACACGAAAAACGCTAGAACTTGTTCGTTTCAACTCCGATTGAATCCAAACTTTGTGTGGAGGTTTCTGAGGTAGATGTGACTCTAATCTTGGAGGATCTAGTCCATCCTTCCCTCACAAGTCCATGAATCAAAGATGAACAAGCAAAACAGAGTGAAGAACAAGCCAAAACGCAAACGGATCGATCTCTTCGCTCACCCCATCCTAGCCCGATTCCTTCGGTGGATTTGATCACAAGGGGTAGCAGCAACTTTCACTTCAAATGGAATTCCAAAACACGCAACGAGGAGGGAGATCCGAGGACGGGATTGCAAGAACGAAAACACCAAAACGATGAATGCAAACACAAGCGGTTTCGAAATTGAATCACGGAGGAGACAAGGAGGTTACGGCCTCCTTTCCTTACCAAAATCTTAGTTTGACATGGGAGACACCATGGATCTCAAGCAAGAACCCTAGAGGTAGGGGAAGACCTAGGAGGTGGGAGGTGGAAGAAGAAGTGTGAAAGAGATGGGGAGAAGATAACCCTTCATCCCCTAAGTAGTGGAGGCCTAAGTGGACATTTTCACTTAGCCCCTTCGATACATAGAGAGAACCACCTAGCCTAAGCATTGTGACCCAACTCCATAAAATATCTTCCTCGATTTTGAACGGACGGCCTCGCTTCCTGCCTGGACTTGCCGTCGCCTCGACACAACCTCCAGGATTCCGCCATGTGCCGCCCCCGCTTCCTCGGAAGCTCCGCCTGGGTTTTGAGGCCCAAACCCACGAGACCCGCCACCGGTAGCTTTAGGCTCAACTACCGAACCCCGAGTTTTGAGGCCCAAACTCGGAAACCGTCCACCGATGGTTTTGCGGCCCAAACCACCAAACCGCTCGACACGAGCCACGTCGTCCTCGCCCGGTTGGATTCTGAGTCCCATGAGCCTTCGCTCGACCTGCTCATCTGCCGTCTTGGCTCAGTTGACTCGTTCTACCTCCATGTCTTATCGCGCTCGCCAATGCCAAGCACTAGCCACCACAGCTAGTCCGCCGGCACTCCGGTCTGTCGGTCCGAGCCCCACTTCCTCCCTTCACCGCTCTCAGTCCATCGGCATGGCAAGCCTCTACTCGACCTTCACCATGCCATTGACTACTGTCTCCGGGCCTAGCACCTGCACACCACAAGCCGATAGACAGACACACATTTGCTTTCGCAAGGATTAGTGAAAACCGCTCAAACTGAAACACCCAAATGTTGATCAATCACTCAGCACACAACTAAACAACATGTGAACATATCAACCATGTGTTCGCAATATCCCCCTTGATGAGTGCATTGTCGACACAAATGCATTTTAGATTTGAGCCACAAGGAAAAGCTCTCCAAATGACCAAAAAGCTAAGAAAGCCAAAACGGGGTCACTTGAGAGAAGCAAATCGTATCCAAAACTTGGTCCCCAAAGACATGGGCAACGGCTCGATGCAACCAAGTAAAACACAGGTAGCCCTCAAGAAGAGGCACAAAAAGGGCTCAACACCGCTAGCAAGCCAAAGATACCAATCAAAGCTCTCAAAGTTCAAAATGACAATCGAAACCTGTCGGAACCAACAAGGAAAACTATACCCTCCAGACGAGGCAAAGGCTCAACACATCTAGCAAGAGCTCCCCCTAGGCAAAAGCACACTCAAGATACCAAGAAGGGTGAAAAGAGGCAAAAATGCAAGATTTTCACAAAAAACACAATTTCTCCCCCTTTGATGAATTTCTCCCCCTTGGATGAATATGATGAAATGGACATGATTCTCCCCCCCTTGTTGACACATGTACCTCATCAAAGCTCGAAACACAAGATAGCGGCCATAGATGCCAAATGAATGCAAAATGAGTGCAAAAGCTTCATACATAGAGCTAAGACAATGAAAGGATGCTCTAAGTGATGTGATCCTGTGAGAATAGGAAAAGCTCCAAGTGCCCAACAAAGACTCTAGTTGAGCTAAAGATCACTCTAGAAGCTAGTTTAGAGAAGATTACATGTGTGAGCATAGAAAGGGTATCACCACCGAAAGACAACTAAACATGGCATAAGAGATAAGATCAACCTCAAAACTGTCTCATGTATAGCGAGTAGACTATCCCTAGCAAAGTTCATACAACAAGCCAATGACCCAAACTGAACCAAAGATTTTCATTTTTCAGAGTTTTGCAGCCAAAAATAGTTTAGGCACATTACAAGTGTATGCAAGTGGTTGTAAGCAAAGTGAAGCCACTTATTAACTGGGCAAAGCCAAAGAGCTTAATGCACCGGTTTCGGTCATACACAACACCGCTCAAGTTCAACCCAAATGGGAAGCAGTCTCAAACAAACGGTGAAGTGCTCATAGATGCAAACCCAACTCGATCTTATCAATTCACTATTTAGAGAGCTACTTCATTTTAGATCAAGTTTAAACATGGTGCTCAATGGAAGTGAATGAATCATTGAAGAGCCATAGTTACAAGCTATATACAAAACAACCAAAACGGATCTTTAACGAGCCTACACATGCTAGTGTCATTTCAGAGGTGACATAAGAATGAAATTCAGTTTTAAAGCTTTTCTAACTTAGCTCTATTGTATATCAAGAGATCAAAAAGAGTCTAAGTTAGGCAACACCATTGACACATAAAGCACCTCAAATAGAGCATAGTTTCATTATATCGGCTATAGGTATGAAGCTCAAAATGAACTAAATCACAAATGCAATGAGATGCAGAATGCAAACTGACACTAATGAAAAACTAAGAAACAAAAAGAAAGGTCAAATAAAAACCAAAATAAGAACTATGATACAAAAAGCTTTCCTCCTCTAAAAAGGAAAGCACACACCTAATTCCCCTCTCAAACAGGAAAACGTAGCTTGATCCCAAGGTTTTGTGAGAATGTCTGCAAGCTGGTTGTGGGTCTCGACATGCCGGAGGTCGATGTCGCCCTTCTCGTAGTGATCTCTCAAGAAGTGAAAACAAACGTCAATGTGCTTGGTCTTAGAATGGAGCACGGGATTTTTGGCCACACTAATGGCACTCGTGCTATCACAAAGTAGAGGCACTTTAGTAAGCACAAGATCAAAATCCTTCAAAGTTGCAATCATCCAAATCAAATGCGAACAACAACTAGCGGCGACAACGTATTCAGCTTCACAGGTCGACTGAGCCACGCTAGACTGCTTACGAGAAGACCAAGACACAAGAGAAGACCCGAGAAATTGGCAAGTCCCAGAAGTGGACTTCCGATCAAGACGACAACCGGCGAAATCGGCATTGGAATAGCCGCAAAGCACAAGAGAGGAGGAGGCGGAGAAGCAAAGACCAAATTCAGGAGTGAAGCGCAAGTACCTCATGATGTGTTTCACCGTCTGCTTGTGCGAAGTGCGCAGCGACGCCTGAAAGCGCGCACAAGGGCAGACGGCGAACTGGATGTCTGTCCGAGTCGCTGTCAAGTACAAAAGTGACCCGATCATGCTTTGGTACTCTGTCTGATCCATCGCTTCTCCTTCCTCGTCCGCATCCAAGGTAGTCATAGTCGACATGGGCGTCGAAAGAGGCTTTGCCTCACCCATGTCAAACTTCTTCAGAATATTCTTCGTGTACTTGCCTTGATGCACAAATGTCCCTTCCCGGGTTTGCTTGATTCGCAACCCGAGAAAGAAGGTCAACTCTCCCATCATGCTCATCTCAAATTCTTTGCTCATAAGATCTGCAAACTTGGCAACAAGAGCATGAGAAGAACACCAAAGATGATATCATCCACGTATATTTGGACTAGGAGAGTGTCTTTGCCTTGCTTGAGGAGAAAAATCGTTTTATCGACCGATCCCATTTTAAAGCCCTTTGCAAGCAAAAAAGTTTTCAACCTATCATACCATGCTCTAGGGGCTTGTTTCAAACCATACAAAGCTTTATGAAGTTTAAAAACATGGTTTGGAAACTTGGGATTTTTGAAACCGGGAGGTTGTCTAACATACATTTCCTCCTCTATGTAGCTGTTTAAGAAAGCACTTTTAATGTCCATTTGAAAAAGTTTAAACCCCTTAGAAGCGGCAAAGGCTAAAAGGATTCTGATGGCTTCTAAATGGGCTACAGGAGCAAAGGTTTCCTCATAATCTATTCCCTCCTTTTGACAAAAGCCTTGTGCTACCAACCTAGCCTTGTTACGCACTACCACCCTGTCCTCACTTTGCTTGTTTTTGAAAACCCACTTGGTTCCTATAGGGTGACAACTTGGTGGTGGCACTAAGACCTAAACGCAGTTTCGCGCAAAGTTTTCAAGTTCCTCATGCATGGCATTTACCCAATCCAGATCCATCAAAGCGTGTCCAACATCTCAGGGCTCAAAAGATGCGACAAAAGCAGAATGAGCAAAGTGAGAGAGATAGGATCTAGACCGCGTGACTCGACGGTCGATGTCACCGATGATGTTCTCCGGTAGGTGCTACGTCTGGATGTAGAGGGGAGCTTGCCTGGAAGAAGTAGCCTCCCCCTCAACAGCAGCTGGAGCTCCCTCAGGTGCAACGGGCACCGACTGAGGAAGTTGCTCGAACGGCCCCCATGTAGAGGAAGTAGACGGGTCGGGGCCATGAGCCGAAGTAGACGTTGTAGGGTCGACGGGGGCAGCCGGTGGAGTCGGCTCGGGATCACCCCAATCGGCATCGTCCTGCTCCTCCTCCACAAAGATGCTAGTGTTCACCTCATCCTCACGTGCAAGCTCAAAAGCAGTGGAACTACAAGGCATGTTTTCATCGAAAGTAATCTCACAAGTCTCCATCACTTGGTTAGTTTCAAGGTTAATAGCACGATAAGCACGAGAGTGAGTAGAATAACCAAGAAAGATACCATCAGAAAACCAAGACTCAAACTTATCCAACTTACCTCCCTTCTTGAGGATGAAACACTTGCACCCAAACACCCGTAGGTGACTTACCTTGGGTGGTCTCCCAAATCACAACTCATAATAAGTCTTCTTCTTGAAAGCTCAGAGAAAAATGCGATTGGAAACATAGCAAGCAAAATTTATCGCTTCGTCCCTATACCTCCTAGGAGTCCTATGCTCATCGAGCATCGTCCTAGCCATCTCAACAAGGGTCCGATTCTTGCGCTCAACAACACCATTCTGCTGCGGAGTGTGAGGATAGGAAAGCTGGTGGTCGAGACCCAAAGAAGAGCAAAGAGATGCAAATTGAGCATTCTTGAATTCGGTGCCATTGTCACTGCGAATCGCTCTCATGGCATGCTTAGGTAGCTCATTTTGCAATCTCAAAATCAGATCTCGAACATGCATAAAAGCCTCATCCTTACTCTCCAAAAAGACCACCCAGGAGTATCTCGAGTAGTCATCAACGACTACAACCACATACCACTTCCCTCCTTCCGACCTAACCCAAGCTGGACCAACTGTGTTCATGTGTAAGAGCTTGCCGGGTTGTTTGGTCATGATCTCAGTCACTGGAGGATGGGAAGCAGCAACCATCTTGCCATGCCTGCAAGGATGGCAAACCAAATCCTTCTCGAACTTTAGCTTTGGCAATCCTTGGATAAGGTCCATCGAGCTAAGCCTTGCGAGCAAGTCAAAGATAAGATGTCCCAGTCTCCTATGCCACTTCAAAAGATCAGAAGAAGAACCGGTAAGAAGACAACGAGAGGGTCGGGAAGAGATAGAAAAATCTGCACGAAAAACCTTCCCGAAGAGCAAAAACCGGCAAACAAGATCACCCCGAGAGTTAAGAATCCGAGAAAAGCCAACTTTGAAATTCACTTCGATACCGTCTTCAAGGAGTTGCGAAACCGAGAGAAGGTTAAAATGCAAATTCGCAACCAAAGCAATATCCTTGAGAACAAAAGACGAGTTGACACGGATTGACCCTCGGGACACAACCTTACCTTTACTCTTATCCCCAAATCTGATGTACTTGGTGTGGCGCATAGGGTCGAGGCTGGAGAACCACTTGGCACTTCTGGTCATATGGCGTGAACATCCGGGATCCACAAGATAAGTCTCCTCTAGTCCTCCTTCCTACATCAATAAAAAGACATAGGGTGAGCAAACGAAGCAACACTGGGGTTAGTAAACTGTGAAGGATACCAGTGTTGACTCATTTGCCCAAAGAAAGGGTTAGGAGGCATACCAAACATCTCCCTTCCCATAGGGGGATAGCGATCACCACCATAGAGAAAAGGTGGTCCGCTAAAGGTGTGGGGAGCGAAGCCACCACCACGAGGTCCATAGTCGTATGACTTACAACCAGTACCTCGTCGGGCATGACCATCATGTGGTCTCACCTCCTGAGGCCTAAAACCTTGAGGCATTGCACCTCTAGGCCTAGTAGTGCGCCTCTGACCTTCCGGTTCACGCACCCCAACCGGTGGGTGGTACATGTCCTGGTTGTTCAACTCAACTTGCCTCTGATCATCTCTCTTCCTCCTATAGCAAAACTCATCCAAGTGTCCATACCGCTCACAATACTCATAATGGTACCTCACCGCACTCTTGGTAGGCACTCTCTTGTTGGGTTGGGTGGCTTTTGCTTTCTTAGGAAGGGGATCACTAGAGATGTCGGGCAAGATGTCAAGTGGGTTCCGAAGGTGGTTCGGTTTAGGAATCCACACTTGCTTCTGTGGAGTGGTTTTGGGTGGCTCTTCAAACACACCATCTCTCACAGGTAACTCAGAGGGATCGGTAGGCTTAGGTGGGGTGAACTTGGTAAACTTGGGAGTTGTGGTGGGTTTTTCACTCTCGCTCAAACCACTGCACTCACCGATCTTACCAAACACGCTATCGTCCTTCCCACCTATAGCAAAGCCTACTCCCATGTTGCCAGCCTGCCTGAATTGGCTGTACAACATCCCCAGCCGCGGCTCTCTGCCAGACACCCAAGCTAAGACAGACCAAAGGTGTGTGTTATCCTCATCGGTACACGCCTTGTCATGCATGCACGTCGCGATCTCACGCTCCAACGCCTCAACATGATCCAACTCTCGGGTGCTATTTGAGCTGACCTTCTCTAGCACAGCAATCCTAACCTCCTATGCCAGCTTAGAACGCAAGCCTTCACAAGACCTGCACGCACCAAGTAAGCTAGTCCTAGCCTTCAGCTCACTATGCTCCTCAAGTAGAGTGCTATACTTGTCCTGGAGAGTGACAATGTTAGACATGTGGATGGCGCAAGCATCACACTCTACCTCCTCGGTAACTACCACCGATGAATTAGCAAACTCGAGCTCATCTAGAGTTTTCAGATACTTAGCCTTGAACTCGTTTCTCTCTTTGATCGCATGCTTGAGTACAACATCCTGACTCATGAAAGTAGCATTCAAGGACTCAAGATCGGAGGAGAGAGACTCGATGGTGGGTGATACCTCGGGTGTGTCAGAGTCGGCGTCGGAGTCGTCCTTGTGCTTGCCGACCTCACTAGCTCCAATCGCCATGGTGCAGAAGCCACCTTGCTTGGCGTCAGCGTAGAAGAAGATGCCGTTGAGCTTGTCCTCAACCTTTCCCTTCGACTCATCGTCGTCGCTCAAAGAAGAGCTTCCGTCGGTGGAGCACTCGAAGTCGCTGAGGGAGGCGAGGAAGGCTCAGTGCTTGGCCTTCACCTTGTCGATCACCTTCTTCAAGGATCTCCGGTTGTGGCCTCCCTTGGCCTTGTGCTTGTCCTCGAAGTGGTGCTCGCGCTTGTCCTTGCGCTTGGTGAAGTCGCCTGTAGCTTTCTTGGGGCAGTTTGCGATAAAGTGGTCCTAATCACCGCAACGGTAGCACCCCTTGGCCGAGCCACCACATCGTCGATTTAAGTGGTTGTTGTGAAACCATGAGAACTTAGTGATGACCAAAGCCAACTCATCATCTCCAAGAGCCTCCACTTGTTCCTTTGTCATAAAGATCAAAGACGAAAGAGTGAACAAAGCTTGTGAAGGGTTAGAGGAAGAAGAGGACACACCGCCGGGGCCAGAAACCAACGCCATAGAGGGGTTCAACGAGTTCTCAAACTTGGCCCGGGTCTGGTGGTCAATTTCTGAGGACTTGAGCTTGCTGAATAGCTCATCCACGTTGAGGGCATCATAGCCCGGTGACTCCTGAATGGCAGCCACCTTCATCTCCCACACCCTCCGATCAAGAGCATGCAAAATCTTGATAGCCATCTCATGATCATCATAGGGCAAGTTGGCTAGATTGACACACATCTTGTTGACGATAGATTGGAAGCGAGTGAACATCCCATCAACAAATTCGCCGACCAACTGTACTAAGTTCTCGTACTCCCTATGGTATGTGTCAAAGAGTCTGGACTTGATCTGAGGATTGCCCTCATGATATCTCACAAGTGCTTGCCAGATCTCTCGCGCCGTAGTGAGGTTCGAGACTTGCTCAAACTCTGGAAGAGAAAGACTCGAGAAGAGGATGCTACATGCTCGGTTGTTTGAGGTATGTTAACTGATCTCGAGTTGAGAAACATGAGCAGCTAGAGCACGGTACGCATCATTCTCACAAATCTCCCAACTCCCCGAATCAACTCCTTGGAGGTATGCGGACATGCACACCTTCCAATAGAAGTTTGTTCCATCGAAGAACGGAGGTTTGCCAACACCTTGCTCCATGTCGCCTTCGTGGATTAAGAACCATGT
The DNA here is from genome assembly GCA_022036555.1 of Microstegium vimineum. Classification (NCBI taxonomy): domain Eukaryota; kingdom Viridiplantae; phylum Streptophyta; class Magnoliopsida; order Poales; family Poaceae; genus Microstegium; species Microstegium vimineum. The sequence continues at coordinate 28,738,264 of CM039134.1, forward strand.
AAGGTGGAATGATCCTTAATCGGCTCTGATACCAATTGAAGGACCGAGAACGACGACCAGAGGGGGGTGAATGGGAGCCTCAAATTTCACTCGGAAATATTCAGGCCACGCTTCCCAAAAACGAACCCAGCAAGCAAACTTACTCACACAGCAAGATCACGACCCTAGAGAGGGTGGATACCTTTGGTAATGACCAAGAGGTACAGTGGATCTTCCGGAAACCCAAAAGCTCAAACCGAGACACTGATAGTGAGACTCTCAACCCTAGAGAGAGGAGAAGAGAGCTCACCCAAAAATACTTATGAGAACTGGTCTCAAAAGTGCTTCATCAAGTTCCCTGCATGATTACAAAACCAACGCAATAAACGGAACTCAATTTGAAGTCCGGACGAGAGAGATACGGCCAAAACAGTGGGCGACGCACGCTCTGCTGGAAGGGTGACACACGCTGCTGAGAAGGGCGACGGATGGTCCATTGGGCGACGAACGGTCTGATACCAGAGTTCGTTGCACCATAAAATCAGCCCGAAACAGCCCCAGGCGACGGATGCTCAGCTAGGGGAAAGGCAGCATCCGACGGGTGAAAACCAGCGTCCGTCGAATGCGTCCGACGCCCCCGAAAACAACACGGATCACACGAAAAACGTCGGAACTTGTTTGTTTCAACTCCGATTGAATCCAAACTTTATGGAGAGGTTTCTGAGTTAGATGTGACTCTACTCTTGGAGGATCTAGTCCATCTTCCCTGACAAGTCCATGAATCAAAGATGAACAAGCAAAATGGAGTGGAGAACCACCTACCCTAAGCATTGTGACCCAACTCCAGAAAATATCTTCCTCGATATTGAACGGACGGCCTCGCTTCCTGCCTGGACTTGCCGTCGCCTCGACACAACCTCCAGGATTCCACCACAAGCTGCCCTCGCTTCCTCGGAAGCTCCGCCCGGGTTTTGAGGCCCAAACCCGCGAAACCCGCTACCAGTAGCTTTGGGCTCAACTACCGAACCCCGAGTTTTGAGGCCCAAACTCGGAAACCGTCCATCGATGGTTTTGTGGCCCAAACCACCAAACCGCTCGACACGAGCCACGTCATCCTCGCCCGGTCGGATTCCAAGTCCCATGAGCCTCCGCTCGACCCGCTCGTCCGTCGTCTTGTCTCGGTCGACTCGGTCTACCTCCATGTCTTATCGCACTACTAGTGCCAAGCACTAGCCACCACAGCTAGTCCGTCGGCACTGTGGTCCATCGGTCCGAGCCCCGCTTCCGCCCTTCACCACTCTCAGTCCATCGTCATGGTAAGCCTCTACTCAACCTTCACCACGCCATTGACCACTGTCTCCGGGCCTAGCACCTGCACACTACAAGCCGATAGACAGACACACATTTGCTTTCGCAAGGATTAGTGAAAACCACTCAAACTGAAACACCCAAACGTTGATCAATCACTCATCACACAACTCAACAACATGGGCACATATCAACCATGTGTTCGCACCCACAATAGGCTTGATTGCACTTTCAATCTCCCCCTTTTTGGTGATTGATTACAACCCAATTCAAGCTTACAAAAGATAAATATAATTTTGAGATTCACAAGTCATGGGTGTAGAGCACTCAACCCTGACTGTTGTAGCCAAGGGCGGCACTGCCGCCCTGGATATAATTGTAACACCCTAAAATTTGAATTAGAAACTAGATTTGAATTTGAGTTGAATTTGATTTAATTTAAGTATTTTTGTGAAGCATATAACTAAATAAATAAAAACTAATTAAATTCCATGTTAGGGTTCCACATGTTCGTGCATCTCATACCCCTGCATTTTATTATGTGGCTTGGTTTTCAAAACCCAAAGAAAATCATTTCAAAATCTATTTCTGAAATTCAAATTGCAAAATCAATTTTTGAAAATAAAAATGAAAAAGAAAACCTCACCCCTCTTATCTTTCTGGCCCAGTGAGCCTGCGGCCTGCTCCTTCCCTCTCCCCTCCTTTCACCCTCGCGGGCCGGCTTCCAGCCTCGGCCCAGCTCCGCGCCGCGGCCTCCCTTCCCCCTCTCTCGCCGACACCACTGTCCCACCTGTCGGCGCCTCCCTTTTCTCTCTCTCCTGCCACTGACAGCGCGGCCCTGCCTGTCAGCTTACCGCTCCTCTCTATGTTCGTGTCCGAGCAGGACACCGCCGTGACGCCGCGACGCGCTGCGCGCAACCGCCGACGCGGTTTCCCCGCGTTCGTCTCCGCTCCGGACTGCTCCCCATCCTCCTTTAAATAGCGGCGAGCCCCTGCGCCGAATCCCTCATCTTCTCGCCTTGGTTCACCCTGCGAACGTAGCAGTAGCAGTGACGTCGCCGCCACCGCGTTCCGCCGTCGAGCCGCCGACGTTCCGTGCAATCCCGACCTCGGTGAGTTCCTCCGAACCGCGCATAACCTTCGCGAGCTTGCAGAACATCCCCTCTCCCTCCTCTCTTCCCCCCTTGCGCTCTGTTGCTTCCCGCCGCCGTGCCGCCGCGAGCCCGCGCCGCTGTTCTACGCCATCGCCCACCCTCGGGCCATCCCGACCCGCGCGAGCCACGTAGATGAGTTCGCGGTGTCGTCCTCGTTCTTCTGGTGCGCTCGATTTTGAAAACGGAGCACCGAGCCTCCTTCTTCCCTTGCGCCGGCAAGCACGAGCTCTGCCCGGCAATGGAGCCGCCGTGCGCCGCTCTGAACCGGTTGCCGCGCCGCCGCCCCCTCTCTCTCACCCCTTAGATCTAATCTGGGCCCTTCATCTGTGATCCGACGATCTCTGATCACCGATACCCCTTCGTCTGCCCTTTTTGCTAAAGAGTCCCTCTCTTTTTCCCCTCTAAACCCGCAGTCCAAAGCGCCATCCAGCTGTGCGTATTCCCCTCGGGAAAACGTATTCCCTTTTCTGGATCTGTTTTATTCGAAAATAAAATAGAATTCCTATTTTCAGTTTTGTCTCTAAACTTCAAATGCTTATATTTTCTTCGTTTTAAATCCAAATCGACCCGTTCGAGTTGCGTTAGATCCGTAATTTCATGCTCTATCCAGTAGTATAGATTTCATATATGTTAATTACTTTTGAAAGTCAAAGAAAATTACTTTGATTTTGCTAAACCTAGCTCCTTTCAAAATCTCGTTTAATCTATAACTTCTTCATTTTAGATCCGATTAGCGTGATTCTCGTGTCGTTGTGATCGTAGTAAAGAATGGATCTGTTTTATAACCTTTTCAAAGTCTCTTTATTGTTTATGGTGTAATGTTCTGATCATGTCGTATTTGCTTCGTGTATGATTGTTCGGATGATTGCTTGGTGATGTTTATCAAGTACAGCCGGTGAGGTCTTCGTTGACCAAGAGTTCTTTGCAGCAGATCAGGATCATCAAGAGCTTTGGAGTCAAGGCAAGTTTAACATGGGATCATCCTTGTTACCTATTCATCATAATTCAATCTAGTCATTATTGCATGTGTCTAATTTGATTCCTAATAGATCTATACCATAGCTTTGTTATCCTTTACCTTGTCACCATGGGTTTATATGCATATGGGTAGCTTTGTTATGCTTTACAATAATGGATCTTGAGATGAATCTTGATTAATGATATATGCAACAATGAGATAAAACTGGCTTTTGTAGCAACATGGAATAGGACCCCACTGTAGGGCAAAAGCTGGGATTTCTAATACAACCACGAGTGTTATATGGCTCTGGCTTTAGTTAAGTATAAAGTTTGGACTAGCATGCTTGTGGTTCGTGAAAGGCACCTTTGCCGAGCTGGTTATGGGGTATAGCTTGTGTGGGGACCGCTGCGGGTGGTACCATCGGGGTGTCCCATATTCCCCTTTGCATTAGGTCCGTAGGGTCCGCTACATGTTAGAAAGAGCTTTTGAAAGACTTCATAATGTTCCCTGCCCACTCACCTTGGTAGTGTTATGGGACTAGCTATCCCGGGCATCAGGGTAACATGGCTTGTGGGTAAAGTGTATAACCTCTGTAGAGTGTAAATCTATGATGATAGCCGTGCTCACGGTTATGAGCGGCCTGGAAAACTCACAGTGTAGATGATCATGTTGTTTAATTATTGATGTTGGTTACTACCATGTGGATAATAATTGGGTTATGCATAATTAAAGCTAAGTGTTGGTAAAACTTGACCAAGATAAAAGCAACCGCAGTACAGACAGTGTTAACCTTTTGAGCTTCATAACCCTATGTTACTCTTGCTGAGTACGTAAGTGCTCACTCTTGCTTTCTCAACCCCTTCAGATGGCTATGAAGGCTACCGTGAGGAGTACTAGGCTAGTGGTCAACCAGTCGGCGTTCCCTGTGAAGTGGAGCTTCGTCGCGAGGGTTATCTTTATTTCCGCTGTTATGTTATTTAAATATTATTCGTTATGTAATAAGCACTCAGTGATGGTACTATTTAAAGATTTGTCGGCTTATGTGTGTGATTGATCTCTGGGCACACATGAGTTATTCATATTCAATTTTATCCTTAAAATTGGGTGTGACAATAATAGCCAGGTAACAAACAGGTTTCTACAGCAGTTAAAACAGGTCTAAAATAGCTCAAGCTCAGAATATGATAATCTAAATTGAAATCCACAAATACATGTCCATATCCAACACAATATAGTGTCAAACTAGTGCCTTATTACATAAAATAGAGTTTTTCGGTGGCACTCAACCTCACATGCTAACAAACTAACTCTCAAAGGATATGGCATGAAGCACAAACTGCAGCAAAAAAGATTGGACCCCCCTAAACTTCTCCCCCTTTGGCATCAAGCACCAAAAAGAGAAAAGAAGAGAAGGAAAACCAATCACTACTCATCCTCGCTGCTAGAGACGTGAATATCGCATCCAGCATGGTGTGTAGTGGTTGTGTAGCGCTGACAAGCTGAACGACGAGGCGGTGGTGCAGCAGTAGAAGTCCCCGGAATCTCATCATACTGTTGCTGCTCATGCTGACGGCAAGGCCTCCTACCATATACGCGATCACACTGAGCCCACTAGGAGCTGTCCCACTGTGCGTGCTCATCATCATCATCCTCATCCTCATCACTAGATACTGACAAAATGGATACTGACAAACGTGGCAAGTTGGGAAACACGGGAGGGGTCTCCACTGGTGCAAGTGGTGAAAGACCGGCCAACTCCCTAGCTCCCCTGATAGCCTCTCTATTCGCCACCTGCTCCTCATACGTGATCCTGGTCTGATATGTGCATGTAGTAAAGATGGCCTTGATCCACTCTCCAAAATTCTTCATTCTCCCGCTCCTGGAACTGACATGCGAGCGTGAGAGAGAACCCTCTGTAATGTCTCTCTGCCTCTGAGAAGTACCACCTCCTGTAGAGGGTGGAACTGGTGGAGCAGTCGCTGGTGGTGCACCTCCTCTGGTCTTCTTGATGATGCACATGGTGTGCTCACAATCCTTGGGATATCTCATCCCAGTGACTCTCTGAATCACAAACTGCAGATATGGAGCATAGGGCAACCTCCTCCTTCCATCATCCATAGTTGTAGCTAGCTCAACTCAAATGAACTTGGGTATGCTGAACCTCTCACCATTGGGAAACTATGAAAGCACATTAGTGATATAGCCATTAAGATTAGTAGCATTGTCCTTTGGGTTGAGAGTGACCCTGATGAAGTTGTTCAAGATATAGTAAATGCTCTTGAGATTGGTCCTGGAGTAGTTGGGCACAGCAGTGTCCTGATCCTCCCACATGTAGCTCACTGTGTGTGGCTCAGCTCTAGCCCCCTGGTGAATACTGGGTAAAGTCCTGTGCTCCCTCCCAAAACCATGAATGCGTCAAAAGGTGACATACTCACAATGGTACTGGCGACCATCAGTCATCCAATGTATCTCATCAGCATCCTGATCCCAGAAATAAGTAGCATGGAACTGAGCGCAAGAATCTCTGTGTTCTAGTCATACCTGAAGCCCATGAGGTCAGTCATCTGAAAATGGTCACATACCCTGATGGCAGTTGTTAACTGTGTGTCTTGCCTACTCTCAAGCTCTGGGAAGTCAATGTACTGCATCTTGCAAATCTTGCTAGTAGGCTTAGCAAAGATGGTGGTAGCATAAAAATTGGAATGAAAGACATTCCAAAACCGATAATCAATACCTCGCATCTTTGGCACAGTATAGGGATTGACAGCCCTTGCCTCCCGAGTAGCCTTCCAAGCCCTGGAGTAGTCGGTGATAGGATGGGGATAGGTGTCCTGAGGTGCTGCAAGAGAGTACTCACCCTCGTTGTCCTGCATATACCCATAATCAAACTCTGTGATATGCAGGGGTGTCTCTGGCCACTGAGGGATCACATAGCCCTCCATCTAATCTCTCTCTTCTTGATCAAGGGCTGCATCACAGTCATGTGGCATCTGAACCTTCCCGCTAGCCTTGCGACTCGGTTGCTTTCCAACTCTCTTCCTCCTAGTGCCAGCTGCGCTTCCTTCACCACCGGATTCTTCTATGCAACACATATAGAGACTAGATAAGAAACTGTATATGACAGTGTGTAGATGAAATTAAAAATAGGGGTTAACCAGAGGAAGAAATTCAGAGAAGAACCCAAGTGGAAGCATGTTGTTTGAATCAGCAGGTGTAGGGCGGCACTGCCGCCCCCTGAGGCCAGCACTACCACCCTCAGGTGCTCCACTAGATCTTCTCCAGATCTCTTTCTATGGCTAAATCCTGGTTTCAACAACTTCTACACCTTGTCAAAATTTCAGAATCACAGTCTACAAAAATAGAATATGATGCCCTAGCCAAGGATATAAAGGATAGGATATATTTAGAAATTGAAACAATGGACTAGGGTATGGATTTAGCAAATCTAGGCCTTCTCATCCTAGGAAACAGAAGCATAGCAGATGGAATCTTCTAGGGGCGGCACTGCCGCCCTGCCCCTGTTCATCCGAAGTGAGTGAATCCAAATCCACCAAATCCAAGCCCTAATCCTAGTCCTAAGCCCTTCATACTCCTCCTAGAAACATAAATCCCCAACTAGAAGCATCACATTGCAAAGACCGAACCGAAAAAGTTTAGGTTAGGGTTTCACCTTGCTTCCAAAACATGGGATTGAAGGGGAAAGAGGAGAGGGCTTCCTTCCACAAGCAGCACGTCCACCAATCTCATAGAAAGTCGATGGTGGAGGGTTGAGGAGCGACAATGCCGGCCAAGGGGCGGAAATGGAGCTCCTAGGTCACCTCTATGGAGGAGAAGAGAGGTGAGGGGGGTTCTGGACGAAGAGGCAGCGGCGGAGTCATGGGCACTCAGCAATAGATAGGTTTTATAAAGGCCCACAAGTCCACGAAGGATTCACCCGATTCTGCCCAAGGGACAGAGGGCGGGACTGCCGGCCTGGGTGAAAAACCCCTATAGGGCTAAATCCAGTTAGACTATTCTCTATATTAAATATGGACATATATGCCTAAGAATCATGACCAGTAAGCATACAACAATACAGACAATGGTCATGAGCCTTAGTTGGTCTTTTGTAAATCATTTTGAAACACATAATTGAAGGTTTTCTTAAAATTTTCCTATGTCGCTAGGTTGACAATCAAATGTGTGCTATAGTTCAAGCCAAGTTACGAGAATCAAGTATATTTAGCTCACTACTCAAAGCACAAAACCTTGTCTCATCTAGAGGCTTAGGGAAGATATCGGCTAGTTGTTTTTCGATGCTCACATGGCGAATTGCGATATCACCTTTTAATTTGTGGTCTCTCAAGAAGTGATGACATATGTCTATGTGTTTTGTTCTAGAGTGACTAACTAGGTTATTTGCAAGTTTAATGGCACTCTTGTTGTCACAAAAGAGAGGTATCTTGGTGAATTGACATCGAAATCTTTTAAGGTTTGCCTCATCCAAAGTAGTTGAGCACAACAAGCACCAGTTGCAACATACTCGGCCTCGGCGGTGGAAAGGGCTACACAATTTTGCTTTTTAGAACTCCAAGACACTAAGGACCATTCAAGGAATTGACATGTCCCCGAAGTGCTTTTTCGGTCTACCTTGCAACCGGCATAATCGGAGTCCAAATAGCCAAGTAGATCGAACTTAGAGCCCTTAGGATACCACAAGCCAAGGTTAGGAGTGTGTACTAAATATCTCAAGATTCTCTTAACCACCACAAAGTGACACTCTTTCGGGTTAGCTTGAAATCTAGCACACATGCACACACTAAGCATTATGTCCGGCCTAAATGCACATAAGTAAAGTAGAGAGCCGATCATGGAACGATATACCTTTAGGTCCACGACTTTCCCTTCTACATCAAGATCAAGATGTCCATTGGTTGGCATGGGAGTTTTGATAGGCTTTGCATTCACCATGTCAAACTTCTTTAGCATATCTTGGGTGTACTTTGCTTGGCATAGAAAAGTCTCTTCCTTCAATTGCTTAATTTGAAAACCAAGGAAGAACTTGAGCTCACCCATCATGGACATCTCAAACCTCTTAGTCATAGTCCTACTAAACTCTTCACAAAATGAAACATTAGTACTACCAAATATTATGTCATTGACATATATTTAGCACACAAATATATCTTTATTGATTTTGTGAGTGAAGAGAGTTGGGTCGGCTTTGCCTATTTCAAAGCCTTGCTTGAGCAAGAATTTCTTAAGGCATTCATACCATGCTCTTGGTGCTTGCTTAAGCCCATAGAGCGCTTTTCGGAGTTGGAAGACATGGTTGGGGAACTTGGGATCTTCAAAACCGGGTGGTTGCTCAACATAAACCAACTCGTGTATTGGGCCATTGAGAAATGAACTCTTGACATCCATTTGATATAGCTGGAAGTCATGATGAGTAGCAAAGGCTAAAAGCATTCGAATAGCTTCAAGTCTTGCCACCGGTGCATAGGTTTCTTCAAAGTTCAAGCCCTCTACTTGAGTGAACCCTTGAGCCACCAATCTTCCCTTGTTCCTTGTCACCACACCATTCTCATCTTGCTTGTTGCAGAATACCCATTTGGTGCCTATCACATCGGTCTTGGGCCTTTCCACCAATGTCCACACTTGATTCCTCTCAAAGTTTTTTAGCTCTTCTTGCATAGCCATTATACAATCCGGGTCATCAAGTGCTTGATCTACCTTCAAGGGTTCCAAGGAGGAAACAAACGAGTTGTATTAACAAAAATTTGCTATATGAGAATGAGTTGTTACCCCTTGCGAATACTTCCAAGAATGTTGTCAATAGGGTGATCCCGTTGGACAGTTTGGCGTAGTCTTGGGTGTTCAACACCTCCTTGATCCTCTGTTGTACTTGCATTTTCTTCTTGTTCAAATATAGGCTCTAGGTTCAACCCTTTAGGTGATGAAATGCTTGTTGGACTTGCTGCTGCTTGTTCACTGAGGGCGGCACTGCCGCCCTGCTGAACTGCAACAGGTGTGTGCTGCTGTTGGTTATCGAGTATGACAGCGGAATCTTGTGCAGCACCACCTTGAGGCTCATCATTACCAGCATCTTCTTCTTCCAATGGCCTTATTTCTCCTATGGCCATGTCCTTGATTGCTTCACAAGGTGGATCCTCCTTTCCTACAACACTTACATCAACTTGCTCTACTTGAGAGCCATTAGATTCATCAAATGTCACGTCTATCGTAATCTCAACTCTACCAACGGTTTTGTTGTAGACACGATAGGCATGCTCATTTGATCCATAACCAAGTAATATGCCTTCATCGACTTTAGGTGCAAACTTAGAGGTTTTGGGTCTTTTGTTGAGAATGAACACTTTGCACCCAAAAACTCTAAAGTAAGACACCTTGGGTTTGTTACCAGTTGGAAGTTCATAGGATGTGTAAGGAACATGGACCCCATGTCCCATATTGTTTAGATTTTGGTGTTTGATGATCAACATAACCAAATTGGACTAACGTATTTGCAAGTGTTTATTTTGTAGTCCAATAGAGTGCAACCATGCTTTGGACTTAGGCAACACCGCAAGCAAGACATTTGAAGCATATAGAAGACCTAAAAGATCAAGTATAGTTCAAGCATGGAGGATGGAATCTACTCGGAAGCAATACCGCGAAGATACAAAGTCTTCCGGACGCGAGGTGACGAGCGTCCGGACTTTTGGAAATCAGTCCGAATGAAAATGCTGAAGAAAAGAGGCTCTGGACGCTATAGTTCCTAGGGTCCGGACCAATGGCTTTGCGTCTGGACACCTAGGGTTTGGTCTGCTCAAATCAGTGAGTCTGAACGCTATGAACAATGCGTGTCCGAACTAATCACTCCAACGTTCGGACGTACATAGAGAAGAACCCGAGAGCTCCAAGGGCTCCGGACGCTGTCCGGAGTATGGGGTCCGGACCTTATGCAGAGAGGTTCCAGAGGCACGCGAAGGCTCCGGACGCTGTCCGGACTAGAGGCTCCGAACTAATGGGCACGTCCGGACCCACTGTCTGCGACTGTGCACAGGGCGGCTCTCAGTGACCGTTAGGGCGTCCGAACGCATACGCAATGGTCTGGACCCCCCGTTGTTGTCTGTGTCCGGAGGTATGCAGGGAAGCATTCCAAGGGCACCAACGGCTCCATTTGGTTTGTGGCCTATAAATATGACCCATGGCCGGCCAAATGAGGTAGCTACAACTTTGGTATTCATATCATCAACAACAAACATACATAAAAAAGGGGTTAAAATTATTACTTTGCTGGTGATGAGAAAACAAGCATGTTTTAAGCATAAATTACTTAAACAATTTGAAAAGTGTGAAACAACAAATTTCATATTTTTCTTAGCTCACACTAAGAAAGTAACACATGCTCAAAAATCACTAAGCACAGGAAACACACATAACTTAGATAGAAATTTAAACAAGGTTGCATTCAATTTATTAAGCATTTTAACAAAAGGGCTACATCATGCAATTGAAAAAGAGGTTACTGGCACTTTAACATTTTTCATGGGAAGTGCATGCTGAGACAAGCTCAACACAACAAGAACCATGATTTTAGCACATACCAAACTTTAGTTACAAATTAAACAAGTTAAACTAAGCATACAAAGCTTGTTGTTCATTTTTAATTAAACAACAAATAAGAACAGTAACAACAGGTCATTTTATATTTTTCATGCATAGAGAAAAACATAACAAGTCTAACAGAATTCATTTCACATTATTTGCGTTTTTCCAGAATTAGTTATGCATTTTCAAAGTTAGCAAACAAAACTGGAAAAACAAAACAGAAAATAAAACCTAGAGTCTATGACACATGGGACCCACGAGTCAGCTTCTTCCCCACAAAGCTGAAGCACCGAAGGTGCTCGATCGACGGTTCTTCGCCGGCGATGAGGTCTCCGGCCAAACCAACCCTACAGGTTTGTTCTCCTTCGCAACCCGCATCTAACCGTGTAACCGGTTGTACCCCATTTGCGCCGGATCGTGCTCGACGGCGGCCATGGCGGCACGGCGGTGTGGTGCGACTTATGCTGGCCGTCGCAAGCTTCCACCGGCCAAGCTAGCGACTACTACACCTACACGGAACCCTAGCTATCCGATCTAGCCCGGATTGGGGCCATGAGAACCCTCCGATGAGCTCGGCCACATGCACAGATGCACGGTGGCGAGTTCATGGCGGCGCGACTTCCCTGTTTCGGCGGTGGTGATGCGCGGACTCTTCAACCGACTCTAGCTACTTAACTACAAGCTAAACAGCAAACCCTAACGTAACTCCAACGGACGTGAGCGGCGCTGAGTTGCCCAGCGCAAACCTCGCCAGCGTTGCGGGTGCCGAGCGCTCGCGCGCGGCGGAGATCCCGTTCTAGCGAACCCTAACCCTAATAGCTTCAACCGACTCCTCGGTGAGCTTCACGGTGACCTAAGAGACAGTGTACAAGAGCTAGAAGAGAGGGAGAGGTGCTGGATTGGGCTAGCCACGGCAGCGCTAAGCTCGGCGGAGCTTTGGTCGTCAATGGCGCCCGCTGTGCTGCGTGATCTGGCTCACCTGTGCGGTTTGAGCTACAACTAGTCGGTGCAAAAGGTGGAGCGGAGCAAGGCAAAGCTGTGGCTACGTTTTGGCGGCCAATGCTGCGGTGTGCTGCGTGGTGGAGCTCGGCGACGGCGACGAGCTCGCGGTGTTGGCAATGGCGCTTGGTCCGGTTGTGCGCGAGAGCTAGAGAGGAGAGGGGAGAGTGAGGCGAGTGCGTGGTGCGGGTGGAGTGTGCGGGCATCCAAACTTGCGGCCAGCACGAGCTCCTGCCGGTGTACGGCTGCCACGCGGTGCGCGGAGCCTAGCGCGGTCGGCCACCGACCGAGCGACGCGCTCTGCCCTCTGTGTTTGAAAACGCCATTAGGCCGACTGACAACCGGTTTTGCAAAGCCACTAACTCACTAATCCTTGCGTCTTAGCTTCAATCAATTGCACACTGTGGTAGAGTTATAGTTGAACTCCAACTTTGGTGCAACTTGTTTGAGCTGAAACAGTTTGGATTTCCAACTTTAAGCATTCAAATAGATCAACTTTCAAACTGCGCGACAGTTATGACTTAGGCAATTTCAGAGAACCAAAACAGCCCCCAAATATGCCTTAATTGGCCAATTAGGGTGTGTTAGGGTCCAAATCACCTCAAGGTGGTTAAACAAAGTTTGTTCCGTATGAAAAACTCTACAACTTTGCCTAAGACAACTTTGTCATGCAAGGTCATTAGCAAGGTTGATTAGTTAAGTCAAAGAAAAAGGTTCCCAGGGTCAACATAGAAGCTTAAACCCTAGCAAGCTCAACTTGACAAGATCACATGTATAAACATGGTTCTATTAGCATCCCTAAGTATGTCTAGGTGTTTATTAGTGATCATAACATCAAGCACTTGGTTATATAAACATAACTCACTTCAAGCTAGGTGTAGGTTAACACATACATACATAGAGATCAAAGTAAACATCAAGCTTATCATTTCATGTGATCATGTGAATGCATAGATGCAATGATGCTTGTGCTCATGCCCATGAAATGATATGCAAATGCAAGCTTAACACCTAGGGTATTACAAAAGTGACCACGGTTTCATTTCTTGGTGAGTAAGCTTCCAACATGATTTTCACAACTTTGTGATCATCTAGCTCCTCACAACCATAGCCTCTAATATTGCCAACCATGGTCATCAACTGATCAAACATCTCTTGTGGCCCTTCATCATCCACAATCACAAACCTATTGAGCTTGGCCATCAACAAGTCAATCTTTTCCTTTCTTACCTTGTCTACACCCTCATGAGAAAGGTGCAAGGTGTCCCAAATTTGCTTGGCCACATCCATATTCATCACTCTATTGTACTCATTTCCATCCAAAGCACTAAGGAGAATGCTTGTGGCTTGTGCATTGAGATGGACATCAATCATCTCTTCATTTGTTGGCTCTTCGGGATCTTCCGGCACCTGCACACCTTTCACAGCAATCTCCCAAAGACCAGGGTGAAGACCAATAAGGTAAGCCTTCATCAAATGCTTCCACTTAGCGAAGTTAGTCCCATCGAAATGAGGTAACTTGCCGGTGGGAACATTTACAAAAGACTTACGATCATAGTTAGTCAAATAAGAATAGTTGAAGGATACGGCGGAATATTTCTTCTTGTTGCTACTGCTGCCACCATCCTTCTCCTTCTTCTTCTTTCCACCCTTGGAGTTGTAGTAGGATGCATCATCATCTCCATCATCCGAGCTACTTGATAGCTCACTAGATGAAGCATCCTTGGTCTTCTTTTCTTCTTTTCTAGCTCTCGCTGCCCTTCTCTCGGCTCTTTCTTCTCTCTTGATCTTCTCTCTCTTCTTTTCTTTCCTTCTTCTCTTCTTTTATTTTCTCTTCTCTTTTCTTTTCTCTTAATGCTCTTCTTTCCTTCTTAGCTTGTAGCTTTTCATTATCGGTGGGCTTGGCAGCGGGAAGTGAGGAGTAGCTTGATTCGGATACCTCGTTGCTACTTGCCTCCTCCACAATTACCTTTTCTGCTGCCTTACCAACTTGAGATCCCCCGGAACCTTGACCGCCTTCCATACTTCATGCGGTTAAGCGTATACGAAGCAACCTCGCTCTGATACCACTTGTAGGATCTCTAGAAGGGTAAATAGCCTAGAGGGGGGTGAATAGGCCTGTAAAAATTCAGCTCAAACCGATGTTAGAAGCTAGGGCGGCACTGCTGGCCTCTGAAAAATGCACAGATCAGAGAGAGCTTTGGCAGGGACAAAATAGATCCCAAGAGGAGTCCTTACCTGCAATTTCAACACCAGAACCAGTTCAAAGACTGGTTACCACATAAAAATACCTTTTCTTCAAATCAACAACACAAACCCTAGCACAAGATATATTGCAAGAAGTAACAGACTAAGGGACCAGCACACAAGACACAAGAGTTATCCCGTGGTTCAGCTCGCCACCAAGGCTTGCCTATGTCCATGTTGTTGAGGTTCCACAAAGGCAAGGAGATTTGCAACTCCTCTTCAATCTCAAGTCAAGGAAGTGAATCCTTGAGATGAGGGGTAATCTCTTAGCTTCACACGGCGATTACAAACATCCCTAGGTTGCCACATGGGAGAGGCAAGCTCTAGGGCAATGCCTAGCCAGCTAGGAGCAAGCTTCAAGGGTAACGAACCCTAGCACCACTGACCAAACGAGAACCACAAGCTCTTAAACTTTGGAAAGTAGTAGATCCGCTCTCTAGGAGTGTTTTGCTGTCTTTTTCCTCAAGAATCTATGGTGGGAAGTATGGGATTGCTTGGAGGGTGAAGGTCAACAATGGAGTGAGAGAGAGGGAGAGAGAGCTCTATTTCAAACGGTCAGATTCTGAGGTTGACGAAGGGGTACTGAACTGGTGAGGTGGAGACCTTTCCAACGGGTAATTATACTTGAGAAAAAGCACTAGGAAAGGAGGGCGGCACTACTGCCCTAGCTCAGGGGGTCAGCTGGGTCTGAGATTTGAACTAGACCCTGAGCTAGCTGAGTGTATGTCAAGGGTAAGGAATGAGCATGTGATTCAACATTTGACCATACTGCACTAGAATCCCCCTTAATAGTACAACATACATATACTCAAATTCAAACCATAAATGAATTTAAACCTTTGATGAGTAGGATAGCCACCATAAGAATTTGGGTACCACCACCTTCTCTATATCTTTCTCTTTTTTGTCATTACCTACTTGTCAACTCAATAAACCTCATTAGTCCTTGAATTAAGCGGTCATCAACACCAAAACCCACAATAGGCTTGATTGCACTTTCAATATTACTTTTCCTCTACTTTACTGGGTATTTACTTTGAGCATTACTATACTTGTTATAGTATTGTTTTGTGCTTTTGCTTATTACTAGCCTTTACATTAATAGTCTGTTATCCTTGTGGCCATTCCTGTATGCGATCATTGCCTGTCATAGGGTGCTTTGGCTGTAGATCACAATTAAAGTAGTGAGTTGTGTGTAAGCGTGGTGCTTATACATCATCTTACCCTTGGTTACCGCTTGCTGCACAGATTGTTTGTGGTAGCTAGCAAGAGAGTGACAACTTTGTCTAGTCTTTGTATCCCACCACGTGTTCTTAGGCAAGTTCTTAAAAGGTAAGCCCCCCATAAAAAGAGAACGCGGTCTGGTAGGAGTTTTGTCCTCCTACTGATCTATCCTCTTGCTTAGCATACCTGTATTGAGGAGGCAAACTGTTGTGTTTAGACTAATTAATGGGCTAAGTACATTGAAGTAGAAGTGAATTATATAGGAGTCCTTATGTCTCTCGTTGTCCTCCCACCTAGCTATACTTACTAGTTATTTTAAGTTATCATTTACTTTGGCTTGTTCATTTATCACCTTCCTATCACTTTATTCGATTACCCCCCTATACTAGTTGGTACTAAGTTGAGGCGTTCTCTAGGATCTCTCTCTAATTATCATTTCTGGCTACCGCTTTCCCTTGGGAAAATATAAATTACGATACCTTGGAATACTCCTAGGTGAAGTGCTACAATGGTATAATCTGTGCGCTTGCGGATTTATCCAATAGTCATAAGAAATACCAACAAATATCATTTAAGAATATATGCCATTTCATTAGGCAATTTAATATATGCTATGAAATATCATTTTAAAATATATGCCATTTAATATATGCTATGAAATATCATTTTAGTATATGTCATTTAATATATGCTATGATGTCACACCCGCTTTTAAGAACAAAACCAGGATCATCATATGTGTGCCCCGGAAGTCCACACATACAACAACAGAATAGAAAAATATCAGAAACAATATTATATTGCGAAAACATAATTATATTAACACTTACATCAGAGTATAGCGAAACGATTACTAATCTTCTCTTCAAGCTTCACAGGGACTTGTTGACTAGGGGTTGCATATGCCTAGCACTCCTTAGAAAACTCACTAGATCCATCTTCTGTTACCCATCCAGGATTTTTATCCAAAGTATTGAAAAGTAAAACAAGTGTAAGTACATATCGTACTCAACAAGATAACATGGGGTTCATAAGGCTCAAAAGGTTATGCATGGTTCATAGCGGTAAGCATTTTAAGTAGATCAAGTTCATATTAAATATCAACAATAGCCAAGGTAATGCATAAGCTCAAATATCTATGATCATAAAGTAATGACAATGATACAATAAATAAATAAATAACAACTTGCATAGTCAACATAGAAATAAGAACCCAATAATTTTGTGAGTTTTCCGAGCCGCTCGTGTCTGTGAGCACGGCTATCATGATAGTTTTTAACTCTGCGAAGAATATATGCTATGAAATATCATCTTAGAATATATACATTTTATTATGTATAGTGAGAGGAGATGGCTGGACGTCAATTCCTCCCACCGCCGAAAGTTATTGGTTTCAATGGTTATTGTACTTGGATGTGTTTTGATCTAGTGTTGCCGAATGTACTGGTGAATCATCCAAGCATAAGGCTAATTAATGTATGTTTGATACATGTATAGCAAGCCAAGTATAACATGTCTTATATGTACTGTAGATAATTGATCCAATTGTTTGGCTTAAATGAACACTCGGCTATTTTGGGGTTGACAATGTGAATGTTCAGATTTATAATGTAGATAATGGTCCACTACTCCAATGTCGTATTTCTTTTTCAATTGCCGCTAGGATGGGTTATGGTCATGGTCATGGTCGTGGTCGTAATGTTGTACAAATCTCAGAGGTGGGAATAAAAGCACCCAAATGGGGTGTTTCTATTAAGTATACTATCAGGACATGTACAACTATGCTCGCAATAAATGAGATCACTCTTCCTACTCTGTTCTCGGTGAAGATTCAAGCTATAAATCTCAACATGTGTCACGATCTTCGGGGCTTGTGTGCTCGAATGGCTCAGAGCAACCAAAATGATGTGGTAAGTCTAAATCGAAGTCATAGCTTGTATGTTGTCAATCTTGGCTCTCATAATTAACCCTATTTTCTACCAATACTTATAGGTAGAGGAGTATTACATGACCTGCGCAGGGTGTAGTTTAGGAGCTTGCTACTCTTAGCCCATGTACTAAAGCTTTGTATTCTGCCTCATTGTTGGTTGATTGCCAAAGTATTTGTAGTACATATTCTAGTTGTCTTCCTTCCGGTGATATGAGTAGGACTCCTACTCCTGCCCCTCCTAATTTCAAGGATCCATCGAAGTACATTTTCCAATGGTCGAGGATTGGTTTAGGTTCTTTTTGACTAACTCTATCCATTCAGCGATGAAATCTGACAATGCTTGTGATTTGATTGCTTTTCTTAGCTTGAAATATAAGTTGAGGGCGACGAGCTCTACTGCCCATTTGGATATCCGACCTATTGCATCTTTGTTGCGTAGGACATCTTGTAGTAGGAAGTTAGTTATCACTGTAATCTTGTGTTCGTGGAAGTAGTGCTTTAACTTTCTTGATGATATCAGCACGATGTAGAGCAGTTTTTGTACATGTGGGTATCTGACTTTTGACTTTGTCAATACTTTGCTTATTTAGTATACTGGCCTTTGCACTTTATACGTATGTTTGAGTTCTTTTCTTTCAACTATTATAGCTATGACATAATTTTTTGTAGTTGTGATATATAACATCATGTCTTCCTTGTTTCTTGGAGATGTCATCACTGGTGTGGAGGCTAGATATTCTTTTAATTTCTGAAATGCTTCCTCTGCTTCTTTTGTCCACTCGAAATTTCCTGTCTTTTTTAATATCCTGAAGAAAGGTAATCTTTTTTTCCTAAGCGAGATGAATCTGTTGAGTGTTGCCATGCATCCTGTAATTTTCTGTTGTCTTTGACCTTTTTAGGTGGTTCCATATCCATGATAGCCTTGACTTTCTTTGTACTTGCTTCTATTCCTCTGTTGCTAACTAGGAATCCGAGTAGTTTGTACCGATGGGACACTGAAAACACATTTGGTGGGATTCAACTTCCATTGCCATGATTTTAGGTTCTTGAAAGTTTCTTTGAGGTCCTCTATTCATGAGTTGGACTCTTTTGTCTTGATTACTATGTCATCAATGTATGCTTCTGCATTTCTTCTGACTTGATCTCCTAAACAAGTTTCAATTGATCTTTGATATGTTGCTCCTGCGTTCTTTCTCCCAAAAGGCATTGATTTGTAGAAATATGCCCTGAAAGGTATAATGAAAGATGCTTTGCTTTGGTCTTCTTGTATTAGTGATATTTGATGATATCCCGAGTAGCAATCTAGAAAAGATAGCAGGACTGATCCTGCTATTGAATCTATGACTTGGTCGATCCTCAGCGGGCTATAAGGATCTTTTGAGCAGTGTTTGTTGAGGTCAGTGTAGTTGATGCACATGCGCCACTTTTTCATGTTTGTTTTCTCCACAAGGACTGGGTTGGCTAGCCAATCCGGATTGAGTACCTCCCTGACGAATCCTACTGCCATGAGTTTAGTAATTTCCTTTTTTATTACTGCTTTCCTATCTGGAGCGAATCTTCATAGTTTCTGTTTGATGGGTTTGGACCCCCTGTTCACATCAATTATGTGCTTAGCCAACTCTCTAGGGACCCCTGACATGTCAGCCGGCTATTCTAGGCAAAGATGTTTTTGTTGTCCCAAAGAAAGTTAGTGAGCGTGACTTCCTATTTGGGGTTGAGATTTGCACTAATGATGGTCGTCTTCTCTGGGTCACCTATATGCAAATCGACTATCTTGGTAGTGACTACTTTTGGTGGTGTGAGGTTGTTTGGTTTCTTAGCCGGTATCTGGATTTCATCTGAGTTCATTTCGTTAGCCAGTGTTGCAATTTCTTTTCCTTCTTTCATATCTTGCAATCTTTCTGATATTTGTACTTCCTGTACATCATAGTCGTATGCTTTCTTCAGATCTCCTTTCAATGATAGTACACCCTTTGTTGTTGGCATCTTGAGTAGCAAATATGGGTAGTGGGGTACTGCCATGTATTTTGTTAATGTCGGTCTCCCAAGTATTGCTTGATAACATGATTCAAAATTGGCTACTTCAAACTTGATGAATTCTGGTGTGTCGAAGGTGATAGGTAAGGTTATTTATCCGAGAGGCATAGCTGCTCTATCAGGTACTATTTCGTAGAAAGGTATGCTTGTTGGCGTTATCATGCCTTTGTAATTTAAATTCATCCTCTTGAGAGTATCCGTGAAAATTATATTGAGCCCGACGCCTCAGTCAATGAGTACTTTGGATACAGACACTCCTACTATAGTTGGTCCCAATACTAGCAGGTAAAATCCTACGTTAGCTGCACTAGTCCAATTGTCCTCTCTTGTAAAGTGTATGGGATATTCTGACCAATCCAGATATCTCGGGGTGGTTGGTTGAGCCGCCATGATGGCCATGTGGACCATCTTTCCTTGCCTTTTATTTCTTGTGTTGGACATACCCAAGAAAATCATTAATAATTGTCGTTGGGGTTCTTGATAATCTCCCTCTACTTTCTTTTCTTCTTTCCTGGGCTCTTCTTCTCTTTTCCCCGAGTTGTTCTGATTTGTATCCTCTCTTTTTATGAATCGTCATTGGAAATTGTCGCAATTGATCAACTTATGTCTAGCACTTGGGTGTATATGGCATGGCAAACTTTCTAGGTTCTCTGGCGCTTTTCTTTGATAGTTATTGCCTCAATAGTTGTTATTGTTGTGGTAACCGCTATTGTGGCCGCTGTTGTAGTTGTTGCTATTGTAGTTATTGTTGTAACTGCCTTTGTTGCTGTCATTTCTATTGTCGTTGTATCTTCTTTTGTTATTGGTGGTTGCTACCATGTTGTCTTGTCTTGGACTTTTGTCTTGTGGCTAGTAGTTGGGCCTTCAGTTCTCTGGGTTATCTCTGGCAAATCTGAGCCGAGTTATTTCTTCTGATGAAATTAACTTCTTAACAACTCTCTTGAAGTCTTTGTTTTATCTTGGGTTCTCATTGAAGTAATTCTTGAATTGCCAATTTGCCATGATCCCTTCTACAAAGGTTTCTATTACTTCACTCTCGGTGATATCGTGGATTTGAGCTATGAGTTCTCCAAATCTCCTATAATAATCTCTTAGGGTCTCCCCCTTTTTGTTTCACGTTCTTCAACTCGACTATCGTCATTGGATGAGTTATTATTCCTATGAAGTTGTAGCAAAAAGCCTCTTGCAGGTCTTCCCAGTATCTAATTGATCTTGGTTTTAATTTATCGAATCATTGTAGTGGCATCGCCTTGAGCGCCATTGGGAATTATAGAGCTTTTATATCATTGTCTCTCCCTGCCAGCTCGATGGATTAAGAGTAAACCCTTATCCATTATCTGGGTTCGACCTTGCCATTGTATTTAGAGTGATTCGTTGGTTTAAACTTGTGTGGTAGCTTTAGTGTTTACAGCCTTCCGGTGAAACAAGGAAATCTGCCATATGACTTTGCCCTATTAAATTTTGGTGACCTGGTTCTCTTGTAATAGTCTCTATCTTCTCTAAGCTTAGATTCTGTGTAATCTTCTAACCCAAACCTTCTTGATCTTTAGGGGTGACGTTGGCCTCATTCTTGTCTGCTTTGTCCTGGTTGCGTTGTGTGTCGTTCTGGTCTTTCATTGCCACTTTCTGTTTGTCCTAGTCTTTGAAAAATCGATTTTTAGGGGGTTCTTCTTCTTGCTATTCCTGCGGGATCTCTTCGTCCGGTTGTTTTTCTGCTTCCCAACTTCTTTTTTTGGTCTTCTTTCATCTTCACTCTACTTGTGAGGACGTTCAACTCTCTTGTTAACTCTTCAATTCTTTCCCTCTTCGTGTTTCTTGCGTCTTCTTTTTTCTGCTTTTCTTTTGTTGTACTCAGTCAATTCTGCTTTGTATTTACTCTAGACTTGTTTTGTTTGCTTGGATCAGTTTCTTATTCCAGCTTTCCACTTGTTCTTTCTGAATCTTGCTGCCTTTTGATCGCTATTCTCTTCACTGTCACTTTTTTGTCAAGTAAGATGTTGCCTTCTGACTCATTTGAAGATTTTATGACTGCAATCGGCGGTGGCTCTAGCAATTGCTCTAGTTCTGCCATGTATATGATGTGTCCTTTCCTAGCTCTTATCATACAATGCTTTTCCTTTGTGCGTTTGAGTAGTCCGTTGCTCCTGTGCTCGATCCGAGTTCTTTTCCTTCTTGATAAGGTAGCTTTTTAGCGAGAGGACCAAATTGAATTTCTTCTGAAGCAAAAGAATCTAGCCAGTATACCATGCAATCATGCGAGGTAATAGTCCTTATAATCCCCTCTTGTGCTCCTCCTAGGAGTATTCTTCTTGTCGAATTCATCCTTCTTTGGGTGAGATGTTGGTGGATTGAAGCTGAGTTGCGCAATCCATACACTTCTAGGTTCTTCCGGATATACAGGTTGCATCTTCTAGTTGTTGAGTGGTTTCCGAGTCCAATCCGACCTAGCTTTGGTGTTCTGAGGATCGTATCGGAGCTAGTGTCGGATAATGTCTCCTTCTCTGAGTCAGTTTCATATCTGCCTTCTTCTCTCTTCTGAGTCAGATTCGAGGTTGAGAGCTTTATCATTTTTTCGGTGAGTCTTATTTGACGAATCTGATATCGTCATCGAATTCTTCTTCTCGGAGATGGGTCCACAACTTTCCGTTGCCATCCGCCTCGCAAAGCAAGGATCTGAAGACGAAAGTTGTTCCCACCGAATAGGTCATCTTGAGGTCGAGGTCCACCAAGCTCTCGAGAAAACATTCATCGAAAGCCCCTATCTGGCGTGCCAACTTTTGATGTTTTACCACCGATAGCCTACCACGGGGGTACCCATGACAATTGTTCGGGCTTCGGAAAATAATGGAACTCGGTGGTTATGCAAAGAGACACACGATTTATACTGGTTTAGGCTCTCAAATTAGTCGAGTAATAACCTTATGTCCAGTCGGTGTTATCCTTTTTACGTAGTATTGCTTGTGGTGTTTTGTACACGATGTATGTGTATCACCCTGTTCTTTGGGTGGCACCCTTAGTGGTCCTTTATAGTCCAGGTACCATAGAGGGTTTGTTCGAGTTCTACTCGGATACAAGTTTAGAGTCCTAAGCTACGCTTCGGGCGTCCTCCCTTGTATAGTCCGAGTAGTCTTCAGCTTGATGCGTCGCTTTGCTTTGTGTCTTTGTGATGGACCTTATTGCTAAGGCCCACTCCTTTGTTGTATGGTCAATGGGGAGCCCATATGGTTCCCCATTGGCAGCCTTTGAGCCAAGGTCCAAGCCACTAGATTACCACCCTTCTTTCTATTTGAATTACTCCTCCAAAGGCACTGCTTTCTAATTCTATCCACCCTCTCAATGACTCTTTTATGTAGCTTGATTAAACACATGACATAGTTAACTGTTGGGGTAAGCACTGGATTTATGTACTCAACTCTACCAGAATGGGACAAGAAGGTAGAGCTAGTCGAGAGTTTCTTTCCACTTTAACTAGAACGGGAGCAAATTCTTCAATTTTTGTTTTAGTACCCAAGGGAAGACCCAAATATGTGAAAGGCAAGGACCCAATTTGGCAACCAAAGGTAGCAACAAGAATTTTCATCTTGTCCTCACATTAATGGGTACCATGAAAGACCTATTGAAGTTGACAACCAAACCAGTAGAGGAAGCAAATGTATTCAGAATGGCTTTAAGATAACAAAAAGTTGTCTAGCATCAGCCTCTAGGAACAAAAGAGTATCATCTGCTATTAGACTATAGGAAAGTCCTTTATAGGCTGAGGTATTGGAAATTTTAGAAGTCCATTATCCTTAAGGTTGTTAATAATGTACTGGAGCAGCTCAGCAGCAAGTACAAATAGAATGGGTGAAAGAGGGTCACCCTACCGAACAACCCTTTTGCAACTGAATGTTTTACCTAGGGTGCAATTTAGCATCACAACTGAGGTACCAGTAGATAAAATTGCCTAAATCCAACAAATCCATTTAGATGGGAATCCTAGTGTAGCCAACATTTTAATGATAGTGGAGTGCTCAATACTGTCAAAGGCCTTAGCAAAATCAAGCTTGACTATGACAATCTCTTTTTTTGATTGATGGCATTGATGAATATATTCAAAATTTCAGGTCAACAATCCTGAATGGTTCTCTGTTTAATAAAGCCATAATGGTTTCTATGAATTATCCTGAGAATCACCTTCTGAAGCCTATCTACCAATAACTTTATATTTATTTGTTGACATATAATAAATATTATGTAAATTAATATATTTTTTCCTTTAATACAAATTAAAGACTATATGGTTGAAGGAAAAGGTGTTGGAAAAGTATTGCCTCAAAAGAATTTAAGAGACAATCACAAGATTTCTTAATGACCATGTCTTCAAGCCCGACACCGAGTTCTTCAATGACCCCAACGAACCATTGAGGCTAAACCGTGATGAACATTTGTATTAAAAGTTTGTTTGGGATAAATACCAAGGATGGCTAATGTTGTAAATTTTATGTGCATATATATATATATATATATATATATATATATATATATATATATATATATTATACATATGTAGCTCTCTATAATTTTATATACTTTCATAGTTTATTTATGTGTAATGCTTGAAATTTAATTAGTGGACGGTGCGTGTGTATATATATATATATATAGCGAAAAATGCACATTTAAAAACCTATTGTAATTGTAAACCCTAAATCAATAATGAAATGAATTGAAAATAAAAAAAATATATCTTTAGTCCCGGTTGGTAATATCAACCGAGACTATTGCCTGGAGGCTTTTTTAGTCTCGGTTGGTATTACCAACCGAAACTAAAGGTCCTTCTTTAGTCACAGATCTGGAACTAGACTAAAAGTTGGATTTTTAGTCCCGACTCCTAAACTAGGACCAGTCCCTTTAGGGCCTGTTTGGAACGTAGGAATTTCACAGGGAATCCTGTAGGAATTTCACAGGAATCAGTTCATTTTTATAGGAAAAAGTATAGAAACAGAAAAAAATCCCGCGTTCCAAACAGACCTTAGGCCTTGGACTAAAATCCCATCGTGTAGTAGTGAAAGCAGAGCTAGGCGACGTAGGTTACACATAACAGTTGTTTTTTAGTACATTACACAATAAATACAGGGAGAGACACACAAACACGAAACAGATAAGAACTGTATATTTGTTCGTCGACCAAAATATTGGTATTATTTAATTATTTGCAAATGTTCCGAGCAGGACGAATAATAGAATAGTCTTCATATGCTCAGGCACAAAATATCTCAGTCCTTTCTCCCATTGTCGAATGCGTAGTTGCCTCCTTTCTCCGTACTATTTTCTACTAGGTTTTTCAGCTGTTCGATCTGTAGTTATTACAAATCGGAAAATATAAACATCATAGCCAACACAACCACAATTATATAATTATATAATAGATAAATATGTAAAGTACACTATACCTTCTTTTGCTTTAGCTTGTGGTATCTGTACCCCTGAAAAAATAATTAATTATATATAGTTAGTAGGAGGGACAGTGCTATATATTAGTAAATACCTCTTTGGTCTTAAGAAACCATGGTTTTAAGAATGAAACTAGACAAGTCCTAAAAATTGATTTAGGAATGAATCTGGACACCTAATAAGCTAATATATATGTAAATTTATCTTTGATAAGAACTATCTCATGTAATATTATTATTTTTTATGTGTTCCTTGATTCAATTGGTAATGCATGCGTCGCTATCATTTTTTTGTCTTTCTTCTTGGTAGCATATATGCTGCTTTTTTATATCGCTGACACCTGACGACATGTGTATTTCGCCTTTTGTTTGTTGCCTCGCCTTTAGTTTGTACCGTTTTGCTTTACTAGCATGGTCTAGATATGTGTGCCCCATATATGCTTTGAATATATATGACTTAATTATAAGATAGTAATTTTTGAAATATTTCTTGTGTTAAGACTACGAGTATTGCTTAATATTTCAAGAGGAGGTGATATATAGTTTGTAAAAACTAGTTAGTTATTATTGTAAAAAATAGTTTGTAATTAACATTGAGAATGAGCAACTCTACAAGGCCTGTTTTGAGGAGCTGGGTCTACTCCACTTAAAAACATATTTAATTGAGTTATTTGAAATAAAACTTATGGAGACACTACATAGAAACACATTATCCATGGTTTACGTGTGCTTGGTATAGTGGGAGCTTACTTTTTGAAACCAAGGTTTTTTTGTGTA
Organism: Microstegium vimineum; assembly: GCA_022036555.1. Classification (NCBI taxonomy): domain Eukaryota; kingdom Viridiplantae; phylum Streptophyta; class Magnoliopsida; order Poales; family Poaceae; genus Microstegium; species Microstegium vimineum. The sequence continues at coordinate 28,763,905 of CM039134.1, forward strand.
ATTCATCTTCTTATTTATGCATGTGATGCTGTCTTAAATATAATAGTCAGCGTGTTTCCAACCCTTTCTCCGCACTATTTTCTACTAGGTTCTTCAGTTGTTCCGTAGTTACTCCCTCCGTCCCAAATTATAAGACGTTCCAAGAATCTTGGAGAGTCAAAACATTTCAAGTTTGACCAACAATTATAGAGAAAACTATAAAGATTTATAAAATTAAATAAGTATACTATGAAAATATAATTAATAACAAAACTAGTGATACTTGGTTGATATTATAAATGTTATTATATTATCATATAAGTTTAGTCAAACTTGAGATACTTTGATTTTTTAAAATTCTTGGAGTGTCTTATAATTTGGGATGGAGGGAGTATTAAAAATTGGAAAATATAAATATCACAGCCAACACAACCACAATTATATAATTATATAGTACAGTATACCTTCTCTTGCTTTAGCTTGTGGTATCTGTACCCCTTAAAAATAATTAATTATATATAGTTCGTAGGAGGGACAGTGCTATATATTGGTAAATACCCCTTCTGTCCTAAGAAACCATGGTTTTAAGAATGAAACTGGACAAGTCCTAAAAGTTGATTTAGGAATGAATCTGGACACCTACTTTCCTATTCTTGGATTTACTTGACAAGTATATATGTAAATTTATCTTTGAGAAGATCTATCATATAATATTATTGCTTTTTATGTGTCTCCTTGTTTCATTTGGTAAGGCGTCGCTATCATATTTTGTTTCTTCTTGGGTAGCATATATGCTGCTTTTTTATATCGCTGACACCTGGCGCATAAATGGCAAAAACTAATGGATCACACATGTGAACACCTACATGTCTATTTCGCCTTTTGTTTGTTGCTTCTCCTTTAGTTTGTACCGTTCTGCTTTACTAGCATGGTCTAGATATATGTGCTCCATATATGTTTCGGATATATGATGACTTAATTATAAGCTAGTAATTTTTCAAATATTTCTTGTGGTAAGACTATGAGTATTGCTGAATATTTCAAGAGGAGGTGATATATAGTTTGTAAAAACTAGTTAATAATTATTGTAAAAATTAGTTTGTAATTAACATTGAGATTGAGCCAATCTACAGGCCTGTTACGTTGTGGGTCTACTCTACTTAAAAACATATTTAACTGAGTTATTCAAATAAAACTTACTTTTTGAAACCAAGATTTTTTTTGTGTAACTCATCTTCTTATTTATGCATGTGATGCTGTCTTAAATATAATAGTCAGCGTGTTTCCAACCCTTTGATTGCTTTGAGGTTTGTAGAACCTGTTGATATAGTTTTAGGAAGGTTTTAACTGTACTATTCCACCCTAACAGAGGGGCTTTCACAAATGTATATATATTAACACAGAGTAATTAGTATATGTAGTAAGCAAGCATGTACTTACTTTGTCTGTCCTATATATACAATCGCAGTAGGTGAAAAGAGGAGCAAAGTTGCTTTGACTATGGCCTCCAGCGTAGTGATGATAGTCATGGTATGCTGTCCCTCCATAGAATGGAATCAGCCTGGAAGGGCTAAATGGGAAATGGTAACTGCAAATTTAAACAAGATTCGTAATTAACATTGTAAGCACATGCTTGATTACTAGATTGAGAAGCTTTACGTTGGAATTGTGTCCACATGGAGTATGTAATAAGTAATCACCCGCTGTGCGCGTTAATGCCCTCAATTAGGCGGATGGAGAACCATAGCCATTGCGTGGTGACGTGGCATGGCACCAACACTGGGCCGGCCAAGGCGGGGATAGAAAGGATGAGGTTCTCAGCCCAGTGGCTATATGACATGGCGAAGCCTGTAGGAGCCGTAAACTCGTGGTGGACGCGGTGGATCTTTTGGTAGCACCACTGGGTGTGCAGAAGACGGTGGATCCAGTAGCTCAGGTAATCCTCCACGAGAGAGTATACCACTAGCTGCGCAGTTGTCTCCCTGGCCGACGGCAGCGGCACTCCCATTCGAGTCCTTAATATCTGGTACGTACAATAACAAAGATAGACGTGCATGCATGCATGCATCATATATTAAATCGAGAGAGTACTTATACGGTCATCATATTTTAGTAATGTGCAGATCGAGGACCTGTTTTGTTTACAAACTCTGAAACATGAAAATTTGCATAGTCTGCTGCTGGTTAAATTAGCGTGCTGCTTTTTATGTATATGTATATGTATATATATTTTATTTATTATTTGTGTGATACATATCTATGCAACAAAAGAACATATAATTATTTATAATATACAGGTTTAGACCTTGGCAACCGCAGGATAGGAGACGAACTGAAGGCCAACGGCGAGGGGAAAGATGCAGGCCGCGTCCATGTAGCATCTGAGAGAGGCTGCCGCGGGTAGCCGTACCCTGGGCTGCAGCTTGTAGGGCAGGATGACGGAGGGAGCCAACTGCTCCAGGATTAGGAGGGGCAGTGGGGCGATGGTGTAGACGACGAACAGGATAAATGTAGTGTGGCAGTGCAGCCAGGAATCTGGCATCACCGCCGAGTACTGGTACCACGCCGCTTCGGCCCACGTCATGGCGCGCCCCAGCGCTGCCTCGGCCTCCGCCGCAGTCGTGTATGGGGTCATCTAGTCTAGCTTAAAGCAGCTACCAAGTCTGGTCCGCCTACCTGCCTGTATGTGATGTGCTGCTATCTACAGTAGTTGGCTAGTTGCTTTGCTACACGCGCAGTTTTCTTCTCTAGCTACACACTTGAGTCGTTCGGCCGGCCGTGGAAGCTCGTGCCTCATGACGGTCTCCGGGTCTGGGGGTGCTGCCCTTCTTTATACTACAGAGACCGTCTCTGGCTCTCACACGTGGGTTACATGTGAATGAACAAGGACAAATTATGCAACAGAAACCTTATCTTGATCTTTTGAAAAAAAAATCAGAATTGGAGAAAAAAAAAACTATGAAAGTTACGCGACAGAGACACTTTAAGTCTATATCGTGCGTTGCAGAAAAAATTAGAATGTGCTCAACTCTTACTAACATGCCATGAAAAATATAATATATTTATCTTCGGTCATTAGACATTTCGAAATAGAATTCGTATTAAAAACCAACTATTTATGAGTTCGGGTCTCATACACGAATCAATAGATTTTGGAATTGTACTCACTCTCCATTGTCCAATAATAAGACGAATCAAAAAATGGATAGACCGGAAAAAAATTCGAAAATTTTGCCTTTTTATGCATTGCAACGAGAGAGAGAAAAAATTATAGCATAAGAGTGACAGTAAACAAAATTTATGCATACAAAAGCAACGTCGTTGGGTAGCTGCTTAGCTTCAGCAATCCGCAATTGGCAGTGCAGCCCTTGCCGATGCATGAGAGCACCTCGCCAAGCTTAATTTGGGGAGAAGCTGTTGCACAGAACATATAATGGACAAAATTTAAATATCAGTTCACCGTTTCTCTAGAATTTGATTTATGATAAATGCTATGCTCATTTGTTACGAGGGAAAAAAAATTATTAGTCCGCTGCAAAGTTGTGCTGAAGTATGGCACCCGGAGTGTGTGCAAGCGAATTAAAAATCAGGACGGAAGGAGCCATGGAGTTTCGGTTGCATACTAATAATCAATAGAAACTAGTTGTAGATGCGGATCGATCGATCGATCAATCAATCAATAGAAACTAGTTGTAGATGCGGATGGGACGTTTACTGTTACCCTGTTCATCCCTGTCTTTCACCGGAGCTGTCCACTTTCACGACTCTTCTTTGCCTGTCTGCTTTATGCCGTCCACGTAACCAGCCTTCCGGAAGCACCGATGCAGGCATACTCCGAGTCAAATCTTATCCATTCGCCTCCCAATCCACGCCACTCCAGCGACGTTGTCTCCACCGTGCACCCCGCCTACTGCGACGCTATGCTGACGACCACGCCGCCGAGGGGCACAGCACCGGAGCCGGCACCGGCCCAGGCCCCGCCGCCTACTGCGACGCTGTGCTGACGACCACGCCGCCGAGGGGCACAGCACCGGCCCCGGCCCCGGCCCCGCCGCCTGTTGCGCCGCATCTTCTCTCCTCTTCTCGATCCACATCACCCCCGCCGCGTCGCCACCACACCACGCTGACGACGAAGCCGCTGAGGGGTCCACGGATACGGCCCTTGCTGCGACGCCTTCCGGCACGGCGCGCGGCGGCCGGACGGCTTGCCGGAGCATCCACCTGGATGCGCCCTTAGCCCACACGCGGCTCCCACCGGCCGTCGACACCGTCCTGCTTATCTCTCTCCGAGCCCATATGTACTAACGAATGCCTCACTTATGGATGATGCATACCACGTGCTCGATGATTTGCCTCTACAACAATTTTTGAATTTTCATGCCCAGCTTTCTCCAGGAACAAAGATACAAATGCACATATCTACGTCTGACAAGGAGTCTTATATATTCAAAGAAACAAACAAGGTACCCTTCCCTACTCAAAAGTTAATTTGATTTTCCAACCATTAATTTTTCCACTTACAAATGCCTGTTCACGTGCCTTTGCTAGATCAAAGCGTGCTTTACTGCGATTAAGCAACTTTTATGAATTTCGTCATTTGAGGTTTACTCAGAATTTATGAGTCCCATCTCCTATTATTTTAGGAATGTATATGCTTGAATCAATTAAGATGTTTGGTTCATCCGTGGTCTTTGTTCTACTAGGTTACCTTTAGAATTTATGAACTACACGTATCTAGCGGCTTAAAAATGCATATGGGCATAGTGTATCTGTACTACACATCAGCTGCAACTCTCTTGCTTTGGTGCCTACATCCTGAATGCTCAGAACAGTTGTTGCTCCTTTCTTCACTATTGTCCCACACAACTGACTACTCCTTTTCAATTGACCTACACGTGCTCAGGTGGCTTACTAACCTGCTGATTTCATATATGGTGTCAACCTCTTCTTGCCCTACGTACGTATGCTTTCCTTTTCAATTGACCTACAGTTGCTCAGATGGCTTACTAACCTGCATATTTCAAATATGGTCTCAACTTCTTCTTGCCCTATGTACATATGCTTTTCTACCTGCCTCTATCATCTATGCAGTACAAGAATAAAACCAGGACTTTTGTGCTTCTAAATATGGAACAATTTAGAACTCATCCTGTTATTATGGCACTGAAATGCAACACAGTTTATTGCACTATTGATCCATCATAGTAAATATAGTTGATCAGAGTTCTCATGCCTTCATTTCAATTTTTGATTTACATCTCTTACATATATGCCTTCATTTCTATATATATATATATTCACTTACTACATGTGTTTCTGGACTTGGACTACACAACTGCCTTTCTTCAACATGCTGCATTGAGACCTTATTTTTTTACAAAATTCGAGATTACTCAGACAAGGTGCTTTTTTGATTAATTGCTTCAACATGAACTAATTAGGCCAAATAATATCTATTGTACTAACCATGCTGATTTATGAGTGGGTTATGTGCCACCTAGATGACCAAATCATTCTTTGGAGCACAAATACAAGGTTCACAATAACAGGTGACCAGGATAACTACAGAAGTCATGCTTAAGCAGAATATTGAATTGATTCAGCCATGGAGGTAACACCATTGATTCTGTTCCATTTCATTGCCTGCTATGTTGACAATTCCTTTGTCCCCTTCCAGGTGATGGTCATGAGATGCTCCACGTCATCTGTACCTGACAGATGATAACTGCGTGATTGATATAGTCATATGCATTTAATTGTGCTTCAACTGCCTAGGTTATTGTGTATTTTCTTTACAGTCTAATAACATTTTCCCCTGCAAAATAAAATGTATCGCTCAATATCACATCATACCATTCTGACAAAGCCTTTAACTTCACCACTACACATATTGGCAGTCAGGTTTTGCTCATATGCACCGTCAGTAAAATGGTTTTATTTGGTCACTGAATTCTTCAGTTACCTCATTTTCGGTTACCATAAAGTTGCCTGCCAAATTTTGGTACGCTAGCAGGTACCCATATATTTTCGTTACCCAGTATTAATGCTGCTGTTTTCCAATTATCATTGCTTGATATAACTCCCCTCGCGTCGCTCTCCGTACGGGCGGCACGGGGGGCGACTTCCCCGCCTCCGGCTCCGCCGTCGCCGGTGTCCACCCCGGCCGCCGCCGCCGCCCCTCCTTGCGGCGGCGGCGGCCTGCCCCGCAGTACCCCCACCCCCTGCTCTCTCCCTCTCCCTACCCCTCCCCTTCTCCCCCCTCCTCCTTCTCCCTCCGACTTTGGCCGTCCGACCTCGGAGCTGCGGCGGCCGCCTGCCTGTGGCGTGTGGGGCCAGATCCTAGCCCCCTGGGCGTGGATCCGGCGCTCCCCTCCCCGGATCCGACGGCTGCGAGTGGTGGCCGGCCTCCTCCCGACGGCGCCGGCGGCCCCTTCCGGCGTCGCCTCCTCCGCCTCCGGCGTGGTCCGGCGCCGGCCGGCCGGATCCAACCCCTCCGGGGCCGGATTCGGTTGGCTTGATGCCTGTCCTGTCCGCTGGGCTGGGGTTGCCCCCCATTGGCGGATTGCTGCGGCGCGGCCTGGGCTCGCCCCCGGCGGCGGCTTGGGCTCGCAACTCTCTGGCCGGTGGGGGCTGGCGTGCGAGGCGTGCGACGGTTTGGGTTGCGCGGTCAGACGCGTACGCCGTCTCGCACCATGGTGGTGTGGGCGGATGCTACGGCGGTACTCCATCGACGCCGTGGTGGTGTGGATGACGTAGACTCGCACCCTCATTTGTGTGATTTCGATGCATGGAGCCATGGGCGAAAGCTCAGCCAGACGGTGGTCGGGCGGACGACGGTGACGCGTTTTGGCGCCACTTCCTTCGTGAAGGCGTCGTCTTCGGGTCTCATGCTCTGCCATCGCCGTCGGATTCTGGGCGAAGAATCTCTTTGGTCCGCCGCTGGTGCCCCGTGGTCGTTCTGGTCGTCTTGCTGCTCCTATTTGCGCTTCATGTCTCTCCTCACCTTGGTGTGTCTAGCTGGTGTTTGTTGTAGCTGTAGCCGTGGTGGTTCCGGCGGATGCTTTGCCGCTGAGGTGGTTTCCGGTGGATGCTTTGCTGCCGAGGGGTTCTTCGTTGCTTGGGCAGTCGGGCGGATGCCTCCTCGTCCGTGGTCATGGGAGCAGTGGCCCTAGTGACTCAGAGGGGCATTCAGTTCTGGTGGTTCGGACGGATGCTTTGCCGTCTTGTGTTATCTTCTATGGCTCCGATCTCTGCTAGATACCTAGGTGTTGAGTTTTTGTTGTATTAGGTTCAGCCGTGGGGGTTGTTAGGTGGAGGGTCCCCCCACCCCTCTTCTTCTTTGTATCTTGCTTCGGTTCGGTAACCTTGGTTACCCCTTGTTTGTTGTGGGGTTTGGACTCTTATCTGCTTAATGAAAAACACGCCTAGGGTTGGGTGTGATCTCGAAAAAAAAAATTATCATTGTTTGAGTACCTATGATCAAAGGAAATTAATATTAAATATTGGGTGCCCCCCAACACACACAACGATTGTTTTGTTACAAACTAAAGTTTAAGGTATTTCTCATGACATTAGTCTATATTAGAGCCCTCATAATTTTTAACCTATTACAGTTAACACATAAACATTGTTTCGTCCCACCTGACTTCGGTGGTAATAGCATCAGTCAATTAGCTGACGAAGATGTTGTTTCCCATATTACCATACTGCAGATCCTCCATGCAGCTGACAATGATGTTTTCTGGCTTCCAAGGGATTTGCATATCATCTTTCTAATTGCTGGCAGTGGTAAGCTGTTTATTTTCATTTCCCAGTGGCGAATGCAAACTTTCAACTCTATTACAGTAAACGCAGACATAACGCAATGAGCTCTGTTTACATGTCATTGAAATGTAGCTTACTTCTCGGATATGCACTAGATGTATAAGCTACAGGACATAGTGATGGCAACAGATTGTTTTTACCCTTTATATTGTGTTCACATGGCCCTCAAGCACTCAGCCTACAGTAAAAGACAATGTGCATCACATAATAAATATGCACATTTATCTTTCTCCTTATGTTGTACCTCTTCCATGGACCTGAAAATGTTGTTTGTTTGGCTTGGAATGGATTTTCATATGTATATATGTTTGGTGCGACAGAGCTAAGTGCCAGCAATAGTACATCCTTTTCACACATTTCTTCTATTCTGCAAGGATTCATGCTAACTGCGACTTTGGTTACTGCTTTGTGTTTTTTGTTTTTTGTTTTACTACAATATTGAATTCCTAGGATGCGAATTCCCAACCAACTAGATTCATAGATTTCGGTTGGCAATTGTTTGGGCACGACCAAAGACATCTGTATTGCTTGCCAGATTGAAGCGAACACCAGATTTGTGCTTACAATGCTCTGCTTATGCTTTACAGGTTCTTCACTGTTGGCTGTTTTCGATCCAAGCCACTTCATCATCTCTTCCTCCGGTTATCAACAGAATGCTTATAGGCAGTCTTACCATGTACATCTAGATGCTTACCACGTGCGCCCACATATAGCACGTCATATGTACTTTACTCTATACAGGCGTCCAAACACTCATCTGTTTTTAATTTAACATATGTAAGTTGTTAAGCGTCCATGCTTTTGCCATCAACGAAGCAAGGAGGGAAATGTCGCCTCCGTCTGGTTTACTCAGCAGCAAAGTTCCGGTGGACATTTCAGTATGTCCACTGATAGGTTGCATGATTCTATATATCCCTTTCCAAATTTATTTCTGAGTGACAAACTTGCCCCGCGGCAACGCGCGGGGTGCTAACTAGTTATATGGTAAACGTATAGGACGCTGCGCTAGTGAGGAAAACTGATTTTTTTTTCCCGTTTATGCGGGCTTACAGAACAATGAAACAGAGCGGGTACGTGGGGCAAGGAGAGAGGCACACAAAGCGTGGAGGATGAAAGTGAGATTTTACCGACCACAAACTCTCCTTTTTTTTTCATTCGTACGTTTTTTTTTCTATATGTCCTGTAGCCTACCTTGTCCTATTCCTTTCTGTATCTCAACAGATTTACTTTTTGTTTTTATACGGTGTCTGGTTCATAACGTATCTTTTTTTTTCTTTTCCATTCTACCGTGTCCTTATTTTTTTTCCTGATTTAGTGTTGTAGATTAACACCTGTCGTATTTTTTTTTAACTTTTTTTTTCTCATAAACGTATATAAGCATCGCTTATGAGTACGGATCACATCACATACAGGACCTAATACGTTTTAGAATTAGACTCTGTATCATGCTAGCCAAGATCTTTATAACTCGTAGAGCACGAATTATATATATAAGTCCGTACATAAGAAACTCTCTATTTTCTGGTTGTTAGAGAGGGGCCAACAAAATGGATGGACGGAAAAAAAAACTAAAATTTAGCCTATTTATTATTACTAGCAAAACATGCTCGTGCGTTGCACTGGGTGTAGGTAGAGATTAAAGAAAATCAAGAGGGAAAGAAAATACTCCCTCCGTCCCTGAATAACTGTTGTTTATGTTTTCCAAGAAACAACTTTAATTAATTATATATTAAAACATATTAATTTTTATGGTATATAATTAGTATCATTGGAAAGATCTTTGAATCTAGTTTTTTAATAAATTTATTTGGAGATATAAATGTTGTACGTATGTGATAAAAATGAAGTCAAATTTGTGACACGTACACCAACGACGACACTTATTTAGCTTATTTAGGAGTGCTACAGTAGGTCTCCGGCGATCGAGCGGGTGGTCCGTGGAAGCCAATCGTGAAAGAGCAGGTGGCTCTCGTCTAGAAGAGCCTTGTCCCAGCAAAGAAAATATCTACCGTACATCTCCTTTATTGGAAACAAATCTACCGCATCCACCCACACACAGGTTGCAGCCGAGCAGGGGAGGACTACCCTGTTCATCTTCTCATCCAGATCCGGCCACACGCACCGGCCACACGCACGGGCCAACCAGCCTCCGTCCTCTTCTCCACTCAGCGAGATGGCAGAGTCCCGTCCCTTCTCCCGGCGCGCCTGGGCAAGGTCATCATCGGCACTCCTCATGTGAGCACGCTTGGCGGTGGCACTGCTCTCTGTGTGCCTGGGCACGGGCGCCGGCGGAGCTCCTCCGCGCGTGGGCGCGGTCGATAGCTGGGCTCGAACCCACGTACGTGGTAGCCGTCGGCGGTTGCACATCAACCCGGCGTGTCTTCGCGAACAAGGAACTCGGTCTTCCTTTCTTTGATCTACTGCTTCTTTTATTGTGTGCTTATACTCGGTTTGTTCGGTACGTCTGGATTCGATTCGATTCGTTGGTTGGTTTTGATGTATTCGATTTGTAGACGGACATATTTGTGCAGTGAGATGTCTCATGTTTGTTTCCTTCTATTTCTCGATTTGTTTCCTATAAAAAAAATCATTGTTCGGTGGATGTGGTATATCTGAGGAAGAGGAACGTATGGGATTACGTGTTAGATATGATCTTGTCTGTGGTGGCACCAATTTTGGTTAGTGGTGCCTCGTATATATGGTTCTCTATTTGGTATTCATCTCACCTTTCTTGTTTGTGTGTCGTGGCGCATTGCCGATTTGGAAAACTCCTTCGCCTGTGTATGTCTCCAAATCTCTCTGATGATGTGTAGAACCTAGAAATAAAATCAGAAATTACAAATTACTTGTGTCTGACTCCAACTCTACGACGACGCGGAGGCGGGGCGGTCGTGTGCGGGACGGTGAAGTCAGAAATTATCTGTGCTGGACTCCAACTCTGTGACCACGCGCATACGGGAGGTGAGGCTGTCGTGTGCGGGCGCTCCCGCTCCCGCTCCCTTGGCTGTCCCATCAGGTATGGTTGGGCCGTTTGAAGTTGCCAGCGTCCGTTGGCGGCGTTGGCAGGCTGGCCCACGCCTTCCCTAGCCTGGCCGCGCGGAGGCAGCACCGTGCAGACGATGGCAGAAAGTGTGGAGGCCGCGGCCTCAGAGTCGCCGGCGTCAGTGGTGGCGTCAGCAGGCCGGTCGGTGCCTACCCAAGCCTGTCCACGTGGAGGTTGCTCGTATTGTCGTCGTCTTCACGCCCGTTGTTGCCGTGGCGTCATCGTGCTGCCTCGCCAAGGCCACCCTCTCCCTATCCCGTGCCATGGTTGTCGGTCGCTTATATATATACATGGTGTGTGGTTTTTGTTTGATAATTGGTAAGTGATTTTTCATCAATTTGATATGTGATTTTGTTTTGGACTTGATCTGGAATCCGAATTTGGTTGGGTTAGTTGCTGGCTAACAGGTCATGTCGTGACTCGTGAGCGTGTTGGATTCAATTTTTGGAAGCAGATCTCGTTATGTTTTTTTTCCCAAGCAATTCGTTGTTGGCTAATAACAGATTGTGCCGTGACTCGTGAACCTATTGGATTCGATTCAGGCCTTTCTTATCTCTACCAATATATAATGCATCGATAAAACTTTTCTAAAGTCATAAACAAATGTCCCCAAGAGTCAAGGTCTTTTCTAAGTGCACCAAGCTAATTACGCCTAAAACTAACCATCCTTTAAAAACGAATGTACAGGATTAACTTAAAACTATCCTTTCTCTTCGTCACTCAGATCCAAGGGTCCAGGTCATTTGGATCTGCCTTCGTCACTCACGATCTATCCCGCCCGATGCCCGTACCTCTCCCACGCGCTCGCGATGCCTCATCCCCGCACCGCACGCGCGACTCCCCAATCTCCCGATGTCTCCTCTCCCACATGCGTGACCCATGAACTCCTCCTCTCCTCTCACGGACGAACCCTAAGGTAGGGTGGCGGCCTCCTCTCCTCCACTCTCCTCCCCACAGACGAATCCTAGGGTTGGGCGGGGGACCCCTCTCCTCCCTCCTCCCCACAGACGAATCCTAGGGTAGGGCGGGGGACTCCTCTCCTCTCCCGGGTAGGACGGGGGACTCCTCTCCTCCCTACGGATGAACCCTAGCGTAGGTCGGCGACGTTGAAGACGCTGATCGATCGGCACCGCCGCCCGTTGCCACCGCCCGCCACGCGACACCCTGATACACCAGTCGCGCGAGGGTGCCGGGTGCGGCACACCTTGCCCCCTGGTCACACCAAGCTGCACTGAACGACACGTCTGCAGCATGGTGCGTCATCGGCTCCTCTTCCTCCCACCTCTGCTCTATGTTTGCGCAACTAATTTCCCAGTTTTAGATAGCACAATCTGTGTACCGGTAGAAGTTAGGCAAAAAAAATTAATAAAAAATTATAATGTTTAAAATAGTAGCTTCAGCAACGTATGTATTGACAAGCAGAGGCTATGGCCGGCCAAAGATGTGTATGCATTAATACACTGCGTAACTGCTCTTTACAAATCGATTCACATGTCCTGAAATGAGATGATACTAGAACAATTTCGTTGGGAAAAGAGCACCATTTTTCATGTCTATCATCATTGCACTTTTCAACTGAGCAACTAGACTTGGCACGATTTTGATGACAAGTAATTGTAGGATGAAGTCATTATATATTTGTAGATACTATTTATAGAGCTTGAGACTGTTATGTGTTTTCTCCTTGATCGCATTGTCTCTTGAAATAACAGGTTGCATTTGGAGAGCTTGAATTGAATCCAACGTTTAATTTGATGTAACTCAGTGGAGGATTTTGAGAATAAAATTCAAGTAAACTCCACTGCTCCTGAATGCTGTATCATTCATTTTTTTTCCCTTCGGAGTTCTCTCTGCTTTTTTTCTATTGGTTTAAGCAGGATGCAATAAAGCAAACATATGAAAGGTCGGTCAAAACTGTTCAAGATTACGGGATCATGAAAGAGAGACTCGAGTTTGTTTTCATGTGCCTTTTTTGAAATAATTTGTGCTTTGAAAACCATATTTCACTTGGTTTTAGGCCAGAAGCTGACCCCTCTGTCTCTCCCTGTAGGTCTTTGGTCCATGGCGTGAACATTTATGCTTTCCTTAATAATGGCGCAAGCCATGACGGACCACGGATGTGTTTAGTTAGGCTGTTGATTCTGTCAAGAAGCTTCAACTCGAGCTTCCTGCAACCACGAGGGAAAATCTTCTGATAACTAGAGTGCTTCGATGCTTAAACCAGTATCCTACAAATATTTGTATAATGGATCCAAGACCTATACAGACCAGTAATTGTCAACATGGGTTCCAAAAACATTAGACTAGAATCATAATCTATTTCACTATTTACTTCATTTTCAAGAAACATAGTCCTTCACTATTTACTTCATTTTCAAGAAACATAGTCCTTTTGTTTTTCCTGTAGCGTTAGCACTTTTGTATCTTGCTTATACCATTAATTTCAACTATCTATATGATTTTTAAATGTTGCTTTGATTTCAACTGAGTAAATAATTTTTGTGTGCTTGGTCAAAATACTTTATAATTACTTGGTTGTTTTCATGTGCATCTAGGAAATGAAGTCGTAGCGTTAGCACGGGCAATGTACTAGTTTTCTATTTCGTGAAACACGTATCTATACCTAATAATTAAGCACTTACCTAATGTCCAATATGTTTTGGAATCGAACTCTCACGTATCTATATATATCTAATAAGCACTTACCTAATATCAAATATGTTTTGGAATCGGACTCTATCGCGTTAGACAAGAGTTATTCTAACTCGAATGAGCATGTGTTGTATATATAAGTTTGGACGGGAGAAACTCTTCATTATCCGGTAGTTAGAGGGAGACGGACCAAAAAAAATAGAGGGTGAAATTTTGCCTCTTTATTATTAGGTATAGAGGTATATATAGATATAGATATAGATTAGCTTCATAACATGCATAGTTGATATATAGGTAAAAAAGTACCTGGAATCATCTATTATAGGTGATTTATTGTTTTCAAAAAGTTCTATATATGATAGGTGAATTCTTGGTACTCTGGGAATCGTGTATAGATGTACTTTATGTTGGAGTATGATTTGAATTATAACATGAGTTCTGCGGGTTCGGGTTATATTAATTAGTGAATTTATTTTCGTATTGGACTACAGTCAATCCATCTTATAAATACATCTTGTAAGTCGTATATAGGAAGAGTTTAGAGAGACAACTCATTATATTTCCTGTGTTCTATAAATTCTTGTCATATAGAAAAGATCGTCGGTTGACGCCTATAATTTTCTCCACAAAGATTTTCCACGTAAAATATGTATTGTATTCGATCTTATTGTATTATTTTCTAAGAAGTGGTATCTACAGCGAGATTGAAAAAAAATAGGCTTCTATTCCCTGTTCTTGGACGCTACCGCCAAGATGAAGCTGCTGTCATAGTTTGGTACAACCAATCAATCTACTACTCCGCGACCTTATTCCCAAAGTCAGAATCGCCTTTGTGAAAGCTTGCCGCCGAGTCCAAGGCAAAGTGGGATCATCCGTGCTGCACGGTTGTGTTACGGGCCTGTTTGGTCACATAGCATCGCATATTTTGACATTTATTTAGAATATTAAATATAGATTGATGATAAAACTAATTACATAGATGGAGACTAATTTACGATATGACACTATAAAAAAATATAATGAAGACAACTATAATAAAAGGTCATAGTTAATCCAGTCTTTATGCCAACCGCCTCGGCTAATATGACCACCTCGATTAACCGTATTCTAAAACTCCTGAATTCAGGCAAAACAATAGCATTTTTTTTTAAATCCGAGGAGGCCCTTCACTGCTTAGCCACACATCGTGCGCCCTCAAGCCGCAAGCCACACTTTTTTTAACACGAAAATCACACGTTGTGTGGTTGTAGGGGTTCAAAAATGTGGCCTTATCCTCAAGTGCAATCTCCTCTACTACTCCACCTCATTAGGTCTTGTGTCAACTATAGATTTTTTTTTCTTCTCATATTATACTGAACCAAAATTGAAATGAGTGTTTTAGGCTTTTCACAAATTCAAATGAAAAAGTTGTCAAATATAGCGTTTTTTAACTTTTCAAGATCTACAACTTTTATTTTGATCGTTTCTCCATCGAGGTCGTTTGTAAAACTTACATTTTAAATGTACTAACTTTATACGTAATTATCCTTAGTTAGATGCTTTTAAATGCAAAATTTGTCAACTACAAAGTTGTTTAACATTTTGAGATCTAAAATTTTTATTTTGGTTGTTTCTCCATTTGAGGTCACCTGAAAAAAATTAATTTCAACTGTGACAAATTCAAATGTAGTTTTCCTTCACAGAATGATTTCAAATTAAAAAAGTTTTTGAGATCTATAACTTTTATTTAGGTCATTTCTTTATCCAAAAATATTTTAAATTTTCAAAATTCGGTATTTATTTTATTACAGGCTTAACCGAGGCGTGCATTAAGACAACTATCTCGGTTAATCCCATGTTAACTAAGGCAGTTGCATTGTATCAAATGCCTCCGTTAATCAATTAACTGAGGTGGACATTGTAACATAATGGTCTTGGTTAATGCATATTAACCGAGGTGGTTGCATTAGAATGACTGCATCGGTTAATGATTTACCAAGGTGGTTGCATTAGGATGACCGCTTTTAACCAAGGTGGTTACGTTATAAATGTTCGCCTCAGTTAATGGATTTTACGAGCTAGTTTCTTGTAACCACATCGGTTAATAAAAAGGGACCACCTCTCTTTCTATTTTAGTATTATCTAAAATAACTGATGAATTATGAATTTTTCATAACTTAAACTTAGGTAAGTGCTTTACCAACATATGTAGTATAGTAAAAAAATGGACTTTAAACCCTTATTGCTTACTATAACTAGTTATTTCGGTTTTTTAGTTGCTACTTTAACTACAACCCCAACGCTATTTATTGGCTTGAACAAGATACGTCTTATTTGAAATAAATTGAAGAACTGAAGAATCTTTCTTTTGGATGCGGTTAATATTACTGCGAGGGGATTTTGAAAAGGTCATGGTTAATCTTATTTTTAGTATCATGAATCTATTAATCCTTTATGTTTTGACAATATGGTGCTACAGTAAACGTATGATAATGATGGATTAGTTATGCTTAATAGATTTGTCCTAAGAATTAGTTGTGGATTATGTAATTACTTGTATGATTAGTTAATACTTAGTCCTTCTAATTAGTATCCTAACACCTAATATGTCATCCTCAACTTTAGTCATAGATTCAAACACCACCTACTTAGAGTTCGAGTAGGAGACTCGAAGGTCGACACATTCAATCTACAAAAGACTACCGGTGCTATTCGTTGACGCGGAATGTTGGTGCTTACATCCAATCGTGTTGTTGTGATGTTGTCAACTCACGCATGGATTAGGAAAGAGGGTAGCCACCCAGTGAAATTTCTTTCCACGCATCAACATGTTGAAAGCATCTAGGCCCCTAGAGTTTCAGTGATTAACGAGATAATGCGAGATTACTATGACTAACGTGTGTTTTGCAGAGGCAAATTGAAAGTTAGGTCATGATAATGGGGATTGATTGGGCGTTGAATGGTATTCATGCCTCTATTGGCAAAATCATTTTTTTTCAAAGGATTGGTGACAAGGTTTAGAATAGACTAAGTCTAAGTGTCGTTTGGAGTTGTAAAGGCACTTAGAGAAGTTCTAGGACCTTTATTTTGCTTTGGCCATACTATTAAGGGGGTATGATCTAGTAGCTTGACCTAGGAGAGGCTAATGATGTAGGTTTGGTGCACACTTGTCAAACCTAGCTCTAAGTAGCCTACAAACAACCCTTGGATGAAGTAGAGTAACTCTCATTTACAAACTTTCTGAATTGGAAGTGATTGGGAGCCTCAAATGAGCTCCAAACTAGTTCCTCGGAGTGGTTTGGACCAATTGGGAATGGTCCGGAGGGTACATGCCAGCTCAACAGTGCATCTCACCAAAGAGGCTACTCTGGACCCTTACAAGTTGGTTGTTCGAACCAATGGCCAAAGGTCTGGTTGCCCATGGTTTGGATTGAGTATGTCCGGACTCTATGAATAGTGAGCGTCTAGACAAATTGGTATCGGTCTGGAAGAGTCCAAAGAGGTTTGGAATGAGGATTTTGACTCTAGACTAAGTTTGGACGAGGGGCCCGGACTGTCAATGAACTATCGCCGACAGTCTACCAAGGGTATGCCCATGATAGTACATTAATCGGTGAAGGCGCGCTAGACAACAAACTCGATGGTCACGTAAGACAAACACAAGATTTTATCTAGGTTTGACCACCGAGATTGGCGTAATACCTATGTCTTGTGTCTTGGTGGATTATATTGATATGATGTTCTGTGTTTTGAGGGGGTCCCTACCCGCCTTATATAGGTCAGAGGGTAGGATTACAGATGTGAATATAATCCCTAGCCAATTACAATTGATAAAACCGTATAGGATACTATTACATTCCTTAACCGACTAGGTCTTCTTATTTGACAAGTCAAACTAGCTTCAATCACAAGGGACACCGAGTAGTCAAGCTCGTCCTGCACCTAGGCTTTGCGCCTTGGGCCATCTCCTTTGGGTTGGCCTAGATCTAGCCATGAGGGTATGGAAGTTTTATCCCCCACTAGTCCCCCGAGCACCTTGGAATATTCTAGTAACACCATCTTGTATTTATCCAGACATGCAAGCAAGTGTTGGTATATTTTATCCACACTCAAGTTATCCGCAAGTGCACAGATAAGATACCGATGTAGCACTTCACAGAGATAACCCAGTTTTAATATCGAACCCAAAGGAATGGATGGATTACTTAAGTCTAATAGTTTTATCCCTGAGTCGCTAACAAGGCCTGAGAAGTTAAAATAAAGGAGGGATCACTAAGGCTTTCTGGTTCTATTTTATCTTAATGTATTTATTAAAGTTCAACTGGGGGCATTACTTAGTAGGACCACAAACAGAGTATGACACAACTATGTAACTATCTAACATGCGAGGTCCTATAAATGGGAGGTGTACTATAGAAGATTCAGCAGAGCTTAAAGAGTCACCTCTGCGAGCTTCCACCGAGTCTAGAAAATAGGGCACATCTATGAGCTAACAAGTCTAAGCACCACGCTTACACTATAAAAGCATCCTTACTCCAAGGCGCGACTAGAAATAAAGTACTCAAAAGAGAGTCATGGACTAGATAGAACAATAATGAAATAATGGAAACTTACGCATATACAGAAGTTGATCACCAGAGCGAATCTTAGACGGAAGATCAGGGTTAGCGATCCTTAATCTGCAGGTACAAGGCATAGAAGCAGCACCAACAGGCCAGCACGTCCTCCAAGCCTCTTGCTTACCTTCTCTCTTCTAATTCTAATACAAAACTAGAATCTAAACCTAATACTAGAGGTAGATCTAGTCTTCTTCTTGATAGCTGGCCCTAAAGAGGTTATCCATTTGAGGGACACCTCTTATCCTAACTACAAATCTAAATTATGAATTGTAGGATGCCTCTGGGGGAGGGTGTACCCTCTATCTATAGCCCGGTGGGATCAACCGTAGCCCTTGGATCAAAAAAACAACCTTTAACAACGATGTAGATTGCATCTAGAGGTCAGTTTGGCACCGTCATATGAGACTGGGTGATTTGGACTCTGCACTAGGCCAACCGGCCTAGGGTAGGGCCCGGCCATCCTCTCTAGGTCGGTTTGGTCTATGTCTCATTCTGGTGTCTTCTGGTGCCTTCTAGAGTGTTCCAGTGTGGAAGCCCCATCTATTTGCGAAAAGTGACGTGTTGGATTAGGATTCTTCTCTGTATTAATTCTTGTTTTCCTGTTTAATCTTTATAAAATCACAATTCACCAAAACTAGTGGAATAATGTTAGTTTAAACCCTACTCTATGGTGGTGATTCCTTTTATATCATTTTCATGGTTTAATTGATGGGTTATAATAGGAGTTAATTACACTAGTATAGAATTTCTTTTAGGAGACACTGCCTATTTGTGATTGGAGGCGGTCACATATCCCGCCCGCCTCCATTAATCCAGGTCCGGCCGCCACCGTGTGTGGAAGACGGTCATCCTAAACGCCCGCCTCCGTTAATGATTAACAGAGGCGGGCATATAAGGAGCGACCGCCTCAGTTAATATAGATTAACCGAGGCAGTCAGCGTAACACGCCCGCCTCCGTTAATAGATTAATGGAGGCGGGCGCCCTAACGCGACCGCCTCCGTTAATGTTTATTAACCGAGACGGTTTAGTTACGTTTGCCCGCCTCCATTAAGCTTTGCCTATTTAATGCAACAGCTTTGCCTATGTCCCCTTCTTCCTCCTCTCGATGGCTCCTTCCATTTTTTTAGGGGTTTAAATCTTAAAACCCTAAAAATTAAGGAAACTTAGGGGGGAGAAGTTTTGCTCTTGATTTGTTGGAGGAGGACATCACAAAAGGTACACATGCTCTCCAAACATCATTCACCCTTCTATTTGGGCTCTTTGAGATCTAGTCTAGATCTAGATTCATGGAGGAGAGAGAAAACTACTATTTTCTTTACCTCTAGATCTAATATCTTCTTTCTAATCATTTGTTTTTTGGTGGTGACATGATTTTTTTGAAGATTGGACCCAAAAATTAAGGAAAACTTAGGGGGGGGGGAAGTTTTGTTCTTGATTTGGGAGAAGACATCACAAAAGGTGAACACATGCTCTCTAAACTTTATTTTACCCTTCTATATTTGGGCTCTTTGAGATCTATATCTAGATCTACTGCACTTTATTTGTTTATCTATCTTCTTTGTAATGCTTTGTTCTTTGACGGTGTGGTCATATATGATTTGTAGGGGGCAATATGGAGAGGTCTGAATGGATGTACCAGATAAAGAGAATGGAACCACAATACCTCCTTCATGTCCGGAAGTTTATTGTAGTTGCGAAAGCTCACCGTGAGCGTCTGGATAGGACAACAACTACTTGTCCGTGTTCTCACTGTAAGAACATGAAAGCCCACAAAGATAGCGAGGTACAATCTCATTTGATCAGATTTGGTTTTGTTAAGGATTACACGGTTTGGACTTTTCATGGTGAAAGGGTAGTAGATTCAATTGTGGAAGATGCATCTGGAGGCACATCGGTCAATAATAATAATAATGCAGAGTTCGTAGGACGAGCTGAACCAGCTGCCTCCTCATCGGTGCCAGCAAGCGATGACAATGCTCGTGATTACATCACGATGGATGACCTTTTCGAAGATATGAGTGGTGCTGACGACGATGGAGGTGATGAAGACGCTGCTGTGAGAGATGTAGAGGGTGCGGAGCTAATGGAGGAAATAGCTAACCGCCTTGATGAAGATGACCTTATGTTTGGCAACCCTCGATGGCTTGAGAATTTTAGGGAGATGAAGAAAGCTGCATTGGACCCTCTTTATAATGGTTGTCCAAAGCATTGGACGGCGCTGCGTTTTAACCTCACGATGTTGATGTTGAAGGCTAGGCATGGCTGGTCCAACACTGGCTTCAATGACCTCATGATTGTCCTTGTTGACACATATCTAGAGGAAAACAAGGTCCCTGCAAATACATATTGAGCGAAGAAGTTGATCCGACCATTGGCGATGAAGCTTAGAAAATTTGATGCCTGCCCTAACCACTGCATCCTTTATCGAGGAGAGAAGCATGAGAAGTTGGATCGTTGTCCAAACTGTGGTGCGAGTCGATATAAGAGGAATGCTGGTTGTCGGGTGGATGAGAACGACGAAGGACCTATGGGTGGGTCGAAGAAGAAGAAGGTGGAGAAGAACAACCAGTTAGCGGCTCAACTAGATGAGGAAGAATTGGGTTACATGCAGAGAAAAAGTCCTGCACTATCGATGTGGTACCTGCCTATCATTGATCGTATACAAGCTTTATTAGAGAACCCTGAAGATGCTAAGCTGATGTCCTGGCACGCCTCTAAAGATCGCACGAGAGATGATGACAAGCTGCGTCACCCTTCCGATGGCAAGCAGTGGAAGGCTTTCGACGCCATGTTCCCAGAGTTTGGCAAAGAGGCACGAAACGTTAGGTTTGCGCTGAGTACTGACGGAATGAATCCGTTCGGTGACCTTAGTAGCTCGCACAGCACTTGGCCGGTCATCCTGACCATGCACAACCTACCCCCTTCGATATGTCAGAAACGTAGGTACCTTTTGCTGACCATGTTGATTTCTGGACCGAGACAACCCGACAATGACATAGATGTGTTCCTAGAGCCACTCATGGAAGATATGCAGAAAATATGGGAACAAGGTGTTGAGATCTTCGATGCGTCCGTAAAGAAGAAGTTCACTCTAAAAGCCATAATCTTTGTGTCCATCACTGATTACCTTGGTCTCTTTTCGTTGTCGGGGCAGATAAAAGGGAAGACTGGTTGTACTGTTTGCATCAACGATACTTGCTACACTTATCTCAAGGGATCTACCAAGATGGTGTATATGCGTCACAGACGGTTCCTTATCAAGAAGCATAGGTATCGAAAGGATACAATGATTAAATACTTTGACAACAAGACGAAGCCACAACTTGATGAACCTAAACGAGCAAGTTATGGGGAAAAGGTATTTAGCATGGTCAAGGATATGGATCAGGTCGAGTTTGGAAAGAAGAAGAAAGATGCAGCGGGGACAAAAACAAGGAAGAGAAAGCGGGGTGATGAGAACGAAGAAACATCTCCCATCATTTCGTTCAAGAAGAAGTCGATTTTCTTCAAGTACCTGTCGTATTGGAAAACACTTCATACACCTCATGCGATCGATTGCATGCACTTGGAGAAGAATGTATTCGATACCACGATCGGCTTCTTGCTAGACATGAATAAAAATTCAAAGGATGGCCTAAAGTCACGGATGGATCTTGTCAACCTAGGTATCAGGGATGACCTTCATCCTAAACCATCCACGCAGAATGGGAAAGTTGATCTTCCTTGTGCAGGCTACAACCTGACAATAGACGAGAGAAGGGATATGTGTCAGTGGCTTAAGTGTGTCAAAGTGCCAACAGGTTTCTCTTCCAACATCAAGAGCCTGGTCTCGATGAAAGACCTCACATTGTCCAACTACAACTCACATGACTGTCATGTCATGTTGACAGTGTTTCTTCCGATTGTGATGAGGGGCATCGGTCCAGGGTACGTGAAAATGGTGATCACACAGATGTCCTACTTCTTTAATTGTATTACCCAGAAGGTCATTGATGCTCGCGAGTTGCCTGCCCTAAAACAGTTCATCGCAGAGACTATTTGCTAGCTCGAGATGTGCTTCCCACCGTCTGACTTTGATATGATGCCACACCTGATGATGCACATGGTTGATCAAATAGAACAGCTGGGGCCTGTCTACCTGCATCAGATGTGGACCTATGAGCGGTTCATGTCAATACTCAGCAGATACATCCTGAACCGTGCTCACCCAGAGGGCTCTATGATCGAAGCCTATACAACCGAGGAGGCCATGAACTGTTGCACTAGATACATTTGAGATTGGAGGGCGATCGGGCTACCCGTCCATCAACATGAAGGCAGAACATCTGGGAAGGGGTGCACGGGTCAAAAAGTTCGCACTGATGTACCATACGAGACCATTCAACAAGTTCATCACAACATCCTTCATCAGTTAGTGGTCATGGAACCCTATGTTGAGAAACACCTGGAAGAGATTCACAACGCACATGACGGGAAGCGCATGGAGGCATGGGTCCAGAAACAACATAAGTGTAGTTTTGCAGCATGGCTCAAAAAGCTTTATATAAGAGATGGAGAAGACGATCAATCCACGGAGAACGTTAAGAGGCTTGCATCCGGTTCGTCCACCCAAATCACCACATGGCAAGGGTATGACATCAATGGATACAGGTTCCACACAAAAGAGAATGACAAGAAAAGTGCAGCACAGAATAGCGGTGTTAGATATGAGGGCATCGACGAGTCAACGGGACATAGGAGACAATGTTATGGGGTTATTGGAGATATATGAGAACTAGACTATGGTGGTGACCTCCAATTAACACCATTTCGATGCTAGTGGGTTGTTGGCACAAATTATGATCAACTTTTATATACTTAAAATGATGCCACCAACCTCAGGATCAGGGATAAACAAACACATCATGAGCATAGTTTATCAAATAACCAGTTCCACATGTCCATGAGTGTTTGAGTGCAGAAATGAATAAATGGAGCAAAGGAGAGCCGGTGGGACCCACATAGGGGGTCGGCCGACCACCCTATGGGCCCACCTGGCTCTCCCCTCTCGGCCATGATCCAAGAGAGGCACTCAAGAGTGATTTCCAACCACTGGATCACTCTGTGCTTTCTCTCAACGGCTCACAAGCAAAGCACAAGGATTCATGGGCCCACACAAAGGAGATAAATGTGACAAACATTCCAGATCAACAACTAACATCCATGACAGGTGGGACCAGCAGCTGGGAAGACCGAGGTGGGCCAGACACCCCAAGGGGGTGTCGGCCGACCCCCCATCTGGGCCCACCATGGTCCACTTGGTCCCTGACCAGTGGGACCACCACCAGGAGGCCAGAGGAGGGCCCACTGGCTAGTGGGACGGTCGGCCGACCGCCTCTAAGGGTCGGTTGGCTCCCCCAACCGTCATACCTCTTTCCCACATGTTGGATCACCACCATCCATCCCTTGGTCGGTTCTAAGGCGGTTGGATCCAACGGTGGAGGATGGGAGGCCCTGGATTGCTGATGTGGCGATGGAGTAGCCCCTACTCCATTCCCCCACTATAAATAGAGGGTCACTCCCCCCTCTCTAGACATGGTGAAGAAGCCTACAAGCTCTATTCCTTAGATTGTTCTAGTAGTTAGTCTAGAGTGGGAGTTAGAGTTGAGTCGAGCTTGCTCGGGATTTCTGGAGTTGTCTTCTGGGAAGTCTGGTATAGCTCTTGTATCTTTCCTTCTTTGTAAGACTTTACCTTTATCAATATATTATCCTTTCTCTCTACTTTACTTAGTATTTACTTTGATCATTACTATAGTAGATATAGTATTGTTATATGCTTTTGTTCTTTAATAGCCTTTACATTCATAGTCTGTGATCCTTGTGACCTTTCCTGTATGCGATCATTGCCTGTCATAGGGTGCTTTGATTATTGATCGTAGTCAAAGTAATAAGTTATGTGTAAGCATGGTGCTTATACATTATCTTATCCTTGGTTACCGCTTGCTGCACAGATTGTTTGTGGTAGCTAGCAAGAGGTGACAGCCTTGTCTAGCCGTTGTATTCCACCACGTGTTGTCTAGGCAAGTTCTTAAAAAGTAAGGCCCCCGTAAGAAGAGGGCGCGGTCTGGTAGGAGTTTTGTCCTCCTACTGATCTATCCCCTCGCCTAGCATACTTGGATTGAGGAGACAAACTATAGTGTTCAGTCTAGTTAATTAGCTAAGTATATTGAAGTAGAGTGAATTTCTTAGGAGTCCATTTACTCTTCTCGTTGTCCTCCCACCTAGCTATCTTATCTAGTCCGTTCTAAGTATCTTTTACCGTAGCTTCTTCATTCATCAACCCCTTCCTATCATATATATCATTTACCCCCCTATACTAATTGGTACTAAGTTAAGGTGCTCTCTAGGATCTCTCTCTGGTTATCATTTCTAGCCCAGCTTTCCCTTGGGATAAAATAAATTACGATACCTTGGAATACTCCTTGGTGAAGTGCTACAGCAGTATAATCTGTACGCTTGCGGATTTATCCAATAGTCATAAGAAATACTAACAAGCATTTCTGGTGCCGTTGCTGGGGATAGGGATTTATCTCTATTTTTGGTGCGAGGCTAAGAAATGTCAACATGGGTCAAACCAAAGGGGGTTGTTGTGGACGACTATGGTCTCACAAAGTGGAGCTCAAAAATGTTGGCTACAAAGATGATGAGTGGGTACTAACATCCGAGGTCGCGCAAGTGGCCTACTATGCCATGCCAAAGGACAACAAGAGGCATGTGGTTGTTTCAGGGAAGCAAAGGATTGTGGGAGCTGATGGGATCAAGAGCCCCGAAGAATACAACAACTACGCAGAACTCAAACTTTTTACCGATCATCCATCGAAGATAAAAATGTCGAGGACCGCTGCAACAAGTCCAAGATAATGCCATGGGCCCGCACCAACGGTGAAAAGAGGACCGTCATAGGATCACTAGCAACAAAATGATATGTATATTGCACTTTATTTTGCAGACAAGTCTCTTGTGTATCTCATTAATGTAATGGAACCACATATTTGTGTTAAGTTGTTTGCATGTAGTATGTTTGTGCAACATGTATGTGTGCATACATGCCTTTACATATATATATTTCTATTGAATGTCTCACTTTAATTCCTACTACTACTCTCCTTACTATTACTACTACTCTCACAACTACTGATACTCTCATTGTACTACTACTACTGTTTTCCTTCTCCTACTCTCCTACTACTACATACTACTACTATCCTCCTCATAGCTACTACACAACAATCCCTCTGTCTCTGTGTGTCTGTTTTGATTTTCTGGGAAAACAACAACCAAGGTGGGCAACGTTACGCGCCCACCTCTGTTAATATTAATGGAGGCGGGCATCCTAACCCGACCGCCTCGATTAATATTAACCAAGGCGGGCATCGTAACCCCCTGCCTCGGTTAATATTAACCGAGGCGGCCAACCTTATTTGCCCGCCTCCATTAATGTTGCCCTATATAAGGCAACGCGCACCATCGTCTTCCTCAGATTTCCTCCGCGCGCCGTCTCGACCCTGAAGGACTGCCCAAATTTCCCGTCGTTGCCGCCGCGCAACTCCGCGGGCCGCCGTCTTCCCCGCGCCGGAACCAGCACGTCGCGTGGGCCGCCGTCTTCCCCGCGTGCGTCATGGAACCCTAGCTCCCCGCGCGCCGCTGTCTTCCCCACGCCGGAGCTCCA
Organism: Microstegium vimineum; assembly: GCA_022036555.1. Taxonomy (NCBI): domain Eukaryota; kingdom Viridiplantae; phylum Streptophyta; class Magnoliopsida; order Poales; family Poaceae; genus Microstegium; species Microstegium vimineum. The sequence continues at coordinate 28,789,710 of CM039134.1, forward strand.
CGCCGCATGCGCCGCCGTCTTCCCAGCATGCGCTGTGGAACACTAGCTCCCCGCGCGTCGTCGTCTTCCCCGCGCCGGAGCTCCACGCCGCGTGCGCCGCCGTCTTCCCCGTGTGCACCATGGAACCCAAGCTCCCCGCGCACCGCCGTACGTCTTCCCCGTGCCGGAGCTCCACGCCGCATGCGCCGCACCGAGCTTCCCGCGCGCCTCCGGCTTCCCCGCGCCGGAGCTCCACGCCGTGCGCCGCGCCGAGCTCCCCGAGAACCTCACCGTCGTTGTGGTTGTAGCTCAGTTCGTCTCCCCAATTCCCTCTTCCTTACTCTTAATTTTTCTCTTTTTTATCTGTACCTATGATGCCAAATTAAGAAGGACCTAGCACCATGCCACTGTCAGTGATGCAAATTTTCTGCCTGTGATTGTAAAGTGATGCAAATTTGGATTGGAAATTAATCAGTGACCATATGTTTTGTTTTTGCACTGTCAGTGATGCAAATTTGGAAATTTGGAAATTTTCCTCCTCCTACTACTTAGTACTTCTCTCCTACTTTTACTTAGTACTTCTCTGCTCCTACTACAACTTAGTACTTCTCTCCTACTACTACTCTCCTACTACTACTACTACTACTACTACTACTACTACTACTACTACTGTCCTTACTACCTGTCAATGAGCATATGTCTTTTCTTTTGTTTTTCTCCTCCTCCTCCTACTACTTAGTACTTCTCTGCTCCTACTACAACTTAGTACTTCTCTCCTACTACTACTCTCCTCCTCCTACTACTACTATCCTTACTACTGTCAGTGAGCATATGTCTTTTTTTTGTTTTTATCCTTCTACTACTGCTCTCCTCCTACTACTACTACTCCCCTTACTACTGTCAGTAAGCATATGTCTTTTTTTTTGTTTTTCTCCTCCTACTACTACTCTCCTCCTCCTCCTACTACTACTCTCCTTACTACTGTCAGTGAGCATATGTCTTTTTTTTGTTTTTCTCCTTCTACTACTACTCTCCTCCTCCTACTACTACTCTCCTTACTACTGTTAGTGAGCATGTCTTTTTTTTGTTTTTCTCCTCCTCCTACTACTCTCCTACTCCTTACTACTATGCTTTTGCATGTGTCACTTGACATCAGATCAATATGGACCCTGGGAGTGCAAGGGAGGTTGCTCGGGCTTGTGAGGAATATTTTGCCATATTGTCAACTGGAGTATGTACCGTCCTTTACTGGATTTGTTGCTCTTTTGAAACCTATTTAAGCTGAGGCAGTGGCATTTTGCAATGACGTTAACCTAGTTAAGCTGAGGCACAGGCGATGATGATCGAATGCCCCCTATACAATTTGATGACAAGCAACCCGTTTACACAAAAATTGATGACCATGGGGATAATCTGAGCCAAGATTTTTTCTGTAGTCCGTACTTTTGACAAGCAACCTGTTTAAACAAAATTGATGATCATGTATGAAAACTCAATTGTTTGTAGGCTAGAATGGCTGATTTACGGGCTGAAGCTAGGGAACAGTGGCATGAGGTTACCCCTAATGATAGTGCCCAGAGGTCATCATCATCAAGTGATGAGAAAGGACCCGAAGGTGCTGAAGGTGTCAAATCCTCAAGCACAGAATATGAGAGCGGCGAGAAGTATACGCCTTCGCCTCCGAGGAGAGTTCGTACAGAAGAAGACCGAGATCCTGACTATCAGCCGTCACCGTCACCTGATAGCCCACAGTCTCGCGAAAAGGCTCTTCTCGTCAATCCAGATGAGGATACAGAGACACCACGGCTCAAGGTATTTGCATCGAACATCATGTAAATTGTTGTTCCATATAGGGTCTTGTATATATCTAATTAATGCGAGTCTTTGTTGTCCACAGATACCGTTGGTACCTCGGAGTTTGCAACATGCCGTGGATCAAGAGGTACAAGAACAAGAAGGCCACATGGAAGCACCCGCTGCCTCCACGGCAACATCTTCAAATACAACTGATAGTAAGAAGGCCATCCGGGTAAGAGGACAACATGGAAGGCACAGGAAGCACGACGATGTGCACGTAATAGCCCAGGTGGGGCCTCAAGGAGAGCCCTTGCTGCCAACAGCGATCCTTGGCAAATTCAGCAACCAGTGCTCCGTTTTAGTTAGGGAGAAGGTAGACATCACCTATCAAAATTGGAAGGAGGTCCCAGCAGCACTCAAGCAGTATGTGTGGGACGAGATGCTGAAGCGCTTCAATTATCCAGAGAACTCTGATATGGAGAAGTGCAGGCAACATGTGATGGCCGTTGCAGGGAAGGCACTTCGAAACTTCAGGTACAATAACGAATGCAAACTTCTATATCTACTAGTATTACTGCTGCTCTATCTACTACTACTGCTAATACTCTACTGCTCGATGATACAAAGCGGTGTAGTGAGATAATGTGACAACCGTCTTCTAGAGTGTTTTGTCATGACTCTCATCGAACCATGAGAGACGTCCATACCCAAGAAAAAGCGTTAGTTATGTTTTGCTGATGATTGGGTTGGACATGTCTCATGGTTCCATGTTTGTGATGATTTCAGTTTTGCTACCTATGGTAAGGGTTGTCACATTAGTCAATGATCAGTGATCACCATAAGCGTTGGAAGACTACTTCATGCAGCAGCCCGCTATTTTGAGAGCAATTATTTATAAACAAACATGTCCCTAGTGTACTACTACTTTTCCTAGTCTATACTACTACTAGTAGTATTACTAGTACTAATACTTCTTACTTTAGGTACAAGATCAACAAGGATTATGTGCAGAAAGGGATTTCACCCTGCACCCGTTACAACTACGTGTTACCAGAAGTTTATGAACAATTCATCAAGCAAAAAGAAACCCCAGAAGCAAAGGCAAAGAGCGAGCAGTTCTCTGAGCTTGCTAAGCGGAACCAGCACCATCACCACATGGGCATGACAGGATATGCAGGTAAGAGACCCAAGTGGAGAGCACAAGAACAGGCTTTAGCTGAGGCTGGGATACCGGACCCGTATGAAGAATTGGATATGAGGTCCAAAGACTTCCTTAGAGGCCGAGAGCTGAAGAAGCTACAAACGGGTAAGAGAAAGTTCAACGAGCTGCATATTGAGGATGCTGAGAAGAGGATCTTTGAGGTCGCTGCTGCAGCCAAGAAAGGGGAGTTCGAGCCTCGCAGAGACAAGGACATACTTTCTCAGGCGTTAGCCAACCCTAAGCATCGCGGCCGCGTCCGTGGCATTTCCTCAAGGAAGAGCTGGAAGACCATGGAGTCCTGGCAATCTGACGCCAACACTCACACGAGGCAGAGGTACAAGGAAGAGCTCATCCAGAAAGGCAGGGATGAGGCAATCCAGAAGATGATCAACAAGTTCGTGCTAGAAGCATTCACGAGCACGGACCCTAGGATTGTGGAGATGAGGAGGAACATGTTTCGCCAGGATGGCATGCTACCACAAGCGGGTCCACCCAATGTACAATTCCCAGTAGATGTAATTGTAGAAGAGACTTTTGGCATATTACAGATGCCCTTCGGCAGGTCCGGGAAGAAGAAGGATGTGGCACAAGGAGCGGTACACCCTCCCAACCGCAACGCAACGTATGATGGAAAGCCCATCCCGTCTGACTGTGCCTTGGTGGACGTGGCCTGGGTGAACCCGGAATTCGAGCAAGAAGAACTTGACTATCTGACTCAAGAGGGTATCACATTGATAGGCCCTGCACTAGGTTCGACCGTGCTGTGTCACAAAAGCGGAATATTTTTCTCGATGTACCGACATCGGCTTCACAATGTACACATTTGGGGTCTTCGTCCCGACCGAGTGGCGGACCGGGTGACAATGACAACGACAATGGCGATGCCAACAACGGTAACGATAATGCTGGTGGCGGAGGCAGCACTCCTCGGGATACTCAACCTCTCGACGACGACCATCAACACGGAGACACAGGGGCAGGTACTAGAAATGTGACACCACCGTCTGGAAGTGGTTCAAACAAGCGCCCAACATGTCCTCCCACGTCGAGGAAGCCTGAAGATGCAGAGGAATGTCGTCCTCCCACACTGAAGAAGACTTTGGAGGAACCGGCAGGGGAGGACATACCTTCGAACCACACCAAGTCCAGTTGGGCGGCCTATCAAAAGGCCAAAAAGTACCCGTACTCAACTATGTTTGAAAGGTTTGCTTAGTTCATCTATAATTCAATTAGAGTACATGCATAGTTCATCTAACATCTAAAGCTTCGAGTACACGTCACAGGCCGAAAACACCGATATAGATCTGGGATCGGTCAGAGGATTGCCCTGGAAACTATACCCATGGCAAGTTCATGTTGACCTTGGGCGAACTCGTTGTAGAGCCATGGGAGGTCAGGAGGTTCCACCTGTGGTACATGCAAGCGGCGAAAGTTGGCTTGCGTGATTTTCTAATCAAGATTCCGGCAGACCTATTCCACTTGATGGAAGATTATCACGTCGTCGTAGATTTCCATGACATGCATAGATTATTGAGGAGAAAGGACCTCGACATACAACAAGTCACCTTGTTTGCCATGTAAGTTATTTACGACTTTTATACACACCACTGCATGTTTGGGAGTACTTTAGGGAATATATGAATACTAATAATGTCATGGGGGACTTTTCCTTGTAGGATGCAAGCCCATGCATGCAAACTAAAGGGCATGAATACCGTCTATCTCAATCCGATGTTAATTACTGAGAGATCCCTCGTGGGTTATGATATACCTAAGGAAAGTGAGAACCTAGCGAAGTTGTCCGAAGAGTAGAGAAAGCAATACAAGAAAGATGAGGTCAACTAGTATAAGTACCGGAAGCATTGTATATACTACACGCCATGAAGCAGCTCAAGGGACGTGGGTGCATCTTGGCCGCCCACCAGTTCGGGAAAGTCAAATTGAGCATTCTTAATTTATATATGTAGTTCATGGGATCAAGACTAGTCATATGTATTTAATCATGTCAATTTTAATTCGTGTGAATGGTGTAGTTGTGGTATCATGGGCCACTGGATTGTTTTCATAATATATCCTCAGGATGGAAAAGCCTGTATATTTGACTCTCTACGGACTACAAACAAAGAAGGCTACAAGCATTTTAAATCTTGTTTGAGATAGTAAGTGATGATACATACCCATTTACAGTTAACAACATACGTGGTCAAATTAATTGTTGCTGACTCTACGATTTCCATACAACGCTTACAAGAAGTACTTAGACGATCCCGAGTGCATTGATTGGAGATCTGAGAAGAAAAAGAAAGCATTTGGCCCAAAATTGCAACTCAGGCGTGAGTTTCCGGTAAGTAATTGTACTTTGTCCTCCCTACTCCTACTACTACTACTATCCTACTACTATCCTACTACTACTCGCCTTGCTTAATTATACTATAACTCTCGTAACACTACTCTCGTTACTACTCTCTTTACAACTATACTACTTATTATTACTCTCTTTACAACTATACTACTTACTACTCACTACATAACATATACACTACTCACTACTATATATCTTGCAGTGCGCCAAACAACCAGAGAACTCAGTTCTATGTGGCTTCTATGCCTGTGAGTACCTAAGGTCATGCATCAAATTTAACATGAGTTGGCGGCAACTCAAGACCGGACTTGATTATTGGTTGCAGAAGTCGGATAAGGTTGACCAAGGATTTACTCAAACAATCGCCGATATTTGCAAACTTGTTACAGAGGCCGCGCACGAAGGGCGAGATCCATTCTTCCACACCGAAAGCGACCTAGCTACCAATCCAAAATACAAGGATATAAGAAATTGGAGCAAGGGGGGGATAAATCTCACCGATTACAGGTTGCCAGTTGAACTGTAAGAGTTTAGTGACTGAAAAATAGTTTACATGGTTGTAATATAGCTAACTTCAAATTCGAACTTGTGCATGTGTTGGACAACATCTATATATTAAGTGTTATCGGTTTCTTTTTCGTGTTTCTATATGTACCTCTGCTTCCATTCTTATTCATATTCATATATATATATATATGGTGCCAAATTCAAATTCAAATGAAATATGGCGCCAAATTCAATTTTTTTTAAATGCTGCAAACATAACAGAGGCGGGCAAATAAAAACTGCCCGCCTCAGTTAATAAATTAATGTAGGCGGGCGCGTTAAGATGGCCGCCTCCGTTAATACTATTAACGGAGACGGTCGTGTTATGGCGCCCGCCTCCGTTAATAGTATTAATGGAGGCAGGCGGTCTGACCGCCTCGGTTCATACTTGATTAACCGAGGCCTTCCATTGGAGGCGGTCGTGTTTGCCCGCCTCCATTAAGCAAAAACGATCGCCTCCATTAAGCGTTGTGTACTAGTGTTACAATCAACAGCGAGATGTCTAGCTGTCAGCGCCGCTCATGGCTACCGCCGCTCACGCGCGACGCCTACGGCCTTGTCCAAGCTTCTCGTTGACTGCAATAGCTTCTAACATGTTCTCGGGATGTGTCCTCCCGCACCCTTCTGAAGCCTTCTCATCTCGTCTATAAGACCCAGAGCACCGTAACGAGCTCGAGCTCTTTCTCTATTATCGCCATCGCGTCTGCTCCGCACTCCGGCGAGATCATCACTTGATCGGTTTGTAGGTGTTAGAGCTATCCAGGGGCTCTCAAGCTTGTTCCTTTGGTGTTTCTTGATCTTTATAGTCTCCTAATCCTTGTGCTTTGTATGGTTAACCATTTGGCAGTCCATAGCCACCGGAACGTCGTCTCGCCGTTATTCCGCTCCATCGTCGACACTGCCTCCGTCACCATCTTCAACTAGTATGCCTCCAGCCTAGCTAGGGTGCGCACGAGCACCAGGGTGAGCTCCTCAAACTCACACGTGTGTCGGTTGTAGCTGTAGCGGTGTAGTTTGCTCCGACCACGGTGAGCCGCCACGGTTTGCACCGCCGCTTCGGTGTTCTTCGTTGCTAGGTCAATTCTTAGTCGTTTTGATGCAATTGGATGGTGCTATAGCTTTGTTAGGACCTACTGATCATGTGTATGATCTCGGCTGATCATGATTTGGCTCGGTTCACCGAGTGTGACCGCAGCAGATCATCGCCATCCGCCATTAGCGTCGTCGAGCTCCACCCTGAGCTCTTAGGGTTCATCCAATAGGTGTTCTAGGACCGTGGTGATGTGTAGAACATGATGGTGGGGTTAGTTGTTGCATTTGATCGCTGACGGTGACTCGTCGCCGCAGATTAAGGTTGTCGACGCCACTGCTCGGCTGTGTCTCACTGACAGTGGGCCAACCTGTCAGTGACGGTTAAAGTAGATGTTTACACTAGTACAAAAAGTGACTATACATGCGGTTCGGAAGCCCTTTTTACAGGCGATTTTCTGAACCGCCTGCGCTGGGGGCCAGTAGAGGCGGTTTTTTTCCGGACCGCATGTAGAAATCGATTTCGACAGGTAGTTTGTTAAGAAAACCGTCTATAGAAATGGTTGTCCGAAATCGCGTTTTGAAAATAGGAAATCGCATTTTAAAAATAGAAAAAAAAAGATTTAAATTCTGGGAAGAGTCCACTAGGAACCTGCCCGTCTCCGTCGCAAGTTGCGCATTTTTTCGCGTAAAATTCACGAACGAGCTCCAACCGGGATTCAAACCCGAGACCTCACCCTCGTGCGGTACCTCCTCTACCACTCCACCCATGACTCACTTGTGTCTAGATTCGTTAATACTTCCGCATATTCTATACTAAACCGAGTGTAAAATGATTGTTTGAGCCACTAAACGAATTCAAATGAAAAAGTTATGAACTACAAAGTTTCATAACTTTTCGAGATCTACAACTTTCATGTAGCAAGTTTTTTCATCCGAGGTCGTTTACAAATATTTGAATTTCAAATTTGACACATTCAAACGTATTTTCCGATGACAAGATGATTTCAAATGAAAAAGTTGTGAACTACAAAGTTTCACAACTTTTCGAGATCTACAACTTTTATGTGTAAAGTTTTTCTATCCGAGGGCGTTTACAAAAATCAAAAAAATCACTGGAAAAAATCCGGGGATGATTTCTACTGGCCGTCGTCTTAATGAACCGCCTGTAGAAATCGATTTCTACAGGCGGTTCCTTAAGACAACCGCCTGTAGAAATGACCCATTTCTACAAGCGGATTTCTCGATTTCTACAAGCGGTTTGGAGCCGTTCGGAACCATTTTTCAGTACTGGCGGCGTGTAAACTGAAACCATCTGTGCTATTTTTTTGGGACGCCAGTTAAAACCGTTTTTCTACTAGTGTTATTTTTCATTTTTTAAATAGTTCATGAACTTGTTACTTTCATATCTATTTTTTGTGACTTCCAAAAATCATGAAATAAATTGTGGGTACTCTCTGTGATGTGCAGTATTTAATAAAAATATAATATCATATTGTCCAGTGTAGTTTTATTTCTATAAAAATGTTGAGATTAATTAATAAAGACATTTTCTATGATTTTTCATGAACTGTTAATTGATCCAAAAATTATGAAATTAATTGTGCAACCATTTCACATCTGTATGTTCCTGTACAAAAAGTTTGGAATCAATTGGACAAAGTTTTAAAACCTGATTACTTAGAAAATTATTAAATAATTAAATAACCATTGGAAACCCTAATCACTTTAGGTCTTTTGCATGATTTTAGATTGTTTGATACACATGTGTTACTGTTTAGTGATAAACATGATCTGAATTGTCATTTGATGTGATGTTGAGTGCTTAGTGTTTTTGGATATATTTATTAACTTAATTAGTTAATTAAAATAAACTTAACTAATTGCTTAATGAACTAGTTGTTTATTTCTACATGAAGGAAAGTTGTACTCAAGGTAGTACTATTGTTTATCATCACCAAGTCATGTTATTGTTGGATTGTTAAGCATCATGTCTATGTTCAAAGCATCATCCTAAGCATGTATTATATCGTGTAGATAACATCTGTGGTGGAGAGGTCCATCATATAATTGGTAGTGATAACAAACACTACGTGGTTGGTTTTGATATTTGTGGATCCGAACTAGAAGTTGTTTATTCTGCTACTCAAGGCAAGCCCGGTGCATTCAAGCCATACCTTATATTTAAAAGTTTTCTTTAAATACACTTATGTTACTATTAAAATTCCTACTTGATGCGTAGCTTACCTTGATTACTTAATCCTATACCTTACCTGTTTTAAAATATGCAAGTTACTTTATGCTGCTTAGTATGCTTAGAATGGTATCAGTCAGATGATTTCCTGTCATCTGCAAAATGAATGTTAGTGTATTGCTTCGGCAAATGGCTATGTTTTGGAAAGAAAGAAAGAAAAAATATTGGAAGTAATAATCAGGATCGGGCGGACATAGAGTTTGGGAGCCACCAGATGTGGATATCGGTGAGCGGATTTTCTCTGCCTGTGTCATTAGGGACCATCTGTTGATATTGATATTGAGCGAGAATTTGGAGTACTGATCACATACTTCTGGAAGCTACACTCCGGCTATTCCAGTCTGAGAATGGTTAATCCGCACTAGGAGTGGAGATATGGCAAGAGTAGTGTGTAGCATCCAGGCCAAGGGCATGGTGTGAGGTGTACTATGCTCTCGGGTGGTAGAACCCCGGTCTTGGATGCAGGATTCGGAGAAAGGTTGACATATGCGTGCTTTCAGGGTTGCATATGCCGTGCGATAAGGAAGCCCTAGGTGGGTTTAATCAGTTCAAATCGTCGTGCTCCTTGGTTATGGAGACAAGACTCATTCTTTTTCAATGTAGCTAATGAAACTTAAACTAGATACATGATGACTTTGTTAGACATTACCACATTATCGATTAGAATTGCGATCGTTACTTGAGTAACTATTGAAGAGAAACAAATTGAATTCAATTGTTTCATCAAATGCTCATTTATGCAAAATACTTGATTCTAGCAAACCAAACCTTGAATTCTATGACTTGCATACCTTATATATTCACCACATTTTTATTGGTCGGGTAATACTTGTTGAGTACTCCCGTACTCAGGGTTTGTTAACCCTTGTTGTAGATGAAGGTCAGAACTTGGTCTGTACAGGCTCGTGTTGTATGACCGTTGTTACTGTTGATGATGAAGAGTAATAGCTGTTGTGTGACCCTTGGGCAGGGTGCTTGGTTTGTTGTGATATAAACTTTACCACTTGGCTTGATGTATAATTATGACACTTAAGTTATGTTTCAATCTTATGGTTTTGTAATAATACTTATGTATGACTTCCGCTTTTTTGTTAAACTCTGAATGTAATTTATTTACAACTACACTTCTGCAATATCTGTAATGAAGATCCTGCTCGGAAAGAGGTGGATGACTCGGTTCAATCCAACGACACCTGGCAAGCTTCTTAAGAGCTTGGATCACTTGTGTTGCGATCAGAAGTCTGTTGGACAATGATCAATGCAAGTGGGCCCTATTTCTTGGGAGGTTCTGTCACAATCGTCATCATATCATAGGTGGCGAAGGGGTTTGAGGAGTCTTGATGGTAAATAACTCCTATTATAAACCATCAATTAAACCATGACAAAAGGATATAAAAGCAATCACCATTGTAGGATAGGGTTTAAATTGACAATATTCCATAGTTTTGGTGAATTGTGACTTTTTCAGAGATTAAACAGGATAAACAGCAGTTGAAATCAAGCTATAACTCTCACGGATCGGGATAATGCATAATCAAGATGGAAACCGACGTGGGAAGAACCTAGAAGGATCAAGAAGACACCATGAAGCGGTGGGAGCCAAGGGGCCACCAGGTGGGGCTGGCCGGCCCCACCCCTTGGTCGGTCGGCCTGCCCCCATGTCCGAAGTGTTCCACCTCATCACGACTCCTTCTAACCAACATTGGGATCCAATCTACACCGTTGTTCAAGGTCGGTTTGATCCAAGGGTTGCCGTTCATCCCACCGGAAGGAGAAGGTGCAACGCATTAGTACCACATCGACTATTCAGAAGGCTTCTCCACCTTTTTCGGGCTATAAATAAAGGGTTAGACCCCCCCGAAGACATCTTATCCTATTCTATACTTCATAATTCAGATCTTTAGTTAGGATCTGAGGTGTCCCTTGAATGGACAACCTTATTACGGGGAAAAGTTTGCTCTGTTCTTGGTTTTCGCTCAGTAATCACCCTTATGCATAAATGAAGTATTAATTATGCTATAGAAGATAATATATATACTAGAGTAGGCGAAAGACTTAATAAATATAAATAACTAGGGAATCTAATCTCTTAACGTATCTCCTGATCTAGCTCTACTTGAAGTATGTGTCTCTCTCTATCTTTAGAATTCCCATAGTTATCTTGATTGTATATTTATACCCTTTATCTTACCCCTACCAAGATATGTGAGGTTGTTAGTAGTTTTATCATAAATATTTATGTTTATAAATTGATCTAGTCATTACTCTTTTCATTGATTAATCTTGCTAAGCTCCTAATGGTAAAATTATAAATAACGATACCTGGAACTTTCCTGGGTGAAGTGCTACAATGGGTGTATTTTATCTATGCGCTTGCGAATACCCTTAATTATATATATATATATATATAGTGTCATGAATATGAATACTACCCTATCTCTAGTGTCATGTTGGGGAGACAACCTATCTTAAGTGTTGCTATAGATATGACCCTACATTTCTAAGTTGTTGATAGGGTTCTCTCAGTCTAGTGATGACGTTAAGAAATGTCAACAAGAATTTCTAGCACCGTTACCAGGGAGCTGCAAGAAAGTTTTATATGACTTTAGATAGATTGATTAAATAAATACTTATAGATAAAACTCACAACTAGTACCTCTGTCTTGGCATGCTTACCCTTGTTTATCTTTGTTACATCTTATGCAGCGTAATACAGGCTTGGTTATGAATTCACCAACTTTCATATTTGAATCAACCCAACTTTGAAAATCAACATCAGTGGCAAGGCTATGGATGACAAGACATTACTTGAGTATTCTACTCAAAGTGTTAGGCACATTAGGACTGGACCACAAATTTAGACAAACAACCTTGACTTTGAGCTCAAGGCCAGTCTCATCAAATGGTCCAAGCTGCTATATTTAGTGGAAAGGCACATGAAGATGCTAATGCTCATCTGTAGAATTTCCTGGAGATTGGAAGCACCATCATCATTAAGGACATCAACCAAGACACCATACTTCTTCATCTATTTCCTTTCTCATTGGGGGAAGAGCGAAGAAGCGGTTCTATGCAAATAAAGAAGATTTCAAGACTTGGAACACATGTTCAACAGATTTTCTATCAAGATTTTACCCTATAGGAAAAACCAATGCCTTAAGAGGAAAGATTTCCAACTTCCAATAGCAGAAGATCGACAGAATCCATTCTAGAAGCATGGGAGCGCTTTCAAGAATACATTTCAGAATGCCCACATCATGGAATGGAGAATTGGTTGCTCATACAAGGATTTTATCACGGACTCACACAAAGAGCTTGTAAGCAACTAGATGCCACCGCTAATGGATCATTTATGCCACTCACTTTAGGCAAAGCGGAAGCATTCATGACTAAGATAGCTGAGAATCAGAGCTAAAAAGAAGATAACATTCAACATTCTCGCCAGATTGAAGAAGCTCTAGAGGAAGTGTGTGCACCACCAAGATGAACGTACTTCTGGATCGGCTTGAACAACGAGCCAATTACAAACAAGAACATCAAGCAATTCAAGATGCATTCGATGCTCATGCAAGATGTGGAGAGTATCTAGGGATTAACTTTCTGGAATACAAAGAACTTGAAAAACTTTCAAATGCCACCAGTGTCGACCAGTTTGGACTTTTTAGTTGGCCAACCGACCAGGTTTTGTACATACTGGTCAGCAGATCAACAATCTGCATGTTGTGCAAGTTCACATGTCAAACTATACCAATCTACAATATTTCGTGGTGCATGTTACACATGGTGTGAAAGGCTACTAGGTTAACTTTCCTAGGTGGAGTTATTGCTCAATTACTAAAGACTGCGCAGAAGCCGAGAAGACACGCAGAAGCTGAAGACCACTTCGTGAATGCTCTGGCCAGTTGGCCTTTCACCTCCCAACATGGCTCCTTCAGTTCATAGCTATCTACGAGACTTGTTCCTAGCATAAATAACACATGTATGCTATAGAAAAACTACTTTTGATCATCTAAGAACCTGATATGGTATTGCAGTTGAATTGTTGAGTGTCTTACACACACCTTTGTTCTTGCGAGTTCTTCTTGGGCTTGTGAGAGATCTCTCTGAGGTCCCTACTTCATGCTCTACGGTTTCCAGTTAGGTTGTGCCGTATTGTGTGGATTAGTTCCAGATTGTGGTTCTGTGGTCGTTCGGAGATCGAGTCGAAGTCTTCGTAGTTTCGGTGCCTCTCTCCCTGTCCCTTGGTCATATCCAACCTTTGTCAGGTATAAAGCTAGTTATCTCGTTGTTCGCAGCAAGTTATCCTTTGTTCTTAAACCTACTGCTATGAAGATCGGGTCATCCTTTTTCCAATTCAAATCGGAACCTAGCATGTGGTAATCAGAGCTATCGTTGTCATAGTAGGTTTTGTTATCACCCACTTATCTACCATTCCATTTACCATCTATTACTGTTTTTTATCCATCACATATATTTGTGTTCATTAATATCCTACAGTCCCCTAAAAAGACAGACAAAAAATCCTATAGCCATTTTGTGGTACTGTTACTTTGTGTTTTTTTCGTTCATCTTGTTGCTAATCTCCATCGTTGTTCTTCCGTCATACTATTGTTAATTTTATCCGCACCCCTAGATGTTATCTTGTTCATGCTAAAAAAAGTCTAAAAAAAAGAAGTGAAAAGAAAGAGTTACAAAAAAAGAAAAAAAAAGAGAAGAGAAGTGAAAGGGGTTGTGTTGCTGATTGTGAAACTCCAAGTTCCAAAAAATTTTATCTCAAGTTTGTGGTGCACTAAAAAGCAAACATTTACATTTTGTTTGAACAAGTTATATCACTTTGTTTAAGTACCATAGCCCCCTTGAACAACCACCGATAGCTCCACAAAAATCTGAAACTAGGACGTTTGATTCGTAATCCTTGCGACCTCTCGATCACATCCGTCGAGCTACTGCACTAGCACACTTACAGTCCTTTTGAACGAGTAAGAACATTGGTAAGTAAGAGGTGAGATTGTGTGATTCCAACAAATTTATCCTATTCCACTTTTTTTTGCAAGCTCTCTAACATGGTAGGATCTGATTCGAGTGTTAGTGGTGCTAACCACGGTGATGAAGAACCCCCTGTTGCACGGGCTGAGTTACGCCACATGGCAAACTCACTCTTGGAGGCGATGGGGAGGATGTTCGATGAACGTCTTCTCACAACGGGTGATCGAGGTTGACATCGTCAACATGAAGACAATCACCATGAAGAATTTGGTGATGAAAATTTTGTTTTTGGTATTGGATTTGACCACTTTGGTCGTGGTCATGGTGGTCATCGTGGTCGCGGTCGATATGCTGATTTTGATAATCAGCATGGAGGACGATGTGGACATGGTCATCGTGTGCGTTTTTATGATGAAATATTTGATGACTTTGATCATGAGGAGGGATTTGATGATAATGAGAATCCGTTTGTAAATGGTGGGCCATTTAACCGACGGCGAGATCATCGTCGGCGTGCTGAACATGAAGATAGGGAGCATCATCGTGGTCGTCACAATAGGGATGATCCGGACAGCATTGCTCATGTTAAGTTGAGTATCCCAAAATTTACTGGAAGAGAAGATGTCGATGCATATCTTGAGTGCATAATCTCTCCAACCAGAGGCATGTGAGTCTTGCTTCAGTTGAGTTCTCTGGTTATGCTCTCACTTGGTGGAATCAGATTCAAGAAAATCAGCTTATATTGGGACGTGATCATATCAATACTTGGGATGAGATGAAGAGAGTGATGAGGAGAAGGTTTGTACCATCTAGCTATCAGCGTGACCTTCGCAATAGGTTGCAAATGTTGAAGCAAGGAAAGAGATCGGTTGATGAATATTATAAGGAGATGGAGATGTTGTTAGTGCGAGCTGGAATTAGAGAGGATGCTGAGTCAAAAATGGCAAGATTTTTGGGTGGTCTCAATGAAGAAATTTCTGGGTTTGTTGAGATGTTTCCATACCATAATTTGCAAGACCTTGTTGATCAAGCTATGCCACTGAGAGAAAAATTCAGCAAGAGGCGCGTGGGAAATCTTATGCAAGTAATTCTATTGCAGCCCCATGGCGCAAATAGCAGTATGGTAATTCTTTTTGTGGAGGTCGATCCCAAGGTGTTGCAACTAGGTCCTCTCCATCCATTGCTACATCAAAGAAGGCGGCTTCTACAGCGTCATCACCTACAAATCAACGGCGATCTGCTGCAATTGCCACAGCCCCAACCGTTGCTTCAGTTGCTACCTCCTCTACACGTAGTAGAGAAATTATGTGCCACAAGTGCCATGGTCGTGGACATGTTGCTGAACAATGTCCAAGTAGGAGGACCATGATTATAAATGAACATGGTAACTGGGAATCTGAAAGTGATCCAGAAGAAGATGCTCCAAAAATATGATGAAGAACTTTTAAATGATGAAAGTGAGATCCAACCCGATGAAGGTGATAATAATTGCTTTATTTCTCTTTGAGTGCTCAGTGTTACTGTTGTAAAAGAAGAGAATAGATGGCGACACAATCTCTTTCATACTAGAGGCATGATCCAAGACAAGTTGTGTAGAATTATTGTTGATAATGGCAACTGTAACAATATTGCAAGTCAAGAATTGGTTGAGAGAATGGGCTTAAAACAGCGGCGCCATCCTTCTCCATATAAAATGCAATGGCTTAATGATTGTGGTGCGCTGCGTGTGAATCATGTGGCGACTGTTCCTTTCTCCATTGGAAGATACAATGATCAAGTGGAGTGTGATGTGGTGCCTATGCAAGCATGCCAACTGCTGCTAGGAAGAACATGGTTATATGATCGTGATGTTCAGATCATTGGTACAACCAACAAGTTGTCTTTCATGTACAAAGGAGAGCGAATTTCGTTGCTTCCTTTAACACTGGAGGACATTTTGAAGGATGATCTAAAAAGAAAACAGCAAGCTAGTGAGAAACAATTGCAAGTTACATAGTGAGTGTATCACCTGGTTTTAACAACAAAACCAGATATAACCATATGTGAGCCCAGGAAGTCAAATCTCACATATAGCCACAGAACAAGGTAATATCAAAAGACAATACCTAAAATATATAACATATAAGGTCAAAGGATAACCTTAAGCAGCAAACAGCGGAACGACCACTCCGATCTTCGGGTGAAGACTCCAACTCCACAGGGACCAACTGACTGGTTGACCACAAGCCTATCTTTTCCAACTCTTACAATCTGGTACCCATCTGGGATTTTTATATAAAGGTGATGAGAACAAGTGTCAGCTCACCATGCTCAGCAAATATAACATGGGGTTTATGAGGCTCAAAAAGGATAGACACGGGTTTAACTGCATTAACTTTTAGTAAGTCATAGTTTTAGCAATTGAGTAGCATCAAGTTCAACATAAGCCCAAATAATCACATGATCAAGTGAACAAGATATAATGCTTATATGAACAAATAACAATAACTCAATGACAAAATAACAACTAATGAACTATGACATAAGAACATCACATAGTAATGAGCCCAAGCCGCTCATAACCATGTGCACGGCTATCATGATAGTTTTACACTCTGCAGAGGTCGTACATCTTTACCCACAAGTCATGAATTGCCCTTTCGCCCGAGGTGATCAACCTCTTAACCCTCTTCCAAGGAAGGTCAGCAAGGTTCACTACGAAACCTTTCATAGGTTCCACTAATAAGTATCAACCCGCTACAAGTTTCCTCATTGTGATATAGCAACTCCCCTCTAGGAGGTCGCATCCCAAAAACACAGTGCACCTCCGCGGCAGAGAAAGTCCCATATCCGAGAGCCCCTCTTGCGCCCTTTCGGGTAAGCTGCTACAAACTAGTAGAAGTCTAATACTAAGTCAAGCTAGAGCCATATAGCTTATGGTAACACTGTTTTCCTAGGTTATCGGATTACAGAAATATCCCTATGAGTGAGAACACAGGTGTGAGTTCCTGATGTTCCACCTATAGTCCACGTTGCTAAAAACTCATATTTTATCGTTATTGCATATATCATTAGTCAAGTTCCACGATCATGGTTATTCTTTGTGAGCACTAACTTTGATCTACCCAATGCAAACCCTCAAGGGTGACAAGGTACAGGATATCAAATATCTAGGGAATCCTTAGGGGTAACAAGGTAGACACAAGCATATGTATTAATTATTTAAGGTGAATAGGACAACAAGGAAGATCTCATGCTATACTTGCCTTAAACTTAGATCCTTCTTTAACTGATTCTCAAAGATCAACTTCTTCTTGATCACCAACGTAACACTCACCGATTGGACAAGATTACAACACCACTCAAACACCTGGTCAAACATGCATAACATACATACATATATATTTAGAACAATACACCAATCAATGAAAAGGATTTAAATAGAAACTACGTGTTGCTATGATCACAAAGTCATGAGGAACACGATAAACGGAGCTACGGTGATCAAAATACGACCAATGGTAGATTAGCTTTTATAAAGAGAACTAAAAGCTTTATTAGTTTTAGATATGTAAAAGGATGAATAAGGTACTTCAGAGAAATGCCTAAGTTAGATTAGGTCAAACTTATATTTGAATTTGAAAACTAAAGTAGGACTATTCACCTTTTATTTATAAAGCAAATTGCATAGTCTTTAATCAAGTTAATAGTAACCAACAATTTACAAAGCTTTTAACATGGCATAAAATGACATTAAATTGTAGTTTATGATTTTACGAAACGAACGCAACTTGATCGAGTCGATTTGGATATAAAACGGAGAAGATATTATTTAAACAAGATTTAAAGATTAAACCCACATTTTAAAGCCATTAAACAATTAAGTATTTTTCAAAGTTACAAAATAGAGCATATTATGATTTCATATGTAGATTATGTTGCTACGAGTCCAACGCAATTTGTTTGGATCAAAACAAAGTTAAAACGAGCAAATTATAAGCTTTTGAAATTTGATGGCAAATCTATAATTAATTCAAAGTGTTTTTTAATTAAAACAATTAAAATTTGAATTTAAACCGAGCTATGGTCGGCTGGTTCTATTTTGCAAAAGCTCGGGGTTCAAAATAGAAGAAAATAGGACTGAAAAAGAATGATTCTGAACTGACTTGGATTGCGGGTTGATAACTAGAAAAGGAAGGGGGCTAAGTGCAAAAAGGATAGAAGCTGTCGGTGTTGACCCGGTCGCTGCCCACGTGGTGCGACGGGAGTGGCTCGGTGCACCACGTGCGCGTGAACCAGCTGATGTTGTGTGTGGGACCAGTGGTCCACGTCTCCACGGTGGACCGCATCTAATTGAAGCGGTATGCTCTAATCCGAGCCGTCTAGGGTGGATCCGACGGTGGGGAAACAAAGGGGAAGCCTTCCCCTCGGCGCACAGCAGCAACGCGGTGCCGCTGTTGATATTTGTTAACGCAGACAGAGAAATCACTAGGAAGTAATCCGCAAGCGCACGGATACCGGTGACACTTCACCCGAGAGATTATCCAGAGTATCGTTATTTGTTTTTCCGCAGGGAGAAAGGGTGCATCTGACTAACCAATCTACGCTATTAACCCTTAGGCTACAAACAAGGTGATCTTGATATGAGCGATTAGAGAAGATTGCGACAGTAGTCTCGTTCTAGTCTAAGCAAGATATGAGCTATTATTCTATTGGGCAGAACCGTCGAGATAAGAGACACCTCAGAGAATGCTTAGCACGAGGCCTATAAACCCTACCAGTCCTTCTAACAGGATTGTGGGTTCCAAAGGTATCTATGGAATTGTCACTTTCCGAGCTACTACCACAGATCCGGCTAGACAAGGGATATCTATGAGGATCCTAGCCCAAACACCACGTTTACGCTAGAGACGATTACCCTACCCTCTACGCGAAGAGAATAAAGTAAACTCACAGACCAAAGAATAATAAAACAGAGAACTTACTAGAATTAGAAGTCGAATTACCGAAGAAATCCTAGGAGCAAGCCTTGGGTTAGGAGTCTTGATCCCGTCGATACAAACTGGAGAGGAGACACCGACAGGTCGGGATTCCTCCAATCCACACCTCCACTCTAACTCTCTCAATCTAGAAGAGTAAACTCTAATCTCACATAGAAACTAAGGATAGTTTCTCTTGTATGCTAAGCCCTAGAGAATAGATCCATGAGGGATCTTCTCTTGCGAATCCTCTCTAGAAAATATGCAAATGAATAATGGATTGCCTTTAGCCAGGGGACAGGGGTCCTCCTTATATAGCCCCCTCAAATGATCGTCAGTCGTCGGATCAAACCGACCTTAATGGAGGGTTTAGATTAAACCTCAAAGGCGGTGGAACCCTAATCCATGAAGTGGGCCATGATTGTCCACTGGCCTTGGGTGGCCGCCCTAGTGGGGAGGGCGCCCGCCCTACCCTGCTGACAGGTGGGCCCCTCCTTCCAGGGGGTTGGTTCTAGAGTCTTCTAGATTGCTCTTTTTCGTTCGAAGGTGTTATGTGTCTATGTAATCCTTACTTGTAGGCCTCTTTTGCTCTTTTGCAGTTGTCTCCCTGCAGAAACAGATAAACACCAAAACTCATGGAATTCTGTTAGTTAAAACCCTATGTCTAGGTGGTGTGTTGCAAATATATCCTTTCTTCTGTTTAGTTGACACTTAGAATTGATACTTAAGAGGTGTCAACAAGCTCCCCCATACTTAGGCTTTTACTCGTCCTCGAGAAAAGGATGGTTAAAACATAAGCTTAAGGTTTAGACATCAATAGTAGAAAGTTCCTTTTTATACCTGGATTGCAGGAGTTTAAATAGAGTTACCATATAACTATGAGCAGCTGAGGAATAAAGTAGCTATAAGTAGAGACCCTTCTTCTTTCAATCTTGTCACTTAAAGTTTTTGCATGTTTAGCTTACTTCTTTCCTCGTGCTCTCAGATCACTCATAAATGTATCAAAAAGTATAGGTAGATGTGGCATACTTACCTTGCATGTATTGCCTGGTCAAACCGGGATCCGAGGATAATAATGTCATACTCTTAGATCAAGACTTGTTGGTCAAATTTTATTATAATGTCATCTCTTGCTGATGCATTGTTATTAGAGGAACCATGGGCTATCACTATATATATATATTTTTTTTGAGTGGGTGTTGAAGTACCCTTAATTCTACTGCGAGGTTGTTGGACTTTTGCCCATTTTTATTTCCTCAAATAAAATATTTTTGCATAGCCCATTCCTCTAATGCAATACTACTTCTGAAGAGTGAATCTTTTGTGTTTGTAAAGTATGAATGAAGCCTTGACCTTCGGAGTATGATAAAATTCTAACAAGGATCCACACGATTCAAACAAACTCAATACAAAGCAAGTAGCCCTTGGCTTTTGGTAAGTGTATGTATGGGATAGTAGTTATTTATTTTAAAGAAATTCTCCAAGTGACAGAGATTATCAAGAATTAAGTTCTCATACTCTACCATCTTAAGTTTCACAACGACTTAAGTAACATGGAGTCTCTAATTAAATTCCAAACAATAGCATGACTCCAGGAAACTTTATACAATGTGTCTATTTAAGGAAACATGTTATCATTTTAGTTTATCATATTTAAAGCATTTATTTATGGGAACTCACTGCACAAATTGAAATTCAGGGATATGTATGAAAAAATGTAACGTGCAGGGTGCAAACCTGACCATGGACGAAGGACGAAGCAGGGGGTGCTTAGCCCAGGGCGGGCGCCCTGGGTAGTGGGGCGGCCGCCCAGCTGGGGTGGTCCCTGGGCCTCTGCTTCAGCATGCGTGGTTGTTGCTCTGTTTGTTTCCAAAATTTGTGCTCATTGTGGTTGAATCTATTCGTCTCGTCATCGGGGGTTTCCGCCATACTTGTTTCCTGTTTTCTTAGATAACAACACAGTGGAGACAAGCAAGGTACAATAGAAATGATCCTTATTTATTATTTATTTTGAGGCATGCGTTACAAGAAGAGATGAAACAAACTAACTTCTAGCTAATGGATCTAATCATGCCTCAAGAACTGCAAAACTTGCTAAGGCATCTAGCGATGTTCTAAAAACTTCATCTTCTTTTTAAGCTCATCTGTGTCGCGCCTAATGCTCTCTACGGTGGTGCTCAGGTTCGTGACCTGTTAGAGAGAAAACCTAGAGAGGTTTGAAGATTGATGATAGTGTCATCCCTAGCATGAAAGTCTTTTTCTAGATCTGCTACGGTTTTGCGGCGTTTTGGGGATGACTCAAAGGAATTGAGGGAGTGCTTCGGGGCGTCTTTTGGTGGCACGAATCTGACTTTGGAAGCGCGGACTCCCTCGAAGTAGGGACGTTCCTCTTCAGTTGTGTACTTGATGCTGTTGAGCTCTCCATTTCGATGGGTCTTCACTCCTACGACCCTCTCCTTGGGTCTTGGTGGAAGAACCTTAGTGACGGTCGGTACCTCGATGATGGGCTCTTCCTTCGGTCCCTTGAGCAGGAGCGGTTGCGGTGGTGCAACGAGGACCGGCTGGGCGTAGTAGGACTTGCTATAGCGCTGCTACTTTGGTGGAATGGTGGCTAACGGGAGCTCATCGTGAACTAAGACTAAGGCCTTGGAATCTGGATCTTCTTACGGGAGCTGGTCGAGGTTGGATCCGTAGGGGACCATCCTCCTATCGGCGTTGCTGTTGCTGGCCATAGGAGCAAGGAGATCTAGAAAGCTTCTAAGCGAGAGCTAAGGGAATGATTCAATGATGATGATGGCTGACGTCAGGGGTTCTTTATATAGAGGTGGAAAAAAGCCTCTAGAAGCATCTACGGAGCAAAACTCGCGGGGAAATGGTTGGATAAGTGATCTGTAAGGTTTATCGGATAAGGGGAACTAGAAGGTTCGGGTGAGCAAAAGACGGCGGCGAGAGGTGACAGGGGTGGGGCGGCCGCCCTACACCCTAGGGCGCCCGCCCTGGCTATGTGGGTTCTGCCGGGCCTCTTCTGCACACTCGTTTCTAGAAGGTTCTATGTACCAAAAAAACATATGCATGGCCCAAGATGCAAAAATTAAAGTGATTGGGCCTTAAAATTCACTTAAAAGATAGAGATTAATTACGTCTATTTCTTCTAATTCTTCATTAGGCTCTAAAAATATTTTGAGACGTTGACCATTTACCTTGAATAACGTACCTTCGTTATTTTGAAGTGTGATTGCTCCGTGGGATGATGAATTAATTACCTTATATGGTCCTTCCCATTTGCTTTGTAGCTTTCCGTGTCCGAAGAGCTTTACCCTGGAATTAAAAAGTAATACCTTATCTCCGGGTGCGAACTCTTTCTTCTTAATCCTCTTGTCATGCCATCCTTTAACTCTTTCTTTTAGATCTTTGAATTGTGATATGCTTTTTCTCTCCACTCCTCTAACTCTGATAATTGTATTTTTCTTTTCTCTCCAGTAGCATCAAAATCCATGTTCCATCTTTTTATAGCCCAGTGTGCTTTGAACTCTAGTTCAACAGGTAGGTGACAAGTCTTCCCATATACGAGTTGATACGGAGACATTCCAATTGGAGTTTTGTATGCAGTCCGGTATGCCCAGAGTGCATCGGGTAACTTGTCCTTCCATGTTGTTCCCATCTCATTTACTATTTTCTGAAGAATATTCTTGATCTGTTTGTTTGAGGTCTCTTCTTGGCCACTTGTCTGAGGATGATAAGGTGTAGCGACGTTGTGGCGGATCCCATGCCTTGCTAGATACTTTTCAAAATGTTTGTCGATGAAATGTGATCCTCCATCACTTATCACTATTCTAGGGACTCCAAATCTTGGAAATATGATCTCTTCAAACATCCTCTTTGAATTTACGTTGTCGGCATGTTTGCAAGGGAATGCTTCCACCCACTTGGAGACGTAGTCAACTGCCACCAAGATATACTCACAATTCTTTGATGGGGGGAATGGTCCCATATAGTCGATTCCCCAAACATCGAAGAGCTCTATCTGCAAATTGCTGGTAAGTGGCATGGCATCCCTTGAGTTTATGTTGCCGTGTCTTTGACATAGCCCACATCTTCTGATAAATTCTCTGGTGTCTTCATACATTGCTGGCCAATAGAATCCACATTGCCAAATTTTTGCATGTGTGCGGAATGCCCCATAATGACCTCCATATAGTGATGAGTGGCATCTTTCAATGATCTTCATTCCTTCTTCAATAGTCACACATCTTCTGAGTAAGTCGTCTGAGCATACTCGGAAGAGGTATGGCTCATCCCATATGTGTGAATGACTCTCTTGAATAAGCTTCCTTTTGTTTCCTCCTGGTGGTACATATCCTGAAACCATAAAATTAACAATATCTGCATACCAAGGGTTGGATCTGTTGATCACGTAGAGCATGTCGTCCCGAAGTGAATCATCAATGGGTAGCTCCTGTGGATTCTTAAAATACATTCTAGACAAGTGATCTGCAACAGGGTTGTCTACTCCTTTTCTATCTTTTATTTCTAAGTCAAACTCTTGGAGCAACAAAATCCATCTTATTAAACGAGGTTTAGCATCTTTTTTAGTGAGCAAATATTTTAAGGCAGCATGATCAGAAAAAACAATTACTTTTGCTCCTACTAAATAAGATCTAAATTTGTCTATAGCGAAAACAACAGCCAAGAGCTCTTTTTCAGTGGTTTCATAATTAAGTTGAGGTCCTATCAAAGTTTTACTAGCATAGGCTATTGCATGATGCTTCTTGTCCTTAGTTTGTCCCAAAACTGCCCCCACAGCATAATCACTAGCATCACACATAATTTCAAAAGGTAAAGACCAATCAGGGGGTTGAATGATGGATGAGGTCGGTCGTGTTTTGACGCGTGCAAGCGACGACTACGGCTATGTCTAGTCATGGACAAGGGGATCACAGAGGATCTAGTATCATGGCGGTCTTGTACTTGAATCGTGGCACCCTTAAGATGTGCAGTGACAAACTCAAGCGTCGGTGTCTTCTGAATCCTTGCCATCTCATTGAGGGAAACATCAATGTTCGCACTTGGGGTGTTGAAGACTAGTTGATTGCCATCCATGTTGAAGGCGTCCGCCAGGTTACGCGGCTATGGCCGACCACAGTTCTGTCTGGATTGCCATCGATCGGATGTTGTTCAGTGATCCAGCGCCGCTCGCGGTCGGTGTTTCATTGGTTGCGGGCATCCCTCTCCTAGGAAGTTTCCCCAACAACTTCCGGCTTGTCATTACTAACATTAAAAACAGCGCCTCCAAAACTAGGAGGGTACTCTGGGAAATCTTGATTGCGGTCGATGGGCGAGGCGGTCCAAGTGCGATCCGTGCTAGTTGAAGACCCAACGTCTTCCTCTTGGAACACTGGACTATCGTCGAGCTGCTGAATGTTGACCATGTTGATTGATCGGGGAACAGTTTTAGATCGGTGAGATCGACAAGGTGCTGATCCGAAAGATCGTTGCGCCTGTCCGAGCCCGCGAGCAGGCGCAGGATAAGACGTATGTGCCCGGTGGCCGCATTGGCTACTCCATATGGAAACACGGTCAAGGGGTGCTCAGGTAGCTTTTTGAGGCTAAAGGTGCTTGGATCCATAGCTGGAGCTAGTAGGAGCCGAGCCATCCGTCCTCCCAAGGTAGTTGTGATGCTGAGGTTCATCCGACGAACACTGCGAGCAGGTCGCTTGGCTTGGGCGTCAGGACATGACTCGATGAAACCGAGACCAGTTGGTAGATCCGCGATGGAATCTGCTAGGGCTAGCGCTTTAGTTAGGCCGAAATTGACCTAGTCGATGGAGTTGATCAGGTTAGTGTTGTCCATGTGCTTCCCTCGGTAGTGAGAGAGTGGTGATCGGGTGGCCGATGGAGGCGATCGTGGCGCCGACCCGGCCGGAGGTCGAAACTGTCGATGGAGGAAACGACACAGGGCTCAGCTGCAATTCCTCGACTAGTGTGCCGATGAGATTGACGTGCGTCATCTAGGTGATCGATCTAACGGTGAAGGTGAGTCCGATCGACACCTCCATGGTAGTAGGGAAGGTGATGGCCATCGAGCTCGCACCAATGTCTTTGCGCACACCCCCTACCTGGCATGCCACTGTCGACGAAATATCATCGGCAGTCCACAGAGGGGTATGCCCACGGTGGTAGGTGAGTCAGTGAAGGTGCGCTAGACAACAAACTCGATGGTGATACGAGACGAACACAAGCACTACTGGAAACTGGGTCTTTGCCGAGGGTTTTTGGCTTTGCCGAAGGCCAGATTTCGGGCACTCAGCAAAGGATTCTTTGCCGAGGGCTATGCGCATCGGCCCTCGGCAAAAATGGCCGGAAGGCGAACGGTAGCCACTGTCGTTACTCGTTGCCGAGGGCCGGACGTTAAGCTCTCGACAAAGATTTTTTTTATTTTTTCCCATAATTCTTTGCCGAGGGCCTACTCTAGGCCCTCGGCAAAGTTTTTTTTGTTTTTTTTTGTTTTTTTGAACTCTGTTTTTTGTGGCACTATAATACATTATTTCAAACTCAATTTTAAAATTTAGGCTAATTTTGAATTTTTTTACTATATTCCCTTAATTTATTTCGTTTCATTGCTGTTTTTCGAATATTTCAAATTTGAACTGCAGGTGCATGGAATAATGCAATTTAGTGCTTCAAAAAATGTTATTCATGGTATTTGGTATATGTTGAGTTCCTCTCCATGAACTCGCATCAAATTTTGAGCATCTTGCTCACGGAACATGACGAGTAACTTGACGTAAAAGTGTTTTAAAAATGTATAAAATTCATAGAAAGTCCGAAATTCACGAAACTTGGCGAGATATCATTCTATCGTATGTGTAGTATGTGGTAAAAATTTGAGAATGTTTCGAGCTAGTTGTGACGTCGGATCCACAGAAACGAGACATCTCCACATGTGATCAGATGTTATCAAATGTGGAGAAGTCTGGGTTTTAGACATCTGACATCACAACTTGATCGAAACATTCTCAAATTTTTACCACAGACTATACATACGATCACATGACACCTCACCAAGTTTCATGAATTTGAGAGTTTCTATGAATTTTATACATTTTAAAAACACTTTTACAATAAGTTACTCGTCATGTTCCATGAACAAGATGCTCGAAATTTGATGCGGGTTCATGGATAGGAACTCAACATATACCAAATACCATGAATAACATTTTTAGAAGCATTAAATTGCATTATTCCATGCACCTGCAGTTTAAATTTTAAATGTTCGAAAAACAGCGATGAAACGAAATAAATTAATGGAATATAGTAAAAAAAATTCAAAATTATCCTAAATTTTAAAATTGAGTTTAAAATAATGTATTATAGTGCAAAAAAGAACAGAGTTAAAAAAACAAAAAAACTGGGCCCTCGGCAAAGAGCGCAGAGGCCCAACATTAAGTCCCGGCCCACCTCTTAGAAAATAAAAAAAAAACCCAAACCCTAACCTTTGCCCAGCCGCCTCTCCCCGCCGCGCCGCAGCGCCGCCGCGGCTCCTCCCCGCCGCGCCGCAGCGCCGCCGCGGCTCCTCCCCGCCGCGCTGCAGCCCCGCCTCGGCCCCGCCGCGGCCCCTCCCCGCCGCGCGCCGCGGCGGCCCCGCGCGCGCGCCCCCACGCCGGCGGCCGAGCAGCCAGGCGCCGCCTCTTCAAGCTCTGCGGCTCGCCGTCCGAGGACTACTGGGCCAAGGCGCCGCCTCGGCAAAGCCCCGTCTCTTCATCCATGGATTGGTAAGACGGTGGATCTCTTCATCACTTGTTCCTACTATAGTGCCACTGTTTTACTTCACTGACATACACATTCTTCATGCAGTACTGTAAGACGGTGGAGAAATGGCAATGCTATAGAGGTTTGGGAAGCACACAAGGTTGCAGTGCAAACTGTTCTAAAGCTGCCCACAGGGGAACTCTTTACTGGTAAAGCTTCTGATATATTTTTTTCACATTGATAATTTTATTGGTTCCATTGCATGTATTCTGTATTGGTACACTGCTATCCTGTAACTTGTTCCTGTGATTTATCATTTCTTTTGTTATCTAGCATTTTGGCAATTGATACTAGCACTACATGGTTGTTATAAAAGGTTAGACTCTCATGCTATATTGGAAGTGGAATTGCTTAGTAAGTATATTTCTTGTGTGCTTAGTAAGTATACTAGCACTCATGCTATCATTTCTATCAGTAAAAACCAAACGTGTGTTGTACAGAAACTTCTTGATGTACTTCCATTCTCTGATTTTTCGAGTAAAACAATGCAGATGGTGTCTGTTCAAAGCATTGAACACCCGGGATGTATATGGGATGCTAAATTCTTGGGAAATGGAGATATTGTTACTGCTTGTTCTGATGGCACTACAAGGATATGGACAGCAGATTCTAACAGGTTCTGCAGTGATGAGGAACTTGCAGCTTATACAGATCTTATTTCTCAATACGCACTTAGCAGGTTGGCATCTCCTATTTCATAAGTTATTTCCTTTTCTTCAGCAAGGTTTTGTCATTTCTTATATATTAGAGTATTTTCTTGTTTTGATACCAGTTGAGCATGGTACTCATGATACAATCGTTACGTTTTTTCTGAAAATTGGACCACTAGGATTATTCAGTCATCTCCTTATATAGATAGTGACTGGTCTGTCTAATGTTCCTATCGTCTGAAAATTAGCGCCCTGGAACCATTCACACATGATATGCTTATATCTTGCTTTTGCAGAAAGACTGTTGGTGGACTCAAGTTTTTTAAAATGTAATGTGAAAGTTCTGTATTTTTTATTTTAAAATCTCTATCTTCTATAAATATCCAGAGCATTCTTATAGTCTGTTGCATTGATCATTGTTTAGCATGTAAGTATATTTATTAGTAGTGTGAAAGGTAATATTCTTAGACCTTTATCAGTTTCGCATTTTATTTACCCAAGTCTGTCTTGTCACATAAGAGAATCTGCAGAGTTGAGGATTAGTGCAATATCTTGGTGGTTTTACATTTCCTATTTGGTTTTGGTAGAGTTGTTTAATAGTTTTCTGATGATCATTCCCACAGCATAATTTAATCTCCAGCTGTCATGGTTTTAAGTTCTCCAGCTGTCATGGTTTTAAGTTTTTGACTTAATTAAGATATAGTTATGCACTCTGGTAGCCATCTGTCCTTGACATGGTACTGCATTTATTTGTTTATACCCTTTAAATTCCAGTTAATCTGATCCCATTTTTTCCCTGACCAAATTGCTAGATTGGTGAAGTAGTGGACGGACCTGGTGATGCTGCTCAAGGCCAGGTTCACCATTGTCTCAAAGGTGAGCTTGATGAGGACTCGTACTAGGTGATGTAGTTGGACTTTAGCGTCTTGTGGTTTATGGTGGTGACTTGTGCTTGGATTTGATGAACTTGTCGTAATAAACATGTGAATGATGATTATGTGACTTGTCATTGTAATATAGTGTGATTTGTGGTAGCCAATTATGGTTGTGATATATTGCGAGAAAATAGGCTCTGATATATATATATATATTATATATATATATATATATATATATATATATATATATATATATATATATATATATATATATTATGCCTGTGTCGATTGAATAAATTTTTTTTTGCATTTTCGGCCTCTTTGCCGAGGGCCATGACCATAGCCCTTGGCAAAGATTTTTTCAAAAAAAATCCTGTGGAATTTCTTTGCCGAGGGCCAAGGTTGCGGGACCCTCGGCAAAGTCTTTGCCGAGGGCCATTACCATAGCCCTCGGCAAAGAATTTTTTCAAAAAATAAACCGGTAGAATTTCTTTGCCGAGGGTCAGTACAAGTAGGCCCTCGGCAAAGAATTTATAAAAAAAAAATAAAAACCCTTGCCGAGGGCCCTCGGCTAGGTCCTCGGCAAAGACTCCGTCCACGGTATCGTGATGGCTGCTTTTCTTGGTTTTGCTGTGTCCCCGAAAAATAGCCCTCGGCAATCTTCGCCGTCTCAAAATTTCCCGAGAGCTCTTTGCCGAGGGTTTATAAGCCTTTGCCGAGGGCTTGCCTGAGGCCCTCGGCAAAGAGCCCGATTCCAGTAGGAAGATTGTACCCAGGTTCAGCTGCCAAGATTGGCGTAATACCTACGTCCTACTTTGCGGTAGATTGTATTGATATGATATTTTGTGTTTTGAGAGGGGTCCCTACCCTCCCTATATAGGTCGGAGGATAGGGTTATAGATCTGATTCTAATCTCTAGCCGATTATAATTGCCAAAACCGTATAGGATATGATTGCCTTCCCAAACCGACTAGATCTTCGTGATTGCCAAGTTAAGCTTGCTTTTATCACAAGGCATGTCGAGCAGTCCAACTCGTCATCCGCTTGGTCCTTGTGCTTTGGATCATCAACTTTAGACCGGCCCGGTCTAGCCGTGAGGGTATGGGGGTTTATCCCCCCACACTCATCAGCACCAGCTTCTGTCTAGTTTGTCTAGTTCAGAGAAGGCCCTACATCTGCCTTTGTATCATCCCTAATGTTAGCACTACCATCAACCATATTAGCATGCACTGCATCTGCCTCAAGAGATACAATTTGGTTGCAGGCTACAACCACAATGTCTTAAATGTTCACAGAAACTCGGACTAGTCTCCATTCCCAATACATGTGAAATGCATCCATCAAAAGTGAACCTGAAGTTAGATTAGTGTAGGTTCGGTTTCCTTGTTCCAAAGTGGCACAGTTAGTCCCTGATTTGGGCCATGCTTCACTAGTTTGCTATCTCGTCAGCTCTTAGATTTGTTGTATCCCTATCAACTAGTTCCAAATCGGTTGATCCGCGACTCACGTACCTACCATCAACAAGAATCTCATGGTATTCGGTATGCGCACAACGAGTCTGCACGTCGAACTAAGATCCATCCTAAAAGAATGACAACAAAAATAGATTAATTCGACAAAATCCTTGAAAACACATTCAAATTCAGCGCAAAAAAGAAAAACAGCCACTTTTGGTGGGGTTCAGAACATACCCTGCAGGAACCCGTCCTACGGTCGCAATAGCTTCTTTTCCATGGCGACATCATCTTCTCCGCAAAGATCCCTAAGTCATCCATTTCAAGATGACTAAGAGCATCTCCAAGAGACTAGCTAAATCATTTTACAAATATAAATATAGCTAGTATTAACAAAAAAATAGCCTCCAACAGACTCTTTATCTTATTATCTAAATGTAGCCGCTAGCTATTCCATATTTTCTGCTCGGTATACAAAGCGAGCGAGGCTCGCTCGCTAATTCCCCGTAAATCACGGCAGCCGGGACACGTCATGACATGCGGTGCTCTTGGACGGCTCAAGGACGTAATCAGTTGCATGCAAGACCCCTAGACTGCGCAGCGTGCCCAGGCTGGCGGGATGGATAGCAAAAGATAGAAAAGCTGTTGTGGTGGTTTAGCATTTAGAGAGACATTTTTATTTAGAGAGCTTCCAAATCTTGATTTTTAGAGATCTATTTTACCTAGTCTCTTAGAGATGCTCTAACGAGGGAGGGCGTTGGCGAGCGGCGGCGAGAGGTTTTGGAGGCAACTAGGGTTAAGGCTTGTGGAAATGAATCGGACTGTGACCGCTGACCAGTGTCTGGTCTAGTGGTCTGGTTAGAGTGGTCTCAACAAGATGGCTAAGGGGCACCCCGTGTCATTTAGAAAATTTCTATCTCATAAACAGCCCGATATCATATTATATTATATTATATTATATTATATACGGTGTCCAGGAGGTAAATACATCGATTTTGTAATAGTGCTCGTCAAAGAGATGAAATAGCGGTGTTCACCAGTAATTTCAAACAAAGAACGGTGTCCGCTAGCAAAATTTGCCTATATATATTTGCAAGAACCCATCTCGACCATGTTATCTCTTCGTCCGTAATCCCCGCGGATGAGCTGGGCGGACAGTGGCAAGGCGAAAGGGTGTGGGTGGCTGGGCGGAGGGTCGCGCAGTCAGACAGACGACGGGCATGTTGCTCTACTACCCACCCAATAATAATATCTTTTGTTTATCCTGCTGCACTGCTCATCTCACTAGCAAGCTGAGATGATGTGCATGTTCATCAGTTCATGTGCTGCGATGCGTATACATACCAATATTTTTGTTGGTTGGCGCAGGTCTCGAGGCGTGGTATTGACTTCCCTCCTCTTATTATTCCCTGCAAGCTAGTGCTCTGCAACGTGTGGAGTACTTGGCACGCACATGTCCATCCACCCCTCTTGCTTCGCGTGCGCTAATTATATATACGGCGCATGCTTGACTGCAGGTGCGGCCGCGCAGCCTGCCTGTTGATCGATCGATCGATCAAAGCTACCAAGATGACGGATCGGCCGTCGCTTCATGCTCTTGTTGCTCTCGCCGTTCTTGTGGTTAGCTACTGCTGCGTGGCGAGCTCGGCCTCGCCGGCGGTGGGAGATGAGCTGCGCAGTGGAGCCGGCGGTCGGACGATGTGGCGGCGGCGCGCGGCGTCGGTGATGGTGCCCATCACCATCCTCAAGTCCGCAGTCAACGACGGAGCTGGTATGTATGCTGGATGCTGCTGCATTGTTGTTCTGATCTTGGAGATCGAGATATAGAGGTCGGGATTGAGATCGTATTCATATCGCTGCCATTTCGGTTGCGGTGCGTGCCATGCCGGATGCGATTTTGACCCGCATTTCTGGGAACCAGCTCTAGCTAGTCTCCAATGTGACAAGCTATAGCTTTTGCTAGTTATTATTTAGTAGGTACAGTCCAGATTTAAGCTGTTTCTTGTGCTTATTGTAATCGTCTGAAGACTGCTTTAATTGGTAGTTTAAACTAAGGTTCAGTACTGGTATTCTTTTATCAATTTCCTATGTTTCCAGTAAATGAATGGGAACTGAGTAACTATGCATTGTAAAGTTAATGTTAGAAATGTCACATGGTACTGTCAGCTTTGTCCAAACTAATGCAGTAATATTTATATACTACGTACGCAGTGTGCATGGATGGAACGCCACCTGCTTACAACTTGGATCCTGGATCCGGAAAAGGCAGCAGAAGCTGGATTGTGAACTTAGAGGTCAGTTAATATACTAACATTTGAAATTTTAAAGCACGAACGTATTAATTAGTAGTAATGTGAGGACTCCTCACTTTTTATCTTTGCCCTTTGCTTAAACTTCTGTGGTTTTTTTTTTTTTTTGACAAGGACCTTCTGTGGTTCATGTTGTTCTGATTTTTACTTGCATTTTGAAAGTCCTACTACTTTCTTCATAAAATAACCGAAGCTCATTATATATGCATAATAAATATGCCGGCCATGGACGAATGCAGGGAGGTGCATGGTGCAACAGCGCCAAGACATGCAAGCTTACCAAGAGCTCCGGCCGTGGCTCGTCGGACCACATGGATAAAGAGATCCCCTTCACCGGCATCATGAGCAGCAGCCGCGCCGTCAATCCTGGTCTGACCCGGTTTTAATTTGTCCATCCACAGTTCAACACACCTCATCTTAGATTAGCTTATCCGTTCATGTCCATGTTCATTATATTACTCATCTCATCACCTCCGTCCGATGCTGAGAAACACGAGCATATTGCATATATGTGCAGATTTCTACAACTGGAACCGGGTAAAGATTCGCTACTGCGACGGTGGATCTTTTGCCGGCGATGCCTTTGATAAGGTGCATATATACGTACCCAAAGAATATTACTACTATACATAGCTTTGTCAAAATGATTCTTAAAAGTGTAGTTTCTGAATTGTGATTGTGATATGGGCTTTGCCGCGGTACTCTCAAATGACTGTGAGACGTTTATTTAGTTAGATCAGACGGTTAGGATCATCTATTACTTCCTAGGAGGTAATAGATGAAATATATATTTATTTAATTTTCTATTTTGTAAAATAGGAAAGTTTCATGCATCAAAATCTTTTTATAGATCTAATTGTGCATGCATGATCCATAAAATGTTGCAAGTATTTTTATTTTGCAACTTTAGAAATGACATAATTTAGTTAGCATAATTATAACTAACTAGAATGTAACATATTTTAATGTGCGTGTACATGTGCAAGATGGATAGTCTGATGTACCAATTTTTCAAATGTACGTGTACGATTAGTTAGCTAGATTAAATAATAGACCAAAAAACAGCTTGTACATTTTTTTCTAATGGGACGTAAAT
The DNA here is from genome assembly GCA_022036555.1 of Microstegium vimineum. NCBI lineage: Eukaryota > Viridiplantae > Streptophyta > Magnoliopsida > Poales > Poaceae > Microstegium > Microstegium vimineum. Next base: position 28,823,018 of record CM039134.1, read on the forward strand.
AAAGGCAAACGAGCCGCACGTTACATTCTCAATGCAAATACAAGAAATTTGACATAATATGTCTATGAATTTGTCATTTAAAAAAAAGTAGCGTGACATACTAAATTTGGTATTTATATAATAATTGGCCTACTTTCCATCTTATACCGTGGATAAATGGAAAGAGTGCATGGTTATTGGGTGGCGTATGCCATCTACCATATCTAGGGATTGAATGTTTTTTTCTTCTTTTTCTTGTTATTTTAGCTATTTAATTACTTTATAAATCTCTAAAAAATCAACGGCTATGATTTGTTTTTACTATTACCTCCCAGGAGGTGTGTGTACCTTAGCAAAACCCTTGTGATATATTTTTTAACATCAGTGTAGTAGTTTGCAGACATTTTATTTTTCCATCTTCGAATTATAACCTTATAAGCACCTAATAACTAGTCATTCTGCTTGAATTAACTGTAGGACACCGGGATTTATTTCCGTGGGCAGCGCATCTGGAACGCGGTCATCCGGCACCTCCTCTACATTGGGATGGCCTCTGCTGATCAGGTATCTATCGGTCACCTTACTCCTTACCCACCAAGTACTACCAATCGACTGCATTGCATGCGCGTCTTGTTCACTCAATCTTGTTCATGCTGAATTGCTGATGGATCAGGTGCTGCTCACCGGCTGCTCCTCGGGGGGTCTGGCGGTGATCCTGCACTGCGACCAGTTGCGCGCCTTCTTCCCGTCCGGCACCACCGTCGTCAAGTGCATCTCCGACGGCGGCCTCTACCTCGACGCGTACGTACCTGTGCTAGCTGCGTGGTTTAAACCTTTCCTTGTTCCTTCCGAGCTCTGGAACCTGGATCAGACCAGAACGAAGCAACTGAACTGACAGCAGACTCCGGGCTTGTCGCATGCAGCGTGGATGTCTCCGGGGGCCGCAGCCTGAGATCCTACTTCGGCGGCATCGTGGCCATGCAAGGAATAGCTCAGAACCTGCCGCCGGCTTGCACCGCCCGTCTCGACGCCACCTCGGTGCGTGCTCTCGCTACTCTTGTATTGGAGTCGTGCTATCTATGTCGTCCCTGCACGTACGTACGACTGCTCTGAAATCTCAATCTCGTGTGGGTGCAGTGCTTTTTCCCGCAAAACATAATCGATGGCATTAAGACGCCACTGTTCCTGCTAAATGCCGCGTACGACTTCATTCAGGTGTAGTAATCGCTGACACCCTAATAAGTGAAGTAGCAAATGTATTACCGATGACATATACTGTGCTTACCTGCATTGATCCGTTCAGATTGTGCTCAGCCTGGCACCAGACAGAGCTGACCCGAGCGGCGCTTGGCGGGCCTGCAAGTCCAACCGCACGGCCTGCAGTGCATCCCAGATGAGTTTCCTGCAAGGTTGATCTGGTTATCCATATACAAGTTCATCTTCATCAGGAAATGACCATCCGAATGACTAAGGAGTATATTCCTTTTTTTTTTTTTGTGAAAGACTAAGGAGTATATTCCTACAAGTGCAGAGTTCAGAGACCAGATGGTAGCGTCCGTCAAAGGCTTCTCCCGTTCCAGGAGCAACGGGCTCTTCATAAGCTCCTGCTTCGCCCACTGCCAGTCCGAGCAGCTGGGCACCTGGAACACCAAACCAGGTGGCTCCCCAACCATTCAAAACAAGGTAACAATCCACAATACACCATATAGTGGCTAACATACAAAAGAGACTATCTCTTCCCGTGATGAAATTGATGGATATTCATGTACTTTTTATGTTCATCACGAACAGGGGATTGCAAAATCCGTTGGTGACTGGTACTTCAACCGAGCTGAAGTGAAGGCGATCGACTGTCGCTATCCCTGCGACAACACTTGCCACCATATCATATGAGAAGATCCACATTTTCATTCTGCATAGTGAAGAACATTCACGCTTTCTCAACAAAGTGTACATCATATTGATTTGGGAATGCAATTGAATACAGCCTTTAAAGGAACACAAACACAAGAAATAAATGGTAATGACATGTTTCAGTAGATCATGGAGTGATTCTACAGCTGTTGTTTAGCATGTGAACCATTCAATGGAATAGCTATCTATCATTCTAGTCAGTTGGTCTACTACTACATTCTGAATTCTGCATACCTGCTCATGCTAATCCTGCAAAACTGAAGAATGGGCCTTTCAGTAATCAATCTCGATAAGAATGAATTGCATTATTATACAGAACTGTGGGTTGAGGAGCAAAAACTCTTTCATTGAGCATGTACTATTTCTGTACAACTAGTAGAATTGATGTTATCCATTCTATGAACAAAAATATGCTGAGGTACAGGATCTGCTGATAACATCAATAGCTCAAGAAAAAAAAAAGCTGGAAAGCTGTGTCCCAGTATGAAGCTACCAAAATCAGCTGACTCACATCATGAAGTGCATTTCTCAATATGTATCGACCATCTTTGTACATGTAGAGACTACAGCCACTGCAACTAAAGCACTAGCAACATTTCTGAAGATCATGACGCAGCTTGGGCAGCACCAAGTTTGTTAGCTCCTTTGTCCAGTTTCTTTTTTGACACCTTCTTTTGGGATGCTTCCTCTTCTTGGTTCTTCACTACTGGTTTGAACTGTTGAAAAAGGAAGGATAATTTTAGAAGAATCAGAATATATCTGAACTAAAGGATATTGATGAGTCATAACTGATGATATCAGTGCTAAGTAATAATACTAAAATATGCATTTGAAAACTAAGATATGTCGGTTGCTTGTGTGAAGAAGCATGTGGCCACTCAGGAGTCAGAATCATGATGCTTCACCAGTTCACAGTGCAAGATATTCCGATAGCCAAAACCTCAAATTATTTATTATGTAGGTCTAGTTTATCCAAATATGTTCATATCAAGTCTTTGCATCATGCATGAACTACACAAAGGGGAACTGTCTGCTGACTAAACATAAAACCCATCTTTCAATGAAGTCACAATTACATCACTGCAAACTCTGTGGTTCAAATGTTACTTAAAACGAAAATGTAGCATGAAAGAAGACTTTTTTAGGACAGGTGGATGGACTTACCTGATATACAGAATAAATAACATTCCTCCTGATTTGAGCCATCATGTCTAAGAAAAGATTATATCCCTCAAGTTTATACTCAATAAGGGGATCTCGCTGGGCATAACCCCTTAAACCAACAGCTTGTTGGACAAACTTTAGTGCCTGCAGGTGTTCTTTCCACAGCCTATCAATATTGCTGAGAATTAGAAACCGCTCAGCTTCCTTCATCAATCCGGGAGCTTGCTTCTCCACAATTTCCTGACATACAAATAGAAGTTATGAAATGAGGAACTACATCTCACTATTTCTGGTGCTCGTGATATTTGGTTAATAGTTTATCAAAGCTAGGAGTATTGTTCTGTTCTAGTCTGAAATACCATTGTGAAGAAAATAGCTTCTGATATTTTACTGCCTCCATCCCAAATTATAAGACATCCCAAGAATCTTGGAGAGTCGAAGTATCTCAAGTTTGACCAAACTTATATCACAATATAATAATATTTATGATGTCAACTACGTATCATTAGAATATTTATCAATTATATTTTCATAGTATGTCTATTTGATGTTATAAATATTTATAATTCTCTATAATCTTTGGTCAAACTTGAGATGGTTTGACTCTCTAAGATTCGTGGAATGTCTTATAATTTGGGATGGAGGGAGTAGCTGATTAATTTTACACGGTTTAAAACAGGGAAATGCATTTGGACATTCATGGGTTGCTCTTAATTTTAAGAAAAAAAATATGAATTTTATATTCAGACTTGCGTTGCTCATAAGATGCACTTGTTATAGATGATCTACTGCTAAGATAAGAAGACCTTTTTTTCGTCATAGATGATCTACTGCTAAGATCTAGCTTTGCCCCTACTAAGAAACACAGATAATTGATAGGTGTACTTCTTAAAGTGTGAAATACCTACTCAGACTCTTTTTTTGTTAAGAAATATTTGCATTAAACTTCTTATAACATTTGGACCATGTGAAAAAACGCTATCCATGAAATCAAAAGGAGAAATAACTAACAGTTTTTTGGAAGTAAGCTTCACGCCCTCGCTTACGGAGGTACTCCCGCAAATCCTCATAGCTTGAGCTTTTGCCCTCTAACAATTCTGCTGTCAAGTCATCCAACAGATAGCAATACCTAGTAGAAAAGAAACAGAAACATTACAATTTTGGTGACAGTACATCAGCCAACAGATCCCCAGAAACCCAATTTACCAAATACACATGTATATGGACTAACTGAAAACTTACTGTTGCAGCTTGGCTATAAGTTTGCTCAGGTCCCAATTTTCCTTTGGAGTATCAGGGCCTATGTTAGCCTGCCAATGACAGAAGAATATTATAGCATCAGAACTTCAGAGAAATATAATGCTTTGTGTTCAGTTTTAATATTTAAGTGCAGCTGTCAGATGGTCACCATAACCAACCTCTAATATGTCGTCCATTGTCAATTCAGCATATTCCACAATAAGTGACTCAAGACTGTCAGATGCAAGAGCACGTCTTCTTTCTGCATATACACGATCTCTCTGGCTATTCAATACCTCATCATACTCAAACAATTGCTTCCTGATGTCAAAAAAGTAGTTCTCGACTTTTCGTTGTGCTTCATCTAGAGCCCTTGTTAGCATTTTCGATTCAATAGGAAGATCTTCAACTCGAAATGCTTGCATCAGACCCTACACGAGAAACCATATGCTATTAGTTACAGATTTATTCTTGTTTGTCAAGAAATGTTGAAATCATATGGATAAACCTTGCAAGGATATATCTGAGAGCAACAGCTATTAGTACAAGTTATGCATACCAGACACGCTCCTGCAGGTATGCTTACACAAGTGTATTACAATAATTATAACAGGTATTTTGCTAAAAAAGAGAACTCAACCGCATGGAGAAGACATCCCCAGCTTTGTCTTAAGAGAGGGCAGTACCAAACCCTTTAGGCCACGTTCGGTTCCTAGGGAATCTAGTCCTGGAACCATTCCTACCAAGAATGCTTGTGTAATTCACATAGCCATCCCTCACCACGAACTATTCGTACCAGGAATAGGCCCTAACCAAACAAGCCCTTAGGGATGACCAGGGACGGAGCCAGGAAGTAGTTCGGGGGAAGCCAATAGTGTTAAATTTTAAAATTTTATTTGAATTTTTAATCCCCCCCCCCCCCCCCCCCCCCCCCTCTTTCTCTCTGTCCCTGACCCAGACAACCTGCAAGCATCTGGGTTTGATCCCGGGTGGGTGGGTTTACTTGGAAGCTCTACCAACCAAACTACCACTTGGTTCTGAACATTTTTGCTACAAAACATTTCTGGTCTATAACTGTTGGAATGTGTGTGTATAGGCCCATGAGGCCCATGTATGCCTACACTATATTGCTACCCTTCTAGGGTTAGCCCATGATCCAACAACAATATTCAGCATGGTATCAAGCTAGGGTTAGGGATTTCCACCTCTCCCCTGCCTCCAGCCGCCAGGACGCCGCCGGCACCATGGCCGGCGGCCCTCCTCCTCCCCCTCCCCCCTCCTATTTCCATGTCTTCCCTCCCCTCCCCAACCCGACAGCCCCGACCTGCTGGGCTCACGTCGCCGGGCGTCCTCCTGCCGCCTCTGCTCTGCCCCGACCCGCCGCCGCCACCCTACTGGTCGAGGAGGGCGCCGCCGCCGCGGACGACGTCGCGCATGCCGCTGCAGATGCCGCCGACAGGGCCCTGGAGGGTGCGACCGAGGTCCTGGACGCGGCTGGCGCTGCGACTGCTGCTGCTCTGGCTGCTGCGGGCGGTACGGGGGGACTCGCGGGCCTCCCTAGCGCCTGGGGGCTCACGGATCTGACCGGCACAGGGGCTCTCCCGGGCGGGGCTGCTGCTGCCTAAGCCGCGGCTGCTGCTGCCGGGGGCCTCGGGATGCCCCATGTGGGCGCGGGCGCCCCGTCCGGTGCTGCTGATACGCCGGGAAATGTGGCCTTCCCTGCCCCGCCAACCTTCCAGCCCCTCCTCCACGCGCCTCCGGCAGACTACGCCCTGGCCGCGGCCCTTGTCGCTGCCCGGGCAGCAGCTGCAGACGGACAGACTCGCATGCGTGCGGCTGCTGAGGTTTGGGCCCGCAAGCGTGACGCCGTCGATGCTCTGGCCCGTCAGATCGCCGCGGCAGAGCAGCGTCTTGCCCACCCGGTGTACACCGACGCCAGCGCCGCCGCCACCTCCGACACCTGGACCGCACCCCGCCCGGTGGCTCTCTGGCCCGCCTCGGTCGACCCACAGGTCGCGCAGCTGCACTACCAGGCCGGAGCCGTCCAGAACATCCGGAACCTGGTCCCAGTCGTCCTCGATTCCGAGTCGGCCTCTTACGCCCGCTGGAAGGACCTGGTGCTTCTCACCCTTCGCCGCTACACCCTCGACGACCACGTCCACACCAACACTCCGCCCGCGGCTCGGACCGCGGCATGGCTGCGCCTTGACAGCATCGTCCGGTCTTGGATCCTCGGAACTGTCACCCTCGACCTCCACGACCTCGTTCGCAGCGGCCCTGAGAGCACGGCTCGGAGTGCCTGGCTGGCCCTTGAGGGTCAGTTCTTGGGCAATGCCGAGGCACGGGCCTTGCGACTCGACGCGGCCTTCCGTACCTTTGTCCAGGGTGACCTCTCCGTCTGCGACTACTGCCAGAAGATGAAGACCATGGCCGACGCCCTTGGTGACCTTGGCTGGGCCGTGGAGGACCGGAACCTGGTCCTCAACGTCCTTCGCGGCCTCAGCGAGCGCTATGCCCACCTCCGCACGTGGATCGCCCGTCAGAAGCCCTTCCCCTCCTTCCTGCAGGTCCGTGACGACCTTTGCCTGGAGGAGATCACTCAGGGCATCCAGCCTGGGTCCCTTTCCGCACTGGGGTCCTCGTCCTCTTCGACAGCCCTCGCGGCTACTCCGTCACCCCGCCCTGCCGCTCCACCTACATCGTCCCTGTTGGGTCCTCCTCCTCCCGGTCCGAGCGGGGGTGGGGGGGCCGTGGTGGTCGCCGTCGCCACGGGGGCGGGCGTGGTGCGGGTACGGGCCGTGTTGCGGCCACTCCGTCGCCGCCACGGGGTGTACCGTGGCCCACCTTCACCAACCCCTAGACCGGGCGTATCTCCATGTGGCCTTTCCAGGCTACCGGGGGCGAGCCTCGCCCACCGGCGGCCATGCTCGCTGGGGTCCCGTTCGCCCCGACCTTGGCTCCGTGGACTCCACCTCCCGGGGTCACGCCCGGGCCTGTCGGTTGGGACCCAACGGCCTTGGCCCGCTCCTTCGGCACCCTGACCCTCACTCCTCCAGTCGGCCAGGACTGGGTCGCGGACTCGGGTGCCACCTACCACACCACCTCCGACCCTGGTATACCCTCCTCTGTCCACCCTCCTTCCTCCCACCCTTCGTCCATCATGGTCGCGAATGGATCGTGCCTTCCTGTCACTTTCGTGGGTGTCGCTCACACTCACGGTCCATTTCGGCTTCCTGATGTCTTGGTTGCTCCCTCTATGGTTCACAACCTTCTTTCCATTCGTCGTTTTACAGCTGACAACTCTTGTTCTGTTGAATTTGACTCCTCTGGTCTTACTGTGAAGGATTTGGCTTCCCGGCGTCCTCTACTCCGCTGTGACAGCTCGGGGCCCCTATACACCCTCTGGTTTCCTACATCCCTTCTTCCGCTCCGTCCTCTGGGTCGTCAGCTGCTTTCGCCACCACTTCTTCCTCCACGACATGGCACCGACGTCTCGGGCATCCTGGTCATGCCATTTTGACACAGCTTAGCAGTCGATCCGTCATACCATGTAATCGCTCTCATGATGAGCACATTTGTCATGCTTGTCGGTTGGGTCGTCATGTTCGTCTTCCTTTTCCTACATCTACTTCACATGCCACCCGGATCTTTGATCTTGTACATTGCGATATATGGACGTCTCCTGTCATGAGCATTTCTGGCTATAAGTACTATCTTGTCGTGGTTGATGATTTCTCGCATTATTCTTGGACTTTTCCTTTGCGTCTCAAGTCTGATGCCTTCTCTACGCTCCTCCACTTCTTCGCTTGGGTGTCCACTCAGTTCGGCCTCACTATCAAGGCCGTCCAATGTGACAATGGGCGTGAGTTCGATAACCACACTTCTCGCGCCTTCTTCCTCTCTCACGGTATGCAGATCCACATGTCGTGTCCCTACACCTCCTCCCAGAACGGCAAGGCTGAGCGCATGCTTCGTACCACGAACGACACTATGCGCACTCTTCTCTTCCAGGCTTCGCTTCCTGCTCGTTTCTGGGCTGAGAGTCTCCACACCTCCACCTATCTCATTAACCGCCTACCTTCTGTTGCCTGTCCAGCTCCCACTCCACACCACGCTCTCTTCGGTACCTCACCTCGCTACGACCACCTTCGTGTCTTCGGGTGTGCGTGTTACCCTAACACCACTGCCACCGCTCTCCACAAGCTAGCACCCCGGTCGACCCTGTGTGTCTTCCTCGGGTACTCTCCGGATCACAAGGGGTACCGTTGCTTCGATCTCACCTCTCGTCGGATCCTCATCTCTCGTCACGTGGTGTTTGACGAGTCCGTCTTCCCTTTCTCCACCACCTCACCACCCACCACCACCTCCCACCCGGACCTCTTCTCCTTGTTTCCCACTGACACGGTGGACCAGCCACCTTTGTCGTTGTTTCCTGCAGGTATTGCTCCTCCGTGCCCCTCGCCGGGCCCGGTCGCCGTCTCGCCATCCTTCGGACCCTCGCTGGGTCCGGCCACCGGCCCGACGCTCTCTGGTGCTTGCCCTACGACCGATGTGGGGCCATCGGATGCGGGGCCGTCGACTTCGGGCCCCACTGCTTCGGCGGTTCCGCCACCACCTGCGCGGTTCGGGCGTGTCTACCAGCGTCGCCCGCGGCCGTCTCCCGTGCACCCGGAGCCGGCCGCCTCGCCGGTGTCACCGCCTCGGCCTCCACCGGTGGCATCTTCTCCGCCGGCGACCCCTACGCCGCCACCTCCGCCGCCTACGACTGCACCCGACGTGTCGTCCGTGTACCACCCGCCTCTTCTGCATCGCCACCCGCGTCATGTTCACCCCATGGTGACGCGGCACGCGGCTGGGACCTTGCCGCCCCGAGCTCTTGCGGCGATGCCCGGTGAGCCGCGGGTCTCTCCGATACCCTCTTCCGTTCGTGACGCCTTGTCAGACCCTCACTGGCGTCACGCGATGGAAGAGGAGTACGGGGCCCTCCTCGCCAACCAGACGTGGGATCTGGTGCCTCGTCCACCGGGCTCCAATGTGGTCACAGGCAAGTGGATCTGGACACACAAGCGGCGGGCTGATGGTACCCTCGAGTGGTACAAGGCTCGATGGGTTCTCCGGGGCTTCACTCAGCGCCCTGGAGTCGACTACGACGAGACGTTCAGTCCAGTGGTGAAGTCGGCTACCGTCCGCACGGTTCTCTCCCTGGCTCTCTCTCGCTCCTGGCCTGTGCATCAGCTGGATGTCAAGAATGCCTTTCTGCATGGTCATCTGACTGAGACAGTCTACTGCAGTCAGCCAGCGGGTTTCGTTGACTCTTCTCGTCCTGATATGGTCTGCCGGCTCAACAAGTCCCTCTACGGCCTCAAGCAGGCGCCTCGGGCTTGGTATTCTCGGTTTGCTGCCTTCCTGTTGACACTTGGTTTTGTGGAGGCCAAGTCAGATACGTCTCTGTTTATCTATCGCCATGGAGATGAGACTGTCTATCTGCTGCTATATGTTGATGACATTGTGCTGACCGCCTCAAGTCCGTCTCTCCTCCGGCACATCATCACCTCTCTCCAGCAGGAGTTTGCTATGAAGGATCTGGGTGTGCTGCATCACTTCCTCGGGGTCACAGTTGAGCCTCGTCCCGCCGGACTCCTTCACCAGCGCCAGTACACTCTTGACATCCTGGAGCGCGCTGGGATGACTGACTGCAAGCCCTGCTCCACTCCAGTTGACACTCAGGCCAAGCTGTCAGAGGCCGAGGGCACCCCAGTGACTGACCCCACTGCTTACCGGAGCCTTGCCGATGCTCTTCAGTACCTCACCTTCACCAGGCCGAACATCACCTATGCAGTGCAGCAGATATGTCTCCACATGCATGATCCACGTGAGCCACACCTCACTGCTCTCAAGCGGCTCCTCCGCTACCTCCGCGGCACAGTCGACTACGGCCTTCTACTCCACCGGTCCTCCTCCGAGCTCGTGGTCTACACCGACGCCGACTGGGCCGGGTGTCCAGACACTCGGCGCTCCACTTCGGGCTACGCCGTCTTCCTAGGCGGCAACTTGGTGTCTTGGTCGTCCAAGCGCCAGCCAGTGGTCTCCCGTTCCAGTGCCGAGGCGGAGTACCGCGCTGTGGCTAACGGCGTGGCTGAGGCTTCTTGGCTCCGACAGATTCTTACTGAGCTCCACAACCCCCTCTCCCGGAGCACGCTTGTCTACTGCGACAACGTCAGCGCGGTCTACCTCTCCACCAACCCTGTGCAGCACCAGCGGACCAAGCATGTGGAGATCGACCTCCACTTTGTTCGGGATCGGGTCGCTATCGACGATGTTCGGGTTCTCCATGTCCCGACCACCTCGCAGTTTGCCGACATCTTCACCAAGGGTCTCCCGTCCTCCACCTTCTCCGAGTTTCGCTCTAGCCTCAACATCACTAGTGGCTAGTTGCGTCTGTGGGGGGCTCGTGTGTGTGCCCTTGTTTCTTTCTTGTCCAGTTTGCAACTCCGCTGCGCCGGTAGTTGAGACTGCGGGGGGTGTTGGAATGTGTGTGTATAGGCCCATGAGGCCCATGTATGCCTACACTATATTGCTACCCTTCTAGGGTTAGCCCATGATCCAACAACAATATTCAGCAATAACTGGTAGCTGGATATGGTTCAACGCACTTGGACTCATCCACTATTAGTAAAATGATGAGAGCTCACATTCTGTCCTCCAAAAAAAATTGGCAGTGAATGGATTTGAGTACATTCTTTCCACTAATATGAACAGAAATCTGCCATTATTTCAAAACATGAAATGCAACTTGAGATCAACATCTAACTATATCAGAGGCATTTAGTAAGGTACAATCAATAAGTCATATTGTTAAAATGGTGGAGATACCAAAAGGAGGTGCTTTTTTAAGCAATAAATTAGTTTTATGTAGTGAAGCCATTGGTATTATTTCTCATGTAAACAGTTATAGAACTAGAGAAAAAATACAAACCTGTATCCTGTCACCTCCAAAGATCCGGAAAATATTATCCTCGAGACTAAGAAAGAAGCGAGAGCTTCCAGGATCCCCTTGCCTTCCACTTCGACCACGGAGCTAAACAAGAAGATAAAACCAATTCAGTTATAATCATGCTGTCATGATCAAAGTAAAAAAGATATGTTCTAACTACTTCATTGTTAGTTTGCAGAATGCAGACACTCAAAACATGAACCATGGACTTTGGGATGAAACATAATATTTTTCTAAGGCTTGACTTGTTTAGTTTGGCACAAACTAGCAATTCACCCATGCAGCAAGCAGAAAAGATATCTTGGGTTCACCCCTGCATATTAACAGCAATAGCTACAATAGTATATTACCTGATTGTCAATTCTGCGTGATTCATGGCGCTCTGTTCCTACTACATGAAGCCCGCCTGCTGTAATGACCTGAATAAAATTGATCACATGAACACTACACTACACTGAATAGCAGGATATAGAGTTATCAATGTTTCTTTTAAATGCAATATAACCTTCTTCTTTTCCTCCTCAGTGTAAACTTTATATTCGTCTGCTATCTTCATAAATGCATTTCTCAAATTTGCTATTACTTCATCACGTGTTGGTCCCTGAAATATAAAGAAACGTAATTAAGTCCTCAAGACACGAAAAGTTTTAACAGAATATTCAGACTGCAATGTGGAACACCAGTAGTTGTCTCACCCACACAAAAACTAATATTTGACCTCTCATGGTTACTGAAATAGGCCTACCTTCTCACATGAGTAGGACAACCGTTCTTCTGCTTCCAGTTCAGTTAATGATTTCTCTCCCCATTCTTTGACAGCCATTTCAACTGTATCCTTGACGGATGATAATGTTTCTTTTGAAAGTTCACATGGGAACAAGCTTTCGTTCGTCTGAAGGCAAAATAAGTGCAGTAAGTCATTAGATAAACTTATATCACAAATTAAATCATAATACATCTACCCGATGCAAAAGTCCCAGAATCTTGAGACCATCAGTTGTTGACCATATCACTACTGAACCTATAGCCAGTTATGTACCTTCCATGTCTTCCTTGGTGGCATCTGCTTTTTGGATACAATAACGCCATCTATTGGATTGACGACTCTGCAGCATTCAGAATCAAAAGAGACTATAAGAATAGCTGAACAAAATTTAAGCTACATATACACTGGGAAAAAAGGTCTCTTTTGGAATCATAGGCATCGCGTAGAGGTCTGTTGCAAAGATAAGGTAGTTCCATTGCAACTTATTATTTATTCAAGATAATGAAGATTTTGTAGTAATCGTGTTGAATGCTTGATTAAAAGAGAAACAACCACCTCCTTAAAAACACTATCTCTAAGATCAAGGATGTAGATCACAATTCAATCTTTATCAACAAATGTAAAAACAAACTTATTTAGAATTAGGCATAAATTAACGTTTTAGGATTGTTCATACAGCACTTCGGATACAGAACTCCTGTTCATGTCAATCGACTCTAATTTAACTTCTCCTAAATAACAGGCACATGAAGAACCAGATAATGAGAAGCCACAGTGGTAGAATCGGTCATTTCGATCCCACCAAAGAACATTCAGGCCCCAGGTTCAACATTCACTGCCATGAGCATTCAAGCCCCCCAAGCTTTGATGATCCTGCCAGTGAGCATTCCAGCCCCAGGCTTGAGCGTCTCACCAGGGGTTGTCCACAGATAAATTTTATATATTGCATATCATGTGTGAAGAACAAGAGGAATGTGACATGCCCGTTCACTTGAGGAGCCTTGTAGTTGTGTCATTATCCAATTCTAGCTGTGCATACTGTGTAGTGTGTAGGCCTGAGTATGTGCATGGACATGGATTGTGAGTAAAGGAGAGGGGTGCACGTGGGGTTCGAGTAAGTTAGCACCAGTTCAGATACAACTGTACCCATAGAGAGGTCTCAATAGAACCAGTTAATGAATCAAACATGCAATTTTCCCCCAAAAATGCAACCATGTATTTAAAGCACTGTAAAATATAATTTGGAATTCCAATAAGGAAAAATAGTACCTTGGCATAAGGATCTCACGCAACTTCAACCTGGCCATGAATTCTGCATTGCCACCAAGGATAATATCAGTTCCACGTCCTGCCATATTGGTGGCAATTGTCACAGCACCAAGGCGTCCACTCTGAGCTACAATTTCTGCCTCTCTCTCAACATTCTCTGGCTTAGCATTCAGGACCTTTAATAGAAATTAGAATAAAATTTAAACACTTTTGGTACCTAAGGAAATGAGAAACTGATGTTGCAACTTTTTCTTTGAACCTTTAATACAGCAGGGGAGGCAACTTTCAAACATGTTAGTAGGAGCTAGATCCTTTCAAATAGTTTATTTTACTATTATTTTCATTGGTTTCTTTCTGTGAAAGAATGAAAACTAATTTATTCAAGCATAAGCCAAAGATTTTATGGACATAAAGTTCAGTTGCCCACTTACCCTACCCTCAGCTAAAAAAGATGTAGCTTCAAGAAGCCATGAAAATAAATTACATAGTTAGAGTTGCAGAACAGAGTAGCGCACTGAATGGTAATAAACTATCTGTGGAGTCAAGAAAGACAAAAATCTGTTCAGGAGAGGAGACAAATGTTACTCTGAGTTAATTCTGTTGTGTTGCCTTACGTACATAAAATATCTACAGAATGATGTAAAATCATTTCACACTAGAACAGGACTTTGTTCAAGTATCAGCATTTTTTCTTTGTGAGCACTGAGCACAAATAACAGCATTCCTGAGTGTAAAAAAGGAGGATTTATTATTGTTAATGAAAAGCTAACAAGAATACCTCATGAGGAATCCCAGCTTCACGCAATTGCTCTGATAAAGATTCACTTTGCTCAACACTGGTGGTACCAACAAGCACAGGACGGCCAACTTTATTCATTCTTGATATCTCCACAACAGCAGCACGCCATTTTCCATTTGTTGCTCTAAAAACAACATCTGACTCATCCTGCAAAGAAAGAAGCAGAACCAAATTTTTGGCACAAAATGGCATGAAATAAAAGGAAAGGTCTTTCACAGTTACAACATACTACTTTCATTCCAAATTATAAGTCATTCCAAGAATCTAGGAGAGTCAAAGCATTTCAAATTTAACCAAAAACTATAGAAAGAAACACAAAGATTTATGATATGAAATAGGTATACTATGAAAATATAACTAATGAAGAATCTAATGATACTTAGTTGGTATCATAATGTTATTATCTTATTATATAAATTTGGTCAAACTTGAAAAACTTTGACTCTCCAAGATTCTTGGAATGACTTATAATTTGGAACGGAGGGAGTATTAAACCATCATTACAATAGAGTGGAAGTACCTTCCGTATCATTGGCTTGTTTGTTGGAACAACAGTAACTTTAAGTTTATATATGCTCTCAAACTCTTGAGTCTCTGTAGCTGCAGTTCCAGTCATGCCACAGAGTTTGGGAAACTGTCACAAAAATCTGTTAATTTATTGACAAAGTAAAGATTGAATATAAAACAAAGATAAGATTAGGAGGAAGCTGTTCATCCAGCACACTTTTATTCATTAGTCTCTACCACTATCAACCAAATGCTCAACAAGGGTTACTGGCCATTAGCATTGAAAAGCACCAGAAATGGTTTCGTTGGTGGATTCCATCAATTTTAAAGCATCAGAAGCTCCAGACATAAGAGTTTGGCACTTGCCTGAAGAAAGAAGTTTTGGTAACTTATTGATGCGAGAGTTATGGTTTCATTTTGTATAGGTCACCTTCTTTTGCTTCAATTGCTTGATGGAGACCATCACTCCATCGCCTGCCCTGCCAAAAGCATCAAAACCTCAAATGTGAAAACTAGAATAATGAGATTCCTACTCAAACATCTTTCTTCATGCTACAAAAAAATGATGTGGACAAAAAAGCCCTGCCATCCGTGGCATACAACGGAATGGCATTTAAAATTCATCATGTGCCTCTCCCCATATTAGTTCCATTCCTTCTTATGTTCATATACCGTGTATGAATGTTAACATTTATGAACCGCAAGTTCGTTATTACACATATGCGGTATGCCTATGCACAAACTTGGTATGTGTGAACCTTGGTCAGAGTGCACTTGCATGATGTAATATTAGTTCAAGTATACAATTCAAGGTTTGCCATAAAAAACAACCAGAAAAGTACTACCTTACATGTATCACTGAGCATAGTGTCATCCATTTACTAGAAGGCAAAGGTATGTACTAACTGTTTTAGGATTTTGGATCCTATGGACAGAAACATGTCTTGTGCTAGCGAGAATAATGAGAAAATAAACTCACCGGCATAACTCTGCCAGTAAACTCATCTACAATAAGCACTTCCTTGCTACGAACAATGTAATTGACATCTTTAAGGAAGAGCTCCTTAGCCTTGATTCCATTTAGAACATATGAAGCCCACTGTTCACGAGGATCATATAGATCATTTATGTCCAGTATTTCTTCAGCATCAGCGTAACCTTCTTCTGTAAGTAAAACATTTCTTTGCTTTTCATCCACCTGAAGAAATAGGCATTTTTAGATGGCAATTTATATTAAGTTAATTGAAGAAACAAACAAACACAAATTATGGCTAGGTGATAGAGACATATAAGTACTACTATATCTTTACATTTCTAGAAAATAGTAATAGAATATTTGACATGCAATTTTTTATCTCAAAACAGAAGGGCGAATAAAAGTTTCAGAAATCAGGAGGCTAGAATACATTGAGCATGAGGGCATATTTTATTGTATAATCAACCCATAGTAACAGATCAAATATCCATACAGAAGTTTTATTGCTCACCGTGTAATGAATGTCTCGCTCAAAAGCTTCAGCTATTTTTGCTGCTTTATAATACCGGTCACTTGGCTTTTCAGCTAGGCCTGATATTATAAGAGGTGTTCTTGCTTCATCAATAAGGATTGAATCAACTTCATCTATCACACAGTAATTGAAGTTCCTCAAGACAAGTTCATCTACAGTCTGCAATAATGAAGACCCAGTCAATTGCAGGAGATCCAAAGATCCATGTAGAGAAAAATAACACTTGGATATCATTCCCTCCGTTCCAAATTGTAAGACGTTCTGGCTTTTCTAGATTCTTAACTTTTATTATGTATCTAGACATAATGTACATAGAAAAGATAGAACAACTTACAATTTAAAACGGAGGGAGCAACTAATAACAAATTATTTCCAACATAAGAAATGCATACCATTGCAAGGTTATCTCTTAGATAATCAAAACCAAGCTCACTGTTTGTGACATAAGTAATATCACATGAGTAATTTTCCCTCCTTTGCTCAGGTGTCATGTTCTCTGTCAAAAAAAAAACTCTGTTTAACAAACTATCACTAGCACCAAAGAAACAGAACCTATAAATAATGCCTGCACAAAGAAAAAATAATCAAAATGCTAATTGGGCTAGGACTGTAGGATACATGAAGCTGCAGCATGACAAGGCATGGAAGCATATGCCATAACTCAGAATGGTAATGGTCCAGCTAAACATTCATAGTAGGAGCTGTTTATTCATGGTTCAGTAGTTCAGCAAACCATCCTCTTAGGCTTATGTAACTTTATTTTTCAGATACATATCAGTAATTCCATGAATCATTCAAGTGCACATGCTAGAGCTTCGATTGGTAAATAAGGGGCCAATTAATATTTTCAATATTAATGTGGAAAGTGAAGAATATGCGCAACTGGAGACGGCACAGCCAACAGGAATGAATAATGTGAAGTGATGACATACGTTGAATTAAGCCAACCTGCAGTCCTAGAAATCGGGGAACTTGACCAACCCACTCACAATCACGTCTTGCAAGATAATCATTTACAGTGACAACATGCACCCCTTTCCCACTCAAAGCATTTAAGTATGCTGGCAGAATGGCCACAAGAGTCTTCCCCTCTCCAGTCTTCATTTCTGCAATCTCCCCCTTGTGCAGAACCATGCCACCAATCAACTGCACATCAAAGGGACGGAGGCCTAGAACTCTCTTGGAAGCCTCCCTCACAACAGCAAATGCTTCCTGCACAGATGATGACAAAGATTCCACCTTGAGAAGATGAGATATCATTCTACAGGAGTCATGATTTAACAAATTTTAGATCATCTTAAAGTGGCCAATGAAAAGGAAATCATTGGTCTACTTATTTATCTCTTGGTGTATCATAGATTTCTTTCATAATTTTGATGAAGGATTTCAATTCTTGCTTGGTTCACTAATTGCATATACACTCTGGACAGTGAATTGATTCTTCTCAGATGAAGCTCCAAAACTACATGTTAAGCAAACGGAATGTTTATAGCCTTGCTCCTATTATCTGCAATCTGATCCGAGAATAAATTGAAGGTGATGTTGTTTTGATACTAATATACTCTAGTCAAGGTCCCTTCTCTTTAGTTTTAAAGGTTATGGTTCTCCTAGTTCTTCCTCAAAACATCATTATCGTGATCACAGACTAACATTAGTGTAGTCACTAGTAAAGTCCAATTTACTGAAAGCATACCAGTGCCCGTTATATTTGGGTACGTACAGGGAGAAGGGAATCCAGGGATTCCCCGGAGCGAGCACGGTCCTGGAGCGCGGCGGTGCGTGCGCGCAAGTCGGCGTCTGAGAGCGCAGAGACCTCGGGCTCCATGGAGTTGATGCGCGCCACGGTGCCGGCGTACTTCTTCCGCGTGGCCTCCCCGTCGTCGCGGCCGCCCCCACCGAATACGCTGCCCAGCAGGCCTCCCACGCGCGCCACGTGGGAGCCACCTTCTCGCCGCCCCTGCATACCCAGGCCGCGCCGGCTGGGGCGGAACCCAGCCCGGCAGCCGCCGCATCCCCCAGCGAGAGGCGACGAGGAGAGGCCCGTGGAGGACAAAGTGTGGGGAAAGCGTAGCGCAGGGGTAGCGGCTGCGGTGGCCGCCGAGGCGTGAGGTGCCATGGCCACGGGACGGGCGTGCGCTTGATGGCTTCCTCCGGCGCCTCGTGTGGTGGTGGTGCCGGCGCGCACGGCGACAAGCCGCCGCGTGCTCTGGCCTCTGGGTGGTGGGCAACGGCTGTGGAGTGTGGATGGAGGTGAAGCAGATGATGGATAAAGGAACTGGGTGGGCCGTCGACGGAGCCCATATATTCAGTTTAGTTAAGCCCCAGTGTATCTTAGCGGCTCCAGGCAGAGCATACCTCTTGCTCAAAAAAAAATACTACCGTACTATGGGCTCGTTCCAAAAAGTGGATGGATGGACCAAGCAAAAGTGCCCCCTTGTTTCAAAAAGAGAAACAGAATGGGGGGGGTTTTTTTTTGAAGCCTCTGGTCTGCCTACCATAGATATTGATTAATGGATCAACCCAATTCCACGAAGCAAATAAAAAACGCGAGGGAGAACACCTTCGAACCAAGCACAATGGCAGAGTTATACTGCAAAGGCTTTGATCCTCAAGGAAGACGAGGGCTGCGGCTTCCCCTGAGAAATGAATGAATTTCATATTTCATATAACATATAATGAGACCATCTGCGAAAAGGTTTGTATACATGTAACATCTGCGACAATCTTATTGTGTAAATTTCTCCGCCTGTATGACAATTGACAAGAGGCTGTTTATGAAATTACTCTACCACAGCAGGGTCAAAATGAGAAGAAAATAAAAGGAATTATGCAGAATCATACAATTCCACCGCACTTAAATGGCTATTCACCAAACCAAATGTGTGATCAGCTCGGGCATGTCTGGCGATGCCACAATTTGGCTCATAAAGATCTGACCTATCGTTTGGGCAAAAACTCTATCAGATGTCACGCCATATAGCTTCTGTTGCTATCCACCACTCAAAAGTGTACTGCACAGACTACTTGTGTTAGCTTGGTTCTGGCGGGACCAATTTGAGGCTGCGCATCCACTCGCAAAAACTATGGTCGTCGAACTGGATGAAGCTGCTCTTTAGCCTAGCCCTTTGCTCAGGAGTAAGTGTCCGTAATTGCGGAAACCTTGACTCCTGAAACACACAAAAGTTCATCTGTTAACAAACTGGGCTACAGCAGGACAACCCGTTTCCATTTAGACCACATAGGTGCGGTGATTCTGAGTTCAGATGAACCAAATTGTGTAGTCACATGAAGAACATACCTGCTCATATGTAGGGTCCTTGTGAGCTGGGATCAGGCGTGAGACAAAATATCTAGCCTGAGAGCTTCCTTGCTGTTCCAAAATATAAGAAAGAACAGTCAATTATAAAAGGAAAGCATGCTCTGTGCAAGTGATCTTTCAATCTAGTTTAGTTTACTTGATTGAGGAAGTACTAAAAGACTCAATAATTTGAATGATTTTCTTACATTGTACTAAGAAAACTCCCATGCCACAGTTATCTTCAGTCTAATGTCATAAACTATTAAGAGCATCTCCAACGGTTTTGCAAATGGGCTTGGCATTCTTGTTTTTGCAAAAAAGTCTAAAAATCTCCTATCCAACGGTTTGGCAAATGGGCTTTGCATTTTTGTTAACTTGGCAAACACCAGGTGACATTTGGCATATATGCCAAACTGCAGTTCACTTGGCAATCGTCCCACGCGCTACTCTCGCGGGATATTTCCCCCCTCGCGCATACAATTTTTAGTTTTGCCAAGTGAATAATGGGAAACCGTTGGAGATTGACTCTTTTTACCTTTGCCATATTCATTTGGGACTTGGCAACTTCCTAATTTTGCCAAACAAAAAATGCAAAACCGTTGGAGATGCTCTAAGCAATTCAAAGCAACAACTATTAAGCACTACAAAGCAAATTAAAGAGTTAAGTGGAAGTGGAACATATGTAACGATAGTCTAGCACCAAATCTATAATCATAAGTTGCAATCCACCAGACATGGCCTACACTAGTTAAGACAATAAATCTATTGCTCAAATCGTAAATATTAGATGTATTCTTGTTAGGGCACTATAAAAGTGTGCTAACATCCAAATTTACCCAGATGTCATGAGAAGAACTAACAGTAAAGAATGAGAACAAGCAAACTGACTTTGAATGAAAGTATCCTGGGAGCTGGAAAACGTTGTTCGCTGAGCTCTTCTGCCAGAGTACGGCATGCTGCTAAAGCTGCTGCACTTTGTCCTTCTTGGGCTGCTAGCTCAGCACCCTGAAAAGACATAGCAATGGTGCTTATATAAAAATATTGTTCTTTGGCAATGAACAAACAAGCTATAAAGGAAATGTCTAAAAAGATTCAGAAATAAATCTTTGATAAGTCCAAGTCTCAGATATACTCATATACTCCCTCCATCTCAAATTATAAGGCATTCCAAGAATGTTTGAGAGTCAAATCATCTCAAGTTTGACCAAACTTATAGAGAAAATTATAAAGATTTATGATATCAAATATGTATACTTTGAAAATATAATTGATGAAGAATCTAATGATACTTAGTTGACATCATAAATGTTATTATATTATCATATAAGTTTGGTCAAACTTGAGATGCTTTGACTCTCCAAGATTCTTGTAATGTCTTATAATTTGGGATGGAGTACATTTTTTTTGTTTCTAAGTACAAACTAGTTTCCTATGTTTTGGGTATCTATCGGTGATAATTCACTAAATTCAGTTCGCTCATTTTTACATTACATTCACACACTGTGGTTCGGAACTTTGGATTTTAAGTACTTGTTGCATAAACCACATAATCCTGATGTCAGTTCCCATTTCATTTTTGTTCATCTTACAGGACATGTAGCCGGTTCAGATATGACAATCAAGAACAAAGACATCCTAACAGATACAGTGCATGCAGGGAAAAATGATGATCTGAGATTCATAAAAGATAACTATGTGGAAGAGTTGAAGTCAAATGTGAAAGAAGTAACATACCAACCAAATGAAAATATCTGTTCCATGGTCCAGTACCACTGCAGCATTGGATTGCATGACAAGATCATATGCTGGCAACTCCTCAAATGTACCACCTTCACGATGCATTATGCACCGAGGTGCCAGCATACGTAGCGAAAGGTCAAATGAAGCACTCAGGAACAAATTCCTAAGTACAGATCTTTCATCTTCATGTCCAATTATGCTACCTAAAAGTGGTCCCCTTTTCAGATGAAACAAGCACTCTGGGAGTGATGCTAGTTCTTGTGGGAAGTGGTAAAGCTTTGATTTTGGGGCCTGACTACCAAATTTGAGAGCTATGTCCTTTACTCTTTCATCAATTGAGAGCCTCATATCGACAGCATCAGAGGCAGTCCTGGCACGCAATACTGTTCTTTTACCAATGATAACTGACGCAACATCCTCTTGCACACTTGCCAGATATGCAGACAAACCATCAACAGTCTGCAGCCTCAAAGTGATCACCCGAGTGATTTCTATTTGATATATATTGGAATAATGGACTGCAAACTGAAAGAAAACAAAATCACTTTTGATATCACCCTTTGTCTCCATAGACACAGAAAAACTCTGTGTCTCCTCAACACTATGCATCTGGATACAAAAAGAACTATCATGCTTGAATGTTTCATGAGAATCAGGAGACGCCTCTTCACCAGGGCCAATAACTTGAGTAACCAGGATGTTATCTGAACACCTGATCTCGAATAAACCATGGGAACCAGCTGCTCTAGTTGATGCCCTTTGCAAATTGACCCCAAAGGCCTCTCCAAAGTCATCATGAACTAAGAGCACACCTCCAGAACACTTTGCCAATGGTTGCAGAACAGGGACCCTCACAGGACATTGTCCAGCACAAAAGATATCAACGACAGTACTGTGTCTCTGTGCTTCATGACCAAGACTCTCCATCCACTTCATAGCTGTCTTCTCCAGATAAGCATAGTTAGGATGTTTAACGGAATGAGGCACTGATCCAGGTCCAAAGGTGCTAGGGCCACCAGCACACACCAAGATCCTGCAGTTGCCACCTGATCTCTTGATGATTCCACGAGACAACTCCACTGATGGCCCTTGAATAATACCAAGGGCAACCTCTACTGCTGCTCCAACGCACCGATCCCTTGACACTTCTGGCACACTCAGCTGATAGGGTCTCAGAGAGGAGAATATTGTGTGCGCAACAGCTAGCGAAGCATATATAGGAGACAGATAAACACCTGTCCCAAAGATCAGAACCTTCAAAGACTCATGGGTAGGCGACTTGTTCCCAGGTAGCACATCCGCTGACACTGCTGCCCCCTCTGAGAAATCATACACTGAGACAGTTCTCCCATAGGTGATTATTCCTATCTTTGCAGTAGGAGGGAGCGAATCCACAAAGGCATGCAAGGAGCCCTGGAGATGCTGCAGGTGCACCTCATCAAGGCATTCATCTATGAGGATAAAAATGGGACCAGACACCCTTGCGTCGGACACTGGGACAAAGCCTGGCCGCCTGTTCCCCACCTGCACATAATCCACAGTCGTGAAGGCGAGCTCTGGCCAATGGAGAAGGTCCTGCTTGCTGGAGACCACAAATTCCCCCTCGCTGCCATTGAGCTTCATGCAAATGACACACTGCCACTGCCCGGAGCCGATCTGGACATCACAGTACAAGTTCGCATATGCCCCGCAGTTCAGGCAACGGCGTGGATCACGCTCCACAACCTCTGGGCCAGGCGACACCTCCTTCCCTGGAGAAACCAGAGCTCCGAACCCCAAGCTAGGGGCATTGAGCAGCTTCTTCCGCTTCAACACCTACAATAGCAAAAGGCAAACCAGAATCAGCGCTGGCTTTCAAAACCTTGTGAATGGGTGTGCGGGTCGGGTGGAGGCCTGCTTTGCATCCATGAACGGGGATTTGTGATCCGATCCAAATGGTACTGTGCTTATTCGTACACACCACAGTTGAGGTGTAGGAGAAGGAAGGAGGTTCATGGCTGCATAGGGGCTAACCGTACCTTGTTTGCGGAGAACTGTACGTAGGGGTTGCCGAGGCCGTCCCCCTGGAGCGGTGACGGCGCGGAGGCGTGGTCCCCGTGAGGCGTGGCAGCGCCGTTGAGGAAGTGCGGCGCTGATGAGGTGGGGAGGGAGGCGGTGGTGGCGGCAGTGGCGGAGGAGGACGACGAGTAGCCCCCCGAGGCGGCGAAGGGCACGGGGTGGGGCGAGGCCGGGGTGGTGCGGAAGGGCACGGCCGCGGGGCGCAGCGGCGATGAGAAGACTGGCGGGCCGGGTGGCGTGCTGAGGTGCGCCGGCGTGTGGCCGGGCCCCGAGCCGGGGCTGGGCGTGCCCCGCGCGGCGGCGAGGCCGGGCGAGAAGACGCGCGGTGGCGGAGTGAAGGGCGCCGGGGCGAACGGAGGAGACGCGTGCGCCGGCGGCGGCTGCGGCCGCTGCCCCGGCGGCGTCTCCTCCATGCCGGCTGCTGATCCGGTGGCGGCGCGCAGATCTGGAGCGGAGGGATGGGACGCGGAGGAGGCGCACGGGTTGGGAGAATTGGAGATCCGGACGAGGAATGCAACGAGGAGGGAGAAGAGTGGGCGATGGGGCGGGTGACAACGGATTTGCGCCGCTCGGGTTAATCGAAATCGACGTCACTATGGCTGGACCTCGGCTTCCTATTGGTCGAGGCTCGCGAGTTTCCTGTTTACGAGAACAAAGAGCTTGCCGCCTGACGGCCGGCCTGACTCAGGCTGGCCGTCTGGGTTCCTACCGTTTGCAGATGCAGCCGGCCGGGGAAGATGGGTCAACTCTGGAGTCAACAGCGTCCTTGCTTTCTGTGTGCAGTGCAGTGCAAAATGTGACGCGAGTCGCCACCATAGACCATGATAGTGTTCCTTTTAACCATGAGCACTCATTGAGGACTTGAACAGTTGAGCTAGCCTCATCAAAAGATGTCTCCTCCTAATAAGTTGAGTAAAATTTTATAGCACATGTAACTAGAACTAATCTATTGTTGATTCTATAGGCTATATACACTATGGTGATCTAGAGAAGAGAAGGAGGTTGTATAAGGTCCGATTTGTTGCTTGTGCATAAGAATGTCTCCAACAATCCAAACCTAAACATGAGACGTATTGAAAGGTTTGGGTCGTGCCCAACAAAAGGGTCACCTACCCAAAACTTCTCTTTTCCAACCGCGGATGCAAAAATAAACCCGACAGTTTATTTTGCTGTCGTGCAGTGAAATTCTTTGCGGGAAACATAGGCTATAGTGTGAGTTGGGCGCACTACTGCGGATTTGCTCCATGAC
This sequence comes from Microstegium vimineum, assembly GCA_022036555.1. Classification (NCBI taxonomy): domain Eukaryota; kingdom Viridiplantae; phylum Streptophyta; class Magnoliopsida; order Poales; family Poaceae; genus Microstegium; species Microstegium vimineum. The sequence goes on from CM039134.1 coordinate 28,847,502, forward strand.
GGGATTAATTTGCCGCCTCAACTGCATGAAGGGACGAACTCAAGGTGGCAGCGAGGTTCTAACAACATATATCTACCACATACGCTCCTTAGTCGTCATTGTTCGAGGGGCTGATAAATCCTCTGCGCTCCATTATTTGTTGTTGCATGTCATGATAATAGTTTTTTTGACAAGGGACAACCTTCTCAATGTCAATTGACATAATATTAGATTTAGATGTTATCAATTGAGCTTCTGTCCGCTTCTCCCTAATTTTCCTTCTTTTGCTGCTGCACTCATCTTTCATATTCTTCTTCGGAAGATTGAAAAGATCCTTTGAATTTTATTTTATTTTTCATCCTTCCTACTAAGGATTTTAGCCATTTGCTAGTTTTGCTTTTGTTCGGTCTTCTCTGATTTCTCCTGCAACCACTTGAGGACTTCAACAGCCGTACTAGATGACAATGTCTCTATGAATCTTTTTGTTCTATGCCTCTTCACATTATCCCTATCCTCCGGTCGTGATGTGTCTATATTCTCATTCCCAAATTTTGCATGGCCTTGAATCGGAGAAGATGACATTCCATCAGGTGATGTAGAGTTGTTTAGCTCAAGAAACTTATTGTTCCATTTGACCTCATTGTGAAGTTTTTCCTAGCAATGCATGATAGTAAAAGGTTATGTCTTCTCATACATTTGTACAACATCATCTATTTGTAGATATGAATATATATTAAATCGGTTAGTGAAAGGATCAAGATGCCCAAGAGAGGGGTGAATTGGGCTCTTTTTAATTTCTAAACAAGAATTAAACCTATAAAGAGCCAATTAACCCCCTAGTGCCTACCGCTTGTGTGTCCTAGCTAGAAAGCGGTAGCAAGTCAATGGAAAGCGAAAACTTCCTACACAATTGTAGTATGAATTGAAAGACAAGTGCGGAAAGTAATGCGGTAATAAAGAGCTAGGGAAAGAGATGCTTGACACGGCGATGTTTTGCCGAGGTATCGAGGAGTCGACACTCCCCCCTAGTCCTCGTTGGAGCACCTCGCAAGGTATAGCTCCCCCTCAATCCCACGCAAGGGATGAGTGCTCTCTACGGGTTGATTCTTCGCCACTCCGGCTCGGTGAATCGCCCACAACCGATCACAACGTCGATGGAGAAGGGCCGCCGACAATCCTCCGGCGATCACCTTCCTCCGAGCACCACCGGACCGTCTAGGTGATATCGATCACCAAGAGTAACAAGCCTCGATCTTCGCTTGACTCACTCAAGCTTCACAACTAGAGGATGCACACTTGAACTCTTGGATGAACTAGAGAGAGGATGGATGGATTCGCGAATCACTCTCTCTCTCTAGGGCTCTTGCTCTCTTCCCCACCTTCTCAACAAACTCAGCAACTCAAATGAGCAAAGGCCAGGTGGGAGAGAAGTGGGAGCGGCTATAAATAGACCCTCTGAAAACTGCCTCGGGCTGGCAATTTAAGTTGGCGACGGACGCTCCGTCAACTAGGCGACGGACAGTCCGTCGCATGCCCAACGGCTAGTTTCTGTTCATAGTTGAGGCGACGGACGCTCCGGCGCCTAGGCGACGGACGGTCCGACGCCTCTGTCTAACGGCTAGTTCTGACACACTGCTCCCAGCGACAGACGCTACGTCACTGGGCGACGGACGCTCAACCACAGCGTCCGACGCTGAGTTCTGGTTAGGGTTGAAAAACACCCTCTCTGGAAGGTCGACGGACGCTCTTCCCAGCGTCCGACGCCTGGTCGACGGACAGCGTCCAACGGACCCTGAAAAACTTAGCCAGAAAACAACCCCTCTGGAAGGCCGACGGACGCTGTGGACTCAATCACCCAGCGTCCGGCGCCTTTGTCCGACGCGACGGACAGCGTCCGGCGCCCCTGCCAGGAGCGCCCGACGCCCAGAAAACGATTTTGACAACTCTATTTTTCGTCGCGATGAATATGAAAGTTGTTCTATGCTATCTTACGGTCACCATAGGCTTGCTTAGAGCTAAGGAAGTCAAGTGTGCACCACACCTAAATCATGAAGCTTTCCTAAGTCAAGCTACTAATCTCAACCCCTCTTAATAGTACGGTCAAAGGTAAAAAGAGAAGCCCTATCTAATTCTAAGTGCCCTTCATCTCCTTATGGCACTTAGCCTATCATTCTAGGGTCTTCATCATGTCTCCTTAAAAACCGAAACGATATCCATCTTGGGGGCTAAGTGATGACCATTATAGCCCATTCTCCTTGATCACTATGGCTAAGCTACGCATAGCCTCTGCAAAACACACGTTAGCCATAATAATCTCTTATTGTCGTTAATCACCGAAACCAACTAGGGCCATGATTCTTCAATCTCCCCCTTTTTGGTGATTGACGACAATAGAACTTCGAGTATGGATAAGAGTTTTGGTTAAGATTCAAGGGTGACTTGGAATGGTTGAGCAAGGGTTAGTGAAATTGTAATGAAGCATACTTGCTCACCCAAGCCAAATCACAAAACATAGTACTCATGGATATGAATGAAAAAGCAGTACCTCATGATATTCTCAAGGGATGTTTCAGAGTAAAGCGTGGAAGCTCAAATAACATTAAGCAAGGAGATATATCATGAACATGAGACAACTCCCAAGATATATTAGAGATAATCAAGAGTTTTGTCACATGCAACCATATAAACATCAACCATCATCACATCACACATATAGACAAATGCATAAAAGTAGACATGATGAAAGAGTACGGGGAAATAAAGCATACAAAGATCAAATCCCTCCCCCTATCTCTATACTCGACCCTCTCTCCCCCTTTGGCGTCTAGCACCAAAAACTAAGAGTCTGGGGCTGGAGAAGAAGGCGAAGAAGTTGCAGCTCTGCGATCCAGCATGATGAAGTCCTGAAGATTTGACTCGTCTGACTCATCATCTGCCTCGGTCTCTGCCGGTGTAGGTGCAGCTGGGGTGGTCTCGGGAGCTGTCACTGGCACCTCTGGAGCTGCGGTCTCAACTGACTCCCCCTGAGGCTCAGCTGGTGCCTCTGACGGTCCTGCCTCAGTGGTAGCGGGCCTGGGAGCCCGACGAGTGAAAACTCGAGGCGAGGGGGACGGTGTCACTGCAAGTGCCACTAGGGACACTGCTGCTGCAACCTCTGTAGGCTGAGTCTGACCGGGAGAGGACACTGCCACTGTAACTTCCTCTGCTAGGGATATGACATCCGTCTGAACGGCAGCTGGAGGTGTGGTGACGATCTGTGCTGATTGCTCAGGTGCGATCTCCGACGATGCAGCTGAGGACTGGTGAGTGCCTGTCGCCGAAGGATCCACTGCAGTCTCTGGAGCTGGTGTGACCTGCTGAGCTGCTCCTGGGGAGTCTTCTCCCGTAATCTCAGGATAGGAAGCGGACAGATCTCTCGAGGCCTCTGCTAAGGTAGTTCCCCGGGTAGGAGTGAATCCCGTCTGGAACTCTCCGGGTGAAGCTATCCAAGAGAACACCTGGGTCCTCGGAGTCTGGTACTCAGGAGAGGCTGCCGGCTGGAACGGAGGAGTAGCTGGTGCCTGACTCTGCTGTCCTCTGGACGGTAACGCTGGAGTTGGCACCACAACTACTAGAGGCTGTTGTGGAGGAGAGGTGAACTGCTGCTGCTGTGATACGCCGGGCAACTGGAACTGTGGCGTGGAAGTCTGCCGGAGCTAGAGGCCAGAAGACGCTCAAGAAGTAGTGTCTGAGTCTTCTGAATCTCTACCTGTTGCAGCTGATATGCCAAGAACTGACGCTGGAACTTGTCCTGTCTGGTCTGCGTCTGTGCCTGAGCTGCCAGCTGCTGCTCAGTAAGCCTCCGTAGGTCTGCAGCCTGTCGTCTCTGCTCCTCTGCCTGGCGAGACTGCTCCTCCTGCATCCTCGATAGAATAGAGAGCAAGGTAGCCTCTGAGGAACTGGAGCCTGGAGCTGGAGCTGCTGCGGCTGTGCCTGACCCACCTGCCTCGTGGTCATGGGTCATCGGTGTATACTCATGCACAGGCTGGTAGTCCTCGTCAGAGCTGTCGGAGTCGAGATCCTCTCTAAAGACTGTCTCGGCAGCTGTATCTATCTCTGCATCTAAGTCTGCCAGCTCTACCTGAGCAATCTGCTCCACTGTAGCATCTGTGACCTCGGGCGACTGTGGTGGCACTCTGGCCTGCCTAGTGCCTGGTCTGTAGGCTCGGCTGGGGCTAAGTGATGACCATTATAGCCCATTCTCCTTGATCACTATGGCTAAGCTACGCATAACCTCTGCAAAACACACGTTAGCCATAATAATCTTTTATTGTCGTTAATCACCGAAACCAACTAGAGTCATGATTCTTCAGTTAGAAAATAAACATATGGAGATTAAAGATGTGGATGACAACATGAGTGAAAGTATACCCAATCCTGCTCATTTTTCCGCTCTCATTTAGCCTATCAATAGTTGTTTTGTGCCCACAGAAACTTGTTCATTGCTTTCTGATCAATGCTCACCTATCCTGAATCGCAATCTAGCTACGGTTGCTTCAGGCTTATGCAAAATGAAATAACATGCATCCTCTTGTAATAACCACCTGATGCCACCATGTTATTTGGCTATCAAAGGGTCAAAGATTTCTTAAAAGACGTTACAAACTATTACTATTAATAGGGTCTTTGCTAATATTTAGAAATATTGAACACACCACCAAGTCCCCCCCCCCCCCTTTGGTGAATGCAGTAGATTCGCCAGCGTGATCAGTTGTGCCACTAAAAATGTTATTCATCGTCCTAGTACAAAGGGATTCAATTAAACATGCCACAAAAGGTAAAAGCGCCGGATAAAAACAACATACTGAATTTGGAAAGTTTAGCGGAATCATAACTGAAAAGTGTGTGCAACATATAAGCCAAATAAACACAAAAACACTATGCTAACCTTGATATCGCTATAATCTGAAACTCTAGTCCACATATAGTGTTTAACTGTGAAGATCCCTCTTGAAACTGAAAGTTATAGAAGGATCATACACAACAAAATATCTTTCAACTAGCCCGGATGCCCTATTTTAGAGCAAGAAATTGTTTCAATACTAAATGGTAAAGGTGAATTCTGCAAGCTTTAAACTTTCTAATTAAACTTCTACAAAAAATATCAGATTATCTAAATTAAAATTTCTAATAAAATCTAATCTAAGACGATGTGAAGCAGAGTGAGTTTATTGAGAATCACCTATATTGTTATATTTATCCAAAAACATTATAGCAGGGGAGACAGATGGAGTCTATGTATTACAACTATAAGACAAAAATGAATTGCATAAGGACTAGAGAAGATTACTTCAGGATCCAGGGAGGACACGATAAGGGCACATTAAGAACGGGCGACTCCTGCCTTCACCCAAAGACTAGATGTTTTTATTCAGTGCTCCACCACCAAAATCCAAAATCCCCCATCTACAAGGCCACAAGCACACATGATGACTGAGCGCCTAGCGACCGGGTCGGCGGCAACCAGAGCATGAAGCGGCAGCGGCTGTGCCTCTGAAGTGGGGACGCGTCGACACGGGGCAGGCTGGTACCCACAAAGCCTAGTTTGGTCGCTTTCCTCTTCATTCCCCTCCTATGAAATGGTTGTGTAGGTGCGGCAGAGATTTGGGCGAGGAGAAAGACGACTCTCTAAGGCAAATTAGATGTTTGATTTGGGTAGTTTGTTGGATCATGATTTTTTCACCTAAAGCAATATGAAAGAGATATTTTTGGGTTTAGGTTTGGGTTATGTATTGACCATGCTATTAGAGACTGTTTTAAGGGTTCAATATTAGATATTCAGCCTCTGTAAAATCTCGTTTGGTTGCCTCCAGTAAAAGCCGGAATACATATCCGTTCGTTTAAACTACTTTTATCTTATATTTCAGCTTATTTACACTCACAAAACATTATTTCATCAGGTAAAATTAGACCGCTTTTGTATCGGGCGACCGAACACGATCCCAACAGCGTCATGAGGCCGATTGAGTTTTCTTTTGGTATCTATATCGGCTACTAACTAGAACGAGCGACACTGAGGTAGAACGTGGTGGCGACGAGAAAAAAAAAAAGAAAAAACGGCAGCGGGACAATGGCCGGTAACGAGATGACGCCGAGCTCGAAGGCGGTGGCGCCACCGGCGACGATACGCCTTGTGAACTTCATCTCCGAGGACCAGGCAAGGCCCCGAATACTTGTCTCCCCCCTCTTCCCCTCTCCCGCTCGCCCGCTTGCCCTGCACGTAGAATCGGAAGGGCAAAACCTAGGAAGAAAATTAGCTCAGCTTTCTGGGAGAATCTCTGAAACTTTGTGGTTCGAAATAAATTGCAGCTCGATGAGGTGAAGCGGACACGAGGGGAGCGGGTGGAGGACGGCACCGCGCAGCGCGACAAACCCCTCTTCCAGGTTAGGTCACTCCTCATAATCCTTTTAGACCCGTTGGTTTGGAGCTAATGCGTATTTTCGTCATGCGCTGTGCAGATCCTACAAGAGAACAAGGAGAAGAAGGATGCCGAGTTCAACGAGCGGTTCAAGCACAGTATGTCTTGCCACGCTGATGCCCTGATACCATATTATGCTCTGTGTCTGCGCACTGTGGGCAGAGTTTCTATCATTCGGATTTAGGTTAGTTTCTTGTGCTAGTACTCGTAATGATGTGGTCACGAAGAACTTGGACAAATTACACAATGTGTGATTTTGTCGTGTTAGCTGCAAGTTCAAGTTGCATCATGATCTGTACAGGCCAAAAACAATTCCTAATCACTGACGCTTGTGAGTAGTAGTAGTATGGATAAACAATTGCAGTTCAACTTTTGCCTTGTGTTCATTTGAAATGATATAAAGTAACAGAAGATTTATTCTTGTTTAGTGTGGTTTGATTAAGAAAGGTTGCAGCGCTGGATAACCTTTGTGATCTCCTATCCACCTGTTTGATGCTATTACTATTTCTGGGTAAAACAAGTAAAGCTAAAGCACAAGGCTAGGAATACTGAAGTTTGTTTTTTATATTAAATTTGGCTTCTTGTTTTGATTTTAATCTATCCAGGACCTCCAAAGGCTTTGGATGAGGATGAGACAGAATTTCTTGATAATTTGGCTACGGTAAGCATTTAATGTAAGCTAGCTGACTTTGAAAATCACTACTTCAAGATGTAAAACAAAATGGTGTATTGCTGCCCGTCAGCATCCTCACGAAGGGTGAAATAATTAACAATAAAATATTATTTGTCATGCTCCCTGATGTATCTTTATGTGTATATACCTGCTTATTAAGGGTTCCTTGTCCTCACTCCTTATTACCAACTGCTGGGAGCACAAAATCAGGGTGTGGATGGATAGATCCATTTGTTTATTCAGAGTAGCATATGAAGGCTTTGCTTCATTTTTTTCTGATGTCAATTTTTCCCCTTTCCTTCACTAGAGATTAAAACTAAAAACCCTCACTCAGAAGTATTCCATACCTGCAAGTCCCAAAGTTTAACAAAGTATAGTCATCATAGGTTTAAATGGAACTATAACCAGGTTACAGCGCTGTAGTTTAGGAAAAGGAAAATTGACTACTTGAGTTTCTGCAAAACCATTGTGATTGAGTCCCATGTCAATCCCCTTATCCCTGATGGTATATACTACATTCCTTATACCAAATTTGTAATAGGACAATGACATACTTGATAGTTGTAGCCTCAGGCATAAGCTGTATTAGGAGAGGCTTCCAAACCAGCTACAATAAAATATTTAAAAATTGCATTACAAAAAACATTGTATGCCCAACTGTCTGCCACAATCTCAGATATATGTTAATATTATAAACCCTAAATCAATGTGTCTCATTGAAACAGTTTAGAAGTTTCTTTGAGTATATATTGCAAACATAATGTTCTTATTTCTTATAATGCAAACATAATGGGTGACTAGACATAATGTTTCTTAATATTTCTCACTTTGATTTAACTTTATGACAAACAGGAACTTTTGGTTAACATTATGAGAACCAGGAACTATATTATTTATGTTCCAGAAAGGAACTTCGGGTGAGCATGTTAAGGGGGAACAAGAAATTACATGCTTTTATTTTTTCCACTTGAAGAGTATGATTATTTCTTACTCCCTCCGTCCCGCTATGTCCGTCGTTTTTGCTCTGTACCGAGTGCAGCAAAAAGTAACTGAACCCGAACATAGCTGTGTACAGATACATTGAATGTTATGTGAATCTAGACAACTACTACTACTCCTAGAACGACACACATAGGGGGACAGAGGGAGTATCTACAAATCATAAAACAGTATGTCTGATCATAGTGTTGAAATTCGGAAGAGTAGGAAAATAATCTTAAATCCAATCCTAAGGTAACCTGGTAATCTTCTTAGTCATTAATACTTGCATCTTAATGGGAATAGATAAGAGTTACGAACATAAAACATATGGGATCTAAATTATATTATTAGTGGTATCGTATAGTCGATGTCTTTTGCAACAATCTTAGTTCTTTGTTTTATGTTACTTGGGCACAGTCAAGAAAAGAATATGAACAGCACGTGGCCAATGAAGAAGCGGAACAGCTCCGCAGTTTCCATGTGAGTAGCATACTGACAAGTCTAGATCTTTCCCTAACTTTATTGTTTTCAAATGAACTTCTTATTTTCAACACTGCCAGTATTTGTATCTTCCAAATGGAATCACAATCAAACATGAAGACTTTACTTTAGCTTCATCACAGCAGTCTTACATTTGGATCACTTGTATGGCATTGTACCTTAGTCTATCAGATTCATTTTTTCATTAAAGAAGACTAGATGGAAGAATATAATTTTGTTTATTGTGATGTATCATCTGAATGTTATAGCATAGAATAGCAGATGTGTATCTCTTAAGATGCTCCATAGTGCATACTATGTGATCTCATTTTTATCTTAATCTTATGTTCAATTTTTTTACATATATATATTAAGCTAGTAAACTTGAGCAATCATTTTTTGTACTATGAGACAGCTTGCTAACAATTGTGTTTCAGGTATAGTTAAAGATGACTATCTGGTCTCATCCACCTACCATTGGTCAACATGACTGACCGAATGAGTATTTGTGTTTCAGGAGGCTGTAGCTGCACGGTCCAATATTGTTCATGAACTTGAGACTCCAACAGTATCTAGACCTGAGGTATGTTATGATTCACAGATTCAACATTTAAGACAAGATTAAAGGAAAGCACACACATACATAGTGTTTATTAAGCGCACTCCCCTGCGATTTGATAATTGCATGTCTCATCATGATGCTATCAATGGAACATCAAGATATCTGTTCCATCAATCTGTCCAGCTGAAGCTGAACCATGCTTGCACCTACCCCTGTTCAGGAGAGCAGACCTAAACCACCTACGAAGAGGAGCCAACCTGCACTCCTGAAGAACGTAATAATTTCCGTGAAGCCGCAAGCCAAGAAACCAAAGGTTGAGGCGGAAGCTAAGCCTGCTCCCGAGGAGCAGTCTTCAAATGGGTGTGGCGCAGATCAGAAGCAACCAGATGACACAAAGGCAACGCTCGGCTCTCTGGTGGCTTATGACGATGACGACGAAGAAAGTGGCGAGGAGGACGATGACTGATACGGCATGGTTACTGGTAGATATGAATGGGGCTGCAGGCCTGCAACCAGTGGGGTTTCCTTGATGAGAGGCCAAAATTGGCTTCTCCCTTGCATTGCAAAGCCTCCGCAGTAATTTTCTTGTATGTATTGTACAATTCGAACATGAGCCGGAAGCATTGCTACTTTGGTAGCACGTTGTTTTTACAAAGGAACCCTGTAGCAAGTAGTGGTTGCAATCTATCTGATGAGCGCTTTTTTCTACCACATGGACGTTGAGAAAACTGGTGATATGTTTATCTACCCCATCAGTTGGTTGCTGGCCCAAACCACCTAGCAGATTGGGACATGTAGCAAAAAGGAGAAGGAAACGATGTACAACCTATTCGTTTGGCAGGATTATGCAATGTTCCGGCATGTAATGTTCCGACAGGATTATTCACTGCTGGCTGATTTCTTGTGAGAGAAAAACACTGTTCTGGCTGGATTTAAGCCGGCTGAAAAGCCAAGCGAACATGCTGGTAACATTTCACAGCTTTTATTGTATCTTGGTGGAAAACGCTACGCGTTTTGGAAGCAACTTATGAAAGTGACAGAAATTGGGCTGGAAAACTTGAAGCTAATTGCAATCCATGCGATTTCCCGGAGTGGTGGTGATGTGGCTTTGACAAGCGAGAAGATGTACGACATGACTGCTGCTGCGGTACGTACTTGCAGCCGTTTCAGAGGGTTTGGTGTGCAGTACGCCTTGTACTGACTGCCGAAACAAAGCCAGGTCCGCGCTTCTGTACTCCTCCACTCTAGTGCCAGACCAGGCAAATCGTTGTACTGACGAACGCCGGCTGGCGGCAGCTGCTTCTCTAGCAGTACTGTACTGCACTGCGCTGCGGTGAGCCGGCACAAGTATATATATATAGATCTCCAAACTCCAATGTTCCATGGAGGTGATGGTAGTTTGGCAATGGCAGCGGCCACCAGGTTTCCAGGTTTGGTATAAACAGACAGACACAGACACAGGTAAAGAGAGTGAGAGATGGAAGGTGGGTTTGATTGGAGACAGGGATGAGGCAGAGCATGGGATGGGGCCATCAACAAAATTTCCAATTTCCAATTTCTCTCCTCCGCTAGGCCGCTACTGCATTTCTGTTTGGTTGCTCACAAAAAATCAGGCAGAAAGAAGGTGCCTCCCTGGTGATGGCCTGACCTGAGAGGGCTGAGAGCTAAGCTGGTGTCCTCGTGTTGTTGCTTCCTCCCCTGCACTGCCTCTTCCCTGGCTCCCCACCGTCGCCCCTGCCCATCATCTCTCTCAATTCCGTTATGCTTTATTATTTTGTATGTTTTTGCCTGCATTCTTTTCTCAGTAGCCCCTGCCCACCATGACGGGCTACCATGGCAAATTCGCCCTTGTTTTCTGCTAACCATACTTAAGAATCTTCTGCCTAGAGTGTACTTTCAGGAAGGGGAAAAAAGATTCGGTCTTCATCTTCGGGGAGCCTGCATGGACAATTGGACATCACGTTGCTCCTATCCACAGAGCTCGACGCTCAAGGACTAAGGAGAATGGCCTACTATGTGCCAGTGATCTTCGCCATGCTGGACAAGAGACCGAACGTGAGCTTCCGATGCCTCGGTACCCAAAGAACCGGAAAAAAGGCGAGAAACAAGGATCCCACATCAGTGCTCCCGAAAGTCATTTGCTCAAGTTCGTCAACAACCAAAGATGGCTTCTAGAAAAATGATTACGTGGGGCAAAGCCGGCCATGGACTCAGCCGGTTCATCTTGCCCGACTTCTTCAACAACTAATTTTCATTTTAATCCAATTCAACACATGTGGATTGAGATGGGCATGAGTACAATCAAACAAGTTCTAGTACAATTCTATTCTTTAGCTTTAATCTAGATCTATATCGCTGCCTACTATTTTTTTTCTGCCTGCAACTTAAGCCTCTCTGAATCGGCGGCTCCTAATTCTTAACCCTTCGATCTAGTTGAATGGAAGACTCATTATTCCCAAACGATGTAAAACTTATCTCTCTGAATTGGCTCCTCCTAATTCTTAACCCTTCGATCTAGTTGAATGGAAGACTCATTATTCCCAAACGCTTGGAAGACTCATTATTCCCAAACGCTGTAAAACTTCTTAGTATAATGCTAAAATCCAGTGTTGAGTGCAAACATGATGTGAGCTATACTTAGCAATTAAATCCTTCTTTAATATTTGCATCGACATTGACTCCTGTAGCATTAGTATTCTGTATTCGCAGTTGCAATGTCATACTTACAACAGCTATTATAACGGACATACCTTGAAAAATTGCAATGCGATCTGGCGACTAATCTTTATCTTGTTCTGAAACTGCAACGTCATGTTATTCTGAATTTCAGCAAACCAGAAATGCAGCAAACTATGGGCTGTCTTGAATTATAACACCTAATTCTCGACTGCTCTGTGCTTGCGGACACAATCGGCATCCAGCGTGATTTACCAAATTAAACATATGAATAATCAAATTAAACATATGAACTTGTAGCGAGGAATCGTAGTAAGCTTTTGCGTTTACACCATTGAAAGATCCCTAAAACTACTACAGGATACAATGGTAGTAAGACATGGGGGCAACATAACCACTACGGAGTCCACTATTTTGCACCTATCAGTTATCTAAATTACAAAGCAAAATACTGCCTATTTAATCAGCGGTTCAAAGGCAAAGGTGGATAAGCATACTTGCTACCTAAACGCACAGGATTGATACATAAGAAAAGTTTTTTTTTTAAAAAAAAAAATCAAGGCTTCCATATCTTCATCATACAATCCTCAGCAATGGTGGCTACTAAGTTCCTGTGAGGATGGTGCGTAATGCCTATGATATCCTTCTCATGGACCTGCGAAATCCAGGGGTAGCATGTCAAGGTATTTAGTTATATTGATTAACTTGAAAGTTGATAAATCACAGTGACAAGGAACAAAAGGATTAACAAATTCACAGGATCTTGGACAAACCTTCATCAGATGTTCCAGTTTACCAGATTGGTAGCTAAAGCAATACATGTTCCTGCAAAACAACAACTCCCATTTAGATGCCACCATAGACCAAGATGACAAACACAAATCAAAGCATTAGACAATGAAAGAAATATATATAGTGATATCCTCACATGTCTTCGCCAACACAATATATCCATTCTCCTTTTGGGGAAACTGAAGCTGCAACAAAATCTCCCCCTTCTCGCTTACCTGATGAGAAACTCTTTACAACCTGAAACAGATTTTCAAGGTAATCATAACCAAGCACTAGAAATAACAGCTAAAAGGGTTGTCATATTCTTGCCTTGCTTATCTTCTTCAGCCTTTTGTTAAACAAATTAAAACAAAATTTGCACAATTTGGTTAATTCAAATTTCACTTTTTTTCTTTTTTTAAGGTACAAGTTGTGAACCACTAAAGAACAGAGGATGCTATTGCTATTAGAAGATGTGCTATATATGGTTTTATTTAATATTAAAAGTGAAGCTAACAATAATTCAGAAGATCATCCAACAAGCATAATCAAAAAAAATGCTGACAGATAACTAAGGCCAGATGGTAAATTATTCCAAACAATATAGAGGTGAAAAAATAGATATCCCTCCATTTTGCAGGCAGAAAAAAATAGGCCAAATAAAAAATAGAATGTGCATTCAGAGTACCTGTCCTTGTAAAGTCATGATGAATATCGATGAAGTCTTATTGCAGACAACAATGTGGTCAGTATTTTTTGGAAATAAATGGACAGAATTAACAGATGCATCTCCTCCCTGGAAATAAAAACACATGGGTAAACATGCATTTAATAAAGGTTATACAATACTAAGTCAAACTTGGAGAGCATAAGAAGTGAGTACCCTCAAAGGAGGTGGTGGCTTGAAAGTATGCAAGCAATCTGTTGTTTTAGTATCCCAGACCTACAATGAGAAACAATAAATGAATAAAAATGGCTGTGAATTGCCGAACAATTGAAACTTGAACTGTAAATGAGACAAGAAGATCAGCACCTTAACAGTACAATCACTGGAAGCTGTAATGACACGGCTACCGTCAGTAGTGAAGATGGCAAAATTCACATAGGAAGTATGACCTCGAAATTCTTTCAGCATCTTTCCAGACTTGAGACCATGTACCCTGCAAAAAGGTGGGAGGAAGAATAAGCCTTTAATTCTTTTCAGGATATAAAAAACTGCATGGAACATGATGAATGCATGAAAACTGAAATTCTTGACTCAATCCAAAAGAAAGAAAATGATATCCAAAAAAAGCAGCCTGCAGGGCATTGCAGAAACAAACACAATTCAGTGCAGATAAAATCTCATAGTTCAAACTTGTGAAAAATCACATGGTTGTTTGATCACTCTTAGTACAAACCTACTTAAGGCAAGCCTTACAAATGTATCTAAGCAAAAGTTCAAGCCTAGATTTTTGTTTAAGCTTGATAATAGCGCACAAACTTATTAACACAGAGGGAGATGAAGGTTGCAAACAGAAGTTGGATACTTTAAAATTCAGTTGCAAATTTTAAATTGGAAAGTTTGGCTTCCTTCCATTTCCCAGTTCAGCAAAAATTAGTTACAATCAACCATCAACATGTTTTTTGGACAAACCATGAACAGTATTAATGAGTAGGCTTTTTATTTGCAAATTTAAGTGTATCTTATAACAAATGGGCCCACTACTTAAGTATGTAGTTCAGTTCTTTAAAAAAAATCCAAACCTATACTGTAGATTGATTGGATTATCTGAAAAAAGTAAAAGGAAGGGCTGATATAACGATCAATGACTAGGATACTGCACCAAGATACAAAAGCCATCAAACAAAATGGGAAAAACATGTAAGTTGCTCAAGATAGCAGATATCATTAACTCTTTGTTCCCAAGAGGATGAAAGATGTAAAATATGACGAATGCTATTTCAACAGTAAAATTAGGCTAGTAGTTTATGGTTATATGAAACCTCGCGGTAGTGTCAAAGGATGTACTCAATATTTGGGTTCCATCACGTGAAAATGTAACACTTGTAACACCTTTCGAATGAGCACGCTCAAGGCGCCGCAAACACTGACCAGTTCGTATACGCCAAACCTGGGAATTGATGGAAGAAGATAAACATGGAGTTAATTGTAAAGATTACACATAATAATTATGGTGAGATGCTGACCAATAATGCATAAAATTTACCAAATTACGTTGGTCAGACCAACTTACGTCGTTTATAACCGGATGATTATAGTCACACTGATTATGATCAACATATTTACTAGTAATCAAATTTTGTTAACAAGTGTAGTCTATGTAAAACTCAACCTGCGGGGGATAAGACATTCCCCGAGCATTGCATTTCAGGAAGAAGACCTTCTCACGCAGGTCGACAAAACCACCGAACCCCTGCTCCACCCATAAACATCGGCACCGTAGCCCATGTGAGAACAACAACGACTGGGCCAGGCCTTAGACCTGTGCTTTGGCGTGGGACAGACGAGGGAATTTTTTCAACCCCAGCTCCAGGACCTAAGGAGCACTACTCAAGCCACTTAACCTACTCTATGTAGAAATTACAGTACTACACTCTATCAATACAAACGGCAATATACACCACAACACCTTAATCAACCAGAACTTAAGAAAAAGCATTTTTGATATATATAGTAAATTTAAGGAGTACATGAGTTATTACAATATGAAAAAAATATTTAAAATGTAACACGTATTGGTAAGGGACAGTATTTCCCCTTTAGTGAAACAAAATATAAGATTTGATAGCAAGGGCACCTTAATCATTCCATCCTGTGATCCAGATGCCAGCATTTCAGAATCCCTACTAAAATCAACACACAGCACAGGTTCTTCATGCATCATAAAGCTTTCCTGTTCATCCAGCAGACAGTACGTAAAAAATTAGCACCATATCCATGTCTGATTAAATAAAATGTGCATATTTAAGTCTTATAATAAAGCTACAAAACTTAAAAGCACTTACATCAGCTTGATACTGAAGATCCTTTTTAAGCTTTCCACTAAGATAATCCCAGACCTGAAAATTTAGAGAACTTAAGCCAAGCTACATCAATGGAGCTGGCATGCAAAGGCAGAATAGAAAGCAACTTACTTCAATTATTCCATCCACTGAGCATGAAACAAGGTACTGACCATCAGGTGAAAATCGAGCACATTCAGGATGAGTTTTCTTCCCAAACTGCAAGAACAGTGCAAGGTTATAAACCTTAGTAAACAAAAGCTTGATAAGTGTGAACTATATTCTGTCTTCAGCTAGCAACTGAAGATGAAGAACCTCAAACTACATCTTAATAGAGGATTATTCATCTTGAAGATAACAAATCACAAGCAAATATATAGCAGATGTTCAGTGTTCTTACTTCTATTATTTCATTTATGACAACCCAAGTTCAAATGTGTAGATATCATCACATGTTAAAGCCACCCTATTAGACTAATGTAACAATCATTATCAATGTTTCCAGTATCTTCTTTTTGTGTTAGTCAGATTATACCTTTACTCTTTGGATATGCTAGAGACTAAATACATTAACTCGGAAACTTAGCTTTTCATTTTTATAAAGTTCATATTACTTCCTACCATCAAGTAACAAAGAGGCAATATAAGTGGAAAAGTTAATACTACCAGAACTCCAGAAGCTAAATCACCTTTATTTGATGAGCTAAGGAAGTAGGGTATGTCTCTTCTTCATCTTGCTTCATTGCAGCAGTTCCTCTAAATAAATCAAACTGTGTGCCCGGAGGCAACAATCCTACGCAATAAGGAAACGATTGAGAAACTCATGACTATTTCATAACAAATATATATATACAAGGTAGCAGCCATTTAATAGTGTGCAGCAAAGAGAATACCTTGGTGCTGTTGCCACTTCAAAGCCTGACCAATCAGTGCCATAAGACGAGATGGCGGTACTACTGATACTTCAGAAGCAACAGCTGAAATTGGCACAGCAGATGAACAACAAACGGTTAGAAATTAGGATTACAAAGAACAAAAATTCCAGGGTAGCTAATACTGAATAAAAGTAGGACCAACTTATTTAGTCATCTTAATATTATTTAGGAATCTCTAACTATCAAAACTCGAAATTTGCTTGTAAGTGCTGAAAGAATTATGGTACATTATGAACATCGACTCCAAGCTCTCTTTTTTTTTTTTTTGAGCATTCATCGGCTCCAAGCTCTAAACAAATAATAACACAACATCGACACATAATACATTCAGCAAGCTCACCTTGAGCAATCAGTGCTCGCCGCTTCTCCTTGGTGGATTCTTGGTAGGCCTGTTGGCAGAGTGATATTCCAGTATTTCAGCATTAATATAGCTTAGGCAGGAGTACAAACAACATACCAAGAATAACATATGGCAATATAAACTTGCGAACCTCATTGGCATCGAAGTATGTGCGGACAAGGAGGTGCTCAAGGCGGAGGTAGCGCTCAGGCTGCTCCTGCTTCATGACACCCATGACCTGCGTCTGGCGGAGGATGGCACGGGCCGTGTCAAGCTCACGGAGCTCGGCCATCTCCAACACAATCTGCTCGTAGAGGTCCTCGAGCTTCTTGCGCGGCAGCTTGAGCTGCGCGACCTGGGGAAGCACAGCGTCCCAGCGCCCAGCATTGATGTCGGCAATGAAGGTGTCGATGCTGTCGACAGTGTTGAGGGAGACCTGGCACTCGTTCTGTAGCGTCTGGAATGTCTGCTGCAGCGAGTTCTCCTTGCAGAACTGCAGCACTATCTTAACCACGCTGCGCACAACAACCAAAAAAAAAACAATCACTCAAATCCTTTGCCGGACTTAAGCCACTAGTGCTACTGCAAGTCAGGCGGTTCTCGGATAGATTCAATAAGGTCTATAATTCCCAAAATTCTATCGATTAATTGCGACACTGAAAGGTGGTAATCGGCCGGTGACGGACGGATTCAAGAAACAAGCTGAAGCGCCCTAATAGGGTTTAGGGATTCGCCGGGTTACTTCTCTCGTGGCTTCGCTAGTACAGAGGAGGCCTTAAACGCACGAAAGGGGTTTGTACGTACTCGCGGGCCTCGATTTCGAGGGTCGACGCCGATGACGCCATCTTCGGGATTCTGCGGGAGGCGGCGGCTGCTACGGCACCAGGTAGTCAGGTGAAGTCTGGAGCGGCTGCCGGAGATGGAGGTGGGAGAGGAAGAGGAAGAGGAGAGGCGCTCTGGTCACTTTGGGTGGGATGGGCTTCGGCGATTGGGCCACAGAAGGAAGGGCCACCACCATCGATATAGGCTTTCTCTACGCGAGCGCTATGGGTCCCATTTGGGCCTAGCACAGTTTTTGGGTCTGCTTTTCTATTTGGGCTTATTTGGTTTGGTGAGAAATGGGCTGACAAGCCTCGTGGCCTACCTTGAGTTTTTTTAGAAAAAAAGTCATCCTCCCTTATCTTTTACGAAAATTCGATTTTCCTCTCTCAACTTTAAAACCAGAAAACTATCTCCTTAACTTTTGAAACCATGTGTTTTACCACTCTGACCTAGTTACAAGAGATTTTATCTTTATATTTTTTATTTATTTCAACTGAATCTTTGAAATATAAGGAAAGTGCATCATCGTCGGTCTCTAAACTTGTGTTGTTTTGTCATTTCGATCCCTAAACTTGTAAATCGACTGTTTAGATTCTTAAACTTGTTCATCTATGTCTCTCGGTCCTCAAACTTGTAAATATACCATTTAGGTCATCAAACTTGTTCAGATATATCATCCCGAGTTCTAAACTTGTTTTAGTCTCATTTTGGTCCAAAGAGGGCAATCTAAAAAAAACTTAGTATCAAAAAATAATTTATAGGTGTCTGTTTGGAACGCAGGAATTTCACAGGCATTGGTTTATTTTCATAGAAAAAACACAGAAATGGGGAATTTTTCGTGCATTCCAAACATGGCCTAACTTTTTCATGTAAGCTCGAATGAAGACAAACTTTATATAAAAATGAGTTTAGGGACTGGAATAACACAACAACACAAAGGTTTAGGAACCAGTTGATGTACTTTACTCTTGAAAAATCATAGTAAATAAAAAAACTAAAATAGCAGCGCCCACACAGACTGCAGGCGCGTATAGATGCAGTAGTGCACACGAGTTGTCTGTGGACGGAACGGAATGGGATGGGATGAGACGGGACGGGACGGGACGTAGGAATCAAGTTGATGCACACGTACGCTTGACTCCACGACGACATCCGCAAAGCCACCGCTGTCCATGTACGCCGAGCGTGATCACGGAGTATATATATGCTAGGTATAGGTACGAGTACGGTCCTACCGAAAGTGTGTGCATGCCAGCAGGACGGCGAAAACTACGCTGCAACAACCCCTACTGCATGCATGCGTGTTTGTACATACTATACTAGTACCTTGTGTTAATTCTTCCTTGGACCTTTAGTTTGCGCTTTCCGCGTGCCTTGAAACCTATGCTTACAATCACCAACTGCTATAGCGTAGCATTATTTTACTGAACAATATTCAGTATCTATTAAATATACGTTAGTATTATAAATACTGAATATTACTGATAGTGGCGAGGCTGGAATATTTTCTAGGTGTGGCGGGTTTATAAGAGTTAAATATGTATAATATAACTATTAATTATGAAAAAACGCATTAGAACATTATCATTATCATCTAAATATGTATATAACAAATATAACAAAAAACCAAAAATAAAGTATTGACACACATAAAAATACCTCACTAAATAAAAGCTTGTCGTTGGAACACAGATGTCAGGACTTGCTTGTCTTAATTGACACAAGACGAATAGGCACCGGGCAGATGAGGACTAGCTTCTCTTTTCCTCAGTGCGTTCTGGTAATTGACGCCACGAGGCCCATCAAACGGATTAGCAAGGGTGGAGTCCATCAGGCCTAGCTAGCTTCTCTCGGTGGCTCGGTATGAGTGTGTATGAACGTACGTACATGTATGTATTTCAAATACATATATTCAGTATTTTTTATTTTTTTTAGGTATAGCGGCCGCCAAGGCTTGCCAGATAGCTGCCTCCGCCTACTGAATTGTACTAATTTTTTTTTCAATATAACAACTATATATAATATTGCAATCATGCATGCTTTTTGCTTTTTGCACGCATTGTTGGAGACGAATTTAGGAAATTGTAGCTCGAGCGCTGCATGCAATTTTTCATGATCAGTATGGCACCACTGATGTAGCACTTGGAAAAGTTGCACGAAAAAGATTAGAAATACTATTCGTTTTATGCGTGGTGGTGTCGGTTGATCGTTCACACGGCCTGGTTTTATGTGAGTTTGAAGATGATTTGACATTTGGGTAATGCCTGTATGTTCTTTTTTTTTGTAGACGAGTAAATGTACACTATTTTTTTTTTAAAAAAAATCTGGAACACAAATTAATTAGGGCTATCTTCAAACTCACCTAAAACTGTGATTAATCAGGGTTTGCAACAGGTCAGGTAGATGCGATCGATCGACTCTGTGCTCAACAGCATATACAGGGGCATACATACACAGGGACAGCGGTCAGGGAGCGGCAGCACTACTGTATGTGCACGTACGTCCGCAGCCAGCGGCGGTTTTCTGAATTCTGGTTCGAACTTTAACAAGGATCTAAATTGGCAGGCAATTTATACAGAGAAGACTGAAGACGACCGGAGCTAGTAACAAGGCACGTAGCTTTCCTTTGTTCCGGCTGGTGCCACCTCCCCATCCTCCGGGCGGGCCATCATGGGCCATGGCAGCTGCCGGACGGCCGGCGCCCGCGGCTGCGACGTGGCTTTCCGCGTCCAGTCGTGTTGTTTCCTTTACCGATCATGCATCACTAGCTCTTCTTCCCCACCGACCCATGTACTTCCTCGTACCCATATTACTTGATGTCTAAAACAATAACATAGTTTTTAACGTATAACTTTAACCTTTTATTTTTTAAATATAATATATGTATACTTTTCTGAAAATAATTTTCTATTAATATAATCTTCATTTTATCAAACTCAACAACTTAAAAATTATTTTTAATTTATACTTTCAATATTTGACTCAAATCTTTTTCTAAACAACGACTAGTATGGGTACGGAGAAAGTATGTATTATCATTGGTCTTTGTGTTTAATTATCTGCAATTGACCGCTCGATTAGTGCATGCGCATGTTTAAGCCTCTGATTAACACAGGAGCTAGCGATCGAGCGACGGACACTGTGGGCGAGGTCCGCACCATATGTTTGTCATCGCTACCCCTGACGGCCTGAGCGTGAGCCAGCGATGCAATCAGAGTCAAAGTACTGCATTAAGACACGAGTGCTTGTATTTTTTTCTTCTAAAAGTATTATAGTTTTATTTGATTTTTTAGGAAAGAGGCAATTGGTCCTAGAAATATAATCAATTTATTGAGGATCCTAACTGTTGGTATAAATCAACTTCTGAGGGGTGAATAACCTAACCAATTGTCTCTACAAATCGGTTTTTAGATGTGGTTGCTAAAACATTCAATTTCTAGCGATCATTTGGATAGCAACGGTTGCAACACACAACCTCTATAGATCAATTTTGACTGTCGACATCCTCCAAAAAAAATGATTTGTGCAGTAGTAATAATTAGAGGGGACAAAAAGAAAGAAGGAATTCATGAATTTAACTCCAGCTGCCTATACCTAAAAATCCAAACAAAAAGTTGTCAATAAACGGTCTATAATTGGTTAGATTGCACTTTTTTTTAAGATTGTTAGGTTGCACAATTGAGAAGCCAAATAGTGGATGAGTCTTAGGAACCAAGGCCGCCAAAGCTGTGGCACATTTATAATGAATTAATTTAAAGAGTTCTCTTCTTTTGGTGGTGCCTAGTCTCTTCTGGACCAGAGATATGATGATACTAGCTGCTAGCACCATGCAGCCCTCTGAGCAAACAGACAGGCTAACCAACCTGATAGTGCGCAGTTAGTTCGGGCCGATCAAACGCGCCACCATGCTGTGATGTTGGCAGATGGATTCTATCATCTACTATCTCGTTTTGCACAAGGCTTCTATTCTATATTTCTATCTCTCTGAGTAGCGAAGGCAAAGGCAACACATGTTTAGCACAGCAAAATGAGGGTGAGAAAGATCAGTGTGGATGATGACCAGTCACCTGCAATGATTTGGTTGGCTGGAGGCAAGACCCTGGCCCGGCATAGAGCCTTCTTCGACTGCCACGAAAGTTTGTCGTTTTCACCACTGGGCCAAGCAACATATAGAAATAGTGGAAACGGTCGTCATCCTTAAAGAAAGCTGGAGCTGTTCTTGTCTTTATTTCGTTCCAATTCCTTTGGGCTTTAGGAGACGACAGATAGATAGATCTAGCTAGGGTGTTGGGTACATGTGTGTTTTCATTTTCAACATGTTTTTTGTTACCAAAAAGCCGAAAAGTGAGCTCTCTTCCTTCTGGGCCTTCCCTAGTTTAGGACAATGGGAAAGACTTATTTTTATTTAGTTAGTTTTTACTTTTTGGAGGTTTATTATACAAAAACTTCAACAAGCGTTCATTATTTCATCCATTATTATTATTGCAATGACATGGTACAAACAACCTCTGACTAAAAAAGAGCTTACTTAGCATTTTTCTCCTACTCATAATTGTCTGTCAGTATTGTACTATACAAGGAATGGGCTCCCATAAATTTGGGCACAATAGACGATGTGGACATAAGCTAAGGGGGTGCTTGGTTACCTAACTTATTTTTAGTCCTTTGTCCAGATGTTTGGTATCAATTAAATGAACTAAATATAATTTATATTATAAAACTAATTACAGCGCCATGTAGTACTTCACGAGACGAATCTATTAAGCCTAATTAATCCATCATTAACATATGTTTACTGTAGCACTATATTGTCAAATCATATATTATTTTATATCAATAGATTTGTTTCGTAAAATAGTCTTTGGCTAACAAATTAGTTTTATAAATAGTCTATATTTAATACTTATAATTAGTGTCTAGATATCCGATGTGACAGAGACTTTTTTTTAGTCCCTGAAACCATACACCCCCTAAGATGTGTTCTTAAACCATGCTATTATTCTGACAGAAAAATCCAGTATGGCTGATATTGTGATACTGAATTGCAACGCCAATGAGTTATTAGAGTAGTAGTAGTTAAGAGCAAAAGATATCATGCAGCTACTTATGAAGCAGAACGTGGTATGTTGATATCCGGCTCTCTCAAATTTACACTAGATTTATTAGAAGTTAAGTAGGTTAGCCCTTAATGTTTGTTTTTTTTGCCTTCGTAAATTTCTTTTTGTGAATTTTATACTGCTCAAGATGATATATGCATAGAGTACATTGGTGTCTGATTTAGCAGTAGGACCAACTGTTATAGAATTTATTATTATATGCAGACCTACTGAAAAACAAGACTACTGAAATAGTTCAAGAAAAATGTTTCATATTTCAATAAAGAGGATTTAAGCATATAAAGATATAGTTTCGTTTTAGTAAAATAAATAGAAAAAGAAGTATCACCAGAAGAGTTCGTCGTTCACAAAGATAGCTGGAGCTGCTCTTGTCTTTACTTCATTTCCTTCCACGTGAAAATGATAGATTCAGGTGTTGGGTGTGTAAATGTGCGCTCACTACGTCCATGTCCGTAGTTTAGGACAGTGGCGAGTTTTTTGTTTCCATTTTATTTTGGAGATTTTGTGAGCATTTCAACAAAAGGAGTCATTAGTTTATTTGACTAATGTTGCAATGCTTTGGTACAAACGAACCCCAACAAAGAAAAACAGAGCTTCTTTGAAATTGTACTTGGTGGAGTTGGTTTCCATAAACGTAAGATCAATGATGTGCACCTCTAAGAATCTTCTTGCCTAAATGTATGGAAACCACTGTATGACACTAAGATCGTGTTTGTTACACGCTTTTTGCCTTGTTATCGGTTTATACAAGCTGGATGACGCTACTTCTCGTTTGGTTTGGGAGCAACTCCAAAGGTTTTGTATTTTTGTTTGATAAAATTAGGAATTTGACAAGTTCTAAATGAATAAGGTAAAAATAGTCAATCTCCAACGGTTTCTCATTATTCACTTGACGAAACTAAAAATTGTACGCGCGAGGGGGAAATATCTCGTAGGAGTAGCGCGCGGGGCGATTGCCAAGCCAACCTCAGTTTGACATATATGCCAAATATCACCCGGTGTTTGTTAAGTTAACAAAAATGCCAAGCCCAATTGTCAAACCGTTGGATATGAGTTTTTTAGACTTTTTTGCAAAAACAAGAATGTCAAGTACATTTGCAAAACTGTTGGAGTTGCTCAGGGCTCAACAAAAAGCTCTCACGGTCAGTAGCTCGCTTGACTCGGTACATTAGTGGCTCGACTCTATTTGTTAATTTATTTTAACATGTAATGCCAGCATTTCAACCTATAGTTTACGACCCAAGTCGGCTTACGAATCCGATGAGTCAAAGTTGTTAACCTCTGATCCTTTTTAAAACACAAGATTGAAAATATACAAGAATAGAAAAATATAGAAATAAGATAGGATAATATGTGGGAAACATAGGACTGAAAAACATAATAATTTTGTTGGAACGTTTTTTGGTTGAACATATGAAAAATGTAGGAAACAACAGTATGGGTAGATTTAGTTATAGTGTTAAACATGTCATGAGCGCTAAAGAAATTGAATAAAACAAATCACACCTTACTTTTAAAATCATTTGCATGTGGACCAAGATTGCACCATCTCTGCTATACGTGAAAAAGAAAAGTTCCTCCAATTTTCCTGGGTCTCAAACTTGATAACCAAAGGGTGCTATAGTACCAATTCCTATAGGAATAGGAATCCCACGTTTTTCCTATGAGTTTCCCACGATCCAAATGAGTCCTTAAGCTTAGATTAGTTTTATATGATTTGGTGCTTTGCCTTATTGTTCTTTTGAAATATACAAATTTGTAGGAATTGTATAAGAATTTTATATGAGTTTATTAATTTTCACATGAAAAATACAGGAAATATGAAAATCTCCTACAATCCAAAGAGGGCCTATAATTGATTGTGGGTGACTTGGGCCTGAAAAATTAGTATTACTATGACTCTATCGATTTGTTTTAAATAGGTGTATGGATAATCAATAATGTATTATGGATTCATGATGTGTCGTATGGAATATGGATGATAGATATATAGTGTAGTACTACAATACATATGGATGTGTTGCTTTTGTATTATTATGGTTAGCTTAGATAAAATGCACGTATTATATTCTGTATGTTCTTTTATGTCTGACTCGTGAGCGAAAAAAGTCAACTCAAGCTCCTAATCGCTAAGCTGGTCTTCTAACTCATTAAGATAATGAGTCGAGTCAAGCTGGCTCGTTATTTTAAGAAGTCAAAATAAGTAGAGTCTAGCTGGCTTATTATCTAGCTTTAGAGCCCCTTTGGATCACATGATAGGAAATATATAGTAATAAGAAAACCTTAGGAATTCATGTGGGAATTGAAAACAAAGAAAAGCTGAATAGAGGGCCTTTGGCAGGAGCATATGTGAAATACAGGAATGAAACACAGGAACTAGATGCTTCCATTTTTTAAATCTTGAATAGCTATCCATGATGCATTCAAAGCAACAGCTAGCTGTTCAAGTGCCAGCATACGAAAAATCCCATTGGCAACTCATGCTTTTTTTTCCTATGGAACCTATGAAACACTTCCTTGCTTTTCGTATGAACCAAAGGTTAGGGAAGGAAAAATTCCTTAGAAAATCCAATCCTACAAAATTCCTTTGCCCATCCTGTGAACCAAAATATATCAATGAGCATGAGTCACACACTCACATGTGAGGCGGAATGTGGTGTCATTACATAATTTCCTCTGAAATTTGGGTTCAAATGGCAATTAAATTTGGTAGCCCTTCAAAATAGTAATTTTGCGAAATTTGCACAGATCAAGATGATACTAAAAAACATCTTGTTATGAACTGAGTAGTAGGTCAAATGCTTCCAATTATTATATGGAAGCATCTACTGAAAAAAGAATATTTTCAATGGATTCATGAATTAAATGGAAACAAAGAAGATTTAGGCATGGAATTAAGGTTTTTTTTTCGCGAGACCCAATTACATACGTAAATACACGAGCGCACACTTATCTATATGAACGTATGTACGCACACCATACCTCTATGAGCACATCCGAAAAATCGAGTTGGACTACCAAATTTCGAGATTGACGAAGTGACCACAAACGCCTCGCTGTCAACGAGTACATCATCTACCACTAAAAGAACAACACCGTTAAATTTTGGAATAAAACTAGAAAAACGTGAGTAGCAGTGTCAAATCGAAGATTTAAACTTGAGTAGGTAGGTTCCACCAAGAAACCCAACTAACTGAGCTCGTAGCATCAGATTAATGCCTTAAAGGAGCACACATGTAACAAGAAAAAAGGTTCCACCTAGAGTGGAGACGAGGACCCTTCGAGCAAGATTTAGGTAGGATATTAGATGAAAGTAATGTTTTCCCTGGTTTTATTGTGCAAAAAATTTGCCGTTGACAGCAGCGAAGCAAGTGGAACCAGCCGTCCACGAAGGAGGCGTGAAAAGACACTCACTGGCATCACATGCCATGTCAGTCTCCGTGCCACATGTATTTCGCTGTCCGGTGGGTCCCTCTCACCGACCCCGAAACTCCACGTCACATGAACGGTCGCTAATCTGCCCCGCCACCTGCCTGTTTTAACCCCTTCCTCTAACCCCCCACTAATCCACCACCTTTTTAGCAATTTTTTATTTATGATTAAGCGCAGCGCCGCTGCAAAAACAAGCAGAGCAGCAGCGGCAAGACTGCAAGAGGCAGGCAGGCAGGCAGGCTGCCTCACCAACACCTGCTGCTTCTGTCCTGCTCACCCTCCCTCCCTCGCCCTCTGCTGAGTTTTGTGCCGTCGCCATTTGCGATTTCTTTGGAGGAAAAGGGAAGCAAGCGAAGCGAGCGAGCGAGCGCGGAAATACTCCACAGATACCACTCACCTACCGCTCCAATCCGTCCCTCCACCAAGCAGAAGAAGCTTTGCATATCTCCCTTTCCTTTTCTCCCTCGCTCCTCCGCACAGCGCACGCGCAGGAGGCCGCCGCCGCCGCCGGGAGCTCCCTCTCTCGCTGGATCCTCCGGCCTCTCGCGGTCCGGTGGAGCGGAGATCCGGCCGCTTCCTCGTTCTGCCGGTGAGTTGGCTTCCTTATTGGAATCTTGGTGGGTTATTCATCTTCCCTGGCTCTGTGAGCTGTTCTTGTTCTCAGTCAGATCTAAATGCCTCCCCTTCCCTTCGCTATCTCTGTGGATTTGCCTTTAGCGCGGACTCCATCAAAGGTGTGATTAGCTGTTTCTGCTTCTTGCACAGCGTTCAGGATCATGCCATTCGGCCTTTTGGGACCAAATTGTTTTCTCTTGGGACCAAATTGTGATTGCTAGTGCATCTTGTTATTTGGAAACACACACACACACAAGTTAATAATCCTGATGGCTTATTTCCCACAACCGCAAACACGATGGAAACTAAAAATGTGCTAGCTGTTGATCCTCCGTACCACGATCGCCATCGCTGCAATTTATTACCCCCTGTACACACATCGAACTGGATTGGAGCACAGCTGGAGTAACACCTAGTCTTGCTTCCCTTCCAGCCCAAGATAATGTACTCCCTTGTACTGCCCACCTTAACTGCTCCCATTTAGTTCAGGAAAGCTGTCCTTCCTATTTGCATGTTCCGTGGATCCAGATTCATGCATTTGCATTTTGCTGCGTGTATGCCCGTCGGTATTTCCTGCATTTTGTGATGTCATTTCTTGGGCTACATGGGCAGCTAACTCGTTCATCTGTTTTTCCCCCTTTGGTCTGTAGGAGCAAGAAGCTGGCATTCCGCCATGTCGTCACCGATGCCCTCCCGACTCTGAAGGATCATCTCTCCACGCCTACAGGCCCCTTGCATCTCAAAGTATGGGAGGTCATATGCATTGCCTTGGGGGCTTTCATGGTGCTCGTCCTGTTTGTCACCGTGTGGCTCACGATCAGGAGCAAGAAGAGGGTAAGGCGGCGGGCATCCGCAAATATCCCAATCACCCAAATCCCTGCAATTTCCAAGGAAATCAAGGAGGTGAGGGTGGAGCAAGTGCCGGCAAGCGACTTTGTGGCGCATGATGGCGTCCTCCTGACGATCCAGGACAAGTCCAGCGACCGGGATTCGGACAAGGTCATGGCCCATTTGGGTCTTAGCAAATCGAGGCGTGGTGATGAGAGCCATTCGGGGTCATTTCGCTACATGGACAAGGATGCGGGATTCCAGTCAGCTGAGGAAGGCGGCTCTGGAACGTTTCGGCAGGCTTCAGCTAATGCCATTACTGCTCCTTCACCTCTGGTTGGCCTGCCTGAGTTTTCATACCTTGGTTGGGGTCACTGGTTTACACTGAGGGATCTGGAGCTTGCTACCAATCGCTTTTCAAAGGACAACATTATCGGTGAGGGTGGATATGGTGTAGTTTATCGTGGCCAGCTGATCAATGGCTCTCCTGTTGCTGTCAAAAAGCTTCTCAATAACCTGTAAGACTTCCTTATCTAATCTCAGTTTGTGTTTTTCCTGTTTGTCCTCCCCACATCTTGTCTTCCTTAGCCATCATCATACACTAATAGTGTGTTTGGTTCCTCCAATCCATTTTTTGTGAATCTATAGAGGCCAAGCCGAGAAGGAATTCAGAGTAGAGGTTGAGGCTATTGGTCATGTTCGACACAAGAACTTGGTCCGTCTTCTTGGCTATTGTGTGGAGGGTACCCAAAGGTAAATCCTATTACAGCTGCAATAACCATGGGCATTTTCTGAACCATTTCTAACTTGAAATGAATTTGCCAGGATGCTTGTCTATGAGTATGTGAACAATGGAAACCTAGAGCAATGGCTTCATGGAGCTATGAGTCAACATGGCTCCCTTACATGGGAGGCCCGCATAAAGATTCTTCTTGGGACTGCTAAAGCGTTAGTGCAAAATACACT
Source organism: Microstegium vimineum (assembly GCA_022036555.1). Taxonomy (NCBI): domain Eukaryota; kingdom Viridiplantae; phylum Streptophyta; class Magnoliopsida; order Poales; family Poaceae; genus Microstegium; species Microstegium vimineum. The sequence continues at coordinate 28,876,143 of CM039134.1, forward strand.
TTAACCTTTTGCTACCATTGTCTCGTGCACTATTTTCTCAGCCCACCTTAGGCCTTGTTTGGATGCACATGTATCCATTTCAATCCACATTTGTTGAACTGGATTGGAATGAAACTTAGTTTAATTTCCACCCAATACACTTCAACCCATGTGTATTGAGATAAATACATGTGCATCCTAACAAGGCCTTAGGATATTAACGCTGTAAAAGTTCTTTAAAGCTCATTATATTTCTACAAGGGGATAATTCTGTTATAGGAGTTAAACTATACCATAACACCCCTCAATTGAAAGTGAGTAGGTTGTAACTGAGGTTAAGCTAAAACCGTCCATTTACTATTTGCATTGCCGTAATTGTTGCTAAACTTGCATAATATGTTTTCTCCTTTCAGTTTTGTCATGCGTGAATGATTGAAATGAAAACAAGAATTATTTATATTTGTCCACAGGCTTGCTTACTTGCATGAGGCGATTGAACCCAAAGTTGTGCACCGTGATATCAAATCTAGCAATATTTTGATTGATGATGAGTTCGAGTCCAAAGTATCAGATTTCGGTTTAGCCAAGCTTCTTGGTGCTGGAAAGAGTCATGTCACCACTAGGGTTATGGGTACCTTTGGGTATGTTCCACTATTCGTGAAGAAGGTTTCTATGAAATTATGTTAGTACAAGGTTATGATTGTGTGAATTGACTCACTGTAGGTATGTGGCGCCAGAGTATGCAAACACTGGACTCTTGAACGAAAAGAGTGACATTTACAGCTTTGGAGTTGTTCTCCTAGAAGCAATTACTGGAAGGGATCCTGTTGACTATGGCCGCCCACCAAATGAGGTATTTATAAATTGGTCAATATTCTTTGCTTTAGTGCTAACCTATATGTTAGACCTTGCTTGTGTAATTAGCTATGATTAGGTTTGAAGCATTAGGAGATATCTTACCAAATTGAGTGACTCAAAACTTCTGTTCTGTTTCTGTTGTCACTGGAATGTTTTGTGTTCCTAAGAAATTGCTCTATACATCCAGTACATAGTTCATTTTGTGTTTGCCTGTGGATCCTTCATTCCTTCTCATAATTCATGAGGGAAAGTTCATGACAGAATTTAATGTTGACTAGATTCAGTATTTTCTGTCTCTTTCATGTTAACCTTTTTTGATCAACCTGCTCTCATTGTTTCCTTCATGTTAACATGCGCATGATGCTTGGCATAAAAGGCAATTTTTTTTAGAAAAAAGACAAAAAAGGCAAATAAGAGCTTACTGTTGAAATGGTTGTTGGCATGTTCCTTTAAGAATTTTCTAACAACACTTTGTGGTTGGTCATGTATAAAATATGCATTGTGTCCATCCATATTGCTTGTTCGAACTGATAGCTTTGCCACTGTTTTACATAATTGGCATATTAATTTATTCAGATGAAGTGGTTGGCTATCCTAGAATTGGAGAAGCTACTGGCAGTGTTATTAGTTGTGTCTGACTTCCAGATCATCGTAGCTAATACAAATATCAAGGGCCAATTTTTATCAATTATTTTCTTGATACAACCAGCCTAAACTATTAATGTTTCCATATATTGCTATCAGTAACCATTCTTTAATGGATATATATTACTGTGTCGTTTAGAGGTCATAATAGTTTATGCTTAAATAGCACAACCGCTAAAGTGTTGTCCACAATTTCAGTAAGACCTTAACAATGGCTGTATCTGTTTGACCTCCATGATGCTTTGATAGGAAATGGTATCTTCCACTTCTCTAGCTGAACATATTTTTGCCATTTGCAGGTGAATCTAGTTGACTGGCTCAAAATGATGGTTGCCAGCAGGCGGTCAGAAGAAGTAGTGGATCCCACCATAGAGACACGACCTTCGACGAGAGCTCTAAAGCGTGCACTTTTGACAGCTCTGAGGTGTGTGGATCCAGACTCAGAGAAGAGACCAAAGATGGGTCAAGTTGTCCGGATGCTGGAATCGGATGATCCAATTCCTCGAGGGGTATGCTCTAGCCAAAAAAAAAAAAAATCCTTGTTTAGTTCATAGTTCATATACTGCTGGTTTACGTTATACCTACTTCAACCTTCATACTGAAAATATAAATTCTCGCAAGCAGGACAGAAGATCTAAGCACCACCGTGGAGGGAGCACAGAAATGGATTCACAAAGGGACAACAACTCTGACACGGAGAAGAGCGATAATCCAGATTCGAAACCTAGCAGGAGCAGAGCATCCTCGTCCAAATGAGCACACCAGCATTTCACCTATTACAGTCTTCAGTACATTGCATGCACCAGACTACTTCCATTTTACATTGCTGACGAATTGGTAACTGAAAGCTCTGAAGCTTGAATACACGAGCTGAAGAAAGAAGATCTACTTTTTCTTTTCTTTTTTGTTGTAACGATTTATGATTTATTTGTAGAGAAGGTATTGTTTTTTTACTTATCAATGTGTACTTACCGGTGATCTTGACAATTGCTGCTGTAAGTTTTTAACATTGTGTACAGGCATAGCATCATGAATACTGGCGGAATCCCCGTAATATTTGTAATGATAATGTTTCAATTGGAAGCCTCCCTCCCATTTGAGCGAACAATATATGGTCAATTTACCCAGAACAAATCATAAAACGAAAAAAAAACCCCCCAAAGAGGTACCGGTAGTTCAATCATGTCTCAACGAGGGAAATTGAGCCACTTGTTATTAACGTAACTTTTCTAGATTTAATTAGCCCCTAACCTAATTGCTAGGAGAAAAGTAATAGTATTTCAAAACGTAACTTGCATTCTGCATCGCCTCCGCCTGTCAAGAAAGCTATGGCCTGCACATTGAAATAAGAACAAGTACGGTTGATGACATTTCGGAAAAAAAAATGAGTCGACGCTCCCCTCTCCGCGCGGCGACCAGGCGGGCGTTTCGCCCCCGACGGCGGCGGCCCGGGATGACGCTGTTCGACGACCCTCTTGATGAGCATGCTGGAGCACATGGCACCACCACCACCATCTGAATCTGCTGACTCCGGTTTCCTGTTTATGGTAAATTTTGATCATTCTAACTAACTTTTACCATCAATTATAGTAAAAAAAAAATCTTGTGAGTACCTAAATAGCTTGATTCAAATTATAGTAGTAAAGCTTTATGAATTATCATAAACATTTCATGGTAAATTGGACTCACCGTTCTTGTAATTGGCTCCGTCAGGAACAATTAGATGCAAAATTGTGGTAACTCCACATCCTAAATTACTCTATCATGCTACTTAAATTTTTATAACCATTTCATAATAAAATCTTGTAATTTGTAACTAGTATCATTATAGTAATTTGTTTCTTAGAATAGTTTAATGCTAAATTATGGTAATTGTCACTCCTAAGTATCATATTACGCCATTCAAGTTTAGTTACAATAGCAATTTAATAAGTTCTGGTAATTCTCCCTTCAAATGCCCACAAAAAAAATATCTACTTAGTGCCAGTTAGCTAATGATAGGTTTTCTTGGAGTGGATGGTTATTCTTACATATGTTCAACAAGAAGTCTTTGTAAATTTCTCATATCATTTACCGATGTTCCTTTCATGATGATTTTTTGGATATGGGATCTCCTTGTCAATTGCAATGGAGAAGAGCTCAACTCTAGTAAGGATGCATGCAGGAAAATGTGCCTTGATCCATTTCAGATTGTCTCAGCTTCTCTTTTACATGTAGTACCTCCCAAAAACACAATCAAGAAACCTCCTGATCTTGAGGCACAAATGCCTCATCTTGGCCTTCGTAGCTCATGTTTGCTGTCAAATAAATAGTCCTGTACTATTTGATTTGAGCCCGCTGTAAAAGTTTTGATACATAGCAGAATGCTTTTGTGCACTATATATATTTTTTGGATTAGCATGCATAGTGGATACGAATGTGGGAGTATAATATTTCGTAACTATTATTAAATGTGGGAGTATAATATTTCGTAACTATTATTATACGATAAAATTCAACTCGCCGTTTTAGTAATTGCCTCGTCAGAAACTACTATATGCAAAATTGTGGTAACTCCACGTCCTAATTACTATATCATGCTAGTATCATTATAGTAATTTGTTTCTTAGTATAGTTCAACGCTAAATTATGTTAATTCTCAGGTTACTGTAAGAATATAATGAGTTATGGTAATTCTCTCTCGAAATTACGATAATTTGGAGGAAGAATTACCATAAATTATTTGTGGTAAATTTACTTTTCATATAATGGTAATTTGGTCACTGGAAAGCTGCCTTGAAAGTTGCCTCTCCGTCATCCTAGTTACCATCTTGTAGACTCCATGCTGGTGAAGCCCATCCCATGATCATGCAAGCGCTAATTCGGGATCGTGAATTTTTTGAGGAGTCAGGAGGAGCCAGGGACTCCTACTGTAGATTTATTGAAAAATATTAAAAAAAAAACAAAGTAGCAAGAGTTGGATCAGGAGAACAGCAAATATCAACTCCTACTACCACTCCTACTCAGGGAACAGAGAAGGATAAAGAGAGGATCAGGAGAACTACAAATTGGAGTTGATCCAAGCTTCTAAAAGAGGAGTGATCCTGTTCTTTGTTCTGTGCAGGAGTAAGAACAATTCCACTGTGATAGTTCTTTTGCAATCAGCAACTGAGGGGTTTTTGTTTCTGAAAATGACATCATTTCTCATTACCCATATCGCCAACAAACCAGTATAAAGAGGTCAAGGGAAAAGCTAACATTGTGGAGAAGTTTCCATTCTTGAAAGATTTCATGTATTGTAAGATGATCTGCAAATTGGAAATGCAGCAATCCCAAACACTCCATGGAGAAAGGGCAGTAGAATAGCATGTGCATTACTGTTTCTTCAGAAAGCTGCTGGCAAAGCACACAGTGATAATAATCCAACTGTAATCTTCTTCTTTTGAGTATGTTTCTTGTGCTCAGTCTATCCCCGAGGATTAGCCAGAAAAACTGTTTGCCTTACAAGAGGTCTTCCAAAGCCACTTAAAGATAGGGTCGATTTGAGAGTGACCTGTTAAGATTTTATAAGCCTTGGAGGAGGAGAAATGGGAAGAGCCCCAGATATATGTCCAACTATCATTCACATTATCTAGGATTAAATCAGATAGCTCAGCCTGGAGTTCTTGTATTTGATTGTAAGCTTCTGTTGACAAAGGCAGATGAAACAGATCATATAGGGGTTCAATACCACGGGCTGTGTTTAGACTTATCCTCTTGTTCTTTGCAAAGAATGGAGCTCTGGGTATTGTATCCTTCTGACTTGATCATTCCAGACATCATCCCAGTCCCAGAGGAGATATGTTTTGCCACTAAAGGCCAGCACACTTTCCATTCCCTTGTATTTTTCTAGTAGCTTTAGGATATCACGTCACCAAAAAGATCCTCTCGGGGCTGCAGAGTTTGTCAGTCTATCATTTCTGTAGTGTTTATCCCAAATCAGATTTACCCATGGCAAATCACTTTTGTTAAAGAATTTATCTAAGTGCTTAAGTAAAAGTGATTCATTCTGAGTTTGGAGGTTTAGCACACCAAGTCCTCCTTCACATTTTGGTAAGCTTACTAAGGGCCAAGCTGCTTTTGCCACTTTCCTTGTGTTTGCTTCTGCACCTCTCCAGAGCCAACACTTTCTGTATTTGTCAATCTGTTTGATCACAGTTCTTGGCAAAGCAATTGAGCACATAGTGTATGTTGGGAGGGCTGTCAAGACTGAATTAGTGAGTTCAAGCCTGCCAGACTGACCGAGGAACGGAGAGACATAGTTTAGCCTTTTTTTTCATACTTTGATGAGAGGAAGAAGGTCATTTACCTCTGGCCTGCATAGAACCATGGGCTGTCCAAGATAGGTGAAAGGGAAAGAACTAGTTGCACAACCATAAGTTCTAGCCAGGTGATTTAGCTTTTCATTACTCACATTAATGGGCACCATCATGGATTTGGAGTGATTGATTTTCAGACCTGTTGCATTACTGAAGAATTGCAAGATTCCTTTCAAGAAGAAAAGAATAAATATCAGTATAGATCCCCCAATCTATACTTATATTTATACGGTATACAGCCCCAATTATATGAATTGGCATTGCCATAGTGTTGCATCCCCCGCCCCGGGCGAGGGCTCCGCTTCACTCTATTCCACCACCCGTATGGTGTGGTTTTCCGAAATATATCACATTGTTCAGTCACTTCTCGGGTGAAACAACCGCCCCCCTCGCAAGGGGGGGACTGCTTGCCCTGCGGGGCTACTCCGATATGTAAGACATAATCTTCTGCTCCTACTCTGTACCTACACAGCAGGGTGCGCAGCAGGGTGTTGGCAAGTTTGTCAACCGTGCTGTACTATCTATCTATTGTAGATGTATGACAAATAGTGCCAAGTAGTGGTTGTCATCAGCATAGCAGGTAGTTGTTGACTTTAGTGGTACTAGTGTACCTTTAGTTGGTAGATAGAGTTGTATATGTATCAGCTATTCAGTCAATGAAACTAGTTCAGTTTCCCACATCCAGTGAGCAACACTAGGCAACAGAGCTGCAGTGTGTGCATGTGTGTGTGAGCTGTGCTCAACCCCTTCTTCCACCTCTAGCTCTAGTGTGTGAGGGTGCAGGTGAGTGGTTTACTCACCTTGCTGGTGTTCCAGGGACCAACAAGTGGTATCGGAGCTGCAAGGTTGTCCCCATTGCTCGGCTGATCATCGGCAATGGCTTCAGCGAGCACCTCGGAGGTGGGCACTGGCGGAGGGAATACCGCGAGTGCTCAGCCACGCCAGGAGGTCGTTGTGTGGACCGTGCGGGACGTCGGCGGGACCAGCTGGCCGGTCCTAACCCGCACAAACTAGGCGAGTGGGCAGTGACCATGAAGGTCAAGCTCAGAGCCCGACGGCTCTGGAAGGCAATCGACCCAGGCACTGAAGATGAGGAGGAGGACTGCTCGGCGTTGGAGGCTATTCTAGCCGCCGTACTGCCGGAGTATCGGGAACCGTTGGGGTCGAAGAACTCAGCCAAGGAAGCTTGGGCTGCCCTCAAGGCCACGCGGGTTGGGTCTGACCGCGCAAAGAAGGCGAAGGCGCAGCAGCTGCGGCGAGAGTACAGCAACCTCAAGTTCCATGATGGAGAGGCAGTGGAGGATTTCTCCCTCCGGCTGCAGTCACTCATCAGTCAGCTGGCGGCGCATGGCGTCACCATCGACGATGAAGAGGCTGTCTCCAAGTACTTGTGCGTCGTGACGCCCAAGTACACCCAGATCGCTCTCTCCATCGAGACGATGCTGGACATGTCGACCCTCACCATTGAGGATCTGACTAGGCGCTTGCGGGCGGTGGATGAGCGCGCGGAGGCGATGGCGACACCCAGCAGCGGCAAGCTGCTGCTGACAGAGGAGTGGGCGGCCCGGATGAAGGAGAAGAAGGCCGGGGAAGCTCCTCCAGCTGCGGCGGTGATTCCAGCCGCGGCAGTGACTCCAACTGAGATGGTGATGCCAGGCGCCGCGGCAAACCCCCGCAGAAGAAGAAGGATGGCGAGCCTATCGGCAGGAACACTTGTCGTTGCTGCGGGAAGACTGGCCATTGGGCCAAGGAGTGCCCGAACAAGAAGGAGAAGAAGGCCGAGGCTCACCTGGCACAGGTGGACGATGACGAGCCTACTCTCCTGATGGCAACGTTCTGTGCGCTGCACGGCGTTGAGGCAGAGGAGAAGACAGAGGAGGTGGCGAAGGCGGAGCCGGGGAAGGCATCACAGGCCATCGACCTCGACGAGCCACACGCCCAAGTCCATCTCGGACGGGTGGGCGGCGATGCAGAACAGAGGTGGTACCTAGACTCTGATGCCAGCAACCACATGCCTGGCTGCAAGGCGGCGTTCTCCGAGCTTGACGGCAGCGTGACGGGGTCGGTGAAGTTCGGCGACGGCTCGAAGGTGGAGATCCGAGGTCGCGACATTGTGATTTTCCGGTGCCAAAACAGCGAACACCGCGTGCTGACGGATGTGTACTACATCCCCCAGCTGCGTTCCAGTATCGTCAGCATTGGGCAACTGGACGAGCGCGGTTGCGAGGTGCTGATCAAGAGCGGCGTCCTAAGCATTCGGGATAGGGAGCAACGACTACTTGCCAAGGTAGAACGCTCTCGTAACCGGTTGTACCTACTCGACTTGAAGGTGGAGCAGCCCATCTGCCTAGCTGCACAGTGCATGGAGGAGCCATGGCTGCACAGTGCATGGAGTAGCCATGGCTGTGGCATGCACGCTATGGCCATCTCAGCTTCGACTCCTTGGCAAGCGGGAGAAGATGGTCAAGGGGCTGCCTCGTATCAAGCACGCAGGCGAGCTGTGTGATAGCTGCCTAGCTAGGAAGCAGAGGAGGCTGCCATTCCCCAAGGCAACCAAATATCGCGCGGTGGATGCTCTCAAGCTGTCTGTGGGCCAATCACGCCTGCCACACATGGTGGGTGGTGCTATTTCTTGCTGCTTGTGGATGACTACAGCCGCTATATGTGGCTGCAGCTCTTGACCAGCAAGGACGAGGCAACAACAACAATCAAGAAGTTTCAGGCGCGGGCTGAGGCAGAGTCCGGCAAGAAACTGCGGGTGCTGCGCATTGATCGCGGTGGTGAATTCACTTTGGTGGAATTCGTGGTGTACTGCACAAACCAAGGCGTGATGCAACATCTCACCGCGCCATACTAATCCCAACAAAATGACATGGTGGAGCGCCGGAACCAGACCGTGGTCGGCATGGCTTGATCCATGCTGAAGGCCAAGGGCATGCCGGCTGATTTCTGGGGCGAGGCAGTGACCACTGCGGTGTTCATCCTCAACCACGCGCCCACAAAGGCTCTCAAGGGCATGATGCCATTCAAAGCATGGTACGGGCGCAAGCCGGATGTGTCCTTCCTCAGGACATTTGGCTGCATTGGCCATGCCAAGAACACAAAGCCCCACCTCGGCAAGCTCGAAGACAAAAGCACACCCATGGTGTTGTTGGGCTATGAGGAGGGCAGCAAGGCCTATTGGCTCTATGATCCCAAGAGAGGTAAGGTGGTGATCTCTAGGGATGTGGTGTTCGATGAGATGGCGGCTTGGGACTGGGTAGACTCATGCTTGGGGGAAGCTGCTGGTGTCAGCAACACCTTCACCATCGAGCACTTGGTGATTCAAAGAGGAGGAGGTGGCGCTGTTGCTGGAGCGCAGGCGGCGGCGGCTACTACTAGACAGCAGGCCGCTGTTGGAGAGCAGTCCCTATTAGCAGCAGCGCATTCATCTCCACCACAGTCCCCTGCGACGGCAGGACAGGGGACACCTCCGCTGGAGTTCACCTCTCCACCCAATGACTTCAGCGAGTTCATGGATGCTTTCCATGATGGCGAGGAGGTGTGCTTCCGCCGCGTGGACAACGTCATCGGCAATGCAGCGGCTCCAGGCTTGGCGAGCCGACCGCTGGATGATCAAGAGCTACTCCTGGTGAGTGCGGAGGAGCCGCCCACGTTTGCGCAGGCCAAGGAGGACGCAAACTGGAGGCAGGCAATGCTGGAGGAGATGAAGGCTATTGAGGCCCCAATGAGACATGGGAGCTCGTTGATCCACCTCCAGGCTGTCGTCCAATTAGGCTGAAGTGGGTGTACAAGGTGAACCGGGACGAACGTGGTGCCATCGTGAAGAATCATGGCCTTATTGGTTTTGGTGATTAACGACAAGTAAGAGATTATTATGGCTAATGTGTGTTTTGCAGAGGTTATGTGTAGCTTAGCCATAGTGATCAACATGAATGGGCATCAATGGTTATCACTTAGCCCCCAAGATGGATATCGTTTCGAATTTCAAAGAGACTTAATGAAGACCCTAGAGTGATAGACTAAGTGCCATAAGGAGATGAAGGACACTTAGTATAGATAGGTCTTTATTTGGTCTTTTGGCCGTACTATAAATAGGGGTTGAGACCAGTAGCTTGACTTAGGAAAGCTTCATGACATAGGTGTGGTGCACACTTAACTTCCTTAGCTCTAAGCAAGTCTATGGTGACCGTAAGATAGCCTAGAACAACCTCCATATTCACCGCGACGAAAAACGAAGTTGAGAGAGAGCTTTTCTGGGCGTCGGACGCTAAGGCCGAGGACACCGGACGCTGTCCGGCGCGCCAGACGCTGGCGTCGGATGATGACGTATGCATGTCGTAGCATCCGTTTCTCATGCAGAGAGCTCCAGAGACGTCCATTTTGCGACAGACTCGTCTGTTGCATGGGCGTCGGACGTTGACGAGCGTCCGGGAATATTTTCCCAGAAACCCGAGAGCAGCTAGTTGGCGCCGGATGCTGAGGCAGAGCGTCCGTCGCCTGCTGACGTGAACAGGAACTAGCCATTGGGGCTAGCGACGGAGCGTTCGTCGCCAACTTAAAATGCCTGTTTTCTCAGCCCGAGGGCTGAGTGTGTGGGGAGTATAAATACTTCACCCCTTGTCTTCTCACCTTGCCTTTGCTCATTTGAGTTGCTGGTTGCTTTGAGAAGGTGGAGAAGAGAGCAAGAGCCCTAGAGAGAGAGTGATTCGCGAATCCATCCATCCTTTCTCTCCTCTAGTTCATCCAAGAGATCAAGTGTGCATCCACTCTAGTTGTGAGGCTTGATTGAGTCAAGTGAAAATCAAGGATTGTTACTCTTGGTGATCGACATCACCTAGACGGTCCGGTGGTGCTTGGAGGAAGGTGATCGCATGGAGGATTGTCGGCGGCCCTTCTTCATCGACTTGTGATCGGTTGTGGGCGGTTCACTGAGCCGGAGTGTCGAAGAACCAGCCCGTAGAGAGCACTCATCCCTTGCGCGGGATTGAGGGGGAGCAATACCTTGTGAGGTGCTCCAACGAGGACTAGGGGGGAGTGTCGACTCGATACCTCGGCAAAACGTCGCTGTGTCAAGAATCTCTTTCCCTAGCTCTTTCATACCGCATTACATTCCGCACTTATTCTTCAATTCATACTAGAATTGTGTAGGGTGTTTTTACTTTCCTTGGCTTGCTACCGCTTTCTAGCTAGGACACACAATCGGTAGGCATTAGGTGGTAATTGGCATTGCTAGGATTTCATATTTGTTTTAGAAATTTGAAATAAGCCCAATTCACCCCCCTCTTGGACATCTTGATCCTTTCACATCATCAAGCACAAGGCATGCCTCGTTGCCCGCGGCTTCGTCCAGCGCGAGGGCATCGACTTCGAGGAAGTCTTTGCGTCGAACAGACTCACATCAAGTCGGCCTTCCTCAATGGCGAGCTGGCGGAGACGGTCTTCATCAAGCAAGCTCTAGGGTTCGCCGTCAAGGGAGCAGAGCACAAGGTGCTCCATGTGCACAAGGCTCTCTACGGGCTTAGGCAAGCCCCGCGGGCATGGAATGCAAAGCTTGATGCCACGATGGGCAAGCTTGGGTTCAATCGCTGCGCCACAGAGCACGCGCTGTACACGCAATGCCGGGGGAAGGAGGAGCTCATCGTCGGCGTGTATGTGGACAATTTGATCTTCACTGGCGCGCGTGCGGAGGACATCGATAGCTTCAAGCGCGAGATGGCGGCTCATTTTCGAATGAGCGATCTCGACAAACTCTCCTACTACCTCGGCATTGAAGTGAAGCAAGGGAAGGAGGCGCTCGCGCTTGATCAGAGCGCGTACGCGGCGAAGCTGTTGGAGCGGAGTGGCCTGGCTGATTGCAAGCCGTGCGCGACTCTGATGGAGGAGCGGCTGAAGCTGACAAAGGCCAACACCACAGCGAAGGTAGATGCGACACTCTACCGGAGCATCGTCGGCGGGCTGCGCTATCTAGTCCACACGAGGCCGGACATTGCTTTTCGCCGTGGGCTATGTCAGTCGTTTCATGGAAGATCCACGGGAGGATCACTGGACTGCAGTGAAGCGGCTCTTGCGCTACATCAAGGGGACGATGGATCAGGGGATCGTTTTCCCTAAGACAGGCGGCGAAAGTGGGCTGAAGCTCACGATCTTCAGCGATGCAGACATGGCGGGCGACATCAATGGGAGGAAGTGCACCTCAGGTGTGCTCGTCTTGTTTGGCTCGGCCCCAATTTCATGGTTGATGCTGAAACAAAAGGTGGTGGCACTGTCTACATGCGAAGCGGAGTACGTGGCAGCAGCCATAGCGACGTGCCAAGCAGTTTGGCTGTGCCGACTGCTGGGTGAGCTGATCGGCGGGGAAGCTCTTCCACCGACTCTAATGGTGGACAACCAGCCAGCCATCGCCCTCACCAAGAACCCTATCCTCCATGACCGGAGCAAGCACATCGACGTCAAGTTTCACTTCCTTCGGGATTGCGTTGATGGAGGACAGATTATCATCGAGTTTGTTGAGACCGATCGGCAGCTCGCTGACATCCTCACCAAGTCACTCGGTCGACTTCGTTTCTCAGAGTTGAAGAAGATGATTGGCTCGGTGGAGGTCAAGGCATTAGGGTAGCAACAGGATTAGGGGAAGATTGTAAGACATAATCTGCTGCTCCTACTCTGTACCTGCACAACAGGGTGCGCAGCAGGGTGTTGGCAAGTTTATCAACCCTGCTGTACTATCTATCTACTGTAGATGTATGACAAATAATGCCAAGTAGTGGTTGTCATCACCATAGCAGATAGTTGTTGACTTTAGTGGTACTAGTGTACCTTTAGTTGGTAGATAGAATTGTATATGTATCAGCTATTCAGTCAATGAAACTATCCACTGAGCAACACTAGGTAGCAGAGCTGCAGCGTGTGCGTATGTGTGAGCTGTGCTCAACCCCTTCTTCCACCTCTAGCTCTAGTGTGTGAGGGTGCAGGTGAGTGGTTTACTCACCTTGCTGGTGTTCCAGGGACCAACATGATATTGTTCGCTCCTCCTAGGAAACAATATCTGCCTCTCCGATAAGGTTCCCTCTCTGCTGTGTGGTAGAGGGTTCCATGATGATCAAAGTATTATCAACATATTGAATGATAGGAAAATCAAATGTTGGGGCTTGCTAAGACAAATAAGAAGTGGGGATAGAGGATCCTCATGTCGAACTCTCCTTTTACAATGAAAACTTTTGGCAGGAACTCCCCTTGTCGCAGAATTCAGGAGAATTCGGGATCGTGAATAATTAACGTTCATCAGTACGCACGGTTCCTGGTCCCATGTGGACCGGCTGGCTTGTTGTCGCGATTTACACGTGAGAGCTGGTTACGGTAAATATGTTGAGCAGGTTGGTTCGCAGGACCGGTTCTAGCCGGTGCAGTCATCTAGTCCGGCTAGAGAATAAGCTACTCTATAGCTAGGTACAGAGTATACTATCTCGCTCTATATAGTGTTGTGTTGCAGTAACAGAGCAGCAAAAAGGGTCTGCACATAGGAAGCCAAGTGCTGTATTTTTGCATTCCAAAAGAGACCCAACAGTTGGTATCATCCATCCATGATCCATCGCACACCATTTTCTAGAACAGGTTGATGACAGAGCACACAAGTAGGGGACATCGCTTACAAACAATGTACAGCACAAGCCACATACACAGCGACATGGCAAAGCTCTTCTCGGCGCCAAGACTTCACAGTCAAGCACAGCAACGCAGCCCTCCACAAGACGGTCTTCTTCCTGAACCCAAAGTCGTCATGTCACAGGATCATGGCCATCGTTGGTGATGAGGAATCACAGTCCAGATCTCTCTGCTGCTGCAGCAGCAGCCGTGGAGGCCGACGAGGCAGCAGGGCGGTTGCCGGACCGGGTGTGCAGCAAGGGGTTCAGGGCCTTGACGACGATGCTCATGTTGGGACGGAATTCACCCTCGTACTGCACGCACAGGGCGGCCACAGCAGCCATCTGGTGAACATACAAAAATAAAACATGGGCAACATGGTAAGAATCACATCATCAAGATTTGTGCATCCAAACCACATACTGTAACAAACTTTTGAAACAAAGTTTTTTAATTACAGTACTCTTTTGCAGTGCTTTCGGAGCAGGATTAAGTGTTATGTTGTGAAATTCCACTTTCAGGTTTACATGGAAATAAGATTAATAATATTTACCTTGGCTACAGCCTTTGGAGGGTATTCATCTCCGAGCCTTGGATCCACGCATTGTCTCACCTTGTCTTCACTAAGCCTCGGTGTAGCCTTCATATATAATCAAGAATTTAGTTGCTTTGTTGGCTTCATGCCTTTCATCCCGGTCAAAAACATATAAAAAAAAATTCCAGGTAAATGGAAACGCCCATACCCATGTCACAAGGCTCTGCTGGCCACGGGGAAGTGTGTGGTCAACTGGCTTGCGACCGGTTAAAAGCTCCAGCAGCACAACTCCAAAGCTGTAAACATCACTCTTTGTGCTAAGCTGTCCAGTCATGGCATATCTGAAAACCCCCCAAGAAAAAAGGGTAAGAGAGTGTTCCCAAATCCTAACTAAAAATGAAAAGCACATTTGGGATGCATACTCTGGTGCATGGTAGCCAAAGGTGCCAAGAACACGAGTAGAGTGGAGGCGCGCAGCCATGTCAGGGGCCTGGTTTGAGATGTCAAAGTCCCCGATCTTCGCAATGTCATGGTCAAAGAGCAGTATGTTGCTGGACTTGATGTCGCGGTGGACCACTCGAGGGTCTGCCTTCTCGTGGAGGAACTCGAGCCCACGAGCCGCACTTACGGCAATCCTCGCTCGCTGCATCCATGACAGGACTGGCCCTGGCTGAGATCCCTTCACACCCTTTTTACCTGTGGACATGGATCAGGCACACATCAGCCAAACTCAGCAGGCTTGATTGGGTTAGGCATCAGGGACAGGTTTATAGATAAATGGGAGCAACTGCAAATGGTATCTATGGAACTAGATAATTGTTTTCACAAGCAATGACAATGATAAAAACACTGAGCTTATGGAAGGACATGGAAGACTTGCTCCCTACCATGGAGGATATCATGCAATGATCCCCTTGTTGCATACTCATAAGCAAGAACACGGGTGATCCCTTCAGCGCAGTATCCGACGAGTTGGACAACATTCTCATGCTTCAATCTTGAGACAGCTGAAACCTACAGAGGAAATGGGAGTGAGCACTGTAGCATCTGGACGAGGATACATTATATGAGAGAAGTAAAGGTGGCACCACCTGCACAAGGAATTCTTGATCAGGCTGTTTGCTGGAGTCAAGCTTCTTCACTGCAGATTTCGTCCCATCTTTCAGCACACCAAAATAGACTCTGGCATACGAGCCCTCACCAATAAGGGCATCACTGCTGAAGTTCTTTGTAATTTCCTTCAACTCTTCCAGATGAATGGCCGGTACTGCAATGGGCTGAGCTCTGCCAGTGGGGATGACAGGGGTTGGGGCTGGGGGCCGGCTAGGTCCAAAGTTATCAACTGCATAGGAGAAAAAAGAACTGAAGATCACGATATATGCTCAGGAAACCCCTTCTGTGGTACTAGTAAGCATGATAAATGTTTGTTTAACTTCACTCATATATCTTTATGTTTCCATGGAACCAAACCTGGAAAATAAGTAAAACAGTATCTTGCATGTTCAGGGGAACAGGATTTTTGCACCACAGGGTACACAACAAAACCCTTAGTAAGACACAGTCAAAATAGTTGGCAATCACATTGCAGAGTTCAGTACAACATTCAGCAATCAATTCACCCGGCTCTTTTGGACCCATTATTCGACACACCAGGACAGGTTTTCAGTGAAGTAAATCATATTTAGTCGTGTCAAAAACTATATCGAAGAAGGATACAGAAATTCACTCAAAGAAGTAATAAGGATTCAGGAGAGACGAAACAGAGATTATACACAAAAACTCATGTCAATGTACTGAGGACGACGACCGTAAATATGAAAGGAAAATAATGTTCTTCGAATGATGCAATGATAAACATGTTTATGTCAATGTAGTAACAAATTTAGGTGGGAGTACAGTTGACTGGCATGTTTATTATTTCCCCCTTTCTTAAAGAAAGGCAGAAAGCTGGTTAAGCTAATGTCAGACAGGTAATTGCATTTCTTAGGCCAAAGAATTTTCTGCGAACATAATTAATTCATGGAAGACAGACACCCCTTTGCATTGTTCGATCAGGTAGTGCCATCCACATTTTTGTGAAATCGGTGCATCGATTGTATCACACAATTAGCCTTTTTTACTGAAATTAACGAATTAATCGTTGTTACCATGACAAGAAGCGATGAAAAGAAGAGAAAGAGAGAAGATGTCAACCTTGGGCAGGGATAGGAATATAGGCATCGTCATGCTTCTTCCTCCTGCCAATGTTGTCGTCATCGGCCACGCAGCAGCATGAAAAGCACCCCATGGCAGGCTCCCTAACCTTGCATAACACATAGACATTTACATGAATCCTGTATCAAGCCAAGAACGCGCCAAACATTTGCATTTCACACATTTATTGAAACTGAAAACTGTCTGCATGTCCACGCAGAAAAAGAAAAATATCGATCGATTTCAGAATGTCTCAGCGGCAATATTTGTAAGATACCGCATTTGCGTACGGGTGGTGAAGAAAAGGAGAAGATAGAGATGGACTGACGGAATTTCGCCATGCGAATATGCGATGAATTTAATTAATCAGAGTTTTTCTTTAACACCAATCAGTAGGAAAACGTACGATGAGACGAAAGGCAAGGAAATAAAGAGGGGATCGTCCTTGAGCTCTTTCACCGTTTGAAGAACCAGACTGACGGTTACCATCTACTTATCCGGCGAGATCGAGGATCGAGAGACCAAGCCGGCGGCGACCCATTTTTCTTAACAAGCACGAACAAGGAGGGTAGGGAACAACCCAAAAAGTCTTGAGAGAAAGGGATAAAATCCGACGGAGTTCACCAGTTGGCATGTGCGATTTAAAAATTTTACATGCCAAACCAGCTAATATATTAATAAGGAAAAAAAAAAGAAACAAGAGAGACGATAACTACCTTTGTTCCTTCTTCTCCGACCTTTGATCTTGGGGTTAGAATCGTAGTACTGGATGGGGATCAAGAACAATGCGAGGGGAGTGCTGATGGATGGGGTGCTGGAGAGAGGAGGGGAGGAAGAGGAAGAGGAAGGGACACGACGCAGAGGGCTTCCCTCGCCGCCCTTCCTTCCCCTTCTTCTCCTCTGTTGTTGGTTGCCTGGCCTGCTTTACTTGCTGCCGTTTCCGTTCCGTTTTATTATTGCCGTCCCCGTCCAGTCCGTCCGTCCCTTCCTCGCCAATTGGAATGCACACAGCACGCACACCACGCTCGCTTTGCTATTCTTGTCTCACCTCGCCTGCTATGCCCGTACATATATACACACATGCAACGTTTACTGCTGCTGATCTGGCGCCTGGCTACCTCGTGGCGTGGATGTACCAACACAACTCCGCCTTTCAATCTATCTCTCTCTATATATATAGAGAGAAAGAGTAATAAAAACACAAAGCTACATTTTGATACAAAAATTGGAAAGCATCCTCGTATCTTCCTCATCCACTCGAAACTATTTTGATTATAGTAATAAACTCCATCCATTCCAAATTACAAAACTTTTTTCCTTTTCTAAATTTATATCTTTCAAAGTTTAAAATAGTGGGATATTAAAAATAGTGGTGACTTTTTTTTTCCAGAAGCTACACAGCTATATCGGCGCTACAACAAATAGCGTTTTATAAATAATATATAAAAGACACCCGTAATTGATAAAAAAAATATGAGAAATATGAAATTTGATGAACACAAATATATTTATAAGGTTCCACAAGTTTAGATAACATTACCAAATACTAGTATAACATTACAACATGGTTCATAAAAGTTTAATTGTCTAAAATACCAGCGTTTGGGGTTGCCATGCTTTCACACATATGGCATATTCGAATAGCGCCACTATTTAAAATGCTAAGCTATGCAACTTAGCTGCAGTATAGCGCTAAATAGCGGTGAAAGTTGTCCTTGCGGCAGAAGTACAAATAGGTCAGCGGGAAGTCTCTCCCACAGCTATGGCGCCGCTATATTGTGCTATTTTTTCTTTGATATCTTTTGATAAGTATCTAGATATAAGTTAATTCTAGATACATAACACAACTTATGTATGTAGAAATGCCAAAAATGTCTTCTAATTTGGGTTAGAGAGAATAGTAAGGGCTTGTTCGGCAGAGATTCACCGCTGAAAAAGTGAATCCAAATCTAGGATTCACCATAGATCAGTTTCACTATGATCTACCAGAAAAGTGTTTGGCTAATGTAGCTGTTCCAGATTAACATAGGGGCATTTTCATTGCAATGGCCAAATTTTCCCTTGGGTTGTAGGACTTCTCTTCGTATCACTAATGCCCAGCCCCACGTCACTAAGAGAAAAAATATGTTCGTTTTCTTCCGTAGAGCATGAGGTCGGAGCAGGGCCACCCGACCATGGTGCGTAGCCGCTGGAGCAGAGCTGGCAGGGGGCAAAGGGTGGTCTTTTGGTGTTGTTGATTTGAGCCATTGAAAGGTCCTAGATGGCTAGAGGGGGGGGGGTGAATAGCCTATTAAAAATTCTACAAATCACTAGAGCAAAGGTTAGATTAACACTTAAGCGAAACTTTTTGCTCTAGCTCTACTAGGGGTGCAAAGCCACCTATCCAAGCAATTCTAGTTAGTTGAGTGCCTAACAATCAATAGCAAGAACCTAAGTCACTCAATACAAGCTAGCAAGAACAACTAACAAGGAACACTAACTAGCAAGCTAACTAGACAAAAAGGAAAGAAAGTAAATGCAAAGATAGGAGTGATTGTTATACCAATGCCTAGTGAAGAATAAATACCAATATGAAGACCAATCACAATGAGATCACCAAGAGTAGCCGGGAGACAAAGATTGACACAAAGATTTTCTCCCGAGGTTGACTTGGTTACCACCAAGCTAGTCCTCGTTGTGTCGACTACTCAAATGGTGATTCAGTGGCTAATAGGCAATCACAAGCCTAGCCCACTACCCGGGCGCCACAAGAATCCACCCAAATGACAGTAACTCAATGACACGAGCAATCCACTAGAGTTACCCTTTGGCGCTCCACCGAGGTGGGTACAAGCCCTCTCACAAGTCGTCAAAGCCGGCCGCGAACAATCACCAACACGCGCCGAAGCTTCCTCAATCGCCCAAGCCGTCTAGGTGTTGGCAAACACCAAGAATAACAAGAAATCCCGCAGCGATGACGATGACCAAGTGCCACTAAGATGCAATGCAATGGTCAAAGCACTTGGTTCACTCAAACTCTCATGAATTAGCAAGCAAAGAAAAGAGAGATGAGTCGGGGGCCTTCTCAAGCAAGCACAATTAGTGAGAATGAATGGGAGGTGCGAGAGTTGCCCCAAAAAGGCCGGCCAAAACACTTATATAGCCACCCAAGCCGAGCTAGCCGTTTGCCTCCTTGATCTCAGCTTTCTGGGGAGCTCCGGACGCTCGTAGACAGGGGGTCCGGACCATCGGCTGTGCGCCCAGACCCTCTGCGTTTTGAATCTAGCCGTTGGCGCCTCTTTCTGGTGCTGACACGTTGCCTCCGGACACTCGCAACAGTGCGCGTCCGGACCATCGTCGCCAGCGTCTGGACCCTATGCAGAGCCGATCCAGAGAGCGCCAAGTCTCCGGACGCTCGTCCGGAGTCCTGCGTCCAGACAACACCTTGCGTCCGGACCCTCAGCAGAGAGGTTCCAGTAAGCTCCATACCTCCGGACGTGTGCCCGGAGCTCCGCGTCCGGACACACAACAACGTCCGGACCATCTGTCCACCTTCAGCCGAGGCTAGGGTATGCCTTCGGACGCGTTGCCATTGGTCCGGACGACATTTTGCTAGCGTCCAGACCTGCGTCCGGAGCTCTTTTAAGTGCCAATCCGAGCTGCCTTTTCTTCTCCAAGCTTCCATATGCTAACATGATATGATCCAACCCTTGTTCTCACATGTTAGCCTTTACATTGAATTATCTTGGATTTTACTTCATATTTTATGTCACTTAGGTTCATTTTATGTATGCAATGCAAACCTAGTGGCACATGATAACCGGAATCGACACAAATTTTTCCTTCTTGATAGTACGGCTATCTATCCTAAATGTGATCACACTCTCTATGGTGTCTTGATCACTAAACCAAAAATGTCCCTATGATATACCTTTGCCTTGAGCCCATTTTTGTTTTTCTCTTTCTTCTTTTCTTTAATCCATGGAGCACTTGATCCATCATGATCCTTCATCTAGCTCCACTTGTCAAGTTAGATCACCCTAGCTAGATCATATGCTTAGCACTAGGGTTAGTCCATAAGTTTTATCAATTAACCAAAACCAAACTTGGGCTTTCAGCCATTTTAACACTGTAGGTTGTAAAGCCTCAAATGAATGGTGTACCGGCTCTGATACCACTTGAAAAGTCTAAAAATGGCTAGAAGGGGGTGAATAGCCCAATAAAATTTTCTACAACAACACTAGACAAGGTGATTAGTATAACAAAAAGCTAAAGCAAGTTTTGCACTACCACTAATCAAGGGTTGCAAGCAACCTATCCATAATTCTAGTTTCTAGAAAATAAAAGTCTAACACACACAAGAAAGCTAGATAACTTAGAGAGTAAGGAAACTAAGCTAGGCAAGAAAACTAAGTTACTCTACTTTGCAAGAAGGTAAACAAGTAAATGCAAAGGTAGAGTTAGGAGGGTTATATCGACGTGGAGAGAGATAACCAATGAGATAACCACAAATGAAGTCCTCGGTAGAAGACAATTGACACAATGGTTTTTTATCGAGATTCACTTGCTTGTCGACAAGCTAGTCCTTGTTGTAGTGATGCACCTACTTGGTGATTCATGCGCTAATAGGCTTGACACGCCTAACCCGCAACCGGGTGCCGCACAATCAACACAAGATAGTGATCCTCTAAGCTACGCTCAATCCACAGAGATGCCTTTCATGAATCTCCCACGGGGAAGGCTTAAGAACCCCTCACAATCCACCAATCGGAGCCGGAGACAATCACCTTCCTCCGCTCAATGATCCTCATCGCACCAAGCCATCTAGGAGTCGATAAACTCCAAGAATAACAAGAGCTTTCACGATGACGACGATCATCAAGTGCCACTAGTATGCAATAAGCAATATGATTAGCAATGCACTTGGTTCACTCAATCTCTCATATGTTTGATCAATTCTATCAAAGAGATGAGTGGTGGAGGCTTGCTCAAGCTAGCACAAGTGTATGAATGAATGGGAAGTGCAAGTATTGCTCCAAGAGCGGGCCAAAACACTTATATAGCCTCCACCAAAGAAACTAGTCGTTTCCCCCTTTCTCACACGCTCAGACATACCTCTAGACACTGTCTGCGCGGCACGTCCGGACCAAAGCTCACGCGCCTGGACCTCAGTTCAATTTAAATTTAGCCATTGGCGTGCTCATTTCTTCGCTGATCAAGCACCTCCGAACGCTATTGTTTTCCACCTCCGGACCAAAGCTCACGCATCCGGAGCTTACTCAGTAAGGTTCCAAAGAGGGGCGAACCTTTGGACAACTGTCTGGACTAAGGTTTCCAGACCAATTCACAACGTCCGGACCCTACTCAGAGAGTTTCAAAGAGCTCCAATGCCTCCGGACCAGACGTCTGGACTAAAGATCAAGCGCCCAGACCTTCCACATAACAACATAGCAGCTAGGGTATGCCTCCGGACTCGTAGGAATTAGTCCGGACCAAGACAACCCTAGCGTTCAGACCTCTTTACTTAATTATTTCTTGGAATTAAATTCACATTTTCACTAGATCAAGTGCATATGAAATGAATTATGACCTAGTGGCACATGATAACCGTAATCATTCACAAGTTCTCCCTTCTTGATAGTACGACTATCTATCCTAATTGTGATCACATTCTCTATAGTATCTTGATTACTCAACCGAAAAATGACTCCTATATTTCATCTTTGCCTTGAGTCCATTTTAGTTTCCTTAATCCAAGTTTGAGCCTCATCATCATCACCTTGATCATTGTGTTTGTTGGTATTTCTTATGACTATTGGATAAATCTGCAAGCGCACAGATTATACCGTTGTTGCACTTCACCCAGGAGTATTCCGAGGTATCTAATTTATATTCTCCCAAGGGAAAGCGGAGCTAGAAATAATAATAAAAGAGAGATCCTAGAGACTACCTCAATTTAGTATCAACTAGTGTAAGGGGGTAATCGAAATAATGATAGGAAGGTGATGATGTAACAAACCGGTAAAGATAAGTAAGAGATGACTAGTGGGTATATCTATGTGGGAGGACAACGAGAGAGTAAAAGGACTCCTGTGATTCCTACTCTACCTTTGTGGATTTAACTATGACACTCAGTTGAGACAAACATTGATTGATTCCTCAATACAAGTATGCTAGGCGAGGGGATAGATCAGTAGGAGGACAAAACTCCTACCGGACCGCGCCCTCTTCTTACGGGGGCATTATCTTTTAAGAACTTGCCTAAGAACACGTGGTGGAATACAAAGACTAGACAAGGCCATCACTCTCTTGCTAGCTACCACAAACAATCCGTGCAACAAGCGATAACCAAACACAAGATTAAGTATAAGCACCACGCTTACACCTATTCTTACTACTCTAATCGTGTATACGACAACTAGAGCACCCTATGACAGGCAATGATCGCATATAGGAAAGGCCACAAGGATCTCAATCTAGTTTATAACAACTAAATGACAAGATAAACCACAACAATACTATAACAAGTATAATATTGCACAAAGTAAAGACTAAGTAAAGTAAAGAGGGAATATTGCATTAAATAAGTAAAGTCTTACAAAAAAGGAAAAGATACAAGAGCTTATACTAGATCCTCTAGGAAGACAACTCTGGAAAGCCCGAGCAAAGCTCAACTCAACTCTAACTCCCACACTAGAGAATACCACTAGACTAATCTCCACTTGAGAACAACAGTGGTTTGTATGGATTACATCCTGATTAGAGAGGGAGGTATGGGCCTCTATTTATAGTGGGGGGTGGAGTAGGGGCTACTCCAGCGCCATGTCAGCGATCTAGGAAGCTTCAATCCTCCACCCTTGGATCCAACTGACTTTGAACCGCCTTGGAGGAATGGTATGGATTTCCAGCATGTGCTAGTTAGTATGGCGGTTGGCAGGGTCAAACCGACCTAGGGGGGTGGTCGGTCGACGCCCCCTATGGCCAGTGGGCCATCCCTTGGTCTTCTGGATGTGGCCCCACTGGTCAGGGACCAAGTGGGGGCTAGGTGTGCCTAGAGGGTAGTCGCCCGACCCCCCTTGGTGTCTCTGGCCCACCTCGTCCTTCCAGGTGCTGGTCCCACTTATCATTTACGTTGGTTGTTCATTCTGAGGTAATTGTCGTGTTGATCTCTTTGGTGTGGGCCCATGGATCCATGTACCTTGCATGTGAGCCATTGGGAGAAAACATAGAGTGATCCAAGGGTTGGAAATTACTCTGAGATGCTTCTCCTGGATCATGGCCGAGAGGGGAGAGCTGGTGGGTCCACAGGGTGGTCGGCCGACCCCCTATGTGGGTCCCACTGGCTTTCATTTGCTCCATTTCTTTATTTCTGCAATCAAATACTCATGGACATGTGGAACTTCTTATTTTATAAAATATGCTTATGATGTGATTGTTTTGTCCTTGATCCTGAGTTTGTTGGCAGCATTTTAGTTATGTAAAAGTGCATCATTATTGGTGCCAACAAGATCCCCCAAGCTTAACCTTTGCTCGTCCCGAGCAAACAATCAAACTTAGCTCGATGGATCAGGAGTTGCTACTATGCTTCATATTTCAAGAGTATTCAATCTACAACAATAATACTTCTCTTTTGAACGGAAAATTTAGCAATAAAGACTCACCCATATTACCTTAGTCCTTCATGGGGCTTATAGCTTTATCTTTTGTCTTGGGCGGTTGAGAGATAGAACAACTTGACTTGAGCACTTGTTTTCTCATCCTTTCACAAGTTTCATATCGGAGGTTTTGTAAAGTTTTGTAAAAGAAAACTTAGTGTTCCTCAAATGGTACTCTCGAGTCGCTCATAAAGTGTATGATTCCTCACCAAGGCATATATCAAAGTTTGCCTTCTTTTTCATCCTATATCTAAAGCTTATGTGGAGCTATAGGTAGAAGATGTAGCAAACTTACCTTGCATATATTGTAAAGTCAAATTCTGGATCCAAGGAGAGAAATGTCATACTCTTAGATCAAGATGTGCAAGTGTGTGGAAACATAGCAATTGATCAATACTCCTATATATGATGTCTCTGTCTAACTTATAACTTTGAGACATAGCTATCTTTATTTTTCTATGAGCTTTTGATTTGCTCATTAATTTTCTAAAAACTTGGGACCTTCATGTGCCCCTATATTTATTTTTTATTTTTTCATGAGCCTTGATGTGCTCATCATTTTTCATAATTTTGCATAGTCTGTCTCATTTACTAGCAATATACTAGAGAGATTTTTCTACTAGAGCATAGAGTATGAACTATGTGGAAATGTAAGGCATGTTTTTGCGTACTTCCAGTGTAGAAGAAGCATTTATATGTGGCGTGTACGTGATCTTGATCTTGGAAGCATGATAAGTCTCTCAACAAGGGTCACAAAACTTGACAAAACTCAACACAAAGCAAGCGGCTTATGTAGAAAGCTTATATCATGAAAGAGCATATATGACTTTGGTAGGAATTTTCACCATTGAGGAACAAAAAGTGGTTTTGTCATTTTAAAGGATAAAACTCCGATAGTCATTCTTGCTTAGAACAATATTATAGCAGCTCTTATCTTATTATATCATGTCTCACAATAATCTAGACTTAGTTACAACATTTTGCAACCCACAAAAGTTTCAGGTTCATGATGGTCTCTTTTAAGCCAAATAATCCATACTTAGAGAAATATCAAGTTGTAAACTAAGTACTAAAGAAACATTTAGCAGAACAACTATTCATCATTTCTATAGGAGATAATTTTTTATGATATGTGAGAGTAGAGACAAGTCTTTTTATTATTATTTTTTTATATACGAGAATGAAATGCAGAAATAAAATGCTGAAATTAAAATTATGAAATTTAAATTGCAAAATTAAAATACTGAAAGATAAAAACTTACCTTAGTGGGGAGGGAACCTCCCCCAAGCTTATTCCTTTCATGGTCCTGGTGGAGGGAAATGCATGGATGCATTCCCTGTTGGGCGTAGAACATAGCCCATTGCTGGGCGTTGTGGTCTCTTAGTGCTTGCACCCGTTGTTGGTTTTGGACTGCGTTCTGATGGAGAATTCCATGCTCCACTCGTAGTTCACCCACTTGATTAGTGAGTAAATCCACATCGTGATGGAAATCACGGTATTCTCTTTCCTGTGAAGAAGCGAAAGAGAATCGTGCACTTTGGGTGTGTGATGCTGATCTTTGAAATCCGCCACTTGAGCTGGAAAACTGTGTGGTACTGGCGGACTCATCATCTTCAAAATCTGGATCAAGAGATGTGCCTTCTTCTGGTGCAACATATTCCATGCTACGTGTCACTCCTTGACCTGCAAAACTCCTACGTCCTTCTTGGGTGTCTGCATTAAAGGTTAGTCGCCTACACCTATATAGTTTAAGTCTTTCACAGGGAAGTGGAATCCTAAGTGTAGGTTCACCATTCATATAAATGATAGTATTATTTGGTCCATTAGACAGCATGTGACCTTGCAAAAAGTAAGCCATATCCAAAACACTCCTAGGTGTGCCCAGAAAAAGCTGATAATCATCAAGCTGAGCCATATTGCGCAAAAATTTGGTGATCATGGATGCAAACTTAAAGGGTCCTTTTCTTCTAATGGATGAACACCAGTGATCTACCATGGCTCTAACAGGGATAACATGAATCTTATTTACCATGGAAAAAAGAATTCTTAGCTCAACTTCTGTTACCGTCCTTACATCATCTCTAGGAAACAAGGTTATTCCTATCCAACGATGCATGAAACGTAAAGTGGGATTATGGATGTCACTTGTTCGTGGGTATCTAGCATTGTCTTTCCCAGAAATTAGTTTCCAAAATTCACGCCTATGAAAACCTTGGGTAGCATGTTCAAAATTAACAACACATTTTTCTTTACACCCAAGAACAAGACCAAATTATTTCTAGGTAAAAGTAAGTGGATGATTAAGCAACCGGAAAGAAAGTCTTTGAGCATTTGTGTTAACGATGCTTAGAAACTCTAGAGTTAAAAGCTTACTTCCTAGGTCTCTAGATACATCCCAAAATTCACTAGTCCACCCCATGACTCTAAAAACTTCATCAAACTCTCCGTCTAACCCCATTTTTGCTAAGAGGGTAGGATCAATTACCTTGGTGTGCTCGTAGTTGCGTACCTTCAATTTGTTGAAGGTGGTCACTTCATGAGGTGTGAGCTGTATGCCAGTTTCATGGTTAGTGACCCGTGATGATTGATCTTCTGAAGAATGGGCCGGTTCGTAATGACCGACACTATGATGTTCTTGTTCATAATCACCATGGCTAGCACTGCTGGCCATGATTTCAGTGGCACCCGACCCGTGCAGTGTCTCATGCCTTGAATCATGCCTTGAATCAATTGACATGATCTCTGTGTTTTGTGATGAGCTTCCTCCCTGGGAATTTCTAGAAGAACTCCCACTGACTGAGCTACATGCCTTCTTGAGTGCTTTCTTGAGGGACTTCATATCACCACTCTAACTAGCTAAAGCCGTACCCTTCTCTTGATTAGCGGTGAAGCTTATTGAAGAGGAATGGCAAGGATTTTTGGCTCGTGAGCTTGCTGGTCGAGAGTTTGTGCTTGAAAGAGTTGCTCTGCTTGTGTACAAATAGCAGAGAGGAGGGGAGAGTGCTAGAGGCACTAGGGCCCGGTTGGCCGACCGTCCATATGCCCACTGAGTGCTCTGCTTTGCAGGGTGGTGGCATGCAAGAAGATGCTCGACATGGATGGGATTAGAGGGGTCTCTATTGTACCGGCCGACCACCCCATTGGGTGCTCTGATGATGGTCCTTGCACCATGCCAACAATGAGTGGTAATGGGGGGCAAGGAGATGACAGGAGCCATTTGGCCATGCCAGCTAAATAGCTAAAGATGCTTGCTCCTTTGGCCTTGAGTGATTAGTGGAGAGGGATGATCATTTGTTGAGCTCTCATGATCTAGGAGTCAGGGAGATGGAAGAAGGTTCTGGCTCCTAGTGATTGGTGATACGCTTCTTGCGATGAATGATGAGAAGGTATATGCTTGTTTATAGAAGAGGTATGGTGATTGTGGTCGAAAGAAATGAGTGGTGAATTGGATCATGGTGATCAGTGAAATTCTCTTGCTCGGATGCCCCTCGTGGAGTCTCCAAGGATGGCATGATTTTTGTGGTGTGTGAGTGGAAGCATGGTGGGAGGCAAGGAAATGATGGAAAGGTCACCATTTTGTTTGACTACCACAGGCTTTTGGCAGCATTTCTTCTCCTCTTTCTTGTAGGGAATCTCTGAACATGAGGGAGAGAGAGAGAGGAGTGATGGCCAGGTCAGCCGATCACTATTTATGGCCCTGGTTGCTGGCTCTACACAAACTCATGCAAGGCATGTCGAGGCAAGGAAAGCAGAAGAAGGGGATCCATGGGCCCGGTCGACCGACCCCACCATGTCCTCTAAAGGACCTGGTTTTGTGACACTAACCTACTTACACTATTTACTATGCCATGCAACTTTCGTGGAAGAAAACGGATTATGTTTTATGGGTTAAATTAATTTTCAAAGTTTATTATGATTAAGCATGATTATTTTTTGAGACTAAAAAGGGAAAATGATCATATAATGCAAAGAAAATAATTCAGGAATTTAAAAAGAGGATGCAAAAGAGAAATTACCTTTTTCTGAAGCCATGATATCAGTTGGTGGGATTAGGACCGTCCTCCTCACTTGCTCGTCGGATTTGCTGACGTGGTTTTGGAGGTGGAGCGATGCATGACTTGATCACCTTCTTTCGCCATACCCGTTTGGGTTTCGCCCGAGGTTGTTACTTCACTTTTGTCAAGTAAGTATAATTAACGTAAGGATCAATTTCAAATACCTTGACTGAGCATTGCTTGATTTTTGGCTTGAAGTGGAATATCTCCTGGGTTCCATTGATGTTGAATTGAATTTCTCCCGCTCCCACATCGATATGTGCATTTGCGGTGCTGAGGAATGGTCTTTCTAGGATGAGTGGAGTCTTCTTGTCTACTTCCATATCCAACACCACAAAATCCACGGGGATGAAAAATTCTCGTATCTTGACGGGAATATTTTCAGCAATCCATGCAGGGTAGCAAATTGATTGATCCGCCAGCTGCAAACACATTGGTGTAGGGGACAAAGTAGTATGACTTAATTTATCGAATACTACATTTGGCATGACGCTGACGCTTGCTCCCAAGTCGCAGAGTGCATGCTCGAATTGTTGAGTCCTGATGAAGCAATCAATGGTAGGACACCTTGGGTCCTTCTTCTTTAATGACAGTTGGTTGAGTATAGCTATGCTGCACTCCTCTGTTAACTTGATGACTTCGGTGGTGGGTAACGGCCTTTTGTTGTTGAGGATGTCCCGCAAATACTTGGCATAAGTTGGAACCTGCATTGCATCAAGTAGGGGAATATGGACATATAATTGACGGATTACCTCAACAAATTTCCCGAAGCGCTCATCTGAGGATTGTCTTCTTGGCTTGTTTGGGAATGGTAATAGTACGTTTGTATCATAGTACTCATGTGGGGCCGTTCTCCCATGGAACCTGACAGGGTCCTGGGGTGGTGCAAGTTCTTCTTCCTCGGCTTCATGTTGTTCTTCTGCTTCAACTTCTTTCTCCTTTCTTGTTGATTTTCCTGAAGTGTTAGGATATGGTGGATCGCGAGTGGTCTTACCCCCTCTTGTGGTCACCGCATTTATACTTGAGACTCTTTCAGACTTACAAAGATATGGAGCAGAAGATATCAATTGAGATAGTTTTCTTTCTATTATGTTATTGAAATTCAATTGTTTCTTTACAACAGAAGCAAAGTCATCCATTTTATCGTTTAAAGTTTCAAGGGTCTTGTCATTAGCAGCTAGTTTATTGTTTAGACTTTCATTAATCCTAGCTTGGCTTAAGACAAGATCTTTAAATGAAGGCTGATTAAAATTATTAAAGCTCTTACCTCCATTACCTTGATAGAAGGGCCGTGGCTTTGATCCCGATTGTTGAGGTCGATCTTCATTGTTGTTGATGAAGCTCACGCCTTCATTTGTTTCGGGGCAGTTGTTTCCCGAATGATTTCCACCACACACCTCACACCATTGTTCTGCCTTGTTAGCCTGTGTGGAGGCGTCGTGTTGGATGGCTTCTGTATCCTTCTTGAAATTAGCTCGTTCTTCGAGTTTCTTCATCAAGAGATCTATCCTTGTGGAGAGTGCACTTACTTCATGAATAGTTTCTGCACTCTTCTTTTTGACTTGGAGCTTTTCATCTTTCCACCCTTGATTCATCACCATCTTTTCAATGAGATCTTTTGCTTGTGTGACGTTGAGTTAAATGAATGCTCCTCTTGCGGCAGCATCAAGGTGACTACGAGCTATTTGTGTTAGCCCATAGTAGAAGCCTTGAATCAGGAGCCAATCTTGAATTCCATGATGAGGACATCCATGAATGTACTCCTGGAGACGTTCCCATGCTTCGGGAATAGTCTCATCCGCTTGTTGTTGAAACCTTGAAATTCTTCCACGAAGGGCGGTGGTTTTTCCCATCAGAAAGAACTTCTTGAGGAAGGCATCAACACATTTCTCCCAAGTGACAACTTCCTCAGAATGAGCATAGAACCATTGCTTCGCCTTCCCGAGTAATGAGAACGGGAAAAGGCGGAGACGAATGGTATCTGATGCAACATTCTTAATGGAAATGGTGCCACTTACCTCCAAGAAGTGTTGGAGATGTGCATTAGCATCCTCATGGGACTTCCCGCTAAAAGGGTTGGCTTGCACTAGGTTGATCAAAGCTAGCTACAGCTCGAAGGTAGCACCCCCTGTATTAACGTCTGGTCCTTGGGCCACGTGAGCGTCTGAAGGAGCCAAGAAGTCGGAAATAGCCTCTTGAGCCATAACTTGCTTGATAAACGGAGTGTAGCCTCCTTCCTTGAGTGAATCCGAGTTTGAGGTGAGCTTTCGAGGAGACACTAGACGATGTCTAGAGTTTCTTCGGAAACTCTTAGGATTTTCAAATATGGTTGCTAGAAACTGGAACTCACTCATACAATGACTTGCTTCACAATTAAGAAAGACAAAGGCAAGGGGTAAGCCCCTTGAAAGTGCAATCAAGCCCTAAGTGGATTTTGGTGACATGACAACAAAATTAGAGGACTAATGAGACTCTTCAAGTATAACAAGCAGGTTAAACACAAGGAGGTTTATGAACAGGCTGGCGGACCCTGCAATTACAAAAGTGCATGGCAACAAGCTCAAAAGGACTTTAATTCATTTTATATTTCGAATTTGAGTTAGGTATGCCGTACTATTAAGAGGGATTCAACAGGCATGCCAACAAGTGAACCAAATGCTATATCTATACACATATCATACACCTCCACAAACTTAGTAGGCAAAACATCCAGCTATTCCACTCCTTCATCTTTGCTGGTTGTGTCAGGCCGGCAGTGCCGGGCAGTCCGGCACTGCCGCGCCTATGGCCGACACTGCCGCACCTATGGCCGGCACTGTCGCGACTTGTTCTGCCCATTGGGACCGTGAAGGGGTATAACTTATCCCCTCACTCCTCCCCAACGGTCATCTTGACCATTCATTCTGATTCATTTTGTGCAACAACCAGAGAAGCTTCTCTTTGCTCTCCTCTTCTCCCTTGGTGCTCCAACTCTCTCCTCCATTGATTTCCACTCAAATCTTTGAGAGATTGAGCCTCCAAGCTTGAGGAGAAGCTTCTCCCTCGGATCTTCAACTCCTACAAGCATTTGGTTCGTGTGGTGGTCGGCGGTTTGAGTTTGTTACTCTTGGAGCTTTGCTCCTAGCCGGCTAGGCATCGCCCTTGCACTTGCCGCCTTCGTGTGGCAGCCTAGGGAGGTTTGTAACACCCCATATTGCTAATACATTTCCCCTCATCTCAAGAGTTCATTCTCTTGACTTGAGACTGAGGAAAGAGCTAGCCTTTGTGGTGAGCTTGAGCCTTGTGTGGCGCACCTCAACGTGGACGTAGGCAAGCCTTTGTGGTGAGGTGAACCACGGGTCAAATCTTGTGTCACCTTGTGTTTGTCTCTTTACTTTGATATACTTTGCTCTCAAGGTGATTTTTAGGGTTTGGACTCGATCTACTCGGTGGTGTGTTGCTACCACTTTCAAGTGGTGCTAGAGGTTCCTTACACCTCTAGGAACATTTTGATTCAAGCACAAATTCCTTTTCAGTTATAGTTTTTGAATTGTGCAAGGTTTTGTCCAGGTGACCAGCACTACCGCCCCATAGAGTAGCAGTGCCGAGCACCCATGGTAGTGCTGGGCCAGAGGCCTGCAGTGCCACGCCTGTGCTGACAGAAAAGTTGAGTTTTGTTTTTAAACAGACCTATTCACCCCCCTCTTGGCTAAACAGGTCCTTACAAGTGGTATCAAAGCAGGTTACCTCATTAAGCACTTAACCGTGTGAGGTAATGGCCGAAGAGGGAAGTGTCAAGCAAGTTGACCCCAAGGATGTGGACTTGCACTCCACGGACAACAGCGATGAGAGTGTGGACACAAACAAGTACTTGACCACTGCTGGCATGTGCACAGGAGATAAAGCAAGAAGAAAAGAAGAAAGAAGATTGAAAAGAAGGAAAAAGATTGCAAAAAGAAGAAAAAACAATCAATGAAGCAAAGAGCATAAAGCTTGCCGAGAAGCTCCATAGAAAGGAAGTGAGAAGATTGAAGAAGGAGTTCAAGGCTAAGGAGGAGGAGCTGAAGAAGAGCAAAGAGCAAGCCTCTCAAGTGGAGGTTGAATCTAGAGGCTCCGATGGTGATGATGATGCATCATACCAAGCCTCCAAGATTGTGAAGAAGGATGAGAAGAAGAAGAAGGATGATGGCAGCAAGAAATACTCCGCCGTATCCTTTAACTATTATCTATTTCTAACCATGAGCATAAACCTCTCTTTCATGTTCCCGCTGGCAAGTTGCCTCATTTCGATGGGACCAACTTTGCCAAGTGGAAACACTTGATGAAGGCTTATCTTATAGGTCTTCACCCCGGTGCTTGGGAGATTGTTCGTAGAGGATGTGAGCCTTCGGTGGATCCTACAAGCCCCACCACCACCGAGCTTCACTGGATACAACTCAATGCACAAGCAACTAGTGTGTTGCTAAGTGCATTTGATGGTAAGGAGTACAACAAGGTGATGGGCTTGGAAGTTGCCAAGGAAATATGGGACACCTTACACCTTGCACATGAGGGTGTGAGTAAAGTAAGGCAGTCCAAGATTTATCTTTTGATGGCCAAGCTCAACCGGTTTGTGATCAATGAAGGTGAAGGGCCACAAGAAATGTTTGATAGATTGATGTCTATAGTTGGCAAGATTAGAGGCCTTGGTGGTGAAGAGGTCAATGATCACAAGGTCGTCAAGATTATGCTAGAAGCCTACTCTCCAAGAAATAAGACCGTGGTGACATTGATTAGAGACAAGAAGAGGTTTGAGTACTTTACACCAAGTGATGTGCTTGGAAGGATTATGACCTTTGATCTACAAAGAGAAGAAGCACTTGAGAGGAAGAAACTTGGTGAGATGCAAGCAAGGTTGGAAGGGATGAAGATCAAGGATGTAGCTCTCAAAGCCAACAAGAGTACAAGAAAATCAGCCCCTAGCTGTCCTAAAAATAGCAAGCAAGCTTCATCAAGCAAAGCTCAATCAACCAAAGCTATCAAGCATGAACCCGAAGCTACAACATCAAGTGATAGTGATAGTGAAAGTGAAGATAGGCAGTCCGAGAAGATATATGCCATGGCTCTATTCATGAGAAGATTCAACAAGGGTCTAAAGAAGAATGGGTACAAGCTCATGAAGAGAAGGTTCCCAAACAAGAAGTCAAGAACTTGCTACAATTGTGGTAGCACCGAACATTTCATTGCCGATTGCCCAAATGAGAAGAAAGACAACAAATTTGGCAAAGGCAAGAGAGAAGATAAGGGTGACCACAAGAAGCAAGAGATATGTGGGTGAAGCACACATTGGGCATGAGTGGGACTCAACGGAAGAGACCTCAAGTGAAGATGAAGAGATGGCAACCATTGCTATTCACAAGTCATCCACCTTACCAAGGCTCTTCAACAACATGTCCGATGATGATGAATGCTCCCCTCACATTTGTCTCATGGCAAAGGGTGAGAAGGTACAACTAAAACCAAAACCCAAAAATCCTTCCCCTAATGACATCTCTAGTAGTGATTCTAGTGACTACTCTAGTGATGAAGAAATCAATGTTATAACTAAAAATATGGATAATAAGACCAAGATCTTCATTGCTAACCTAATGGATGAATTAGAGGCAACCAAGGCTGAGTTGGCATCTAGAGAAAAGACTCTTATCAAACAAGAGGATCTCTACATTGCTAGTAAGGAAGCTCTTGCATTAGAAAGAAGTGAGGTGAGCTTTTTGACCAAGGCTTTGTCCAAGGAACAAGAGGCTCATGCTCTCACTAAGAAGGAGTGTAGTGACCTCAAGCAAAAGCATTGTGGCTTAGTTGAAAAGCATCAAGAGCTTGAGGCACAATACAACCTTCTTTGGGAGGGCACCTCACATCTCTCTAAGGCAAATGATGCCTCTTCTCCATCCACTAGTCAAGGTTGTGGAAAATGTTATAATCTTGATTTAAATGATTATTCCACTAACCTTGCCAACATGGAGGACATGAAGAAAGAGATAGCAAGGCTCAACAATGTCATTTTAGTTTCTAGCAAAAATGACAAAGACAAAGTTGAGCCAAAGAAAATCCAATACAAGGATGGAAGGCATCCATCAATCAAGGATGGGCTTGGACACATTCAAGGAGGTAAAACCAATGGAAGGAAAATAGTGAAAGGTATTGAGTGTGTCAAGTTTGAGAATAAGGGAAGCATTGGTGCAGATAAGCCTGCACAGACCATGGCAGTGCTGGACCCCAGTGGTTACCAGTGGAATAAGGGAAGGCTACCAGTGGTTACCAGTGCACAGACCACCCTAGTGCCGGACCCCAGGTGAACCACTGGTAGCCTTCCCCCACTGGTATTACATGTGAATTTGTTGGGTTACAACTTGTTGTCTATTTCTCAATTGAGAATAAGGGAAGGCTACCAGTGGTTCACCTGATCAAGCTAAAGTCCATGCCAAGAGGATGCTCAGGCAAAAGCAGGTTTCTCAGAAACCCAAGGACTCAATCTGGGTGGTCAAAAACAAGTTTGCATATCAACTAAAGTCAAGGTCACCCCAAGGAAGTCTATCTTCATGCTATATGTTGAAGTGAAATGACTGTGGTAAAGTCATTGCAGAGTTTGTGGGTGATGAGAAACATGATAAAAGAAGCATGAATATTTGGGTTCCAAAAATTGTGGTTACTAACATGCAAGGCCCCAAGATTGATTGGGGACCTAAATCTAGAAACTAAATTGTTTTGTAGGCATACTCCTCCGGTGGATCAAGTTGGGTGCTTGATAGTGGATGTACAAATCATATGATTGGAAAGAAGAGTATGTTCTCATCATATTCCCCAACTTCAAATTCAAGTAAGAATATCATCTTCGGTGACAACTCAAAAGGGGAAGTGATTGGACTTGGTAAAGTTGCTATTACTCTTGAGCATTCTATCTCAAATGTTTTACATGTGAATTCGTTGAGTTACAACTTATTGTCCATTTCTCAATTGTGTGAGATGAGCTACAATTGTCTCTTTACGGATAAGGGTGTGGAAGTCTTTAAGAGGGAGGATTCCTCTATTGTCTTTATGGGTCGTTTGAAGGGCAAGCTTTACCTAGTTGATTTCAACAAAAATAAGGCTAAGATTGAGACTTGTTTAGTGGCAAAATCTAGCATGGGTTGGTTATGGCATCACCGACTAGCTCATGTTGGGATGAGGAACTTGGCCAAACTCCTTAAAGATGAATACATTCTTGGACTAACAAATGTTCATTTTGAGAAAGATAGAATTTGTAGTGCATGCAAAGCCGGAAAACAAGTAGGTGCACCTCACCCATCAAAGAGCATCGTCTCCACCAAGCAACCATTGGAGCTAATTCATATGGATCTCTTTGGACCGGTGGCCTACATAAGCATTGACGGTAACAAACATGGTTTAGTTGTTGTTGATGATTTTACTCGTTTCACTTGGGTGTTTTTCATGTATGATAAGGCACAAGTGCAAGATAAGGTGAAAACCTTCATTAGAAGAGCATAAAGAGAATTTGGTTTCCAAATCAAGAAAGTTCGTAGTGACAATGGAACCGAATTTAAGAACACTCAAGTGGAGGAGTTTCTTGATGATGAGGGCATCAAGCATGAGTTTTCAGTTCCATACACCCCTCAACAAAATGGTGTAGTAGAGAGGAAGAACCGGACACTCATTGATATGGCAAGGACAATGCTAGATGAGTACAAGACTTCGGATATCTTTTGGGCCGAAGCCGTCAACACCACTTGTCATGCCATCAACTGGCTCTATCTATACAAGATCATGACGAAGACTTCATATGAGCTGTTAACCGGTAACAAACCAAAGGTGTCATACTTTAGAGTTTTTGGGTGCAAGTGTTTCATACTTAACAAGAAGCCCAAAACCTCTAAGTTTGCACCTAAAGTTGATGAAGGTTTTCTTCTTGGTTATGGATCAAATGGGCATGCCTATTGCGTATTCAACAAGACCTTAGGGAAAATTGAAATCACGATAGATGTGACATTTGATGAATCTAATGGTTCTCAAGTAGAGCAAATTGATCAAGTGGTTGTAGGTAATGAGGAACCACCATGTGAGGCAATCAAGAACATGGCCATTGGTGACATTAGACCACAAGAAGGCAAGGCCACAAAGGTGGAACCTCAAGGTGTTGAAGCTACTGCTCCGAAAATTGAAGTAGATGGAGCAGCTATGCTCCCTAGTCCAGCAACAGTGCTAGACCTTGGCACTGCCGGACCAGAGGCCGGCACTACCGCTGCCCACAGAGAGGCAGCAGCAAGCTCATCACCAGCAAGCCCCATGAATCTACAACCAATATTTGAAGAGTATGAGTATGACAACCAAGCAGACCAACAAGAAAGCACAAAATACCCAAGATTGAGGCAAACAATTCAAAGAGATAATCCCGTTGATAACATACTTGGGAGTCTTTGAAAGGGGGTAACTACTCGTTCACATTTGGCAAATTTTTGTCAATTTTACTCTTTTGTCTCCTCTTTGGAACCTCTCAAGGTTGAGCAAGCTCTAGATGATCCGGATTGGGTGATGGCTATGCAAGAAGAGCTAAATAGCTTCGAAAGGAATCAAGTTTGGTCCTTGGTGGAAAGACCAAATACCAATGTGATTGGAACCAAATGGGTCTTTCGCAACAAGCAAGATGAGCAAGGCGTGGTGACAAGGAACAAGGCAAGATTGGTTGCCCAAGGTTTCACTCAAGTGGAGGGCTTGGACTTTGAAGAGACTTATGCACTGGTGGCAAGACTTGAAGCAATCTGAATGCTTCTAGCCTTTGCTACCCATCATGACTTCAAGCTTCATCAAATGGATGTGAAGAGTGCATTCCTCAATGGCCCTATCCAAGAATTGGTGTATGTTGAGCAGGCACTGGGATTTGAAGATCCTAAGTTCCCACATCATGTCTTCAAGCTCCATAAGGCGCTCTATGGGCTTAAACAAGCACCAAGAGCATGGTATGAATGCCTTAAGGAATTCTTGATCAAACAAGACTTTGAAATAGGCAAAGCGGATCCTACTCTCTTCACTCATAAGATTAATGATGATATCTTTGTGTGCCAAATATATGTCGATGACATAATATTTGGTAGTACTAACCAATCCTTTTGTGATGAGTTTAGTAGGATCATGACTAAGAGATTTGAGATGTCTATGATGGGTGAGCTAAAGTTCTTTCTCGGTTTTCAAATCAAGCAACTCAAGGAAGGGACTTTTCTATGCCAAACCAAGTACACCCATGATATGTTGAGAAAGTTTGACATGGTGAATGCAAAGCCAATCAAGACTCCCATGCCAACCAATGGATATCTTGATCTTGATGAAGGAGGAAAATTCATGGACATAAAGGTATATCGCTCCATGATCGGCTCTCTCCTTTACTTATGTGCATCTAGGCTGGACATAATGCTTAGTGTGTGCATGTATGCTAGATTTCAAGCTAACCCGAAAGAGTGCCACCTAGTGGCTGTTAAGAGAATCTTGCGATATCTAGTTTTCACTCCTAACCTTGTCTTATGGTATCCTAAGGGCTCTAAGTTCGATCTACTTGGGTATTCGGATTCCGATTACGCCAGTTGCAAGGTAGACCGAAAAAGCACTTCGGGGATGTGTCAATTCCTTGGACGGTCCCTAGTGTCTTGGAGTTCTAAGAAGCAAAATTGTGTAGCCCTTTCAACCGCCGAGGACAAGTATGTTGCAGCCGATGCATGTTGTGCTCAACTACTTTGGATGAGGCAAACCTTAAAAGATTTCGGATGTCAATTCACCAAGATACCTCTCTTGTGTGATAACGAGAGTGCCATCAAACTCGCAAATAACCCAGTTAGTCACTCTAGAACCAAACACATAGACATCCATCATCACTTCTTGAGAGACCACAAATTAAAAGGAGATATCGCAATTCGCCATGTGAGAACCAAAAAGCAACTAACCGATATCTTCACTAAGCCTCTCGATGAGACAAGGTTTTGTGCTTTGCGTAGTGAGCTAAATATCTTCACTATGTATTGATGATTTGCTTAGTGACCAACATATGGCAAGGGGTATGTGTCTGCAATGCATAAATATATATAGTATGAAAGTGGCATAGCTCCTCACTGCCCAGACAGTCCGGCAGTGCCACCCCCTAGCACGGCAGTACCGGGGGTGCGCGGCAGTGCCGCGACTTAAGTGCACCGAGCAGTCGGGTCTGATTCCAATCTCTCAGGCCTATCTTTAATTCCTCACCCAAGCCCGAGGGGACTTCATCCTAGACACTTCTTCCCACCAGAACATAACTCCCTCTCCTCTTTCTTCCCCAAGGTGACCTAGGGAGCCCGGAGGTCCCTCTCTTTCTCCGATGGTGCTGCCCTTGGAGGAGGTGTGGAGGATCTTCCTCCCTGCGTCAAGATCCATTCAAGACAACCCTTCTTCATCCGCACCCCTCTCATTCAAAGGTAATAACTTGAAACCCTAACTTGGATCGATCTATGCAATGTACGGATTTTTGAGATGGGATTTAGGTTGTTGGTAGTTGCATTATATATGGTGATGTATCTCCAGTAGTTAGATTTGATCAAAACCTAGATTCAATGGTGGATTGAGAAAGCATGCATAGGTGCTGTCTGCACCAGTGCGACAGTGCTGGGCCAGAGGCCGGCAGTGCCAGGCACTGGGCAACAGTACTACTACATTTGCTTCCTCAATCAACTTTTGACTCTCGTTTTTGCTCAAATCTCTCCACTAGAGTTCCAGTTACTATTCTAAGTGCAACAACTTAACCTTTTCTATTTTAAAATGCATAGATGGATACCGGTGGACTGAGTGGTGTGAAGGGAAAGGGGCCAAGGACAAAGGCCCGTGCTATCAGAGGAGGCAGAGGAGGAGTTGATGATGGCCTAAATCCAAGGCAGAGAATCAGGCAGGAAAGTGAATTGCAGATGGTTGGGAGAACTCTCATTGAGGGTGGTTGTCCCTGGACACCTCCACACCTTGAGTTATTTGATGGATCCTATATTGTTGAGCATAATGAGGAGGTGTTTGTCAGGGCACCACAGGACACCTGTGCTAGAGCCAGAGTCAACTATCAGAATCAGTACAGGATTGTCTAGGAGCAAAGGGAAATCTTTCCCTATAATGTGCCAAAGGATATGGGAGTTGACTACAGGTTCTGGAACACGTTCCATTCTGATTTTTATCTCTATGCTTTTCAATGCTAAGAAGCCCAAGATCATCAAGATGAAATATGTTAATTGGGAACATCTTGAGAACAAGAAAGATCCAGAATTTGATCTAGTGATTGACTTGTGCAAGCAATTGAACATGTATGATTGGATGGGTTTTGCAAATGATTACAATACAGAGATCATCCATCAGTTCTTTGCTACATACTATCTGGACAAGGAAAATGATGTGATTCACTGGATGATAGAGGGTTTTCACTACAGACTGGACTATGTGACCTTTGCTAGGTTGCTTGTGTTTGGAGAGCAGGACCGAGGATTTTATGATCTTCATAATGAGGGATGCTTGGAGAATGATGAGATTTCTTCTCTTTACATTGAGCCTGAAAAGGATGATGGGTTGGTGAAGGGGTTAAGGAGAAAGTACTATATTCTTAACAACCTCTTCAGGACCACTCTCTATCCTAAGGTAGGATCTGCTTCCAACCTATATGGATCTTCCAAGAATTTCTTGCTCAGAATGAATACAAACATACCTGCTTTCTCAGTATGCCGCTTCATTTGGAATGAGCTTTACATTGCAGCTGATGATGCTAGGAAGGGCATTCCCTATGCACCCTATCTTATGTTCATCATTGAGAGGTTTTCTAGATGTGTGTTCTCCAGAGATACATTCCATGAGCCCTATAGATGTGAGAAGGTTATGCATTCTACTATTCATACAGCTCCTTCTAGGGACAGGGTAGCAGATTCAGAACGCCCTGAGTCCTCTAGAGCAGCAGCCAGTAGAGGCAAGAAGAAGAGCAAGATTGGCAGGCTCTTGAAGAAGATCTTCATTGGCATTTGCTATGCCAATGACACTGCATACAAGGCTAGACTTAAGATCAGAGAGCTCAAACAGGAGCAGGGCTTTAGATAATTGTATCCACCACTTCCTCCACTAGAGCTCAGTAAGGAGTCTAGCTTTGACTCAGATGATGATGAGGAAGATGATGATGATGAGGAGGAGATTCAGGAGGAGCAGCCTTAGAGACGCAGTACACGTGCTTCAGCTCCTAGTGTACACTTCACAGGATCTCTCTCTCGACGATGATGATGATGACCATATGGATGAGGATAGCGACTAGTTCATACTATTTTTGTTATGTTTTCTCTTCTTTTTAGTGACTTGTTGCCAAAGGGGGAGAATTACTAAGTGAAGGGGGTACAACAAATCTTCGACGGTCTTGGATTCATGGTTGGATTCATGGAGGAGCAACAACTGTTGGCAGTAGTCTTACCTTAGTTGATTAGTCTGTGAGATGAGAGAGTAACTTCAAAATCTATTTTATTGTAATATTGCCACTTAAGTACTTGATTTGTGTTATTTGTGGACATGTACTCTCTCATATATATCATGTTTGTCTCTGTGTGCATTTAGTTTACTTTTATATCTTGTTGTGTGGTCGTGCTTGTGCTTCCGCAGCCTTGCTGCTGGTTGTCAGGCCGGCAGTGCCGGGTTTAGGTCCGGCAGTGCCGCTCTGCTCCAACAACAAGAACTCTGATTAGTTTGAGACAGGTTCATATGCTTCACGTATATTCTTGTGACACCTTGGTTCAGCACCCCACATCAGTCATGGATGTAGGGGGAGCCCTATTTCACTCCAATGTGTGAATTTTGGCTTTTCATGCCAATTTGGAAATTCAAATTCCCATTCACACATTTAGGGGGAGTTCCTACACTCATGACTTGCATTGTCTCAGATTATTACTTCACTTTTGTAAGCTCTAAGTGTGTTGTCATCAATCACCAAAAAAGGGGAGATTGAAAGTGTAATCAAGCCCTAAGTGGGTTTTGGTGACATGACAACATAATTAGAGGACTAATGAGACTCTTCAAGTATAACAAGCAGGTTAAACACAAGGAGGTTGATGAACAGGTTGGCAGACCCCTCCAATTACAAAAGTGCATGGCAACAAGCTCAAAAGGACTTTAATTCATTTTATATTTCGAATTTGAGTTAGGTATGCCGTACTATCAAGAGGGATTCAACACGCATACCAACAAGTGAACCAAATGCTATATCTATACACACATCATACACCTCCACAGACTTAGTAGGCAAAACAACCAGCTATTCCACTCCTTCATCTTTGCTGGTTTTGCTAGGCCGGCAGTGCCGGGCAGTCCGGCACTACCGCGACTTGTTCTGCCCATTGGGACAGTGAAGGGGTATAACTTATCCCCTCACTCCTCCCCAACGGTCATCTTGACCATTCACTCTGATTCATTTTGTGCAACAACCAGAGAAGCTCTCTCTTTGCTCTCCTCTTCTCCCTTGGTGCTCCAACTCTCTCCTCCATTGATTTCCACTCAAATCTTTGAGAGATTGAGCCTCCAAGCTTGAGAAGAAGCTTCTCCCTCGGATCTTCAACTCCTACAAGCATTTGGTTCGCGTGGTGGCTGACGGTTTGAGTTTGTTACTCTTGGAGCTTTACTCCTAGCTGGCTAGGCGCCGCCCTTGAGCTTTCCGCCTTCGCATGGCAGCCTAGGGAGGTTTGTAACACCCCATATTGCTAATACATTTCCCCTCATCTCAAGAGTTCATTCTCTTGACTTAAGACCGAGGAAAGAGCTAGACTTTGTGGTGAGCTTGAGCCTTGTCAAGTTAGATCACCCTAGCTAGATCATATGCTTAGCACTAGGGTTAGTCCATAAGTTTTATCAATTAACCAAAACCAAACTTGGGCTTTCAGCCATTTTAACACTGTAGGTTGTAAAGCCTCAAATGAATGGTGTACCGGCTCTGATACCACTTGAAAAGTCTAAAAATGGCTAGAAGGGGGTGAATAGCCCAATAAAATTTTCTACAACAACACTAGACAAGGTGATTAGTATAACAAAAAGCTAAAGCAAGTTTTGCACTACCACTAATCAAGGGTTGCAAGCAACCTATCCATAATTCTAGTTTCTAGAAAATAAAAGTCTAACACACACAAGAAAGCTAGATAACTTAGAGAGTAAGGAAACTAAGCTAGGCAAGAAAACTAAGTTACTCTACTTTGCAAGAAGGTAAACAAGTAAATGCAAAGGTAGAGTTAGGAGGGTTATATCGACATGGAGAGAGATAACCAATGAGATAACCACAAATGAAATCCTCGGTAGAAGACAATTGACACAATGGTTTTTTATCGAGGTTCACTTGCTTGTCGACAAGCTAGTCCTTGTTGTAGTGATGCACCTACTTGGTGATTCATGCGCTAATAGGCTTGACACACCTAACCGCAACCGGGTGCCGCGCAATCAACACAAGATAGTGATCCTCTAAGCTACGCTCAATCCACAGAGATGCCTTTCGCGAATCTCCCGCGGGGAAGGCTTAAGAACCCCTCACAATCCACCAATCGGAGCCGGAGACAATCACCTTCCTCCGCTCAATGATCCTCATCGCACCAAGCCATCTAGGAGTCGATAAACTCCAAGAATAACAAGAGCTTTCACGATGACGACGATCATCAAGTGCCACTAGTATGCAATAAGCAATATGATTAGCAATGCACTTGGTTCACTCAATCTCTCATATGTTTGATCAATTCTATCAAAGAGATGAGTGGTGGAGGCTTGCTCAAGCTAGCACAAGTGTATGAATGAATGGGAAGTGCAAGTATTGCTCCAAGAGCGGGCCAAAACACTTATATAGCCTCCACCAAAGAAACTAGTCGTTTCCCCCTTTCTCACACGCTCAGACATACCTCTAGACACTGTCTGCGCGGCACGTTCGGACCAAAGCTCACACGCCTGGACCTCAGTTCAATTTAAATTTAGCCATTGGCGTGCTCATTTCTTCGCTGATCAAGCACCTCCGAACGCTATTGTTTTCCACCTCCGGACCAAAGCTCACGCATCCGGAGCTTACTCAGTAAGGTTCCAAAGAGGGGCGAACCTTTGGACAACTGTCTGGACTAAGGTTTCCAGACCAATTCACAACGTCCGGACCCTACTCAGAGAGTTTCAAAGAGCTCCAATGCCTCCGGACCAGACGTCTGGACTAAAGATCAAGCGCCCAGACCTTCCACATAACAACATAGCAGCTAGGGTATGCCTCCGGACTCGTAGGAATTAGTCCGGACCAAGACAACCCTAGCGTTCAGACCTCTTTTCTTCTTCCAAACGACTTCAAAATTTGTTCCAAATTTCCAAGTGCTAACACTAAGTGATCCAAACACTTGTGCACGCCTGTTAGCTTTTACTTAATTATTTCTTGGAATTAAATTCACATTTTCACTAGATCAAGTGCATATGAAATGAATTATGACCTAGTGGCACATGATAACCGTAATCATTCACAAGTTCTCCCTTCTTGATAGTACGACTATCTATCCTAATTGTGATCACATTCTCTATAGTATCTTGATTACTCAACCGAAAAATGACTCCTATATTTCATCTTTGCCTTGAGTCCATTTTAGTTTCCTTAATCCAAGTTTGAGCCTCATCATCATCACCTTGATCATTGTGTTTGTTGGTATTTCTTATGACTATTGGATAAATCTCCAAGTGCACAGATTATACCATTATAGCACTTTACCCAGGAGTATTCTTGGGTATCATAATTTATATTCTCCCAAGGGAAAGCAGAGCTAGAAATAATAATAAATAAATATCCTAGAGACTACCTCAATTTAGTATCAACTAGTGTAAGGGGGTAATCGAAATAATGATAGGAAGGTGATGATGTAACAAACCGGTAAAGATAAGTAAGAGATGACTAGTGGGTATATCTATGTGGGAGGACAACGAGAGAGTAAAAGGACTCCTGTGATTCCTACTCTACCTTTGTGGATTTAACTATGGCACTCAGTTGCAACAAACATTGATTGATTACTTAATACAAGTATTCTAGGGAAGGGGATAGATCAGTAGGAGGACAAAACTCCTACCGGACCGCACCCTCTTCTTACGAGGGCCTTGAAAGCATCTAGGCCCCTAGTGTTTAGGTGATTAACGACAATGCAAGATTACTATGACTAACGTGTGTTTTGCAGAGGCAATAAGAAAGTTAGATCATGGTAATGTATGGTTGATTGGACTATCATGGTATTTGTGCCCCTTATTGGAATCGTTTTGGTTTTCAAAGGATTGGCGACAAGGTTGAAGATTAGACTAGGTCTAAGTGTCATTTGGAGTTGAGAGACACTTAGAGTAGTTTAGCACCTTTATTTTTCCTTTGGCCGTACTATTAAGGGGGGTACTATCCAGTAGCTTGACCTAGGAGAGGCTAAGTGATTAGGTGTGGTGCACACTTGTGAAAACTAGCACTAGGCAACATAGAAATAGTCCTTGGACCTTGTAGAGAAACTTCCATTTTGGAAGTGTGCTGTTTCAGCTCAAGGAGAAGCTCCGGACGCAAGTGTTACCCCGGGTCCGGATCATTGGTTGTGCGTCCGGACCCTAGGGTTTGCTCTGCGTGTGTCAGTGCGTCCGGACGCAGTGAATAGTGTAGGGTCCGGACTGCTTGTTGCATCCGGACCCAGCAGAGAGCTCCCGAGAGATGAGTTTGGATCCGGACGGTGACCGGAGTTGTGAGTCCGGACCATTTCCACTGTCCGGACCCCAACAGAGAGTTCCAGAGAGCATAATTTGAATCCGGACGCTGTCCGGATGCCT
This sequence comes from Microstegium vimineum, assembly GCA_022036555.1. Classification (NCBI taxonomy): domain Eukaryota; kingdom Viridiplantae; phylum Streptophyta; class Magnoliopsida; order Poales; family Poaceae; genus Microstegium; species Microstegium vimineum. Next base: position 28,920,845 of record CM039134.1, read on the forward strand.
GCGTCCGGACTGCAAAGAGCGTCCGGACTGCCTGGTTTCTGTGCTGAGTTTTATGATCTGAGGGGGTCTGGACACATGCTTGATGGTCCGGATCCCACCCTGCAGCTTGCGTCTGGAGTGACGTAGAAAGGCACAAGTAGTGCCTAACGGTTGGGAGTTGGCTTGAGGGGTATTTATACTTCTCCACTAGCCCCATAGCATCACTCTTGCCCATTCCAATTGCTGAGAAAGACTTGCGAGAGAGCAAGTAGTGCAAGAGCCCTAGTGAGAGTGTGAATTGCAATTCCATGAGTTGATTCTCACTAGTTGCTTAGAGATAGCAAGTGTGCATCCATTCAATCACTAGACTAGCCTTGGTCAAGTGAGAGTTAGTGCTTGTTACTCTTGGTGATCGACATCACCTACACGGCTTCGCAGAGGTTTGCTTGGTGATCATCCGGTGGAGATCATTGTGGATGGCCCAAGCTTCGTTGTGATCGGTTGTGGGCGATTCACCGAGCCGGAGTGGCGAAGAATCAGCCCATAGAGAGCACTTAGTCCTTGCGCAGACTAAGGGGGAGCGATACCGTGCGCGGTGCTCCAACGAGGACTAGGGGGAGTGTCGACTCCTCGATACCTCGGCAAAACGTCGTCGTATCAACTTTCTTACTCCCTTCTCCTTACATATTGCAATTACTTTCAAGCATTACTTTCCGCATTACCTTTGTGTTGCTTGACTAGAATTGCATAGGGCTTTACCGCTTTCATTGTCATGTCTTGCGTGTGTAGCTAGGTCACACTTGGGAAAAGCACTAGGGGGTTAATTGGCTCATGCTAGGTTTAGTTCTTGCTTACAAATTTAAAAGAGCCCAATTCACCCCCCACTCTTGGGCATCTTGATCCTTTCAGGCCTTATCTTTTAAGAACTTGTCTAAGAACACGTGGTGGAATACAAAGACTAGACAAGGCTGTCACTCTCTTGCTAGCTACCACAAACAATCCGTGCAACAAGCGATAACCAAAGGCAAGATTAAGTATAAGCACCACGCTTACACCTATTCTTACTACTCTAATCGTGTATACGACAACTAGAGCACCCTATGACAGGCGATGATCGCATACAAGAAAGGCCACAAGGATCTCAATCTAGTTTATAACAACTAAATGACAAGATAAACCACAACAATACTATAACAAGTATAATATTGCACAAAGTAAAGACTAAGTAAAGTAAAGAGGGAATATTGCATTAAATAAGTAAAGTCTTACAAAAAGAGAAAAGATACAAGAGCTTATTCCAGATCCTCCAGGAAGACAACTCCGGAAAGCCCGAGCAAAGCTCAACTCAACTCTAACTCCACACTAGAGAATACCACTAGACTAATATCCACTTGAGAACAACAGTGGTTTGTATGGATTACATCCTGATTAGAGAGGGAGGTATGGGCCTCTATTTATAGTGGGGGTGGAGTAGGGGCTACTCCAGCGCCACGTCAGCGATCCAGGAAGCTTCAATCCTCCACCCTTAGATCCAACCGACTTTGAACCGCCTTGGATGAATGGTATGGATTTCTAGCATGTGCTAGTTAGTATGGCGGTTGGCAGGGTCAAATCGACCTAGGGGGGTGGTCGGCCGACCCCCCTATGGCCAGTGGGCCATCCCTAGGTCTTCTGGATGTGGCCCCACTGGTCAAGGACCAAGTGGGGACCAGGTGGGCCCAGAGGGCGGTCGGTCGACCCCCCCTTGGGGTCTCTGGCCCACCTCGTCCTTCCAGGTGCTGGTCCCACTTGTCATTTGTGTTGGTTGTTCATTCTGAGGTAATTGTCGTGTTGATCTCTTTGGTGTGGGCCCATGGATCCATGTACCTTGCATGTGAGCCGTTGGGAGAAAACACAGAGTGATCCAAGGGTTGGAAATTACTCTGAGATGCTTCTCCTGGATCATGGCCGAGAGGGGAGAGCTGGTGGGTCCACAGGGTGGTCGGCCGACCCCCTATGTGGGTCCCACTGGCTCTCCTTTGCTCCATTTCTTCATTTCTGCAATCAAATACTCATGGACATGTTGAACTTGTTATTTTATAAAATATGCTTATGATGTGATTGTTTTGTCCTTGATCCTGAGTTTGTTGGCAACATTTTAGTTATGTAAAAGTGCATCATTATTGGTGCCAACAGTGTTCCATCACTTGGCTTGTGCCAACGTATCTCATAAATTCACTTAGAGAAACATAGGTTAGCATAATAGGGTTTCATCAATTACTCAAAATCAAACCATGGACTTTCAACGATAAGAGAGGTTGTGCTAACTGTGAAGCACTGGACGCTATCAGAGTCCGATCACCAGGGACCAAACATGTCCAGTGAAGAAAAACCCTCTCTGGATGCTTACTAAAAACAATCGAACGCTGTGTGCAACATGTCTGGTTAGTTTGAGGGTAGCGTCCAATGCAACATAATGACATGTTCTGAGTGAGTTAGCCATTGGGATCCAACGAGCACTATAGAATGGTGAAGCCACATGGTAGCCATCCATGCACTTGGACAGTCGTGTCTGGTCACCCTATTTTTTTGTAGGGTCTTAGGGCCAACGACTCTTTAAACCTTGTGTCCCTATTTAAGCATGGTGTCCATTTTATGGGTAGAACTCTTGGCTATTTTCTTCACTTTCTTACACCTAGAGCTAAGACACTCCACTCCCATCATCTTTGCTTGATTGTTGGTCATTCTAGTGAGTTGGGAGAGCAAGCTAGTGCATTTGCATCGTGTTGGCGCATCTAGTGACATTTGGGCTTGCATTACTATGGATTTCTCTTATTACTCTTGGAGTTTGTCGACTCCTGGATGGCTTGGTGTAGTGGGATCGTTGAGAGGAGGTTGGTGATTGTTTCTGGCTTTGATCAGTTGATTGTGAGGGGCTCTTGAGCCTTTTTCGTGGGAGATTCATGAAAGACATTTCTAGTGGATTGCTTGTAGCTTGTGAATCCCTATCTTTTTGTTGATTGTGCGACACCCGGTTGCTGGTTAGGCATGTAAAGCCTATTAGCACGTGAATCACCAAGGGGGTGTATCGCTACAATGAGGAGTAGCTTGCCGACAAGCAAGTAAACCTTGGTAGAAAACTTTGTATCAACTCTCTTGGGCAAATGATTTCATTTGTGTGATTGACTGATTGACTGATTGACTAATTGGATATTCTATCATCATGTCGGTATAACCCCTCAATTCTATCTTTGTATTTATATTCATTACATTCTTGCAAAGTAGAATATTTGTTTTTCTAGTGTAAATTGTATATCTCTAGCATAGATAGCTCTTTGATTATTATCTAGCTTACTAGTTGTGTTTTGTGTGTTATAGAATCACTAGTAACTAGAATTGTTTAATAGGTGGCTTGCATCTTTTGGTAGTGCTAGTGTTAAACTTGCTTATAGTCGTTTGTTTTACTAATCACTTTGGTTAAGTGTATTTGTAAAGAATTTTATTAGGATATTCACCCCCTCTAGTCATATTAGGACCTTCCACAAAGCCATCAAGTATTCCTTGATCACATTCCAGAGAGAAAAATGCATGGCCGGTCCTCGAAGTTGACTAGGGATATCATCTAGTTCACTCAACTTTCAAAGTGCCAATTCGGGATCATAAACTTGGTTTCGTGTGTCATCCAGGTCCAAATAGATCTAAACGAGCTTGGATGAAGACAAATTTTGCATCAAAATTGTAGCCCTCGACACGATCTACATCTTTATAGTTGAAAAGTTTTTAAATTGAAATTGTTTAGGGTCCCAAAATACTATTATAAGTATACAAATTTTAAAATTTAAAATTTAAAATTATTCAACATTCTCGAATGTTGACATGATCTATATGAAAGTTATAGTTATCGATACGATCTAAAAATTTGTAGTTAAAACTTTTTTTATTTGAAGTTGTTTAGTTTCCCAAATATGCGTTTTAAGTTTATAGATTTTGAAATAAAAAAACTTAAAACACATATTTGAGGTACTAAACGAGTTCAAATAAAAAACTTTTCAAATATAAAGTTGTATATTATATTGATAAATATAACTTTCATATAGACCATGTCAAGGATCTGTTGATAATTTTAAATTTTAAATTTCAAAATTTGTATATGTATAACAGTATTTTGGGACCCTAAATAGTTTTAATTCAAAAACTTTTTAACTATAAAGTTATAGACCGTGTCAAGACCTACAATTTTGATGTAAAGTTTATCTTCATTCGAGCTTGTTTGGATCCATTTGGACCTAAATGACATCCGAAGCCAAGTTTATAGACCCGAAATTGACATTTTAAAAGTAGATGAACCTAGATGACACCTCTTGCAAATTTTAAGAACCGTCCATGCATTTTCCTCTTCCAAAAGACCTAATTAGACTCTGCCAGAAAACCATCTAGGTCTCATACCGAGTTATGGTTAAATTTGGAAGATGTCATCCTACACTTCGATCTCCGTGAAATCTTAAAATATGATTTTCTTGTTCCGAAACTTGAGGCATGTTCCGTGTTTGGGACTCATCCATTGAAACAAAACATGTACTCTATGGTCCAGTTTTTTTAATATTTAGCGATATACTTTTTGAGTTCAGCATTGCCAATTGTAATGCCCTGTCCAGTCGTCTTGTTCTAACATGAAGATCTTGGTCTTCATGTGTTTTCCATTAGCCACTAAATGAAAGTTAGTGTTTGTATTACCTTCTAAAAGGTTTTTTTTAACTTTTTCCCTTAGATACAATTTGATTTCTGTCACACCCAATTTTAAGGATAAAATTGAATATGAATAACTCATGTGTGTCCAGAGATCAATCACACACACAAACCGACAAATCTTTAAATAGTACCATCACTGAGTGCTTATTACATAATGAATAATATTTAAATAACATAACAGCAGAAATAAAGATAACTCTCGCGACGAAGCTCCACTTCACAGGGAACGCCGACTGGTTGACCACTAGCCTAGTACTCCTCACGGTAGTATTCATAGCCATCTGAAGGGGTTGAGAAAGCAAGAGTGAGCACTTACGTACTCAGCAAGAGTAACACAGGGTTATGAAGCTCAAGAGGTTGACACTGTCTGTACTGCGGTTGCTTTTAACTTGGTCAAGTTTTACCAACACTTAGCTTTTATTATACATAACCCAATTGATAACCACATGATAAGATTAGTAAACATCATTAACAATTTGTCATTAAACAACATGATCATCTACAATGTGAGTTTTCCAGGCCGCTCATGACCGTGAGCACGGCTATCATGATAGATTTACACTCTGCAGAGGTTATACACTTTACCCACAAGCCATGTTACCCATTTGCCCGGGATAGCTAGTCCCATAACACTGCCGAGGTGAGTGGGCAGGGAACACTATGAAGTCTTTCAAAAGCTCTTCCTAACATGTAGCGGACCCTACGGACCCAATGCAAAGGGGAATATGGGACACCCCGATGGTACCACCCGCAGCGGTCTCCACACAAGCTATACCCCATAACCAGCTCGGCAAAGGTGCCTTTCATGAACCACAATCATGCTAGTCCAAACTCTATACTTAACTAAAGCCAGAGCCATATAGCACTCATGGTTGTATTAGAAATCCCAGCTTTTGCCCTACAGTGGGGTCCTATTCCATGTTGCTACAAAAGCCAGTTTTATCTCATTGTTGCATATATCATTAGTCAATATTCATCTCAAGATCCATTATTGTAAAGCATAGCAAAGCTACCCATATGCATATAAACTCATGGTGACAAGGTAAAGGATAACAAAGCTATGGTATAGATCTATTAGGAATCAAATTAGACACATGCAATAATGACTAGATTGAATTATGGTGAATAGGTAACAAGGATGATCCCATGTTAAACTTGCCTCGATCCCAAAGCTCTTGGTGATCCTGATCTGCTACAAAGAACTCTTGGTCAACGAAGATCTCACCGGCTGTACTCGATCAACATCACCACGCAATCATCCGAACAATCATACACGAAGCAATAAAGATATGATCAGAACATTACACCATAAACAATAAAGAGACTTTGAAAAGGTTATAAAACAGATCTATACTTTACTACGATCACAAAGACACGAGAATCACACTAATCGGATCTAAAACGAAGAAGTTAGAGATTAAACGGGATTTTGAAAAGGGCAAGGTTAAGCATTAGCAAAGTAATTTTCTCTGATTTTCAAAAGTAATTAACATAGGTGAAATCTATACTACTGGATAGAGCATAAAAATACGGATCTAACGCAACTCGAACGGGTCGATTTGGATTTAAAACGAAGAAAGTATAAGCATTTGAAGTTTAGAGGCAAAAGGGGAAATTAGGGTTTTATTCTATTTTTGGATTAAACAGAATTAAGAAGGGGGTACGTTTTCCCAAGGGGAAAGCGCAAAGCTGAAATCCGCTTTGGACTGCGGGTTCAGAGATCAAAAGCCCGAGGGCTCTTTAGCAAGAAAACCAGAGCGAAGGGGTACGGGGGATTCTGAGCCGTCCGATTAGAAGTGGATGGATCATATTAGATCCAGGGGAGATAGAGGGAGGAGGCAGGCGGCGCTCCACCGGAGTCGGGCGGCGCGCGGCGGCTCCATTGCCGGCCGAGCTCAGAGCTCGTCGGCGTAAGCGGTTCAAGGGCTCCGGTGCACCGTTTTCGAATCTGAGCACACCAGGAGATAGAGGAGAGGATGGCGAGTTCACCTAGGGCTATGGCGAGGCTCGGGGACGATCGGGAGACACCGTCGACGCAGCACAGCGGTGGCGGACATGCTGTGCACGGCGGTTAAGGCTCGGGAGGCCTAAATCGACCGGGTAACTGCTCGGGGAGCACGAGGGAGCCAAGGCGAACATCACTAAGGCGAAACCGAGGCTCGAAGAAGGGCGAGGAAGCCCGACGACGGTGAACCGTGGCGGCGGAGATCCGGTGCCCGTCGGCATGGTCGAGCAGAGCGCAAGGGAGGGAGAGAAGAGGAGGGTGGCGCGTTCGGCACTTACGCGAAGCTGGTGCTTGACTTGGCAAGGCGTTTGGAGCAGTCGACGATGTGGAACGGCGGCGGCACACTGCTCGGACGACGGCGGACGGCGGTTGCAGCGTGCGAGGCGAGCAGGGGCGATTGCAATGGAGGAAAACGGCGCGGGTGCGTGCTATATATAGCGGCCGAGGGTAGAGTCCTACCCGCACTTGAGCGCAGGCGCGGAACTCGCGGGGAGCAGTTACGGACGCGGCGTCGACGCGGCGGAGTCCGTTCCGGTTACGGGAGGAAGAAGAGAGGGCGTTGACAGGCGGACCCAGGATGTCAGCGGCAGAGAGAGAGGGAGACCGCGCCGACAGGTGGGGCGGCAGTGTCAGAGAAAGGGAGAGAGGGAGGCCGCGGGCGCGGACCGGGCCGTGGTGCGGGTAGGCCGGCCCAGTGAGAAAGAGAGAGGGGGAAAGGCAGGCCGACTGGGCCTCCGGGCCAGAAAGAGTGAGAGAGAGTTTTTCTGATTTTTCCTTTTTCTTTTTATTTTTCCAAAATTGAATTTTGCAATTTGATTTTCAAATTAAGTTTTGAAATTCTTTTCAAGGTTTTGCAACTTCAAACAATACATAGAAAAATGCAGGGGCATGAGATGCATCACACATGTTGAACCCTAACATCATGATTTAGTTTTTATTTATTTATTTAGTTCTATGCTTCACAAACTACCGGAAATAAATCAAATTTAACTCAAATTCAAATCTAATTTACTATTCAAATTTTAGGGTGTTACAATTTCTTCCTCTCTCACAAGGTTGTCAAACTTTCATTTAAGTAGTGTTTTAAATTCAATTCATCAAAAGAAAGCAAGACTATCTCTGTTTTTTTCAATTCAAACTCGTCTAATTTATCTAACAATCTTTTCTTTTTCTTTTTATTGTTGAAGATGTTCCAAATTTATAGCCCAAGACAAATGTCGGACTTCTAACGAAGCGAAGTCGTTCATTATTCTTGTAAGCCACCGCACGACGTTGTAACCCGACTCTTGATAATAGTGAGTAGTGTTTGTTGGCTGGCGCCCGTGGTTTTTCCCCTTCGCATTGGAGGGGTTTTCCACGTTAAATCTTGTGTCTCGCTGTGATTTGATCTTGTGTTCTTCGTCGTTTATCCACCGACATTCTCAACATTTATACCCCACATACATTTTTGGCACATCCCCTTAAGTATTTTTCTTAAGTGTCTAATTTTTGCTTGCCAACGTTCTAAGGGGGTGTGGCCGTCCTGAACAACGTTCCCAAATTTCTTTGACCATCTCACAAAAACCCTCACGTGATAGCCGTTTGGATCTCTAGAATTGAATTCATTTTAATAATCACAATTTAGAGACATATTAATTAACTTAATATGATTGTATATGGATTATAATTGCATATTATTGTTCACTATATGAGAGACATATTTATTTGTTGTATTTTCGTAGGAGATGGAGTTTGAACAACATGTTATAAGTTGCAAATAGAAATATGGAATGGTGATCTATAGAATCAATTTCCATCTCTCAGCTTATGAATTTGGGATAGGTTTAATTATGGACTTTAGAAAGTTGTGGAATGTCAAATTCCAAGCCAAATAGCTTAATTTATTAAGGTAGAATTCAATTCCTCCAAATGAAGGGATCCAAACGGCCCATAAGGGCAGTCCCAATGCAGACTCTAGCATAGAGTCTTAAACCTATTTATTATCTCGAATAGCGTAGACCTGGAGTCTAAATAAGACTTGGAGTCTTGTTTTTTCACCCTCTCTCTTCAATAAATATACTGCTATATCAGTAAAATACAATAAATAAGTGATAATAAATAGTCTTCGACTCTATGATAGAGTCTTGCATTGGGACTACCCTAAGTGTATTTTTATGTAAGGATAGATAAATTATTGTTCCTTTCACCTAAGTTGGCTCCATGCATGTATCTTTTGTCAGCACAACCGGGACATGATTATTGCTACACGAACCCTGTCTAAAAAGTCAGTGCACACTTGAAATCTAAGAAAAAATGCATGTGATTCAACTTCCATGCAGTTTCTGCTGCAAGTGCTACGCACGTAAATACGTAATGACATTTGACAAATCAACAAATTGAAGTCCTGCGTCAGATGGACGCTTAGATTTTGGTGTTTAGTACTGCATCCGTTAGGTTTATTTTGGTTGCTTCGCTTTGCAGATGGCAGTAGTTGCACACTTGCAGTACTGGATGGCAACAGAGGAGGCCTTCCTTGCAAGTTAAAATTGCAACAAGTTGAGAGTGTGAGACAGACGACGACCATTATACTGCTAGCCAACCTTGTCTTCACAGTTACTGTACTAGTTAGTACACCTAGGATGGCTACTCTGCATGAACAGTGCGACCCACCAAAAGCAAAGTTCAAACTTCATAACTTTGCGTAAGCAAACAGAAAGAAAACCCTAAACAGAGTGCAGCCCAAGTTTTGACATGGTTTTCATTAATTTCTAACTACGTACGCCTGCTCTTAACTCCATAGTGGTATTAGTCATCATCTAAACATGAGGACTAATAGATGAGTTAATTTTGTAGGCAACTCTTCAACTATTGTTAGCTAACTAGATAGCCAACCATAACTAAGTTAGACTAATTTTTAGCCCAACTAATAACTAGTCATGTGTATTCAAACAAACCTTAAGTCTAAATAGAACAATAAAAAAATGACATTACCTTCCTGTATACATTCACAACTTTGGACCGTTCCTCCTGTAACAACTTGAAAAGGACACCTCATTTGCCTAGGTCGTGCTGCTGTATATACACTATCAAAACAAGGCCCACTTAATCATCAAGTTGTTGACGCTAAGAATATCATACTTTTATATACTCAAAACACCGTCAACAACTTTGATTTTAAGGGAAGAATAACACTTCATGAACATATTTATCAATAATTAGTTTCACATGTACTTGGAAAGCTTTTTCTTGCATGAGATGATATTTCAGGAGAAGCAGTGGTGCTGAAAGCTTCTTTTTTTAGGTCGGCCGACCTGTGATTGGAGCCAAACTCTAGTCCCTCTGCACCATTAGACTCCTGGCATGCCCAGGAGCTTCCACACCAGAAGCCAGGTCCAAAGACCCCAAACACAGGTCGACCGACCTGGGTTTGGAGGCTTCTGCCCTGCCAAGTCACTATGATCCATGTCAAGATGATTACAACCCTTGGATGTAACTTGTGCTTTCATTCAACGCTCCAGATCAAGTGCACAAGGATCTATGGGCCCACAACAATAGAACCAACATGACAAATACCTCAGAAGAGTCAACCAAACTCCATGACAGATGGGGCCACCTTCTAGAAGGTGGTGGTCGGCCCAAGACCCCTAGGGGGGTCGGCCGACCCCCCTAAGAGGCCTACAGCTTCCCATCTCCTCCCTGAGCTGTGGGACCTCCTTCTAGAAGCAGAGGCATGTCCACATGTCATGGGGGGGGGTCGACCCCCTAAATGCCCTCCGAAGGCTCAGGTGGCTCTCCATCACATTTCCCATGTGATGGAGATCAAAGTCATCCATTCTGAGGCGGTTTGAAGGCGGTGGATCCAATGGCTCAAGATGGAGGTCTCCTGGATCTATGACATGGCAGTGGAGTAGCCCCTACTCCACCTTCCACTATAAATAGAGGCGCACACCCCCTCTTCACACATGGTGGACAAGTCCACAAGCTCATTTACTTAGAATTATCTTAGTAGTTTAGTCTAGTGTAGGAGTTAGAGTAGAGTTGAGCTATGCTCGGGATTTCCAGAATTGTCTCCTGGAGAGTCTGGTATAGCTCTGTACCTTCCTTTTTTGTAAGACTTATCTTATTAAATATATTACTTTTCCTCTACTTTACTTAGTATTTACTTTGAGCCTTACTATACTTGTTATATTATTGTTATGTGCTTTTGCTTATTACTAGCCTTTACATCAAGAGTTTGTAATCCTTCGTGGCCATTATTGTATGCGATCATTGCCTGTCATAGGGTGCTTTGGTTGTAGATCATAATTAAAGTAGTGAGTTGTGTGTAAGCATGGTGCTTATACATCATCTTACCCATGGTTACCGCTTGTCGCACAGATTATTTGTGGTAGCTAGCAAGAGAGTGGTAACCTTGTCTAGTCTTTGTATTCCACCATGTGTTCTTAGGCAAGTTCTTAAAAGGTAAGGCCCCCATAAAAAGATAGCATGGTCTGGTAAGAGTTTCATCTCTTACTGCTCTATCCTATCGCCTAGCATACTTGTTTTGAGGAGGCAAACTATTATGTTTAGAATAATTAATTTGCTAAGTATATTGAAGTAGAGTCAAGATCATAGGAGTCCTTGTCTCTCTCGTTGTCCTCCCACCTAGCTATACTTACTAGTTATCCTTAGTTATCTTTTACCTTGGCTTGTTGATTCATCACCTTCCTATCACTTTATTCGTTACCGCCCTATACTAGTTGGTACTAAGTTGAGGTGCTCTCTAGGATCTCTCTCTAATTATAAGTTTCTAGCTACCACTTTCCTTTGGGAAATATAAATTACGATACCTTGGAATACTCCTAGGTGAAGTGCTACAACGGTATAATCTGTGAGCTTGCGGATTTATCCAATAGTCATAAGAAATACCAACACAGGTGCAAAGTCAATATCAACATTTTGCTATTTTTGGATTATACAGTCTGTTTCAATTGTTGGCCGTTTAGTTTTATTCTGAATGAAACTTCTATAACTTTAAATATTTTTTCAAAAGAACATAGCAATATGTATAATATCGATTAGTTTTACTAATCTTGTTAATTATATTTTTATAAACTAATTAATGTTAGAAATATTAGTTAAGAATAAAACTAAAAGTCTAATTTGAAACGGCAGAAGTATACCTTAGCGGTACTTATAAGTTATATGGCACTCGATGGATTTAAACTTTAGAACATATTTGGCAGATATTCCAGAATAGCTTCAAGGCTGAATTTAGCAAGAGCTTTGCAAATATCTTTTTTTTTTTGCCAAGAAGTGATTCTATGAAGTAATTTTCTATAATCGACTACGAGGCTAAGAGTTGAAAAAAAAGTTTTTTTATTCACTCCTGTATAGAACGATGCTATGATCTAAAGAATCAGTTATTTTAGGGAACTATTTTTTTACAATAAACTCAGCAAAAGGAACTTTATGCAACATGCTAAAAAGCATATGAGAAAATATAATGTACATACGAAACTAATACAATGTCATGTAGAAGCACTGTTCGTCTAAACAGCCTGTTTACACACTGTTTAAACACTACACGGTGGTACACTGTTTCTGTTTAATCAATTGTTTTGATTGTTTAAAGATATGTTTTCCTGTTTAAACACCTATTTGACTCGAACAGTGGGCTAAAAGAAGGTGACCGAATGTTTACCATTTAGCGTTTAGGGTAAAACTACATAGAAGTTACTCCCAAATAGTGAAGAAGTAATTTTCTATGGAAAATAAAGAAGTCATTTGAGTTTTGAAACCAAATGAGAAAATTGGTTTTTTGCCATACTAAAAAGTGGGCTTCAATGGTTTACCATTCTAAACATGGATTTCACAAAATTGACTGCCAAAATATGCAAAAGTTGTTTTCTTTGCCATAATGCTTCCTTAGTCATGCAAAAGTATAAAATTGCCTATGAAGCAAATTTGCATCACATAAAGTTTAGGTATCATTGTATGAGGATTCACAACAGTGTCTCGTCTTGCACTACGATCAACAATACCACGTCAGGCGGTGAGGTTATGTTGGGTGGCAAGGCCTCATCGAGTAGTGGGAGCACCTTGGGAGTAAAGGCCACGTAGATGAAATGATCTAGGATGGTTAGATAAGGATTAAAAGCCTATTAAAATTTCTCCTTCAAAGACAAAGACACATGCAAAGATCATTAGTACAAAACGCAATCCTAATAAGAACCACTTTGCTTTTCTAATTCACAACAAAGCAAGTCCCCTAAACAAGTCTAATATCAAGGATTACAACTACTCTAAAGCTCACACAAGCTACGAAAACTAGCATCTACACCTAGTTGAGCTACACAAGTAAAACTACTTGAACTACACCACTCAACTAAACAAGCTACTACTACAACTACACTAGAACAAGTATATGAAAGTGCATGTGTAGAGAGGCATAGTTATTGGTCTCCGACAGTCAATTGCTTGCTGGCAACCCATGTTCTCGTTAGGGTGAGTGCTTTGATGGTTACCTCGCAAGCTAAGCAAGATTTTTAAGTTTGACCCTCAACATGGGCGGCGTAAGAAGCCAACCAAATCAAGGCACTCTACCAAGCCTCTATGGTTCTGCTAAAGTTTCCCTTTACAATCTCCCATGGGGTGAGCACAAGACCCCTTACAACCAACTTGATCGGAGCCACCCAAACAATCACCACAAGGTGCTTGATGATCCAACCAGCTCCAAGCCATCTAGATGGCAGGGACAACCAAGAGTAACATGAAAATGAATGCCACCACACTTCTCTAATGCCACAAGATGCAATCCAACTAAGCAAAATGCACTATAACTCTCAAAATCTCACTCTACATCAATCGCAAAGCATGAACGAGTAAAGTGTGTACTTGAGCTCAAGAATATATGGATTAGTAAAAATAACCAAGAGATCTTAAAAAGTTGAGAAACTCATCTCACTAAAAGATTTGACGCCTTCTATGACAATTAGAAGTTTATCTTTTGTCACAGAAGGCCAGTCATAAAAGGCCTTCTGTGACAATTTTTTATCTGTGACCATTTTGTGACAGTTACAATTGTCACAGACTCACAAATTGTCACAAAGATAGCTTGTAGTTGTCACAGACAGCCTTTTATGACTAGCCTTCTATGATAAGAGATAAACTTTTAATTGTCATAGAAGGCGTCAAATCTTGTAGTGTCTATTTATAGCCCCCACACAAAACTTGTGATAAGAGATAAACTTTTAATTGTCATAGAAGGCGTCAAATCTTATAGTGTCTATTTATAGCCCCCACACAAAACTAGTCGTTGGGAGCTCTTGTGGGTTGTGTGTGTACTCACCAGATAAATCGGGTGGGCATCAGACAAACCCCACTAGAGAAAGGATTGATGAAATCCAATGATCCAGATCAAATCTCATCTAATTGTTACATAGTCCTTTCTCTGGTACACGGGTAAAATCACCACTAGAGAAATCCGGTGGCCTCCCAAGGATCTGCCTATAATAGGTGACCATTCAAAAATCCAAAGGTCAAATCCTCCTTTCTTTAGTGTTGCAAGGTGTAGATCATTAGATAAATTTGTTGTCTAGAATCTCTTTGGTCTCCAACCAGAGAGCTCTAGGTCCCTACTAGGAAAGTCCGGTGGGTCCTTGTCGCCAGAACTAGAGAAAGCATTGCTCCTTTTGAATTTCTGTGCATTGAACATAAGGCAGCCATGTCACCCCCTCAAGGTTGCATTCTCCAAAGTTATGGGGTTATATACAACAAATAAAATCCGATGGCTTTGACACAACTAAAATAATTAGAAATATTGGGCTAAACAACTTTCTCCGATGACATCTCCTCATGGGTATCGAAGATTTTTAGTGAATGCAGAATCCCTGCACTAAGTCACAAACTCAAATGTTTTTCAGATTTGTTGACTTCAAGTATGTTTCACCTTAAACACCATGAGTTAAGAACTAAGTTAGTTATGCATCAAAAAGGACAAGGTTACAAATCTCGGGCGCCACGGTCTCTGGTCTGGTCAAGGGGCGCGGAGACCTTTGGCGACTCAGAGAGGACTAGGTCTAGCATTTTGGAGGGGAAAATCCCTAGGATTCCACCTTATATAGGCTCAGCCACCCAATAGCAGTATCTAAGCAACCTTCACTTCTGAGAGCGTATCCCTAGTGGTGTGGGTCGCCCAAGCAGGGCGGGATGAGCAGACTCCATGGCGGCGGGGGGGGGGGAGCTGGGGTGGGAAGGGCAAGCGTAGCAAGGGGTGCAGCAATGAGGAGCTGTAGGGTATGTTGATGGGACTAAAGCTTTCGGAGGAGGAGAGGAGCAAGGTGAAAGGTGCAAGACGGATGGAGGAAGGGGACAGGGAGCAAGCACTACAGTCAATAGGTAAGCTGTTTGCATGCAAAGCTGGTTATGCGGAGGGGCTTGCACAAACTTTAGGCAGAATCTGGTGTCCAGGGCAGAGGATTTGATGCAAGGATCTTGGGAAGAATCTCTTCCTCTTCACCTTCTTGTAGGCAGGGGGTAAAAGGAGAGCCATCACAGAGGGTCCCTTGGAGTTTGGAGGTGACCTGCTAGTGGTAATGGATTTTGATAGGAGCAAGAGACTGAAGGATATTGAGTTCACCCATACCCTGATCTGGGTTAGGGTCTTTGATCTCTCTCTCGGGATGATGGATTCCATGAATGGGATTCTATTGGGGAACCAGGTTGGGAGAGCCCTGGCTGTCGATGTAAAGGAGGATGGAACAGCTGTTGGGGGCTTCTTGCGGATAAAGGTGAAGATTGACATTCGCAAGCCTCTGAGGCATGGTATTTTGGTTGAAGGAGAGGAAGGCGAGGATGATTGCTGGTGCTCAGTACAGTATGAATTCCTTCCAAACTTCTACTATGGTTGCGGCCGTCTTGGTCATGTGGAGAGGGAGTGTGAATCTTGTGAGGAGGTGGAAGCAGAGTGCAGGCAGTTTGGGGAGTGGACACGGGTGAATCCCTATCGCTGGAAAGGGCAAGCAGACCAGAAACACAAATGGTTAGAAGGGGGGAGTTCTGGTAGTGGTAAATTCGGGAGGAGCAGGGAGAGTGGCAAGGTGAGTTTGGTTCTAAATTAGGACAAGTTGCAGATGTCCTCTCTTAGAACATGCTCGGACATTGATCCTGAGCTCAATGATGAAGTTAATAGCCCAGCAAAAACGGTGGCGAAAAGGGTGGGCAATTGTGTGGGAAAGCCTAAGAGTCTGGCTTTTGAGGCTAGGGCTATTAGTGGAGTAATTGGGGCTAAAGTTGGTGAGGGACAAAAGCAAGGTGGTGAAGGGGAGCAGCAGCCTGATGAGGGACAAGGGGTGGGGCTCTTGGGCATTTCAGCCCTGATCGCGTGGAGGTATATGACAAGGTAGGTGATGTTGTTCTGTAAGGTGGTGGAGGGCTTTTAGTTAGAGGGAGGGACATGGATGTGGATGGAGGTGTGCTAGGGGCGATGGAGACATGAAGGGAGAAGGTGTCTGCTGTAGAAGGGGATCAGGTATGAGTTGGGGGTGAAAAATCCAGTGGTGATTGTGGTTGGGGCGAGGAGTACAGAGGTGGCTAGGAGAGGGGGATGGAAGCCTAGCTCGTATCATCGGAGTCACCATGACCCAGAAGATAGTGGTGGGGCGCAATATGTAAAGTGAAGAAGAAAAGGCGGCGAGGAGTGGAATTACCGGAGGAGGAATTGGACAAAAAAAGAAAACGGTGGAAGGGGCACAAACGGATGAGCAAATGATGGAGGGCAGGGAAGGAACGGTAGGACTGACATATCAGTCCTACCTAGCCAAATGAGGCTCGTAGCATAGAATTGTCGGGGATTGGGGAACGACCCGGCAATTCATGGCCTTCTGGAGCTCCAGAAGGAGGAGGCCCCTGATGTGTTGTTCCTGTAAGAAACAAAACATGAAGGCAAGTGGTTAGAATGGTTAAGGTGGAGTCTAGGATTGACTAACAAGGTAGCAAAGGATAGTTTCGGGGCGAGTGGTGGCCTTGCTATTTTTTAGAAGAAGGATATTGATCTCACGGTCAAGAGTATGTCCAAGTACCATTTAGATATGGTAATAAAGGAGGAAGATGATTTTGAAGGAGGAAGATGATTTTGAGTGGAGGTTCTTAGGGGTGTATGGGGAAAGGAGAAAACATGGGATACTCTTCGGACCTTGCATGGAACCTTGTCCCTACCTTGGGTGTGTGCACGTGATTTCAACGAGATCCTTTTTGCCCATGAGAAGGGGGGGTTGATGAGATCGGAGGCAGCAATGGAGAATTTTAGGTTGGCGTTGGAGGATTGCGACCAACATGACTTGGGCTATGTGGGGGATGTGTTCACGTGGTGCAACAACCACCAAAATGTGGGGAGTTACACTAGAAAGCGTTTGGATCGGGCCCTTGCTAACATGGCATGGAGAGGCAAATTTCCTCTAGTCCGAGTTATCAACGGCGATCCAAGACACTCATACCATATACCTATGATCGTGGAGGTAGGGGAGAGGGAGGTTTGGAGATGGGAGAGTCCACGAGAAGTTTTGAGGAATTTTGAAGTCTGGTGGCTGGAGGAGGACTGTGTAACTAAAGTGGAGGAGGCATGGGGTTCGGCCCTGTTGGATGGCACCGCCACTCTTTTGGAGTTGCAAGGCCGAGTGCTAGGGGAGTTGTGGGAGTGGGACCGCTTGGTTCTAGGGGAGTTAGAGAAAAGGGTGAAAATGCAAGGAGGGAGCTGGAAAGGTGCAGGAGAGGTGGGATTTCCTAGGATAATGTGAACCAGGAGCATGTCATGTGTTTCAAGCTAGAAAGGTTGGAGGACCAATTGCATGTGTATGGGAAGCAGCGTGCCCACAACTCGTGGCTGCTGAATGGTGACCGAAATACTAAATTTTGTCAAGCTTTTGCTTCTGAAAGGAAGAGGAAAAACAAGGTTAAGCATCTGATTGATGAAGGAGGCGGTGTGGCGGAGGATGACCGACTGAAAAAATACATTGCCAGCCAAT
Source organism: Microstegium vimineum (assembly GCA_022036555.1). Classification (NCBI taxonomy): domain Eukaryota; kingdom Viridiplantae; phylum Streptophyta; class Magnoliopsida; order Poales; family Poaceae; genus Microstegium; species Microstegium vimineum. The sequence goes on from CM039134.1 coordinate 28,938,539, forward strand.
ACCAAACCCTTTTTTCTACACAGGCAGGAGGAGATGTTGAAGAAGTGACCAATTGTGTGCAGCAGCGAGTTACGTGGAGATGAATGAAATCCTGTAGGCCACCTAATCAGGAGATGAGGTCTGGAAGGCACTCGAAAGTATTGGAGATCTCAAAGCGCCTAGGGTTTGTTACACCCGGTTTTAAGGACAAAACCAGATATACACCATATGTGAGCCTAGGAAGTCAATTCTCACATATAGCCACAAAAGAAGGTAATATCAAAAGACAATACTTAAATACATAACATATAAGGTCAAAGAAATAACCTTAAGAGAGCAAACAGCGGAAAGACACTTCGATCTTCAAGTGAAGACTCCACTCCACATGGATCAACTGACTGGTTGATCACAAGCCTAACTGCTCGAGACTCTTGCGATCTGGTACCCATCCGGGATTTTTATCCAAATATTGAAAACTAAACAAGCGTAAGTACTTTCGTACTCAACAAGTATACATGGGGTTCATGAGGCTCAAAAAGTTATGACATTAGTTTAACTGCATAAGCTTTTATATGATCTCAATTTTAGCATTATAGTAGCATCAATGTTATCAATAGCCCAATATCCATATGATCAAGTGAACAAGATATAATGCTTATATGAACAAGTAACAATAATCAATAATAAGTAGCAACTAATGAGCTATGATCTAAGGACATCACACAGTAAGGAGCCCAAGCCACTCTTGACCACGAGCATGGATATTATAATAGTTTTACACTCTACAGAGGTCGTACATCTTTACCCACAAGTCGTGATCCCCATATGCCATCACCTCTACTAAGGAAGTGGAGCAGGGTACACTACAAGACCGTTCACAGGTTCCACTGGTAGGTAACAACCCACTACAAGTTTCCTTAATGGTTAGTGCTACCCCTCTCACGAGAGCACTAAGGTGAGCCCTTCTTGCACCCTTTCGGGTAAGTTGCCACAAACCAGTAGAAGTCTAATACTGAGTCAAGCCAGAGCCATATGGCTTGTGGTTGCACTATAAGTCCGGGGGTAATCCACTTCTAGAAATATCCCTATGAGTAAGAACATAGGTTGAGGTGCCTGTTGTTCCACCTATAGTCCACGTTGCTAAAAAGTCATCTTTTATTGTCATTGCATATATCATTAATCAAGTTTACATGATCATAATCATTTGCTTGGCACTAGCATCATACTACCCAAATGCATACGTTCCCAGGGTGACAAGGTATAAGGTACAATACTAGGATAACCTTATAGGGTAACAAGGAAACTCATGCATATGATTAATCAGTGATTATCATGAATAGGACAACAAGGATAATCCCATGTAATACTTGCCTTAAACTCATATTCCTCTTCTAGTTCAAGTCTTCCAAGATCTCCAAAAATACCAACTTCTCCTCCTTGATCTTCAACGCAAGACTCATCGATTGGACAATAATTAACAAATCACCACACAAGCATCTAATCATACAAAGCATACAAACATGTCTAATTTATAACAATACACCAATCAATGAAAAAGATTTAAAAAGAAAGCTACGCATCTCTACGACCACATAGTCGTGAAGAATACACTAATCGGAGCTACGATTAGAAAGGTATGACTAATGGAAGATTTGCTTTTATAAAAGAGAACTATAGGCTTTATCAATTTTAACTATATAAAAGAGTGGATAAAGTATTTCATAGAAACACCTTGATTAGATTAGGTCAAACTTGTATTTGGTTTTGAAAACTAGAGTAGAAACTATCATTATGTTATGTATAAAACAAGTTGCATATTTGTTAATCAAGTTAGGATTTTACATCATGAAAATATAGAGCTATTAACATGGTATTAAAGATCACTAATGCGAATATTATATCAATACAAAGCCAACGCAACTTGAACGAGTCGAATCGGATCTAAAACAGAGAAGTTATGGAGAAAATAAGATTTAGAGATTAAACTTGGATTTTAAAAGACATTAAATAAATCTATATTTTCAAAGTTTCAAAACATGGGTGATTAGGGTTTCATCATGTAGATCTCATCGCTATGAATCTAACGCAATTTGGATAGATCAAAACGGAGTTAAAACGGATATTTTATGAGAAAAACAAGGTTGGTAGCATTTTCGTAATTAGTTTGAACTTATTTTCGAATTAAAACAATTAATTTCTGGTTTAAACGGGCCTGAGACTGCGGGCACTATTTTTTAAAAAAGCGCAGGGGTCTAAACAGAAGAAAACAGACTGATATGTTATTATTTTGAGCAGAGCTAGACCGCGGGTTGATTTCACAAAATCATAAGGTCTGTTTTGCAAAAGTGCCGGTGTTGTCTGTGTTGACCTAGTCATCGCTGAGGTGGCGCCATGTGGCGTGCGGTGGCTGGTCCACGACGGTGCACCCGCCGACGTGGCCGTGGACTCGGTGCAGTGGACTTTGTCCACCCTATGCTTTGGACCGAACCGGTATCCCACTAAAGGGATCTAATCTAAGCCGTAGATTCGTGGACAGATGGTTCAGAATAGAAGGGAGAAAGGGGGACGCCGGAACAGGGCGACGCCATTGCCGGCGTGGGCGAGAGCTCGCCGAAGAAAGGCTCGGTGGCGCTGCAAGGCTCCAAAACCTAGGCGAGTGGGTCCGGAGTGAAGAGCGCGGAAAGGCGAACTCTATGCAGGGTTCGGAAATAGCTGCGAAGACACGGTGGCAGCGCAGGCCATGCCCGAGCGGCTCGGCTCGGCGGAGATGCCACGGTGAGCTTGGACGGGGAGGTATAGAGTGAGGGAGATGGAAAATGGAGCCCTGGGAGCTCCCTTACCATGATTGGCGACTCGACAGCCGAAAAAAAGAGGTGTGGGGCTCGGCAGCAGCTGGGCGATAGCGGCAGCGGAGCTAGGGTTTGGGAAGCTCGTGGCGGCACTCTGGGGCTTTGCGGCTGGTGCGTGAGTGCAAGAAGGAGGCGGAGGGGAGTTGCGGATCGGATTTTATAGATCCAGAGGAGCTTCGCGAGGAAGGAAGGCGACATCGGAGTTCGATACGAGCTCGGCGAAAGAAAGGAAAGGGGTGGCCGCTTTCCATCCTGAGGAAGAAGACAATAGCTAGCTGGCTGACGCGTGGGGTCGCCTCGTCAGCGAGCCAAGGGAACGGGGAGTGGCGCGTCCGCGCGGTGGCAGGTCGGCTGTTGTGCCTGCGCGGCCCAAGCAGAAATGGGGAGGGGAGGGGAGGGGAAAGGGGTTGCGGGCTTAGCTGGGCTAGGAGAAGAGAAGGCCGGCAGGAGAGGGAGCTGGGCCTCGCGGGTGCAGGTGGAAAGGAGGCGGCTGGGTCTTCGGGCTAGATGGATGAAGAGAGGTTTTCTATTTCTTTTTATTTTCTTTTACTTCAAAGAGCATTTTCAAAACCATTTTGAAATCCAACTTTGAATTTTGAAACATTCACTCAATATAGTAAACCAAATGCACTAGCATGAATGCACAAACATGTTTCTACCTCCTATTAAATTTTAGATTTGATGAAAAGATTTATTTCCTATGCTTCCATGAGCACCAAAAATTGTAAATAAATTATTTTATTATTATTTTTCTAGAAAGCAAAAATTGGGGTGTTATAGGGTTGATGGCATCCTAGCCATTTTATACAAGCGCTTCTGGGGACTTATTGGGGAAAAGGTGAATTTGGAAGTGCTGAAGGTCCTGAATGGTAGGGATATGCCACCAGGATGGAATGACACAATCATAATACTTATCCCCAAGATCGACAAACCGGAAAGGCTCAAAGACCTTAGGCCAATCAGCCTGTGTACGGTGTTGTATAAATTTATTTCTAAAGTGATTGCTAATCGATTAAAAGTGATGTTGCCAGATGTGATTTCACCCTCTCAAAGCGCCTTTGTGCCGGGACGTCTGATAACTGACAATGTCTTGTTGGCATATGAGCTAACACATTACCTTAAAAATAAGAGAAGAGGGGCAGAGGGGACAACATCAATAAAATTAGATATGAGCAAGGCTTACAACCGGGTTGAATGGGGCTTCCTATACAACATGATGATTAAGATGGGCTTTAGAAGGCAGTGGGCTGACTTGGTAATGAGATGTGTATCAACGGTAAATTATCACATCAAAATAAATGGGGGCTGCACAAAAGCAATTATACCACAGCGGGGACTCCGTCAGGGAGATCCCCTTTCCCCTTACCTTTTCATCATACGTGCATAGGGTTTATCAGCCATGCTACAAAAGGCAGAGGGACCATAAAATTGTGGGCATCAAGGTATTTTGTGTGGCACCAAGCGTCAACCACCTTTTCTTTGCGGATGACTCACTAATCTTGATGTGAGCCAGGAATGAAGAAGCGGCAGAGTTGAAGAGAGTGCTGGATGTGTATGAGAGGGTGTCTGGACAAATGATTAACAAGGAAAAATCATCTATACTGTTCAGCCCAAATACAACAAGAACAACAAGAGATCAAATGAAAATAACCCTCTCAATTTCACAAGAGAGGTGGGGTGAAAGGTACCTCGGGTTGCTGGTCTCCATTGGGATATCAAAAAAGAAAACTTTTGCATATATTAAGTAGAGAATCTGGTGTAGAGTGCAGGGCTGGCAGGAAAAAATGCTTTCAAAAGCCGGTAAAGAAATCCTTGTCAAGGTTGTGGCCCAAGCCATCCCCACCTACGCCATGTCCTGTTTCGATATAACAAAAACCTTGTGTGATGAGCTAAGCACAATGATGAGCAGGTACTGGTGGAGCCAGCAAGACAAGACAAACAAGATTCATTGGCTAAGTTGGGAGAAATTGACATGATCAAAGAAGAAGTGGGGTTTGGGGTTCAGAGATCTCCATCTCTTCAACTTGGGAATGTTGGCAAAACAAGCGTGAAGGCTGCTGATTAACCCGCACAATCTTTGCGGTAAGGTGTTGAAGGCTAAATATTTCTCTCGCAATAGTATCTTGGAATGTCAGGCTAAAGAGGGAATTTCTTACTCTTGGAGGAGTATTCTACAAGGAGTGGAGCTGATAAAAAGGGGCTTATTTGGAGGGTGGGAGATGGAAGGAAGATTAAAATTTTGACTGATCCATGGGTACCATGAGGGGATACACGGCGTCCTGCTACACCGAGAGGGACTTCCCTCCTAACTTCGGTGGATGAATTGATGGGCCCAATAAATGGGGGCTGGGACAAACAACTGGTGTGTGACACATTTTGGGCAGAGGATGCTGAAGCTATTTTGTCAATTCCTCTAGCTGATAATATGCCGGATAGGCCAGCCTAGCACTTTGACTTAAAGGGTCAGTTCTCAGTAAAATCAGCATGCAAGATTGTTGTGCAGTGGTGGGATAATGAGGCTGGAAGGAATGCCGAGGCATGAACAGGGGGGAGTAGCGGGAGCTCAATTCCCGTGGCAAAAGATCTGGCAGCTGAAGGTGCCCAACAAGGTTCAGATATTCCTGTGGCATTTTATCTATAATAGCCTTCTAGTGCGAAACAATTTGAAACGAAGGAAAGTCAGGACTGAAACTGTATGCCCAATGTGTAGAAGATTGGATGAAGATAGCGGACATATTTTCTAATGCACGAGAATGCTGGAGATCACTACAAATGGAGGATAGCCGCTGCTATTTGGCACAATGTAGGTTGGGGAAGGAAGGGTCCGAGAAGCTATGGACATTGCAGACTGATCAACAACTGAAAATTGTGGTGCTGTTGTGGAGATGGTGGACGGCGAGGAACAAGGAAAATGCTGGGGAAAGGGTGCAAAGCGTCGGGGAGGGTATGCAATTTAGTTCATTACCACCTAAGTGAATTTACAAAACTGAGAGGCCCAGACAAACATCAACTTTAGCTACAGTGAGCAAAATGGAAGCCACTACCGGATGAGAAGTAAAAATTGAATGTGGATGCGGCCTTCTCAGCTTTGACAAGGAAGGGAGGGTGGGGATGCATGGTGAGGAACAACACAGGTGTTGTATTGGATATTGGAGCAGGAAACATCCAAAGAGCAGGAAGTGTTCTTCATGCTGAAGGATTGACAACTCTCTATGGCTTGGAGAGACCAGCAAGGTTGGGAATGATGAGGATAATTTTGGAGACGGATGCTTCAAACTTAGGCAAGGCATTGACAACAGGCCTGCTGGATGATGGCCCGGAAGGGTCGCTGTTTAGGACGATTTGTTTAGCAATGGTTAGAAACTTTGTTTCATGCTCTGTTTCAATCTGTCCTAGATCATATAATAGGGTGGCCGACTGTATGGCCAACCATGATGCTACTACCTTCCCTGATGGGAGTAAGAATTCTGGTGCCAGGCACCAAACTTTATAATCGAATCAGTCTCTGGCGACTTGCCCGGAGCTGTTGGTTTATAAAGTGTTGTGAGTTTCAAAAAAAAAGAACTGAGTTAGCCTTTTCAAAAGGCATTTTCACTTGTTTCTCACCATGTCGCTAGGTCTAACGCACGTGTGAATTTAGACAACACCTAGTTACACTAGATAACCATAATAACATTAGAGTTCATCTCTTAATAGTACGTCCATCGATTCGAAATCCGACCATGCACTCTATTGCATCTCAGTTACCAACAACAAAGTCCTATAGATATATCTTTGCCTTGGAGCTTGCTTTCCATCTCTTTCTTCTCTTCATGGGTGAGCACTCATATGATTATGATCATTATCTTCACTATCTCTTAACATTATTGTTCAATTCAAGTCGACCTATCTTAATCATTTTCATTGAAAACATTAGTCTACTAGTTGTTATTAATTACAAGAACCAAACTATAATTTGTATTCGCACAATAGCAGGGAACCATCTATGTGGCAGCAAGGAACCGTCGCACAAGCAAGGCCAACGTCGATGAGCCACCGTGACCGGCGATCTCTCTATATGTTGGGCGGACAACTAGCGGTGAATCGAAACGTTAGACGGGCTGGTAGTGAGGAAAGTAAATATTGGATGGACAGACCATTCTTCAGCTCCCAAACAGGGACATACGACAATATGCCACATGGACAATTTGATACTCTTGCGTGACTGATTTTAGGACGAAAAATAGAAAAGAAAAATATAGTTATTATGGCAAAGAAAAGAAGAGCACATGTTTTGGCTCGCAATTTTTTGAAATTGATATTTAGAATGACAAATCTACAAAGCCCATTCTTCAACATGGCAAATAACAATTATCTTGAAACCATGCCAGCTGTAGGTGCCGTTATTTCACTCATGGGAATAGAGTAAAATACTTCCTCTAATTTAAATTATAAGTTATTCAAAAAATCTCGGAGAATCAAAAAGATCTCAAGTTTAACTAAAACCATAGAAAAACGATAACAAATTATGACATGAAATAGATATATTATGAAAATACAATTAAATAAAAAATCTAATGATATTAGTTAATATTGTAATATTATTATCTTATTGTATGAATTTGGTCAAACTATATTTTAATTTTCTAAGGTTCTTAAAATAAGTTATAAATTGAGACAAATAGAGTACAACGAAATAATTTTGAGAAATTTTAAAATTCACGGCCAGTACTTGAAGTTGGCTGACAGTGTTATCCAGGTCCTTCGACTTATAAAGTATTAATTGTAGGTCTCTAAACTTGGTTGACGGTCTCATTTAGGTCCTTAAACTTATAAAGTGATCATCACGGATAGCTAAACTTGGCCGGTAGTATTATCTAGGTCTCTAAACTTGGTTTTAAGTCTTATCTAGATCCAAATAGGACAATCTATATAAAAATAATTCATAACTTTTGCATATGAACTCAAATGAAGACAAATTTTATATAAAAGTTATAACCCTTGATGTGATCTACAACTTTTGAGTTGTTTTTTTTAATTTAAACAATCTTGGAATTTTAAATTTCAAAATTTTAAAATCTATAAACTTACAATAATATTTTAGAACAAAAAATAACTTCAAAAATAAACTTTTTAACTACAAAGTTGTAGATCGTATTGATAACCATAACTTTCATATAGATAATGTCAATATCCAAGGCTGTTTGATAATTTAAAATTTCAAATTTCAAAATCCATAAATATATAATAATATTTTGAGACTCTAAACAATGGAAAGTTGTAGATTACATAGAGAGATACAAGTTTGATATAAAGCTTGTCTTCATTCAAATTCATAGAAAAAAGATATGAATCATTTTTTAGAGTGAAATGCGTGGTAGGTCCTTAAACTTTTCTCCACTTCTCACCTAGGTCCATAAACTTTTTTTCGCTCGTCTCGGTCCATGAACTTTTCTCCACTTCTCATCTAGGTCCATGAACTTTTTTTACCCTCATCTAGCTCCATGAACTTTTCTCCACTTCTCACCTAGGTCCACAGCTGACCATACAAGACTCTGTTGTCTACGTGGCTATTGATGTGGCATCACATACACTTTTTTTTAATTTCAAAAACTGGTTGAAACTATAAAAAATTGCATAAAATCATTAAAACGTAAAAATAAGTCTACTTTTGTTAAACTCGAATTGATCTATGTAGGCATGCAATATTTTTATAGTAACTATGTTTTGTTATCACCCATAAAAATCTTAGCTTTGAATTAAATGTTTAGTAGACTAACTATTTATTATTAACTATTAAACAAGCATAAATCAATAACACAGGCATACATGCTTCACTGAAGCTGAATTTTTTATCATTGCTCAAGCATACAACAATTAGGCTACCATAAAAATTTCACCACAATTATAGCACAGGAGCTGCAGTTTTGAATTCAACACAGAAATACATAGGTCTGCATAGATTTATAGCTACGACAACAAAAAAATAAAACATATTATATTATATTATATTATATTATATTATATTATATTATATATCTATTGCATAGATCTATTTACTGGAATCTAACCAAACTAGATTTTTCCTTTTACATTTGTTTGTGATTTTATACAATTTTTCAAAGTTTCAACTAGTTTTTGAAATTAAAAAAGAACATGTGACACCACATTAGCGGCCAAGCAGGCAGCAGAGTCCTATGTGGCTTGTTGTGGACCTAGCTGAGAAGTGAATAAAAGTTCATGGACCAAGATGAGAGAAAAAAAGTTCATGGACTTAGATGAAAAGTGGAGAAATGTTCGTGGACCTAGATGAGCGAAAAAAAGTTCATGGACCTAGGTGAGAAGTGGACAAAAGTTTAAGGACCCACAGCGCATTTCACTCTATTTTTTATATATATTATTTTGTTTGGACTCAGATTTTTTTAGATAAAGGATATATTCAATATCCGGCCTCTACATCCGAGGATGTACACATCCAATTATTACATCGTCTCCGAGAAATAAACATAAGAAAGCCAAGGTCAGAGGCATTGACCAGGACACTAGTTTAAACAATATAAATGATTTCATTCTTTATTGGAGATCTCTAAAGCAATCGTCTCTAATCTCTTGCTTATCAACAAGAGTGCGTCCTTGACTTGCTCATCACGCTGCAGCTGGGGCCAGAAGCGTAACCAATACGCTCCCCTGAAAATAACCTGCATAATAGAGTTAGTTTTCAATTTGTTAAAAATAACATCATTCCGGCATCGCCAGATAGCCCAACACATAGCAGCCACCCCAACCCAGATCAGACTTTTAACCCTTTTATGTCGATTAATAAGCCAGTTGCCAAACATATGGTTGATAGATCTTGGTTGGTTCAAATTAGTAGCAAAAAAGATAATCCTCCAAATTATTTTAGAAAAAGGACAATCAAGGAAAAGATGTTGGATAGTCTCATTCCTGTTGCAGCATATACATTTCTGACTCCCTTTCCAGTTTTTCCTAGTGAGGTTGTCTTTGTTTAGGACGACACCCCTTTGTAGAAACCAAAAAAAGATTTTAATTTTTAGAGGAATCTTTATCTTCCAGATATTTCTATGAAAGACAGGTGGTTGTGCATCCATAAGGTGAAGATACATAGAGTGAACCGAAAAGACCCCAGATTTGGTCAGGTTCCACTTAATGAAATCTTCCCCTTCCACCAATTCAACATTAGAAATCCGTCCTACTAAATTAATCCACTCTGTAAGTTTGTTATCAACCAGAGCCCTCCTAAAAGAGATGTTAAGAGGGCTTGTAGCCATCACTTTCGCTACCGTTGCGTGAGGATCACGGACAATATTATATAAGGAAGGATAATTAACTTTTAGTGGTCTAACACCTATCCAAGTATCATCCCAGAATAGTAGTTGTCCCATCTTTTATATCAAAAGAGCCTTTAGCCAGAATCCCATCTTTAATATACATGAGTCCTCTCCAAAAATAGGAGTCATTCGATTTGGCTGACACTTGAGTAAGGGACTTTGATCTTAGATATTTATTACTTAACATGGACTGCCACATACCATCCGTGTTAACTAAATTAACCACCCATTTGACCAAAAAACATTTATTTTGAAGGTTTAGGTCTAGGATGTCTAAGCCTCCTTGGTCCTTAGGGCGACATAATATGCTCCATCTAGCAAGTCTATATTTATGTTTATCTGAAGAACCTTGTCAGATGAACCTTGATCTGAAATGATCAAGTCTTTTTAGGACTCCCTTAGAAATCTCAAAAAATGACATCATGAACATAGGTAGACCGCTCAAAACAGAATTAAGCAGGACTAACCTTCCCCCGTAGGATAGGTATTTTTCTCTCCAACAAGAGAGTTTTTGTTGAAAACGTTCTTCAACCTTCCTCCATTCAGAATTCAGGAGTTGTCTATGGTGCATTGGGATCCCTAAATATCTAAATGGGTACTCTCCTGTCTTACCGCCAAAGAGAGTAGTATAAAAGGATTTCATCCCTTTAGCTGCACCATAACAAAAGATTTCACTTTTGTGGAAATTGATCTTAAGTCTCGATAAATATTCAAAAGCACATAGCAAAAGTTTTAGATTCTTTGTTTGCTCCGGGTCATGATCAATAAAGATAATGGGCTGCATATTGCAAAATTGATAACCTATCATCAATAAGGTGAGGGACAACTCCTCTTATTTGACCATCATTTTTTTTTCTTTATTAATGAGAAGAGCTAACATATCCGATTTAAGTTTATGGATCTAGATTATTTTGTTTATGGTTTAAGTTTAGGGAACCATAATAATCAACTCAGCTTACAAGTCGTCGATGAGACCAAAAAATTACGCCGGCAATTTATGGACAGGAGTGAATTTTATTACTTGAGAAAACTATAGAAAGCCACCGGATGAAACCGCTTAGAAAAATCAAATCGTTATCTGTTTGCTCGTCTTCTCCATTTCATCCCAGCCACCACTTCCCGCCATGCCGCCACCGCCGCCGCAGGGTCCCGTTCCCTCCCACGCTGGCCGCGCCAACCTCTTCTCCGCCCCGCCTCCTCCCCTCTCCAACCGCCGCTACCCCCACCACCGGTCCTTGCCCCTCCCGCCCGTCTCCCCTCGCCGCCGCGACCCCAAGAACCACTCCCAGCAGCCTACCCAAGCGGAAGAACCGACAGACAGCGGTCCAAGGAGAACGGCTACCACCAGCCCGGCCTTCCGCGCGGCCCACCTCCGTACCGCGTACCGCAAGCCCGTGCCCCCAGCCGCAGCCGCCGGCGAAGGCGAGGCCCTCCTCGCCGCCGACCCAAACGACGCCGCCTCGGGGCGCGCCGTCGTCGTGGGTCCCTCGGGCCTCTCCTTCCGCCTCCCCGGTGCGCCGTTCGACTTCCAGTTCAGCTACTCCGAGGGGCCCCGCGCCCCACCGCTCGCCATCCGTGAGCCGGCATTCCTGCCCTTCGCGCCGCCGACCATGCCGCGGCCCTGGACGGGCAAGGCGCCGCTGCTGACGAAGGAGGAGAAGGCGCGCCGCCGGGGCGTGCGACTGCACACGCCGCTCGGCCAGGAGCCGCCGCAAACGGTGAGCGCGCACGGGATCGTGATGGAGGTCAAGGAGAGGAGGCAAATGGACCTGGCCAGGGTGAGCCCCGGTGACGGCAGAGAGCAGGGAGGAGGTGCTCGGTGAGCCGCTCACCCCGTCTGAGGTGCGCGCGCTCGTCAAGCCGCACATTTCACACAACCGGCAGCTCAACATTGGTAACAACTGCACTGCCATTTTCAAGAGAAAATCTGATTATTTTTCCTGGCTCTGTATTCGTTTAGACTTGACATTAAACTCGAATGGGCCAATGTGGAGAGCATAACGAGATAATGCAGTGGCATGAGAGCAAACACGTCAGGAGTTAAGTTTGATGCAAAGGTCCTTCTCGATTACATAGGGTTAAAAATGTGGATTGTGGCACAACCATGGTATCTGCCTACAAATTAAGTCAATTGTTAGGAAACGATAGCAATGTTTTTCATACATGAAACGAGAACAAGTCAATTTGTGGCCCTTCAACTCTTATCAGACAAAACCCTGATAATTTGAAGAAATGTCGTCATCAGACAAAATGCCGTCATCAGACAAAATGCCCCCCATTTTTCTCTCTCCTCCCTTCCCCATCATCACATTGATGGCACCACTTCATGGTGTTCCATTTCTTAAGTCCAAGGATCCTCCTTATCGCTCCATATCCATGTTTACCATTGCAACTTCTGGAGGTAGGGTTGGACGGGCAGGTAGCCAGGAGCTGAGAGCACCAGTGAGGGGGACTTGTTGCAGACCAGGTTAGCTCTTGCTCGTCAGTGAGGGGGGCATCGGGTGGCCTCCCTGCGCCCTAGCTGGCCTGTGGCCTTCCCATCCTGTCCACCATCCATGCCGATCTCCTATTCATCAAGTTATTGTCCACCATGCAAGCTCTGCTCCTCCTGCCAGTCCTCCACTGTTCCACGGCGTCTTGATGGCTGCAGTGCAGTAATGCAAGCAGCAGCATTGGAGGAGCCCCCACCAGAGGTGGGAACACTGGGATGGGGAGGAGCAGGGGTCAGCACCACGTAAGAGAAAGGGGGCTGGCAATGGAGACCAACTGCAAAGCACAGATGATGCCAATGAGAGTGGCTGCAATCGTGAAAGCAAGGAAGCATCAGAGAGGATATGCCAAGGGTTAATTTGGTAATTCCATGATATGATTTTCTGTACATATTTTCTGAAATGTTTTTGCACATATTGGATAACATTATCTAACAGAAGTTAAACTAGTGGCAATCTAACTGGAGGAGACCCAGTGGTAGTTTCCGAATTGATGCATTTTTAATGGCAAATTTCAAATAGGAATCAAATCAGTAGCAAATATGAATTTTGTCCTTATAATTATTGTCACGCCTCCGCAAAGCTTGAAGTCACATCATATGCTATCTTTGCCATCAGCTGGCACACCTGCTATCAGCAGTGTTTTAGTTTGCTGGTCCCGAGAAAGAACACTGCATTGAAGCAGGAGGTTGCCAGCAGTACCTGTTCGCTTGGCTTATCAGCCACCGAAACAGTGTTTTTGTCTCACAGAAAAACAGCCAAAACAGCATCAACCGCGGCTTATCAGCCAAAAAACGGTCAAGCGAGAGAATGGTACATTTATGATAAGTGGATATTCAAACACATTATTATTTTCTTGATTTAGGCAATCAGAGTTGTTTTAGCTCGTCTGGATCCAACATGGTGTGGTATGTGTGCCAAAACTTGGTAGGGAGGGATGGGTCCTCACTCCTCACTGGTGTTCAGAGTTGGAGTTGTATGGCCCTGTACTGCATAGACTTTCCTGCTTGTAAACCCATCCTCATATGATACCTTCCATATCCTCTTTTCTGCTTATGGCAAAGTTAAATCTTATTTTTCTTTTTGTTGCAAAGCTAAATCTTATTACTGATGGAGTGTAGAGTTAAATATCGATTTCCTGAACAATTTCTGTAGGAAGAGATGGCTTGACTCACAACATGTTGGAAATGATACATTGTCATTGGAGGCGCCAGGAAATCTGCAAAGTTAGATGTCGAGGCGTTCCAACTGTTGATATGAAGAATCTCTGTTATCATCTTGAGGTATCTATAATTAGTTTGCTACTGTATATAAATGTGCATTGTACACATTCACATGTGTTAATATATCCCCCAGGCATCTGGGCATGCATTCTGTGGTACAAAGCCAAATATCTCCATTGAATCTCTTTTTCTAGAATTTGTATTGTTTTACTGTACTACAAAATGTGGCATCCAGTATACAAAAGTGCCGTTTTTCAAAAAGAAAATATTTCAAAATAGGACAATAGTATCAATAACGAATTTTGAAAACATCAGTGTCCTAATGAACTAATAATATTTTTATCAGACCAGTGTATGAGTTAAGGACTATGAAGAGCTTGTCTATTGTTAGGGATGTGCACTTGTTGGCCTCTCATGGAACAAGACCTCAGTCGTCATGTATGCATGCTTATGTGTTTTTTCAATACAACTATACAAGCATCTTGACTTTATTATAATGCATTGTCAAACATAATAACATCTATTATGTTCCAGGAAAAATCAGGTGGAAAAGTCATTCACCGAGTAGGTGGCGTTGTTTTTCTATATAGAGGAAGACATTATGATCCGAGGAGCCGTCCTCGCTATCCACTAATGCTCTGGAAACCTGCGACTCCTGTATATCCAAAACTCATCAAAGGAGCTCCAGAAGGGCTTACAAAAGAAGAAGCAGATGATATGAGAACGAAAGGGCGTGATCTGCTGCCAATCTGTAAATTAGGTATTAAGTTACTGATCAACTTCATTTCTATTCTTATTGATTCCTTGCCAAAAAGACCTTTATTCTTATTGATGATTGCTCAGGTATGTTTTAAATTTTGATGGCCTTCTTATTTGATTTGTTTGTTTGTTTACAAGTTTCTTATTTCTGACATTCGAAGCAGTAATGAAATGACCTATTCACAGCAGGAACCTTAATCCTGTTACACACCTCGTACTAGATTACCTTTCAAGCCTAACCTAGTACTGTAAATACAAAACTAATTGTCAAGGATAGGCCTTTAACAAGGCCCCTGATTTTATATTTTGTTGTGTATATATGCCTACAAGATTTTGTACCATGTATGTCATGCCCATATGGGATGTGGCTACTGGCTACTGGTTACTGCTAAGATTTTTTTTTCTACCTACCTCTAGTTCTACCGACCAAAAATGCTAGTCCCTCTAGAAATAGATGACCCAGTTTGAACTGTTAAACACCAGTAACTTCAAACGGTGATAGTGGCTCGATTGTTTAGTTTTTTCGTGTGAAAATAATGCCATTAGAGAGGCAATAAGTACTTCAAAAATATATAGCATATAGCATTTTGACCAATGCATGTTTGCATTTACTAAAGGGCTGCCGCAGCAGCAGCAGCTGTACACCTGTGCACCACTGTGTGAAGCTGCAGCTTCAGTCATTGCTGCTGATCCGAACAGGCCCGTACTAAACTGATTGTCAAAACTGCTCACTGGAAGAATTGCTTGCTCTTTACTCTATTTATTAAGGTACAGAGAACAACACATGCTACTGATGATGCATCTTATCTTGTATTGTCTATCTTTTAGCCAAAAATGGAATATACATCACTCTTGTCAAGGATGTGCGAGATGCGTTTGAAGGAAATGACATTGTGAAGATTGACTGTGAGGGTTTGAATCCAAGTGACTACAAAAAGATTGGAGCGAAACTAAGGGTTCTATTCACCCTCATGAATTTCTCAGTTTCCATTTCATTATTTGTACTGGAAGTGAATCCTTTAGATGCCTTCTTTCCGACCCACTCAGCTAAAATTGGTTACTTCTATATATGCAGGATCTTGTTCCCTGTGTTCTTTTATCATTTGATGATGAACAGATATTGATGTACAGAGGCAAAGAATGGAAATCCAGATACTCGAAGCCTCTTACTCTCATTCCAAAAGTTCCAAGGAATAATCTGGCAATGTCATCTGACATGAATAGTTCAGGTATGCTTTCTTAACTCTTATAGCAGTTTTGGTCTTGCTTCTTTAATATCCATGCTCATTTTTATTTATAATAGCAGTTTTGGTGATTAGGTTTTTATGAGCCCCTCATTTTGTAATCTCTTCCTGCACTCATTTATCATATGCTTAGATTCATGCCTTTTTCCCAAACATACACTCAGATGTGTTGCATGAAGAACATTGAACATAGCTGCCCTTTTTTGTTGGTCACTTGGAAAAGACCAGTACCTCCAGTTAATTTTATATTATTGATTGCACTTCCTGGATCAAAATAACAAGGCAACTTTTTTTTTCCAGATACAGATGAAGTTAGTGATGCCAACACTCAAGTTGTGATAAGAGAAGTATTGAGACCCAAAATGTTTAAATTATGGAAGAGTGCAGTGGACTCGTCTGTGGCATTGCTGCTGGATGACGCTGAAGCAAATGATCTCACACCCGATTCACTGCTGACTTTTGTTGAGGAGTTCAGCGTGACATCCCAGGCAGCGGAGCACTCATTTCCTGCTTTGCTTGTGACCAATGGTGAGGTGAACACCGAATCTCCAAGTGCAGAATACATAAATGATGAGTCTGAAACAAGCATTGCTGGAAACGAAGAGGGCCAGGTCGAGCAGTCACCTGATCTCTGTAACGATGAACATTTTGAGCTTGACATGTTTGAGCGTCTAGAGTCATCTGTGCCATTGGGATCGCTGCCGATTGATAGCATGATAGAGCAGCTGAACAGTGAGTGAGCTATAATGAGCAGTTCATTGAGTCCATTGGGGTAACTACTGATGATCAGATTGCAATCTCGGATTGTGTAGATACATTCTCTACGTTCCTCCGACCTCAGTCTGACGATGATCTCAATAGCTGAGAATCTTCAGCGATTTGGTGGCAAACAACAAACATGATGTAAAGAAACTAATTGTAGTATGCAAATGCGCCATGCATTTGGCAAACGCACTAACTGATAATAACACGTCTCATTGCCATCATCAATGAGTGTGCTTGCATGTATATGAATATTTGCGTTTATACTGTGTTTACCCAAAAAAATAATAAAATAAATATTGTGCAATGGTTCCAAAAAGGTGCGGACGCTACCAGTGACTAGAGTCTATAGTAGATGGTGATGCTTCTTTTGAATATTTTTTAAAATAAAATAAGGAATCGATTATGGTTAAGAATATTCTGGGGTAATCCCACCAAAAATGAATCAAGAAAACTACATTGATGAAAATTAATGAAATCATCTTGTCTGATCTCCGTTGGTGGGCGGTTAGTAGCCAGTTACACACCATGGGAATGCTTGGAGCTGTAAAAAAAAAGAATTGAATTTTGCAGATGCTTCAACTTTTTTTTTCCTAAAATGGGTGTAGAAGGCCTCTTGATATATCTGAGGCTACGGCGAAACAAAAAAAAGGCGACCCACTTTGAATGTTAACAAAATGATACGTATATTTGGTCATGATGAGCAATAGTATGTGCCAAAAATGTTGTGCGTAGAAATTAACGTGAAAGTACACGCAGCTAGAATGAAATGGAGGAAATCTTTGCAGTTACCATGAACAGTATATTTGTAGTTTTGATCCCTTTCTTTCGATAGTTACTCCTAAGAGCATCTATAAGAAATTAGCTAAAACGTTTTCTAAAGCTAAATTTAGTTATTACTAAATAAAAAATATTTCTAACAGACTACGTAATAACTCTTCAAATTTAGTAGCTCTTCGTCTGACTTCATTCACTCTTTACTTTTAGATAGCCTACCTCACTAGTCATTTATCTTTTTGGTTTTACAGAGTTTGTTAGAGTACTCTAATACTATCTATCGAATAGTATTTTAGATGGTAACAAAATCAGTAAATTTAGTTAGGGCATGTTTGGTACAGCTCTGCTTCACTAGTGAAGTTTTTTAAAAAAAATAGCTTCATGAGCAACTCTCTAGGTGAAGCTGAACTATTTTAGAAAAAATTGTTTGACAAAATAGCTTCACCAACAATTTTATGTATGAATATGAGAGAGAAAGGGGAGAGAGAGCTATGATAAGCTACTATTTTTCAGCTTCATCTAACTTCTTTCAGTTTCATCCAACTTCGTATCTTTGTGAGAGAGGAAGAAAAACGGTTTCATAGGTGAAGTTGTTTTTAGAAGAGGTGTTTGACAAAAAAAACCAGCTCACAACAGCTTTAGCAAACCCTTAGTATTTTCAGCTAATCTCTTGAAGATACTCTAATGACTATATTATGTAACTTGCTAAAATTCAGATGCAGTTTCATTTTAGACAACAGTTATTGCATACACTATGTACTAAAATTGTAGTTTTTGGTTTATTGTAATTTATGTAGGCACAATTTGCAATTTTAGTTTGAAGAATTAAAAACTTGTTAGACAAAATCATAAACTCGATAAAATATGATATGGATCGACATAAAGACAATTAATAATTATTTCTAATGGACAAAAAAATAATATATTATAATACAAAGATAAATAAGTAATAATGTACCTGTATACTAGTTGGATCTAAAAAATTATTGCCTGAGACCATCTTAAAATCCAATCACCTAAAATATAGGAAAAGCGATATATAACCAAAAAGAAATAGTTATAGAAGTGAAAGAAAAAGACTTTGTGGTATATACTCCCTCCGTCCCGTATTAAACGAACGTCTACGATTTAATTTTTTCCCAAAATAACGTGCACTCATAGGAGACAACATCTGCCGCTCCGTACGAGTAGCGGTGCTGCGGTATTCTCCTGCCACAAGTTTACTAGCATGTGGTGTCAAGATAACATAAACTTGTGAGAGAAAAAAAGGGAAAGAAAAATGACCAAGACTCCAGAAGGTCCTCATGCACTCCGGCCACGGGTGCCTGGCTGGCCAGCCCGGGCCGGCCGGCTGCTCGGCAGTTCTAGGCTGGGCCCGCACGGCAGGCGGTGGCCTTCCTATATCTCGCGGGCAGGCGCGCACGAAGGTTAGCAGGAGGTGCAGGGTCCACGCTTGGCTACCGGCGGACGGCGGTGTGCATCCCATGTGTGGGTTGAGGTGAGAACGATCTCGAAGAGATGAGTGTGAATGTGAGATTTTTTTTACAGGAGCAATTTCGTCATTTTACTTTGTTCTTGGTTTCCGTGCCAGATTTAGAAGTGCAAATATTTTTGGACGAAGGCCTCCGTCCCTAAATAGATGTCATTTGTGTTTACTGAAAAGTCAACATTTTCAAAATACCGATAATTATATATTAAAATACATAAATAATTATGCTAAGTAATTAGTATCATCGGAAAGATATTTAAGTCTAGTTTTTTAACAAATTTATTTGTAGATATAAATATTGCACGTATTTTTTATAAACTTAGTTAAAGTTAAGAAAAATTGATCAACATGTATCTCATAGCGACCTCCTTTTTAGGAAAGAAGGAGTATGTATTAGACACGATGACACAATCACCATAAGACAGAAGATTCTAGCGGGGATCAAAAATCTTGTATTGCTAATAAGGAATGGCGCATGAGCACAAACTCTTGCCAGCTGGCATCGCATGCATATCCACGGTGTCCATCGTACGTTTTTATTGGGTTTTTTTTGCTCGCCCAGAAGCAAACCATTCAGGTTTAGTTCCCACAAAAACCCTAAACTTTGGCAATATGTAAAAAGAAGATTTCCCGTCACATCAAACTTGCGATATATATATGGAATATTAAATGTAGACGAAATCAAAAACTAATTGCACAGTTTGCTTTAATTTTACGAGACGAATCTTTTAAGCCTAATTAGTTCATGATTGGACATTAATTACCAAATACAAACGAAAAGTGCTACAAAATCTTTTTCAGCATCTAAACACAGCCTAGACTGTGCTCTGCACTGCAGTAACAAGTACTCTTGGTCAAGTCAAACATGGGTGGCCGGCTCATTCCACTTGCAGCCGCCGCAACGTGTATAGTAGTACTCCCTTCGTCCCTTTATATATGTTGTTTGAAAAACGTGTCTGTGAGACAAATACGATTTTTTAAAGACAGACATTTAGGGACAGGGAGAGTAGTTCAGCAACTAACGCAGCAACACCCTCACTTTTGGCTGCCACCACTGACTGAAGGATCTCCCGGTCAGCCTTTTACCCTCCGCGGTCCCCGCTTTAGGCTGCATTTTCTTTTAGTCATGTTTAGTTTTTCATGTAATCTAAAATATTTTAAATTTTATTTCTTTATTTTATAAAATAAAACTAAATAGTACCCAAAATTTTTAGTAAAAAGTAGTCCATTCTTCATTTTAAATTTTGGACTCAAAATGTTAAAATAAATCAAACTTTACATTAGTTTGTGTGTCATTCTCACAATCCCTATTATTGAAATTCAAAATAAGCCAAATTTTAGTTGAAACTAAATAGTCCACTGAAATATTTTGTATTCTAGATTTTAGAATTTAAAATAGTTGGGATTTTGCATTTTGAATTTCTTATGGAACTCAACAGTCGGAGGGTGTTTGCTTTAAAGCTATGTCACATTGTATATATTTATATTTAGACACATTGATTTAAAGTATAAAATATAGACTAATAATAAATCAAATTAATTCGTGATTTGATAATATGATGATAAAGTAAATATATAATAACGGTAGATTAATTAGACTTAATAACTTTATTTCATGAATTAATCATAGTTTCTTTATAATTAACTTATACTTAGTTCTTCTAATTAATATCTAAACACCTAATGTAACATCTTCTAAACTTTAGTTTCCGAATCAAACGGTATCCGATGGTATCGGATCGGAGCCACACCACCTCCAGCCACCAGGAGACCACCAACCGGTGCACGATGCGCTATTATTAGAAGCCATGCTTTCTGTTTCTCACAATAATAATAGGGAGAAAAACAAGACATGAGTTGAGAGAATTACGAGATTCGGCCGGTTTTTTTTTTTTGACGAAAAGAGATTCGGCCGTTGGACGTGGACCTACTATACAACTGCAAATAATCAAGCAAGCGAGCGATTGTGCTGACATGGGGCCACCGCTCGAGTGGAACCAACACGCCACCAGTCGCGATGTGGGGGACTCACGACCAAACGCACTAGGGCCCACTACCCGTGGATGCTTCTGTGTTTTGATTCCTAATTGAGGAAACAACAACCAAAAAAACATTTTACTGCTTCCAACAATACATTGTCTACCTTATGCAGTCTATTAATTCATCATGTCCCAAGAAACTTGTCAATTTCTCCTTGGTACAAGTTGAGTTTAAGAGCAAGCTACGGTCCTTACTTCTTAGGAGGTAATATCTCAAATAAATCTACCCTTTTAGTTTTTAAAGTTATTTAGTCAATTAATTAATTAATCTAGAAAAGGAAACAAATTGTCAAATCCCAAATCATGGAAACAGCCGTACTTGGGTTCCTTGGCCCCTTTCCTTTTTCGCGGTTCCTGACTTACTAGATAATTATGTGAAAAAAAATTATTGATAAATATATTCCTAGATCTTTTATATAGTCATATTTTAAATTTGTACACCCAAAATTATTTCAGATCCTTATGAACGATTGTATTAAAGTGGTTAAACAGTACACACAAACACAAGTCAAATGAGAAACATATCGCTAACTAATAAAATTTATTAATAAACAACATTAAACACGTTATATAATGAACATGTCATGTCACGTCACATACAAATCAAGTACAAGTCACGTTGACATACATACACATTCAAATGTACTACTTTCCTAATATCAAGTACTCACGGTTGGAAATAAAGTAAAAAAAATATATCAATGTGAGTACTACTTATGAACCAATTCAAAATATATCAACGTGAGTGCTTGTAAACCAGTTCAAAATATATTAAGTTCAAAGTTGTAAAGTAAAAAAAAACTGTCATATCGATCGGATCACATTTATATCAATCAAATCTAGAAAAAAGATTTCTTATATCTAAAACTTTCCTAATTTACCCTACTTTACAAAATAAAAAAACAAAAGAATATATATTTCACATATTACTTCCTTAGAGGTAATACGTGACTACAATCGTCCGATCAAAATAAATGAAGGGCTCACAGTCATTTGGGTGTACCATAGCAAAACCCTGAGTTTAAAGTTCAAAGCATTCCAAGCAAAAAATTTCATCATAGAATAGACTTTATTAGAACCACACATAATAAAAAAATTAAGATATTGTTTCCATGAATTTTTCATATTTCAATTTCAATGGCCATAGTAGTATGTTAAATAGATAGATATATGCTCCTGTCCACGGAAATGGTCATAAAATTCTGCTTCTTTTTTACCTAATAACACCACAAGTTCTATACTAATAGCTTCTACTACCAATTTACAAGACAGCCAAATACATGTACAAGGACGGGAAAAAGGACGTATTCTATACTGATAGCTTTACTACCAATTTAAACAAAATGTGTGTTGTGCTACGTAATCCGCAAGTTGACTAGTAGTAGTTGACCTTTTGCTGCCTTGTTAACTGTCTTGCTTGACTCTTAATCAAGTAGGGAGAAAAGCAAATTTACTTATTATAATAACCACATGAGCCGTTGAAGTCAGCAAAGTATTCTTCTTCAACAGTTATTGAGTTACTCTCTGAAGAATATCAGCCTGGTTTCATTCTATAATCCATTGTCAGCTGAGCTTGGTTTACCTGCATCATAATTGTGCTAGCTTAGTTTACATAATACCTGCATTACCTTAAGTTTGTCGTTGGCTAGCTCAAAATTGTGCTAACTAGCATCATAAAAAAACTGCGGGAGTACCAAAACATTTGACAGAAGCTATTAGTAGATATTTTTTTTCCTCCAAAATAGAATATTGTCGGTGCACACGATGCACGCGACATACTAAATCGTTGCATTTTCAAAATAAAAAGGGAAATTATGACCCTGTACTCAATGAGACTGAGACTTGGAGAGAATTATATGAGGTTGTGCAGCTGTTGGACGGGGACCTAAAATTGGCCTCCTTAAAAAGCCACATGCTTTCTAGTCCTGTTTCTCCGGTCTCCACATCATTTTTGTTCCTTTTTTAATGTA
Source organism: Microstegium vimineum (assembly GCA_022036555.1). Taxonomy (NCBI): domain Eukaryota; kingdom Viridiplantae; phylum Streptophyta; class Magnoliopsida; order Poales; family Poaceae; genus Microstegium; species Microstegium vimineum. The sequence goes on from CM039134.1 coordinate 28,961,447, forward strand.
GTACAGTATTAGTATTTGTTTCAATAATCGATAGGTATACATGCTTATTGATGCCCACCAAAACCTAGAAATAAATGATATGATAAGCTCTGAGCTAGCTAGATATTTTCTGTAGCACCACGAGATGATTGAATGAAAATCATACGCCATGTTCGCTTGGCTTATCAGCCACCAAATAGTATTTTTATCTTACAGAAAAACAGTCAAAACAGCATTAGTCGCAGCGTATCAACCAAAAAACGGCCAAGCGAACATACTACTAGTAAGTGTTTTCACAAAAAGAAAGTGGGTCACCCATGAATGTTCCATGGTGCCATGGTCCCATCGACAGAGACCATTATGACTTATGAGCATTTTTTTTAAAAAAAAGAAGTCTAAAGGGTATAGACCTATAACTGCAACTGCAAGTGATTGTTAGAACAATTCTAAGAGACTCGCGATATTCTTTCTAGCAGTTAGGAATAAAGGTTTTAATTAAAAATTATGTTTCAATCATTTATTTAAATTAAATATCCAAATATAATAATCTTCTATTTCAATTTTATAGCTAGCTAAAGATAGAAGTGAGAATGACTCTCTAAAAACATATAGAAAAATTGTTAAAGATTGAATAAATAAAGAAAAAGATTTTTATGTTGTTAATTTTTAAAATAATAATAATTTAAAGAGTGAGAAAGACTACCACAATAGCCGGTATGAGGCCATCGATGGCTGCTCCCCTGATTTTCTCTTGGGTCCTTTGCCGCCCTCACAAATCTTTCAATCACCAAACGGTGTAATCTGACCGGTCTTGCTCTTGCCTTTTGCATTTTGTCATCAGTACTGATGAATAAACCAACGTGCACAACGTCAAAACGAAGAAGGTTCGTCAATCACACCATCGTGAGTGTGATCTTTTTTTTCCTTCCTTTTTGGCATTGCTTCACCTAGTCTATGAAAAAAAAGTTAATTAGCAGGCAAACACGTGCAGGCTTGTACCTTCCGTCGACCGGCCGAGCTGCACTGTCGGATCACCGACGAGATCGGAGCGCGGAACGGCCAGTCGCTGTTGTCGCTCGCGGATGCAGACAGCGTGCAGCTGTACGCGGTACGTCTGCTCCATGGCTGGTTGTTCTTGTCACCTGCCGCCGTTGTCACGTGGCGCTCGCTTTCTATGCCAGATCTACCTCCTGGCCAACCCCTCATACCCCTCGCCACCGATGGACGGCCGCCCGCCGCCACGGCTGTGCTCAACTTTAAGTGTTTTTTGTTTGGGATGAGAGAAATGGAATATATTTATATTGTCATACGCCCTGTTCGCTGAGCTCATCAGCCGGCTTATCAGCCACACCACGGAAACAATATTTTTGTCTCAAAGAAAAACAGCCAAAACAGCATCAGCCGTGGCTTATCAGCCAAAAAACGGCCAAGCGAACAGGGCGATATTCGTTTGAACTTATCAGCTTCATTCAGCATCCACCCACTAGTACATAGACCATTATTGGAGGCAGACGTTTTTTATTAATGGAGGCGAGCAAGCACGACCGCCTCCAATGGAAGGCCTCGGTTAATTGGCGATTAACCGAGGCAGTCCCTTTGCCCGCCTCCACTAATCGAATAAAAAAACAAAAAAAACTGTGGATAAGCCCGGCGAGCCCATCCATGGGCCCGCCAAACCCATCCGCGTGCTGCCGTCGTCGTGGCTCGCCGGATCCCGTCGCCGGAGCCACCTACTCGCGGGAGAGGAAGGGTGATGGCGGATCTGCTGGGTCGTCGCCCCCGTGCCGTCGCGCTGGCGCCGCCGAGTTGCCGTGCCACCGCGCCGTCGGGAAGAGCCGGGAAGGGAGGGAGCGCCCGCGTGGGGGAGGGGCGCCGCGTGCCGTCGCGCCCGCGCCATCAGGGTAGAGCCGGGAGGGGAGGGCGCGCGGGGGGAGGGCGTCGTCGCGCTCGCGTCGTTTCGCCCGCACCGTCGGGGTAGAGCCGATAGGGGAGGGGGCGTCGTCGCCGGGAAGGGAGGGGGCGCCGTCGCACGGAGGGGAGGGGGCGCCGTCGCGGAGGGAGTTTTTTATCTGTCGCGGTGGGAGCTGCTCGGGAGGGGGTGGTGGGCTGAGGGAGAGGGAGAAAGAGAGAAGCAAGAGAGAAACCCAAAATCCCCGTATATATACTCAGGACCCACTATCGGGCTGGTTTGGGCTTTTCCATTGGTAGTGGGCCTTGGCCACTATTAACCGAGGCGGACCTTATAACTGGTCCGCCTCGGTTAATAGATTTTAGGAGGTAGACGTATTATGCTAACCGTCTCGGTTAATATGTATTAACCGAAGCGGTCGTCCCTATAATGCCCGCCTCCGTTAATCATTAATGGAGGCGGGCGGCTTCGACGACTGTCCACGACGGATGGAGGCAGCCTGACAGGGATTAATGGAGGCAGACGGGAGATGTGTCCGCCTCCAATCAATATTCATTAAAGAAATTATGTACTAGTGACCGGTTTACTCTTTTATTATTATTATTATTATTTGAAGAATGGGGTACATCGTTTGTTATCCATTAGACATTTGTTAAGTGAGATCCACACGTCATCCTCTCACATATTCATGCTTCTTCCACATTAATTACTGCATACATCTCTTGGCTTGGTGTCGTCCCGTGTGCACCACCTCTCCTGCCGTCGGCCGTCCTTTCTGCCCCGTCGACCAACTCCCCTAGCCCCCTGGCACTTGCCTCCTCTTCTAGCCCCGGCTGCCCTATCCGCGCATCTTCGGCATGGAGCTCACATAGAGCTTGCAACACTCTCATGTCGGAGCTCTGCTCGAAGTCCGCGTCAATCCCACTTGGAATCAGCACCACTCTCATGTGCATCTCACTCATGCCAGGCCAAGACCGTCCATCCATGTCGCGTTGTGGCTAAGCTCGCTGGTCGAAGTGCTCGCAAACACAAAGAGGAGGATGTGACTGAACTTGTCTGCCTGAACACTCACAGAGTGGACGAGCAGAACTCATGTCCTGAGGAACAGATGTAGGAGTAGTATTCCCGAATCTGGAGGAATATTCCTATCTATAAACGACTCCATCCACCATGTTCCCAAATCAAACATGGCATACCGGGTAACTTGCATCCTAGGGGACAGATGTATTGCCTAATCTAGAGGAATATTTCTCTCAAAGGGACAGATGTATTGCCTAATCTAGAGTAATATTTCTCTCTACAAAACAAACTCCATCTCTTATGTTCTCAAACCGAATATCAGATGAAAATGTTCCTTCATCTCGCCTCCAATTCTCCAAACCAAATAAATTTTCGCCCGCTGTTGCCGTTCTTAATTAAACAGTTGCCTTCTTTCGGTGCCAAAAAAAACATCACTACTCTGCTCAGAAATACAGTACGAGTCCATGTGCCCACCCCACATCTAATCACCCTGTTTCGTTCACTCCAACCCATGGGTGTATGTAATCCATGTGGTCACAAGGATGCGTAATGATAGAGGCGAACAATGTTTTGTAACGATACGATAACCCAGGAGTGTGTAATACCAATGCACAGGGGGCGGGCACAAAGAGTAACAATAACATAGGAATATGATTGATATATCAAAACTGCAAATCTCTCGGCAGTTTCAGTACAGACTCGAAAAGGGGAAGAAGAAGAAAAAAGATACCGGACGACCAAACTAGTAAAGGTAAAAAGATCAGCGCATAACCCTGGCTGCTGCCTAAGCCGGCGGCGCCGACATGGCTTACTGCGGCAATTGCAAAAGCCTTCTTCTTCATCTTTCTCTTCATTCATTCATCTTTCTATGGAGCAGCCAAGTCACTGATCAAACACACATCCAGGAGCAGGAGCAGCAGCAGCAGCAGCAATGCTTCAGCAGAGCCAGAGGAAGATAGCACGGAGACACAGTCTCTTCATGTCCAATTTGACTTTAAGCAGAGGCGGCCTTGTCGGACTTGAGGGGCTTGGCCACCTCCCAGGTGAAGTCGGCGTCGTCACGGCCAAAGTGGCCGTACGCGGCGGTCTTGATGAACCTGTTGCCGCCCTTCTTGAGGTCGAGGTTGATGGTGATCATGCCGGGCCTGAAGTCGAAGTTCTCCTTGACGATCTTGAGGATCTCCTTGTCGGGGATGGTCCCGGTGCCGTACGAGTCGACGAACACGGACAGGGGCTCCGGCACGCCGATGGCGTACGACACCTGCACGAGGCAGCGGCGGGCGAGGCCGCTGGCCACGATGCTCTTGGCGGCCTGCCTGGCGATGTAGGCGCCGCTGCGGTCCACCTTGGTGGGGTCCTTGCCGGAGAAGGCGCCACCGCCGTGGGCTCCCCAGCCGCCGTAGGTGTCGATGATGATCTTGCGGCCTGTGAGGCCGGCGTCGCCGTGGGGCCCGCCGATGACGAAGCGACCGGAGGGGTTGAGGTGGAAGATGGTCTTCTCGTCGAGGTACTTCTCCGGGATGACGGGCTTGATGACGTGCTCCTTGAGGTCGGCGGCGATCTCGTCGTTGGTGACGGTCTCGTCGTGCTGGGTGGAGATGAGCACGGTGTGCACGCGGACGGGCACCATGGCGCCGCCCTCGTTGACGTACTCCACCGTCACCTGGGTCTTGCCGTCGGGCCTGAGCCAGGCGCAGGTGCCGTTCTTGCGGACCTCCGTGAGGCGCGCGCCGAGCTTGGTGGCCAGCACGTGGCTCAGCGGCATCAGCTCGGGGGTCTCATCGGTGGCGTACCCGAACATGTGGCCCTGGTCGCCGGCGCCGATCTCCTCGGGCCGCTTGGTGAAGTGCCCGTGCACGCCCTGCGCGATGTCGGGGGACTGCTGCTCGATGTTCACCAGCACCCTGCAGCGGTCCGCGTCGAGGCCCACGTCGTCGGAGGTGAAGCCGATCTCGCGGCAGGTGTCGCGCACGATCTTCTCGTAGTCCACCGTGGCCTTGGTCGTGATCTCGCCGAACACCATCACCATGTTGGTCTTGGTGCACGTCTCGCAGGCCACCTTGCTGTCGGGGTCCTGCGCGAGGCAGGCATCCAGCACGGCGTCCGACACCTGGTCGCACAGCTTGTCGGGGTGCCCCTCGTTCACGGACTCCGAGGTGAAGAGGAAGCTCTCGGCCGCCATTGCCTTCTTCGTCTCCAACAACCTCTGCAATTCAAATAATCAGAAACCCATCCGCAGATCCACCTCACATTCGAATTGGATGACCACGACCAAACAGTTAAACCGATGCCGTGAGATCTGAAACTCAGAGCACGACAGACAGCTCCATATACAGAGGCTACGAGATCTAAATGGAGAACCCTCCCTCTGAGAGTCCAAAATTTTCCAAAAAAAAAATCCCAAATTTTCTCCACTGAATCTCAAATTTAAACGACACTCCAGATCTCTGTACAAGCCTAATCACCGAACCCCACACCCGGATCGGTCATCCCGTGGCGACCATCAGATTCAGATCCCCCCTCCAGACTCCACCGAGGAAGACTCAAGGTTTGCATGCGCACAAATGACAAAACCACGCACGCACCTCGGGAGAAGCACGACGAACGAAATAACGATCCAACGAGAGAGAGAAGCAGGGTGCGGGCAAGCTGACTCACCTTGCGCTGCTGCTCTTTATTCGGGACCGGCAGGAGGTAGGAGAAGATGCGAAGGGGATGTGTGGCACGGCGTCTCGGGAGTGCTGGGGCTCCGCCATTTATAGCCGCGCTGGCGCCGGGCGCGGATCCGGGGAGGAAGGTGGGCCCGTGCGGGTGTACCTGAGTTGCGGTGCGGAAAGTATTTTGGCGAGTCGGGCACGTGAGGAGGAAGTGAGGAACATCGCTGGCGGACACTGACCGGATGGCCCCACGTCGGGGGAGAAGCCACCCGCTAGCTAGGCGGTAGCTGTAGCCTAATGTCCTCTCACCAACCCCACGCCCACGGCCACCAACCCCCCTTGTTGCTTGCTGGCCCACCTCACCTAACATTTCTCTCTCCATCATTTTGTTTTTATTTTTCCGCTCTCTTTTTATATATAGTGACGGAGTCAAGTCCGGACGATTTTTATTATTCAAAAAAATTTAGCTATAAATTATAAAAAATTACTTGAATACAAGAGAATTTTATTTTAAACTTTGGTGAGGAGGCCGGCCGGGGCCGCTCGTTGTGACGGAACCACTGTATAAGTAGTAGTATTTCTGTTATTTATTTCTCTCCTAAAAATTTGTCAGCCCTCAACCTCGAAATGGAAAATAAAATACTCGCCTCACCTGCTACCACTTGTTCACGAAGTGTTTTATTTTTTATTTTTAAAAAAAGAGTTCATTTCTTCTGCGGCTGATGGTCAATTGAAGCAAAAAAAAAAACGTTTTCCAGTTTTCTTCTTCGTAGGTTACACAGTTGTCTGTACCTAGCCTGGCCAGAGATGCGCGTCGCTCTAGTATGCCTGGTATGAAACAAGTTTAGCATTATTGCTGTCAGCGCCTAGAAATGCATTGCATGTAAATACTCTTCAAACATTTTAAGTGGAGGTCAGCATGGTATATGGATCATCTGCTCCATTTTTTAAAATTATAGAATGATTTGGTTAGAAAAAAAAAGATCAAGGTCAATGAGAAAACCAATCTCATATTTTTGGTGCTTTATTTGCTTGTCCTTGGAAAGTTCTTATGAGAAAATTATAGTACCATTGTCTAAGCACTTGTATTTCTTTTATTCCTCTAATAAAAATCACGGCAAAGATTTTACCGTACTTTCAAAAACCTCACCACTGGCACTACCACCGCACTCCGGCTCCAGGCCCCATCTCCAAAATCTCCATGGTTGCACATTGCAGGTCGAAAAAAACACGATTCGAGTTGGGCGCTAGGTGTTTTTTTTTCTATTTTATTTAAATCCGATTAGGGTGGTTGGCCCCTAATTGATATTGTACGCATGAAAAAAAATGTTGGTTGTAGATTATTATTTTTCTCGCCAATAATTGTACAGAAAATAAACAAAATTGTACCGTACCAAGCCTGGGCGTGTCGCAACCGGACAAGCTGGGCCATGGGGGCAGGAGTTAGCCGGTTACTGCATACTAGCAGGCTGGCAGGCCGTGTTCCCATCACCAACTTGTGCAAGCGGCGTGTTCGCAAAAAGAAAAAGAAAAAAAAACTTGTGCAAGCGGTAAGTACGTCTATGGAAATAGTTGTCTTTGTTAGTTTTGTTCACTTGAACTGCTTTTAGTTTTTTAAAGTTTATTTTAATTTATTTTCTCTCACGTAACAATATTTTTCTTATTGATAATGCACACAAAATAAATAAAATCGTACCGTGTAAAGAATGGTGTGTCGCAACCGGACAAGCTGGGCCCGGGGCCAGGAGTTAGACTATCCGCATTCGTGGTACTCTAAAATCATCCTCTAAAAAGAATATTATGTCCTAGTCATCGAGATTCTCTCTCCTATACATATTTCTTCTGCACTCATCCTTCTCTATATATCATACTCTATATCAATTGAGCTCCACATGTTTAAAAATAAAAGTTATCCAAATATATTCATGTGAGATCTTGTTTTGAAAGATTTATTAAAATAAATTTAATGGTGTAATCGGAATTTTATTTAGTTTCATGATTTGTGAATTATAACATTTTTTAGGTACAAGAACTTGTGGACCCCACCACTGTCCCCTATGTCCTCTCTCAAGATGGCAACGGGTACGTACCCGATGGGTATTGGCCACCCATACCCGTACCCGTCAGATCAAAATCTATTCCATCGGGTTACCTGCAAAAGCAGACGGGTAAAGAATTCATTCCATATCCGCACCCAATGGGTAATTCTTACCCGACGGGTATTCCATACCCGATAATACACTCGAGTTCACGTACAAATTATAACAACATCCAACAAGTTAAATATAACAACTTCCAACAAATTAAACATAACAACTTCCAACAAATTAATAGCAGCACACTAGGCCACTAGCACACTAGCCGCTCAACACTTAGGAGTGTTTGGGCCAAATTTCATGGGATATATGGGTTACAATCACTTAGGCTAGTTACTCAATTTTGCGGGTATTTCTTACCCACGGGTATGCGGGTATGGGTACTGCTATTCCACACCCGTACCCGCTATACCGATGGGTAAATGATTTCGTCCAATAACGTATCCGTGGATAGAAAACTCATTCCGCATCCGCCTCCTTAGCGGGTAAAACCCGTCGGGTTCTTGGGTTTCGGGTACCCGTTGCCATCTTGAGTCCTCTCTCCCAGCACTGTCATTCCACTTGCACGCGCTGCCTCTCTGCTCCCACGCACCGCTGCTCGGAGGCCCCACGGTCTGTAGCACATAGAACGGGACGACGCGGTCTGTAACGGAAGCGACCACTTGGCGGGGGTCGATAGGGTACCCGGTGCACAGATATATTCCGCTAAAGAATACTGGAGTACACTATCCCGTAGCTGGTTACTGCATAGTAGCAGGCTGGCAGCATGGCCGTGGTCCCATCACCAACTTGTGCAAGCCGCGTGTTCGAAAAAAAAAACTTGTGCAAGCGGTAAGTACGGTCTAGGGAAACAATTGGCTTTGTCAGTTCGTTTGAACTGTCTTTACCTTTTTTTTTTAAGCTTATTTCAAGTTATTCTCTCTGATATAACACTATTTAATTAATTGGAATCAGCTGGCTTGTGTATCCGCCGAATAGAACATTACTCACCCTGTTTGACTAATTGTTTCAATGACTGATAAGCAAAGCAAAGATAAATGCAAAGCAAAGATAAGCAAGAAAGTGCATAAATATAAATGCTAAATTTTAAAACTTACCTTAGTGGGGGAGGGAACCTCCCCCAACCTTATCCTTTGCTTAATGATGCGGCGGATATGGATGTAGTTGCCGCCACGAATCCCACTGCCGGTATTGTTCTTCTTGCATTGCTTGGATGTCTTCGGCAGTTTTTTGGACGATGCGTGATGTCTCATCATGCTCAACACGCAGCACACCAAAGGTATTGGTGAGATGATCAAATTGTTGCCGCCATTCACGATGCTCCCTTTATCGTGTGGACGAGAAGGATGCTCGTGCTCCTTGCGGACGTGATGGTCGAGCAGGCATGCCACTACAAGTGTACATGGGATCGGAAGATGCATCGTCTTCCTCCTCGGGAAGGACCACCTTGCTCAAGATGAACAAAGTAAAGCCCCTCCTGAGCTCTCTTGTCTGAACCCGCAAAACCTCTTTGCCCAATTCCTTGATCTAAATCAAGGGTTAGCTTACGGGTCATATATAACTGAAGTTGCCTATTTGGAAGAGGCACCTCAATTGTATGGTCACTATAAATCATTTTAAGTTCGCCATTGGCATCTCTTTTTAACATTTGAGCAGTTGTAAAATATTCTTCTGAGATTACAGCTATAGGAGCAGGGATGTAAACAAAGGGTTGAGTGCCATTTAGCAGGTTCATGGATTCGGCAAGACGAGTAATTAAAGATGTGAAAGGAATAGATTCATTACTCTCAATTGAACTTTGCCAAAATTCCACTAAGAATTTTATAGGAGAAATTTGAATTTTGTTTACCATGGCATAAAGCAATTTTAATTCCATGTCACTTATCAAGCTAGCATTATTTCTGGGAAACAAAGTCATTTTATCCAAAGATGCATGAAACGAAGGGTTGGATTATGAGTTTCCTTTGGTTTAGGATTTGAGCAATCATTTAGAGCAGAGATAGACATCCAAAATTTCCTCTTGTTAAACCTACGCATGGCAAGGTCTAAATCTATCAAGCATGAATTTTCAAAGCCAAGAGAAATATTTAGATGACTCCAAGTTAGACTATGGCTTTGATTAAACATGTGAAAGGAAATTCCAACATTAGAGACTTGGAGAGAGCATATGAATTCTAAGGTGAGCAACTCAATTACAAGCTCTTCTATTTGCCAAAAGCTAGACCAACCAATTGCGGAAAAGATAGTGTTGCATTCGGTGGTCATACCTGCGTTGGAAAGAAGACTCAGATCCAATATCCTTGTGTGCTCGAAAGATCGATCCCGAAGAGATAGATACCTTTGGTACTCTAGTTGGTCGAACCAGAGACCACTTTGTTGGTCATAGGTCCTCATCGGGGGCACCATGAATGCCCCGATATGAGGTACCTCAGTCGACACTTCTTCCTCCTCCTAAGGGTGTTCTTCGGTTTGGACGTTCTCCTAAGTGTATCGGGCAGAACCTCCCCTGTTTCTTCCTTGGGAAGTATCCTCTGATTGGTGGGAGCGTCGGGATGAGCTCCCACTCAGAATTTGCTTTGCTTTCTTGAATGCGGATCTTATCGGGTTCTTCATCTTCTAGAGAGGAAGAGGGACACAAGGGCAGGACTAGGAAGAGTTGTGTGTGGAGAGAGTTTCCTAGTTTGCCTTGCGGGAATAGGCTTGAGTTAAGAGAAGCTCGATGAAGGCAAGAGATCTTCTTGTGGTGTAATGAGAGCAGCGCTACTTCTCTTGCGAGCTAAGAACTTCTCTTGAATGAAGAGAGGAGAGAGCAAGGCAAGGAGAGGCTTGAGCTAGAACTAGATTCTGGTTGAGGTGTGAGGGAATGAGCTCTCCTTGCATGGGGTTTTATAGGGGAAATGAATGGCACCAAGGGGGCACCATGGGGTGGTCGACCCCCCCCTCGGGCATGCCCTTGGGTGCCATGATCACTATCTTTAATAGATGCCTTACACAAAGCAAGAGAGAGAGAGGAGGTGAACAAAGGTGGTCGGCCGACCCCCTAAAGTGGGGATTCCACTCATGCTTTTTCTAGTGCTTGGTGAAAGGTGAAGCATAATTTGTGATGTGATCAAAAGCTGAGCTAAAGTGCTCAAGATTCTCCTCTTTAAACAAAGAGTAGTGGGGGACAAAGGTATGTCATGCTTTGATCAAAGGTGATTGATGTGTTTTCTTTTTCAAAGCATGACAAAGTGAAAGTGATAGGTGTCATGATTCCCCACTTTGGACAAGGAGTAGTGGGAGACAAAGATGTGTCATGCTTTAACCAAAAGTGATTGATGTACTTTAAAGCATGACAAGACAAAAGAGATGTCCCCTAAAGATAAATCTGATTTTTAAAAGTCTCACTACTCACATCATGAGATGCTTGGACAAATAATGGTGGGGAAGAAAGAGGGATGATCATGGGTCACCTAGGGTGGTCGGCCGACCCCCCTAGTCCTCCATTTTTTTCTTTTTATTTTATAAAGGTCCCTAAATGTTCCCTAATTGAACAAGACAAGATAGACTGCATAGGGTGGTCGACCGACCACTCTATGGCCCTACCTTTTGTCAATTTTAGTGCTAAACTAATTCTCAAGTTTTATTTAATCTGAAACTTTATTATCTTCTAAATTTTAAGTATGAAAGAAAGTAAATGATTGAACTAAATGAAAGAAGGGAAATAAACGATAACTACCGACTTACCTTTCGACGAAGGCTCCTTGATTTTAAGTCCTCGGAGTGGGACTCTCCTTCTTGTTCATTCCTCGGGTGCACTTGATGACTCCGGAGACGGAGACCGTGGTGTGTGCACCTCCTTTGCTTTCCAAACCTACCTTGGATTGGCGGGTTCGTCCTTCTTGAGTTCACTGATCTTGGCCTCTGGGTATTGCTTCTTCTTTCATGGAGCTTGAACTCTTCTTTTTGGTGGTTGTGCTTTAACCTGTTTGTTAAGTTTATAACCGTTGAAAGCACAATTTACCTTGTGACTCGGGAATTGGAAGTGGATCTGGTCCGATTCAACGTAGATGACCGCGTTGGTGGTGTTGAGGAAGAGCCTTCCCAAGATGACAGGTATGTCCACATTGGCTCCCATGTCCAAGATGATGAAATCGGTGGGGATGTATTCGTCTTGGATGTTCATCAAGATATCCCTCGCGAGTCCCTCGGAAAACCATATGGTTTGATCAGCCATCTGCAAGCGAACATATGTAGGGACCATAGATCCTCCTAAGAGATCATCATATATTACCTTAGACATGATGTTGATGCCTGATCCGAGATCGCAGAAAACGTTGTGGAACGTTTGTTGTCCGATCGAGCACTTGATCGTCGGGTGGCCTGGATCTTCCTTCTTCATGATAAAGGGAGGATCGAGAAGATAGCCCCAATAGGTGCGAAGTGGAGGCTTACCGAACTTTGTTGTTACCATGTTCACATGCTCAATTGAATCTTCTGGTTTCCCAGGAATTTTACCTTGTTCTATAGATGGCATAGCTGCTACTAATTGAGCTAATTGGGGTTCTAACATTTTATTAAAACTCAATTGATTTTTCATGGTAGCTGTGAAGCTATCCATTCTCTTACCAAAATTTTCAAGAACTTTATCAATAGCAATCATCTTTTTATTTATACCATCATTAATCTTTGATTGCCCAAGAACAAGATCTTTTAATGAAGGTTGGTTATTGTAAGAATTGTAATTACTATTACCTCCATTACCTTGGTAGAAGGGGTGTGAATTAAAACTTCCTTGTTGTTGGGGTCGAGTTGTTATTGTTGGGACGGTGTCCCTTGTGAAAGGATTCAATAGTGTAGTTTACAAAGATGTCATATCAGATGTTTGACCGGATGTCGGAAGGACTTTTCAAAACTAATTAAAAATCTAATTACATAGATAGCTGTGCATTTCCGAGATGAATTTTTAAACCTAATTAATCCGTCATTAGTGAAAGCGTTACTATAGCATGACATTGTCTAATTATGGATTAATTATGTAAAAAACCGTATCCGGCAAAGTTATCGCAATCTGCCTAATTAAGTATTTTTTTACTACATTTAAGCCTTCATGCATGTGAGAGGGGACATCGATATGAATGGGCAAAGTAAGTTTGCGAATGAGAACAAACAGGGCCTAAAGCAGTTTTGTTTTTTTAAGAGTTAAAGCAGATTTTTATATACTCCCCGGTCCCTAGCTAGGCAACAGGAATATTCACCCTGGTTCACTCGTTCAGAGAGCATATTATAACCTCCTATGTGTGCGCCTCTCGTTCACTCACGTCGCTACAAGCAAAGGCATAAATAGCCGATATCGAGTAAGTATCGCTTTCGGTTAAGGACGATCGGTGGAGCAGTTGATAATAGCCGATACGCCACGTATCGCCTTTAGTGCAAATATAAGAAAATGAAAATCGAGATCTCGATGGATCTGTTCACAGACGGTTCGTGCTAGAGTAAATACTTCCATTATATTCATAGGAGTTTTTACAAGCAGTTCAACCCAGTGCTACTCGAAGACTTTGTCTACTATGAACACAGAAGGGGTAGAATCTGCTATCTCCCCGGCCACTCCCTCGACGGCGTCGAAGTGGGGACGTCCATGGCGTGGCAGATCTCGGGGGTGAGTTCGAGGCCGCTCATGCTTATACCGATGTAAGCCCGAGCGGCCGCGAGGGCCATTATGGCCCCATGGCGAACGCCATGGAGGGCGACCTCATGCACCCTCACGGGGATGTGGCTGACCCTCTCCGTGACACTGGCGCCAGCAGCATTCACGGTGGCGGCAGCGTCGTTCCCGGCATCTTGGAGAGCTTCTAGCCGCACGGTTAGGTCTGGAAGAAGGAGAAATGTCGGGTGTACTGTATTCAGAAAAGACAGGGTTGAAGCTTATGGATGAGGAAATTCAAGAAAGATTACCGGCAACTTGGGCGTCCGACTCGGCGCGCTGCTGGGTGGCGCATGTGGCCCTCCTCTCCACATCCTCCAGCGCCTGCTGAAGTTGGGCGATCTGGGCTTCGAGGATGCCGTTCCTCATCGTGGCCTCGGAGTAGAGGTAACGCGTCTCTGTCAGCCGGCGGTAGTAGCGGGTCGCCGCCGACTTCGAGCTCTCCGATGAAGCCCCTGCTACTGACTCCATCCCCAGAGGAGGGCCCACAGGAGCAGCAGCGGCAGCGTGAGAAGGGCCAGTATCGATTCTGAGAAGGAAGAGCATGAAGTTTAGATCAGATCCAAAGAGCCGATATGGAGATATCAAGATCGGCTAAGCAGAGTTGGCTCACCTGGCACGACGCTGGGGAGGCTGAAGGGGGAGTTCACCTCATCTTCCTCCGCGAGGCGTTTGCCATGATCGCGGTTCGCCATCGGGTGAAGGAGAAAAGAAGATTTTGTAGAAGAACGAAGAATGGGGGTTTTCTGCTCGAACAGGGTGGCGGAGAAATTGCAAGAGTGTGCACTTCCGGTGTGGCTGAGAACGAAGGGAGTGGATTTATATAATAAAAGATTCGTCGCAGAAGGTGGAGAGGCGACGGTTCGTACTGCGCACGCGGAGTAATCAAGAGGAAGGTTAAATCATGGCACGGTTCCCAGAGAAGAGCAAGCGTTCGGTTTGCTTTGCGGAGCATCGAGTAAAATGAACAAGTAAATGGTAACTGCTGATCAGATATTTCCAGATCGAGCATTGGAACCGTCAAGGCACAGAGAAATATTCAGGCGTTTTCCTGCAGTGTTTATTTCGAAGAAATTGGCTAAAGGACATACAAACATTTCATTGAGGTATTACAGCAATACATAAATGTCAGAAGTAGCCAATGTAGTTGATAATGTAGTACAATGAGAGAAAAAATTACTGGGACACAACAACAAGAGTGGCAGTTACAACTTTGGGTGCTTCATGAAGCGCATTGTAACCACGAGGAAGATTTTCAGCTGAGCGCATGGAGAGGATGAAGAACCCCTTCCGTTACTCCTGTTGCTGGTGGACGAAGAGGTACCCGGCACCGACCAACCTTCATGAACAGTTCAGCCATGTTTTGAAGGTGGGAAGAGGGACGGATGCACCCTTGGGATGTGCTTATGCATCACAAGTTTTCTACTGTCCGCCGTCCTCTTCAGATGGCTCCTCGGCAAGAGGGAGAAGCACTGTGCGAGGTACCCTATCACAAGATTTCTACTGGCTGCAAGTGAATAAGTTGAGCATCGAGATCCATGGAGGCTTAGCAGGCTTGGCCATGGTGGCTAGGTTTTCAGTATGAAACTCAAAAGTGGTGCGAGTCTCTTTGAAGCTTGGGCGGTTGGTTTTATAGGCGGAAGTGGAGCTTGAAGACGCGCAACAGTATTCTTGTGACTGAGATTGGGATGCGGAACGATGACATTTATCATGGATACTGGTTTTGATATTTGGGCAGAGAAAAAGTTTCTTTCCCGTGAGCTGGAAGATGCCTTAACTAGTCCACTCTGATGGTGCAGAAGATAAGGTGAAGAATTTTGGGTTGCACCAGATTTTGGTATTAGTAAAGAGTGCTATTGAAGGACCGATGGGAATGCCACGACTAGCTGGAGGCAACTGCATGTTTGGAATCGGCTATTCTCAAAGGGATTGGCTATTGATGGATCGACTGTTAGAGGAGATTTGCTTCGAGTCGATTGCGGCTTGGCTTGAAGGAAGATTTGATGAAGATCTGCCACGAGTCGGTTACGTGATCCACGGTGCATTGAAGATACGGGCTCTACGAATAAGGAAAAGTAGGGTCCGAAGTTATCTTTTATAGTATTTATTTTATTTCCTATATCTATGGCTCGTGTTGAGTCCGGATTCAGTTAGAGCCTAGGGTATAAATATGTACACCCCAGTACCTGTATTATATCTCAATCAATCAAAACACAACCCGGCTTCCATGCCAAACCCTTAGGAGTAGGAGTAACGTAGTTTCCGACGCGTTCTTCGTCAACCCAGGCTGCATCGGCGTCCATCGATCTCTGGTTGCTGTAAGTACCGTCATGGCTTATACTATATCTTAAATAAGGCTGCATCGGCGTCCATCGATCTCTTATTTTCGATAGTATGGCTAGTTATTGTTGATATGTGTTATGTAACTCACGTTAACGCGTTGCATAAAGTGTTCCAATAGTTATCTTAATCTGTTTAAGGTTGGCTTTGCATGTCTTTGCTGCGTTGAACAGATTAGTTATGTTGGTTGTTATAATTAATGTTTTATTAATTATAAAAACCTTCATCAGGCTAAGATCAATCTAAATTGGCTTCGTACTTTAATGATAGATCTCATTAGGTTAAGCTTGGTAATGATTTGATTTGCACATGTTTTCGCTCTAAGCTTAATAGATCTAGCCAGTTTACATTGATTTTATGCCTTGCATGGTGCGGGTTCCAAGGTATAAGAGGGTTTACGGATAAAGTTTGGTGATCTCTTCTAGCTCACGATAGATAGCGGCAACACTGATCCTATCATCGCGGGATGTCTAGATTCAGACGATGTCGGTTGTCAAGTTTTATTTGCGAAAGTCTTTTATGCACTTGGTTCATTCACCATGCATGTATCGGTTGAAATAGCCGATCCTTGTGTGTTTTAATAGATCTGTTCTGGTTAATGCCGATGTCATGACGGTTAACACTGTGATCTCATATTTTAACATGATATAATCGTATTTGCCATGAGCATTGAAGCAAGTTTCGGTCAGTTAGTGCATGCATGTTATTTCCATGGTTCATTTGCAAGAGCATGCTGGTTGTTGACTCTCTAGTCAATACCCGGATCGAATCGGCTATTTAGCCACATATATGGAACTGTTTGGAGCAAGTCCGGCATGTTCCGCCCTGTGTTACTAATCACGTTTATTCCGTGTCAATTGCAGGGTCAAATTGACTGGCACGCCACGGACTCGATCAACCGGGCAGTTCGTTGTCGGAGGCCGAAAGGATTGGAGCGTCGCCATCTGCTCTGGTTCATCTGGCCACAAAGTGTTCCCCGTTGGCACGAGGAGTCACATTTTTGTGCCAACAAGTTGAGCCTTGTTTGAATGTCGGTCAATGCATTTATCAAACAAGGGGGAGAATTTGGGAAGTTTTGAAAATCTTATGGCTCTTTGTGTGTTTGAAAAATGCATTTGATCAGGGGGAGTCGGGACTTTGGCTAGTGGTGTTGAGCACATTTTGCCTCTTCTTGAGGACTAGTCGTTTTTATTCGATGATTTGCCAAATTGGTATCAAAGCTTGTTTTTGCTGGTGGTGTTGAGCCTGTGTTGCTACCTCTTCTTGAGGGCCAGCTTTGTGGGATACCCTTGACTTTGGCTTTTGCTAGCGGTGTTGAGCCCGTTTCCTGCCTCTTCTTGAGGGCTAGCCTCACAGAAAATAATAGCTGATGGAATAGACAGGTGCTTAATGACAAAACAACAAAAATCATAGAACCCAGACATTGATCACATAGCAAATATAGAAATGGGTACCTTTAGAAACTGCTCATCAGGAACTTGAAGTCTCTTCTGAATCCGTACTTCTCTTTCAATGTTTGTTGAAACTAAACCTGCTACCAGCTGGGGCCTCTGCAACGGGCGGAGGCTCGGACTCTGCCTCTACCGCTTCGAAAGCGGGAGAGGAAGAGAAGGAAAAGAAAAAGAAGGAGAAGCAGACGCCTCCGGCGAAGCCTCCGCCCCCTCGATCGCTCAGAAGATGGCGGAGAAGAAGAAACCTCGGCGGCGGCGTCTACGGCCCCCTCGACCACCCGAAGACGACGGAGGGGAAGAAGCTCCGGCTGTGTCCCCAGCCCCGTCATCCGCCCAGAGGATGGCAGAGAAGGAGACCGCTGGGACGACCTCTCAAGGAGGTGTCCCAGCCGAGCGCCACCGGAGGGAGGAAAGGCCCCCTAGGGGGTCCCAAAACGGAAAACGATTTCGATCACGACGTAAGTCCTTTGTCTTCGCGTAAACTTTTGTTTGAGTCTCTCCTTCGCTTCTGCTGATGACACGATGATTTATCCAGCGGGGTCAAGAAGCCCACCCCCAATTTAGCGCCTACTAAGGCGTTGAAGACGGGGGCAGGCGCCTCGGCAGGGGAAATGGCTCGACGTAGTGCTGACGAGGCCGCTGCTACCTCGAAGGCACTGGTGATCAAGGAGTCTACGGCCGAGGCTCCGGGGGCCACCTCCATCCCCCATCGTCCGAGGCGCCAGCTTCGGGAAGCCAAGCGGCGGAGGAGAGCCCGCTGATGCCGCCGGTGATCATGGCGGGAGCCCTCGAGGTTCAGGCGCCGTCCACCTCTTATGGTGCCACGCCGCCCCCAGGTCCCCAGGGAACCCCCGAGGCACAGAGCCCACCGGGGGCGGACGCGTCCGTTCTCCCCCAGACCCAGGCGCTCCAGGCGATACCCGTGCGCGGGCAATACCCCTGTGCGTCGGGTGTCAGTCGCGCGTCTGGCAGGGGGGGATCCGGAGGTGGACGGTCTAGACTGCCGACAAGTAGTCAACCTTCACCTTGGACGACCCGAGGGAGGCTCCCGGATGGAATCGAGCGGAGAACATCCGGGTCCAGGGCACCAAGGTCGCGGCGTTGCTGACCCGGGTGTTGATGGAGGACTTGCCGTCGTGCCTCGAGGTTGGTGTGATTGTTTTACTTTTTCGCTCTGATTCTTCAGGGATCTTAATCTCCTTTACCGGTGTTATGTTTCCTTGTAGTCCCTCATGGAGGCGTCGCACTCCAAGTCCACCTTTCTCCGGGAGTCTTACAAGTCATGGCATGGTGCCGAGCGCTACAAGCTGCTCTTGGCTCAGTCCGACAAGACACTGGAGGAGTGGGGCGCGGAGCTGGCGATGCTCAGGTCCCGCTGCGACCTCCTTGTCAGGGAGGGGGCCTCGGCATAGGCCAAGGCCTCCTCCCTCGAGGCAAGGGTGTCGCAGCTGGAGGCTGCTCGACAAGAGGCCGAGGAGAAGGCGCAACGCTCGGCGACCGAGGACGAGAGCATAGCGAAGTTGCTCGAGGACGCCCGGGAGAGCAACAAGCGCAAGGATAGCGCCCTTGCCGAGGCCCGGGCAGAGATCAAGAGTAAGGCTTTCGTTGCTTCGCTCTTTTTACCCCTCCTGGTTGTTGTCTGGTTTTCTGATCTAGGTGCTTTGTTCTTCTTAGGGCTCGAGGGGGTGCTCGAGGCTGCGCGCTCAGAGAATACTGACCTCAAGGACGATCTTACTTCTGAGTGTGGCCGCTACCAGATGCTCCAGAGCACCGTCAACCTCTCTTGTGATACCCTCGGGATTGAGAAGGTGTCGCATGCTCCGAACCGTCTGGCGGCCCACGTTGTCGAGGAGAAGACGCGCCTCCGAGCCTCTTTTCGACAAGGCGTGGTGCGCACCCTGGCCATCGCATCCTCCCATTATAACCTGGATCTGGGAGCCATCAGTCAAGGGTATGTGTTGGCCGGGGTGACGCCAGAAGCTCAGGAGGCAGAAGTTGCGGCGCTCGATGCCGCTACCGAGGCCCCTGCGCATGTCCTGGCGGATCTCCTTGATGGCGGCGAGGTGGCGTTCTCCGATGACGACGCGCCAGCCTCTTAGATTTACTTTCTTGCCTGAAAGGAAAGGCCCTTGTGTATAAACAACTTACGTTTTAATGCAATGCGACCCGAGGGTCTTTTGTCTATAATCGCAGTTTCATTTCGTTATTCTGGGTAACTTCCTTCTTGTTGCCCTCGGACTCTTGTTTCGTGGAGACCTATCTTGTGCGAATTCGTTTCCGAGGTCGCGCTGGGTAGAGGTGCCTTAACTCGGGAGCATTGGCAGTCTCGTGACCCAGGCACGCCCCCTAGCGCGGATTCAGCCCTTAAGGTCCCCTCTACTTTGAGTTTGCCGAAGGCGTTGAGAAAGGATTTTTACTGAGAATTTTTTGAAAAAAGTGTAAGTTTTCAGGGTCTTGTCCCTGTCCCCAACCCCCGAAGGGAGGGTCGGGTGTACGAGGTAGAGCGGGGGCTCCCTTGTATGAAAACGGGCTGTGAAAGCCTTATATTGCTTTTGCGAAGTATTTACAAGTACATCGTAGTACTGAAAATTCAAGGATACAAACGACGTAGCTGTTTGATGTTCCATGCGTTGGGGAGCGAGTTTCCGTCGCAGTTGGCTAGCTTGTAGGTTCCTTGCTTGATTACTTCGGTGACGATGTAGGGTCCCTCCCACGGGGGAGTGAGCTTGTGACGGCCGATGTTGCTTTGCCGAATGCATAGCACCATGTCGCCTTTGCGGAGCTCTCGACGTCGAATGCGCCGAGCGTGTTGTCGCCAGAGGCTTTGCTAGTACTTTGCCGAGTGTAGGAGAGCTACGTCCCGAGCCTCATCTAGCTGATCTAGGCCGTCCTCGCGGGCGATCCGGTTTGCTTGTTCGTTGTAGGCTCGGAGCCTCGGAGATTCGAACTCGATGTCTGTGGGGAGCATAGCCTCGGCCCCGTAGACAAGGAAGAACGGAGTGAATCCCGTGGCCCGACTTGGTGTCGTACGCAGACTCCAAATGACCGAGGGGAGCTCGGCCACCCATTTGCCGCCAAACTTCTTTAGGTGATCATAGATTCTTGGCTTAATCCCTGTAGGATCATGCCATTCGCGCGCTCTACTTTCCCGTTCGTCCTTGGATGCGCCACGGCCGACTAGTTGATTCGGATGTGGTTTGCAATGCAAAAGTCCTGGAATTTTTTGCCAGGGAATTGGGTGTCGTGGTCTGTGATGATGGTGTTCGGGATCCCGAAGCGGTAGATGATGCCTGTGAAGAACAGCACCGCTTGCTCAGATTTGATGTTGGTGATGGGTCGTGCTTCGATCCACTTGGAGAACTTGTCGATGGCGACGAGTAAATGGGTGAAGCCCCCGAGCGCTTTATGAAGAGGGCCGACGAGGTCCAGCCCCCATACAGCGAAAGGCCATGTAATCGGGATCGTCTGAAGCTCCTGCGCGGGGAGGTGGGTTTGCCGGGCGTAGAGTTGGCATCCATCGCAGGATTTTACGAGGTCGGTGGCGTCGGTGATGGCGGTGGGCCAGTAGAAGCCCTGTTGGAAGGCGTTTCCGATGAGGGCGCGCGGCGCCGCATGATGTCCACAGGCCCCGGCGTGTATCTCGAAAAGGAGTTCCTTGCCCTCTTCCAAGGGGATGCAGCGTTGCAGTATTCCCGACGGGCTCCGTCGGTAGAGCTCCCCCTCTATGAGGACGAAGGTTTTGGCTCGGCGCCTTAGGCGCCGAGCGCCTGCCCTGTCTTCGAGGAGGTCCCCTTGGTCGAGGTAGTTTATGTACGGCGCGCGCCAATCCGTTGCTTTCCCCTCGCCGTCGATCTGCATGACCTCGGGCGTTGGGGATTGTCACTCTCCTGCCTCGGTGGAAGGCGTGGCCTCGGCGGCCATGACCGGGGCGGCCTCAGCCTCTTCGAACTTCACCGAGGGTTCATTGATGTCTCTGGCGAAGACGTCGGGGGGAACCGAGGTTCGCCCCGACGCGATCTTGGCCAGTTCGCCTGCCGCCTCGTTGTAGCATCGCGCGATGTGGTTGAGCTCGAGCCCGTGGAACTGTCCCTCCAACTTGCGTACTTCCTGGCAATAGGCCTCCATCTTCGAATCGTGGCAACTGGAGTCCTTCATGACCTGATTTATGACGAGCTGCGAATCTCCATGAACGTCGAGGCGCCGTACCCCGAGCTCGATGGCGATGCGCAGGCCGTTGACGAGAGCTTCGTACTCGGCCACGTTGTTTGAAGCAGCAAAGTTGAGGCGAAGAACGTAGCGCATATGTGTCCCGAGGGGGGATATGAACAGCAATCCTGCACCTGCGCCTGTCTTCATCAGCGACCCATCGAAGTACATGGTCCAACATTCTGTTTGGATTTGTGGAGGTGGAAGTTGAACGTAAGTCCACTGGCCAAGAAATCTGCTAGGACTTGTGACTTGATGGCCTTCCGAGCCGCAAACGTGAGCCCTTCACCCATGAGTTCTAGTGCCCACTTAGCGATCCTACCCGAGGCCTCCCGGCTTTGGATGATCTCTCCGAGGGGGAAAGATGTCACCACTGTCACGGGGTGGGACTCGAAGTAGTGTCACAGCTTGCGGCGTGCTAGGACTATGGCGTAAAGCAGCTTTTGGATCTGCGGATAGCACGTCTTTGTCTCAGAAAGCACTTCACTAACGAAGTAGACAGGTCGTTGTACTGGCAGAGCGTGTCCCTCTTCTTTCCTTTCCACGACGACGGCGGCGCTGACCACCTGTGTCGTGGCGGTGATGTAGAGGAGCAAGGGTTCATCCCTTGCCGGAGGTACCAAGACTGGAGCGTTTGAGAGCGAGGCTTTGAGCTTTCCAAGCGCTTCCTCGGCCTCGGGGGCCCAAGAGAAGTGCTCGGATTTTTTGAGCAAGCGATACAGAGGTAAGCCCTTTTCTCCGAGGCGGGAGATGAAGCGACTTAGGGCCGCAAGGCACCTGGTTACCCACTGTACCCCTTTAAGGTTGTTGATTGGGCCCATGCGCGTAATCGCTGAGATTTTTTCTGGGTTGGCCTCGATGCCGCGTTCAGAAACGACAAAACCCAGAAGCATTCCTCGTGGCACCCCGAAGACACATTTCTCCGGGTTGAGCTAGATTCCCTTGGCCCTGAGGCATTTCAATGTGATGTCGAGGTCGCCGATGAGGTCACACATCTTCTTGGTTTTGACAACGATGTCATCAACGTAGACCTCGACGGTTTCCCCCACGTGCTCTCCGAAAACGTGAAGCATACATCGCTGGTATGTAGCCCCTGCGTTCTGGAGCCCGAACGGCATGGTCACGTAGCAGTACATGCCAAACGGGGTGATGAAAGAAGTCACGAGCTGGTCGGACTCCTTCATCTTGATTTGGTGATAGCCGGAGTATGCATCGAGGAAGGAGAGGGTTTCGCATCCCGCAGTGGAGTCAACTATCTAATCAATTCTAGGGAGAGGGAAGGGGACTTTTGGACACGCTTTATTGAGACTAGTATAGTCTACACACATCCTCCAACTCCATTCTTTTTCTTCACTAGTACAGGATTTGCTAACCAATCGGGATGGAAAACCTCTTTTATGAATCCGGCCTTTAGGAGCTTGTGGATCTCTATGCCGATGACCCTCCGCTTTTCCTCGTCGAAGCGGCGGAGGTGTTCCTTCACTGGTTTGAAGGTGGCTTGGATGTCCAAGGAATGCTCGGCGACTTCCCTCGGTATGCCTGGCATGTCCGAGGGACTCCATGCGAACACATCGGCGTTCGCGCGGAGAAAGTCAACGGCACCACTTCCTATTTGGGGTCGAGCGAGGCATTGATCTTCAGCGTCTTGCCATCCGAGCTTGTCGGGTCGAGTGGAACCGTTTCGATGTCCTCCGCGGGCTCGAAGCTGTCGGCATGTCGCTTGGGGTCGGGGATTTCGCCGGCAAGGGCGTTGAGGTCGGCCGCCAAGGTCTCGGATGCGACGACGGCCTCGGCGAGCTCCACGCACTCGATGTCACAGTCGTATGCGAGTTCGAATGGGGTCTCGACGGTGATGATCCCCTTGGGGCCCGACATCTTGAGCTTGAGGTAGGTGTAGTTTGGGACCGCCATTAACTTGGCGTAGCATGGCCGTCCCAGTATTGCATGGTACGAGCCTCGGAATGGGACGACATCGAAGGTGAGGGTTTCTCTGTGAAAGTTCGATGGTGTCCCGAAGCAGACGGGCAAATCGATCCGCCCGATGGGAGTCACCCTCTTTGCGGGGGCGATGCCATGGAAAGGCGTCGCTCCAGCTTGGAGTTGGGATTTTCCGATCCCCATGAGATAGAGGGTTTCTGCGTAAATGATGTTGAGGCTACTGCCTCCGTCCACAAGGACCTTGGTGAGTCGTGAGTTGCCAATGACGGGGTCCAACAACAACGGATACTGTCCGGGGTTCGGAACCCGGCCCGGGTGGTATTCTCGATCGAAGGCGACCGCTACCTCGGACCATTTGAGGTACGATGGGGTAGCAACCCGCACCGAAAAGACCTCCCGGCGCTCCTTTTTCCGTTGCCGCGGGGTGAGCCTTGTGATCGACCCTCCGAAGATCATGAAGACATCGTCGACCCAGGGAAACGCTTCGTCGTCGTCGTCGTTGAAAGGTCCTTAATGGCTAGAGGGGGGGTGAATAGCCTAATAAAAATTCCTTCAATTCACTAGAGCAAAAGATTAGTACAACAAATGGCTTAAATGCGGTTTGCTCTAGCTCTAAGGTTAGGCAAGCCACCTAATGACAATGCTAAATTATGATCTCTATGAGCAAGCAAAGTCTATGTCACTAGAGCTAGTCCTAGGTGATAGTTCTAAGCACAATATATCTCTACACAAATTTAGTACAAGAATGTAAAAGCTAAGGTAGAGAGATGTATACCAACGGGGTGTAGATGATCACTTGCCAATGTAGAGAATATCCAATCAAACACAATGAGGCAAGAGATACAATATTTATCCCCGAGGTTCATGTGCTTGCCAGCACGCTATGTCCCCGTTGTGTCGATCAACACAAGGTGGTTCGGCGGCTAAGTGGTGTACACAACCACGTCCTCACTAGGACACCGCAAGAACCGACCACGAGTATGATAGCTCAATGACACGAGCAATTTACTAGTGACTCCTTTTGGCTCTTCGCCGGGACAAGGATCAAACCCTCACAAATACGCCAAGGTGTGGCGGAGACAATCTCCAACTCCCCACAACCTTCTCAAAGCTCCTCAAACTGTCTAGGCACCGGCAAGTGCCAATAGCAACAAGAAATCCTGAGGAGAACGATCACCCAAGTGCCACTAGATGAACTTGCAAGATCAAATGCACTTGATGCTCTCAAATCTCACAAGATGGATGCAACAATGCGAGAGAGTGAGAGAGGTGATGTCTTGGGCTCACTAGCTTGAAAAGTTGATCAATGTGTCCAAGAGGGCTTCAATGAACCAGCCAACCTTGTATTTATAGGCCCCAAGTTGATCAATAGCCATTGGGGCCATTCCGCACTAAAATTGTATCGACCAGACGCACCGGTCGAGGGACCGGACGCGTCCGGTCTCACCACGTGGTGCCCATCCATCGGCTTCAATTCAAAGTCGACCATTGGTGCTTGAATCTGATGAATAGCTTTTAAATAGGGACCAGACGCGTCCGGTCTCACCAGACCGAGCGTTCGGTCGCCTAACAGAGCCGCACCAGCCCTCGGAGAAGCAACCGGACGCACCGACCGGACGCACTCCGAGCGTCCAGTCGCTCCGGTCAACTAGGGTTCCCTGTGAACAGTCCTAGCGGCGCAACCGGTCACGGCAGCGACCAGCGTCCGGTCGTTCACGGCCAGAAGCCCCTCGGTTAGGGTTTCACACCGGACGCTGGGCTAGCGTCCGGTCCAGCGTCCGGTTGTTGAAAAACAACCGAAATGACCTCCAATCTTCATCCAATCTTCAAGGCACCAACTCCTTTGATCTTCCCTTGATCTTAGCACTGAGTTGGCCTACTTTCTAGCAGATTACATGATTGGATCACTAGGTCTATATGCAATGCATTAAATGAACACCTTGTGGCACTTTGATAACCGAATTCCCCGAGAATTCCCCTCTTGATAGTACGGTTATCTATCCTAAATCTGATCACACTCTCTATAGTGTCTTGATCACCAAAAGCAAAGAGCCTTAGCATATACCTTTGACTTGAGCTCATCACTTTGCCTTTCATCCAATGTGGAGCACTTGATCATGCATCACTTGAGGCCTTCTCCTCTATGCCTCATGTCTCCACCTCTTGGATCATACCAACCTATCTTTGATCATTCACTTAATCATATAGGTTAGTACTAAGGTCTCATCAATTATCAAAACCAAACTAGGGCTTTCAATCTCCCCCTTTTTGGTAATTGATGACAACCTTTCACAAAGAAATATATTGAATAAATTTTGTGAATTTATGTTGCTTGTCCAAGCATTTAAATCATGATTATGAGAAATGGACAATCATCACAAATTCAATTTTGGTACAATTAGCTCCCCCTACATATGTGCATAGAGTTTGGATTTGAAAGCTTTGCACATATGCATGGATAGAAATTTGTGGGAGAGTAATTCTACCAAAATGATGCTAATGTGTAAAGAATGGACCTTTGAAGCGTGATACCAATCAGAGAACAAGATTTACACCATCCTTAGCATCAAGGTAGCTAGACATTTATCAAAAACTCAAGAACCCGTGAGATCAACATTATAGGCATGGTTCTTGATACCACTTGGAAACTACACAAATATGAAAGTCTAGATACCACTTATAATACACCTATGGATGCTAGCACTTCAAGTCATCATTCAAGTTCTATGTCTAGCATACATCACACAAGCATGTATGGGGAATTTAAATACATGTGCAATGAGCAAGTCATATGATAGTGCACATACAAATGCAACAACTTATTCATGAGCTTGCTCCTCCTACTTGTGTGCTTATAAAATTTGATTGTTTTTATTGATCCCTTTCCTTTCTCATATGTGTATCTCACCCCATATATTTGTGACTTATCTCTCCCCCTTTGCCATCGATTTCCAAAAAGATAGGTTCAAGTTGTGGAGAGTAAGTTAAGTTCTTTTGATGGGGTGAGTTTTCACAAGTAAATTCAATCTAGATCACTTGCCTAAGATATTTATCTCAGTTTGAACCAAAGACAAGCTTATTCACACCTTGTAGAAAGGGTTATCATGTCTATGTTGAGATAAACACTTATAGCTCATTTTCTAGATCAAATCATAGGATTGCAAGCCCACAAATATGCAATATGCTACCACTAGATCATATCAATCATAAAAGCAATAGTGGTACCATACATTCAAGAAAAACATTTGATTTTCAATGAATGGTCCTAGAATCACATGTTATGTCTTATATGAACTAATCATGTCCTTATTAAGAATGAATGCATATGTCACCCAATGATACCTTTGCTTTGCTTGGAGGAGAGGCATGTCATATAATCTTGGGGTGCATTCAACACATGTTTGAGAAGTCTAGGATATTCAATTCATTCCTTAGCTTGCAAAACCTCTTCTCATCAAGTGGCTTGGTGAATATGTCGGCTAGTTGATCATCGGTGCCCACACTTTCAATGCCTATATCTCCCTTTTGTTGATGGTCCCTTATGAAATGGTGCCTTATATCAATATTCTTGGTTCTTGAATGTTGAACGGGATTGTTTGTCATCTTGATGGCACTTTCATTGTCACACAATAAGGGTACTTGCTTGAGGTTGATTCCAAAGTCCTTCAAGGTTGATTTCATCCATAGGAGTTGAGCACAACAATTTCCCGCACTTATGTATTCGGCTTCAGCGGTTGAAAGAGCGACACTATTTTGCTTCTTTGAAGACCATGACACTAAAGATCTCCCTAGGAGTTGACATGTGCCACTAGTGCTCTTTCTATCAACTTTGCATTCAGCATAATCCGAGTCCGAGTATCCAATTAACTCAAAGTTTTCTCCTTTGGAATACCATAGACCCACATTTTGTGTATGCTTCAAGTATCTCAATATTCTCTTGGTTGCCATGAGATGACTCTCTCTAGGAGAGGCTTGGAATCTTGCACACATGCATACACTAAACATGACATCCGGTCTTGATGCGGTCACATAGAGTAGGCTTCCAATCATTGACCAATATAACTTTTGATCCACCATGTTGCCCCTAGCATCAATGTCCAATTGACCATTAGTTCCCATAGGAGTGCTAATAGTCTTTGCATCTTGTAGCCCAAACTTCTTGATCATGTCCTTTATGTATTTCCCTTGACTCACAAATGTGCCATTTTTCATTTGCATGATTTTTAATCCAAGGAAGTAGCTAAGTTCACCGATCATAGACATCTCAAACTCCTTGGCCATCATCTTTCCAAATTCTTCACAATAATCTTGATTGGTTGAGCCAAAGATGATATCATCAACATAGATTTGCAATATGAATAGATCTTTTCCAATCTTCTTAGTGAACAAGGTAGTGTCTACCTTTCCCATGATAAAGTCTTTAGAGAGTAGAAAGTCTCTCAATCTTTCATACCACGCTCTAGGCGCTTGCTTTAATCCATACAAAGCTTTCTTGAGTTTGAATACATGACTTGGCTTCTTGAAGTCTTCAAAACCCGGTGGTTGCTCAACATATACTAGTTCATTGATAAGCCCATTGAGAAAAGCACTCTTCACATCCATTTGATATAACTTGATATTATGTGCACAAGCATAATCCAATAAGATTCTAATTGCTTCCAATCTTACCACCGATGCATATGTTTCTCCAAAGTCAAGACCCTCTAATTGAGTATAACCTTGTGCAACAAGTCTTGCTTTGTTCCTCACTACTATGCCATCTTTATCTTGCTTTTTTCTAAAGACCCATTTGGTTCCAATAACATTGTGGTCCTTAGGCCGCTCAACTAGTTCCCAAACTTGATTTCTTTCAAAGTTGTTAAGCTCTTCATGCATGGCATTTACCCAATCAACATCTTCTAGGGCATCTTCCACTTTTAGTGGTTCCTTGGTTGAGACAAAAGAATAGTGCTCACAAAATGATGCAACTCTTGATCTTGTTTGAACACCACTTCTCAAGTCCCCTACAACTTGCTCAATTGGATGATCTCTTGCAATATTTGTGGGTTGAAGAATGGGAGCTTGATTGCTTGCATTTTGTTGATCTTCTAGGATCACTTCATCAATAAGTTGAGATGGATTGATTTCTTGATCTTGGTCTTCATGTTGAGTTCCACTAGTGCTAGCTTGGTTTGGATTGATCATGACACTAGTTCTTGGTGGTTGCACTTGATCTTTGTCATCTTCAATGTCAATCACTTGCTTTGGCCGAATGTCTCCTATGTCCATGTTCTTCATTGCATTTTCTAATTGATTTCCTCTCACATCATCAAGGTTTTCATTGTCATCTTGAGAGCCATTGGTTTCATCAAATTCCACATCATGGACTTCTTCTACTATATTGTGAGTGTCATTCCACACTCTATAAGCTTTGCTTGTAGTGGAATAACCAAGTAAAAATCCTTCATCACATTTCTTTTCAAACTTCCCCAATCTTGTGCCCTTCTTGAGAATGTAGCATTTATAACCAAACACTCTAAAATATGCAATGTTGGGCTTTCTTCCATTGAGTAGCTCATATGGGGTCTTCTTGAGTAAATTGTAGCAATATAGTCGGTTGCTATAGTAGCAAGCCGTGTTGATTGCTTCGGCCCAAAATCTATCATCCACATTGTACTCACTTAGCATGGATCTAGCCATATCAATCAAAGTTCTATTCTTCCTCTCTACAAGCCCATTGGATTGAGGTGTATACTTGGCCGAGAATTGATGCTTGATTCCAAAGTCATCACATAGCTCATCAACTCTTGTGTTTCTAAACTCACTTCCATTATCACTTCTCACTTTCTTGATACATGTCTCAAATTCATTTTGGCTTCTCTTGACAAATGTCTTGAATACTTGATAAGCTTCACTTTTGTCACCAAGGAAGAACACCCAAGTATATCTTGTGAAATCATCAACAATGACAAATCCATACTTGTTTCCTCATATGCTTGCATATGTAGTTGGTCCAAATAAGTCCATGTGCAATAGCTCAAAGGGTTTGCATGTGCTCATCATGCTCTTGCTAGGATGTGTATTTCCAACTTGTTTTCCCATTTGGCAAGCACTACAAAGCTTGTCTTTCTCAAAGTGAACATCCTTTAGTCCTATTACCATGTCATGCTTGACTGGCCTCTCTAGTTTCTTCATTCCAACATGGCCAAGCCGCCTATGCCAAAGCCATCCCAAACTTGATTTGGAGAGCAAACATGTTGATAGTTGAGCTTCATTTGCATTGAAATCCACCAAGTAAAGGTTCTCATATCTAAATCCTTTGAATATCAAGTTGCTTCCATCAACACTTACTACTTCAACATTGTCAATATTGAAAATGCATTTGAATCCAAGATCACACAATTGACCAATTGATAGAAGATTGAAGTTGAGTGATTCCACTAATAGCACATTGGAGATGGTCATATCATTTGAAATTGCTATCTTGCCCAAGCCTTTGACCTTGCCTTTGCTATTATCACCAAATGTTATGCTATCAATTGGGAGGTTGTCACTTGTATCAATTGATTGGAACATTCTAAAATCCCCGGTCATGTGTTGAGAGCACCCACTATCCATAACCCAATGCCTTCCTCCGGATTTATAATTTACCTACAAAACAAGTCAATTTGTCTTAGGTACCCATATCTTCTTGGGTCCACCGAGGTTAGTGACCAAGCTCTTTGGTACCCATATTGCCTTCTTCTTTGGGCCAACAATGGGTGTACCAACAAACTTGGCTTTCACACCTTTCTCCCCCTTGGTAAGAATATAACAAGAATCAAAGCATATGGAAGGTGCATTAGCATGTTTCTTGTTTATGTTCATCTTGTAGGACTCATACTCTAGGTGCCCAACTTGCTTGCACTTCTTGCAAAACCGACCGTTGTTCTTCACAAACCTAGGCTTGTGAGTTACAAAAGCCGCCTTGCCACTCTTGGGAGTGTAGCCCAACCCCTCTTTGTTAAGAGAGAACCGTTGGCTACCCAAGCATTTAAGCAAGCGGGCCTCACCACCATAGGCCTTGCCTAGGGCGTGAGTGAGCTCATCCACCTCTCTCTTGAGAGTCTCATTCTCAACCTTCAATGAGGCATCACAAGTGAAGCCATCACTAGAGGTAGAGGTAGAGCATGTGGTGGTGGATGTGTTACTAAGGTTGATCATTAGGCATAACAATGGGTTCATAGAATGATTCATCAATTAAATCACAAGTAACCCCTATTTCACATGTCTCTTTAGCCTCATTCTTCTCACTTTGTTCAATGAGCAAGGAATGGGCTTTCTCAAGCCTAGAATGTGCTCTCTTGAGATTCTCATGGTCTTCCACTAGACACTCATGAGTAGCCTCAAGATCACTAAAGGATTGTTCAAGAGTTTTTACACTCTTGGCCAATTCTTTGCATTTCTTGCTCTTTGACCTAAGGAGTTCATTGGCTTGTTCAAGCATGTCAAGTAGTTGCTCCTTAGTGGGTTCAATTTCATCATCACTAGATTCATGGTCACTAGGTTCGGGTTGTACCTTAGTGGCCTTAGCCATGAAGCATGAAGATGATGAGTCAAATAGAGAAGGCTTGTCATTGATGGAAATGCTTGCAAGAGCCTTCTTCTTCCTAGAACTCCTCTCATCATTGGAGTCTTCACTTGTGGAGGCATCACTATCCCAAGTGACCACATAGGCCCCTTTCTTGCTCTTCTTGAATGTCATTTTCCTTTCTTCTTTCTTCTCTTTCTTGTCCTTCTTGTGCTCCTTGTTGTCTTCCTCATTGTCGCTATTGTAAGGACAATCGGCCATGTGACACCCTGTGTCAAGCTTGCATTAGGATCATTATTAGCCACTAAGTACATCATTTCATTGCATTCATGTTTGCATATGTTATCATTGCATGTGAGTGTTTATATGTTTTGAAACTAGAATGAATAGGTGTTTTGTGCTTAATCTTGTGATCAATCTGTTCAGTTAAACCTTGCTATGCTTAGAGTAAAGTATGATCTACTTTATGTTTAGTACCCTGCTTAGTTTTATCAAATAAAAAAATGGGAAAAAGGAACTCAAAACCGAAATAGGTCGAGCACCACCGCTCAGCTTCGACCGCCGCTCGATAAAGATCGGACCGAGGGTCGATCGAACGACCCCGGGCCAGAGGCTCGATCAGCCAGTCAATCGACCCCCTCGATTTCGACCCCTCGAAGTGACGGACAGAGGCTTGGACGAACGACCCCGCGCAGGAGGCTCGACCGAGTCGGAGGCTCGATCAGTCGATCGACCCCTCCCCTCAATATCGACCCCTCTCCCGAGCGCACGCCCGCGCGCACTCACCCGACCGTGGCTGAACCGTACGTCGGCGTCGTCTGCCGCATGGCCGATGATGCCTGACCGCGGAAGTGGAACACGCCATCGCCGCCGCTGCGGCACTGCACCGACATCGCTGTCGCCGCTCGCTCTGTCTCAGTCGCGTCCGCACTTGCGCCCGCGCTAACGGCGCTAGGACCGAGCTTGCATCGCTGCACCGCCGCTGACGCCCTGCTTCGCCGCCGCAGGCCTGCCAGCCGCACTGTCGCGTGCCGCGCCGTCGTTTCACAGTAACGCCACCGCAGTGCCGCGTCTGATCAACGCCCTGCCTCGTCTCTTTCGCAATCAAGCGCGAATCCACGCTAACGGCGCGTCGACCAAGTCTTGCTCTGCGCCGCTCACCGCAAACACGCCAGCACCACTGCCACCGCCGCACCATCACGTCACTGCCCCACTGGCCGCGCCGGTCGGCCATGACCGTGCAAAGAGGAGCGCCTATACCTCCTCCACTTCACACACTCCTCCTCACTCGCTCACTCGCTCGCATTCCTCTGCCATCGTTGCACCGAGAGCTCCGAGCATCGCCAGCGCCCCCTTCTCAAATACACCACCATCCGAGTTTCTCCGCTCGATTCATCTCGCACTAGCTTTCGTCCTTGCCCCACACACGCGCTGCTCGCCTCGCTTTCACCAGCCGAGCACTCTAGTCGCCGGAACGCCTCCGCCGTTCCTCGATCTCGAGTCACCACCACACCGACCAAGCAGTGTTCATCCCTCACCGTCTCGCCTCCGACGCCTCCATCTTCGTGGAAGCTTTACCAGAGTTAACCGAGGTGAGAACGCCGTTCTCTAGCTTCAGTTCGACCTGTATTAGCACAACACCGTTGGCCGTGCGCCATTGCCGCCGCCGCGGAGCTTGCACGTGGTCAGTTTTCCACAGAGCCTCTCCGGCTCATCTAGCCCTCGAGCCGCACTCACCACATCACCGCGATGCTCACACAACCCCGCGCCGAGCCTCGCATCGCCGGTGATCATCTTGTTGTGTCGCACCGCCGTGCTGCACCATCACCGCACGCCGTCGACCCCTTTTCACGGTCGCACCGGTTCACCCAACACCACCAGTGGATGTGCGTCATCATCCCGAGCCTAGCACACCCAAACACACCGCCGGAGTCCTCACCGCCGGCAAGAACACGTCGATCAGCACCATTCTCTGTTTCCTGCTCGACGGTAGATGGACCTCGAGTAATCAAGGATCTTGCCTGGCAGCCGTCCCGCAAGCCTCTGTGTGTCTCGAGCCCGTTTCCGAAATGATTTCCTATCCTATTTTTAGTAAAGTGCTAATGCCTGGTTAATTTATAGCTAGAGTTTGGTAAAGTTTAAAATGGTGAAATTAGTTTTGTTAGACTCTTTATGTTATGATCTGTCTGTTGTTTTATATAAATATTTTTGGAGAATGTCTTCAGTACTAATGTTTAATTAGTTGTTTTCTGCATACATTAAAGTTAGTATGTGTTTCTGCTGTTTTCTTAGATTAATTCCTGTGATTTATATGTGCATGTATAAATCATGGAACTTTCCTGATAAATATGTTTTAAGCATAGCTTCTGTTAAGAATAAGTTATAGCATGTTTTACCCTGCTAGCTAGTAGCTCTAGTTCTAAGTGGTTTTGTAGTAATTCTTTGGTCCGATGCTTAGAATCTCTTTTAGTGTGCTAAATCCTGTTCGAGCATCATCCCTGCACCATTCAGTATTTATTTATGCATTGCAATCATTTAGGATCCGTGGAGGAACATCAGGAGCCCACAGAGAGAGAAGTCCAGGAGTTACAAGAGTTACACGAGGAGTACCACGAGCTCGACACTAACCTCCCAGAGTGCCCTGACTACCAGCCCTCCACCTTCACTCAAGGCAAGCCCCGGAGCATTCTTAAGCCTCCCAATATTTACAATTAATCTGCTTGAGTATTTTATAATGTGATGCATTAGGTGACAGGAGTTGTTTGAATCCCAAATTGATGCATTACCTTCCTTGATTATTGATTTACCTACCTTGTTACCCTGTTAATCAAAGTAAAAGCAACCGCTTAGCCTGCTTAGAATAAAGGGTTACCTTTTATATTTATGTTTCGTATTATCCCTTAGGGGTAATACTATCACGGTTGGCTATAGTTTTGCTATCGTGGAAAGAACCTATGGTAGTAATGAAATACGGACAACTGGAAGGCAAGTGCACCAAGTGGTCAAGACTTGAGGGCAGTCCGTCCATTGGATCGTATAGGTTTGTACACGATGGTGGCCCTCTTACATCTTTGAATGCGCCCTTTCACATAGGGGGCGTTGTGAGTATCGACCCCGAAGCCGAGTAAACACTGTCCGGGCGGGCACTCAATCTGCTGTGAGCACCCTCTAGTTTGTAGATACGATCTGCCCCGTGGTAGCCAACTGATTTCTACAATTGGGTGGACCAATGCGAGCCCGCGTCGATTACCACCTGGACTTTGTTGAGCGGTAACCTAACGCTGACCCAATGGGGAAAGTGTGGGCGTGTGTTAAAGGTAATCTTACCAGCTGGTGTATATTGATTCGAATTGCCGCCCCCCACTGGATATGGGGGATTATGCTGAGCTTCACCACGGTACAACTCCATGAGACATCTTAATGGTTCTACTAAAATTTTAATGAAGGAATTGGATATATGTTATTATATTGTTTGAGTAGATCAAGTGAGTGCTCTAGTACAGGTGCAATAACCTAGAGATAATTAGTAGGATAAAAGATGACTGCTCATCTAATCATTAAAGTGAACTCCTTTAGTTAAGCATTTCCGCAAAGCAGAGCTTACCCAACTCCAGATAAAGCCATGCATACCCTTGGAGTCTCTATTTTCAGTTAGACGGGTAAGTCTAGCTGAGTACATTCCCGTACTCAGGGTTTATCCCGTTTGTTGCAGATGGCCAAGTATACTTCGGCTATTGTAAGCACTATCTCTATCCTGTCGAAGGAGAAGAGGAGTAGGCCTTGGGCAAGGTCTTCTACGAGCTCATCTTTTGCTGTTGTCGGATGTGACATCGTGGGCACCCCTATCTTTTAAATATTTTCAGTATGGAGTAAACTTGGGTTAAGTTTCAAACTCTGTTTTATTTGGCCACAGGTGTTGTGGTGTAAGTACTACTTTTATTTGGAACAAAGTGTTGTAATAACTTTTGCGTATTTCAAGTATGTTCGGTTTATTTGTGGCTCGTTCGAATGTGCATACCTGAGTTTGCGTGATCCTCGATTATTAGAAATCCTTCGAGATTTTTGGACTACCGGGATTATATGGGCTCAAGTGCTTTAAGTGGCAGTTAAGCCCGCTACTTTGGTACTTGATCTCTTATAATTTGGACGGTTCCGTCACAGGCCACAATATGGTTGGGGCTCTTGCACTTGAAGCACAATCTTGCTTGGGGCTTGTTCTTGTAATGATCTCTTCTCTTTCTTGAACCATAGCCCTTCTTCTTCATCATCTTGCCAAATTTGCGCACAAATAAGGAAAGGGCTTCATCATCATCACTATACATGGTACAAGTGTCATCATCACTTGTATCTTGATTGATGGCCTTTCCCTTGTTCTTGGATGAAGAAGGGTTGGCTTTGAATGCCACACTCTTCTTTTTCTTGTCTTCTTCCTTCTCCTCCTTCTCGTCTTTCTCTTCATCATCATTGTATTGATCCTCGGTAACCACATCACCAAGAATCTCATTTGGAGATACATCCTCAAATCCATTTCTAAAGAGGATGGTTCTCAATGTTTTGAACCTCTTTGGTAGGCACATCAAGAATTTGTGAATAAAATCTTCATTCTTCACTTTCTCACCCAAGCTCTTGAGGTCATTGACTATTACTTGCAATCGATGGAACATATCCGGTATAGCCTCATCTTCCTTCATCTTGAAGTTGTTGAGTTGATTCTTGAGCATATAGAGCTTGGCACTCTTGACAACTTTAGTTCCCTCATATGTTTGTTCAAGTCTTGCCCATACTTCACTTGCCAACTCAAGGTCTTTGATTTGCTCAAATACTTTGGCATCTATACCGTTGTAGATGATATTTAGAGCCATTGTGTTGCATTGATTGTTGGCTTTGTCAATGTCAGTGGGCTCATCTTCATTGATGATCACAAAGCCATTCTCCGTCACATGCCATACTCTCTCATGTATGGAGCCAAGATGCATTCTCATTTTTCTCTTCCAATAATCAAAAGAACTCACTCCATCAAAGTGAGGTGGCTTCCCCGAAACATGATTAAACACAACTTGAGCCATCTTTCTTCACCGAGGTTGTTAAGCCTTGAAAGAGCGATGATTAGGCTCTGATACCACTTGAAAGGTCCTTAATGGCTACAGGGGGTGAATAGCCTAATAAAAATTCCTTCAATTCACTAGAGCAAAAGATTAGTACAACAAATGGCTTAAATGTGGTTTGCTCTAGCTCTAAGGTTAGGCAAGCCACCTAATGACAATGCTAGATTATGATCTCTATGAGCAAGCAAAGTCTATGTCACTAGAGCTAGTCCTAGGTGATAGTTCTAATCACAATATATCTCTACACAAATTTAGTACAAGAATGTGAAAGCTAAGGTAGAGAGATGTATACCAACGGGTGTAGATGATCACTTGCCAATGTAGAGAATATCCAATCAAACACAATGAGGCAAGAGACACAATATTTATCCCCGAGGTTCACGTGCTTGTCGGCACGCTACGTCCCCATTGTGTCGATCAACACAAGGTGGTTCGGCGGCTAAGTGGTGTACACAACCACGTCCTCACTAGGACACCGCAAGAACCGACCACGAGTGTGATAGCTCAATGACACGAGCAATTTACTAGTGACTCCTTTTGGCTCTTCGCCGGGACAAGGATCAAACCCTCACAAACACGCCAAGGTGTGGCGGAGACAATCTCCAACTCCCCACAACCTTCTCAAAGCTCCTCAAACCGTCTAGGCACCAGCAAGTGCCAAGAGCAACAAGAAATCCCGAGGAGAACGATCACCCAAGTGCCACTAGATGAACTTACAAGATCAAATGCACTTGATGTTCTCAAATCTCACAAGATGGATGCAACAATGCAAGAGAGAGTGAGAGAGGTGATGTCTTGGGCTCACTAGCTTGAAAAGTTGATCAATGTGTCCAAGAGGGCTTCAATGAACCAGCCAACCTTGTATTTATAGGCCCCAAGTTGATCAATAGCCGTTGGGGCCATTCTGCACTAAAATCGTATCGACCGGTCGAGGGACCGGACGCGTCCAGTCTCACCACGTGGCGCCCATCCATCGGCTTCAATTCAAAGTCGACCGTTGGCGCTTGAATCTGACGAATAGCTTTTAAATAGGGACCAGACGCGTCCGGTCTCACTAGACCGAGCGTCCGGTCGCCTAACAGAGCCGCACCAACCCTCGGAGAAGCGACCGGACGCACCGACCGGACGCACTCTGAGCGTCCGGTCGCTCCGGCCAACTAGGGTTCCCTATGAACAGTCCTAGCGGCGCGTCCGGTCACGACAGTGACCAGCGTTCCGGTCGTTCACGGCCAGAAGCCCCTCGGCTAGGGTTTCACACCGGACGCGGGGCCAGCGTCCGGTCGTTGAAAAACAGCCGGA
The DNA here is from genome assembly GCA_022036555.1 of Microstegium vimineum. Lineage (NCBI taxonomy): Eukaryota > Viridiplantae > Streptophyta > Magnoliopsida > Poales > Poaceae > Microstegium > Microstegium vimineum. The sequence goes on from CM039134.1 coordinate 28,998,682, forward strand.
ATGACCTCCAATCTTCATCCAATCTTCAAGGCACCAACTCCTTTGATCTTCCCTTGATCTTAGCACTGAGTTGGCCTACTTTCTAGCAGATTACATGATTGGATCACTAGGTCTATATGCAATGCATTAAATGAACACCTAGTGGCACTTTGATAACCGAATTCCCCGAGAATTCCCCTCTTGATAGTACGGTTATCTATCCTAAATCTGATCACACTCTCTATAGTGTCTTGATCACCAAAAGCAAAGAGCCTTAGCATATACCTTTGACTTGAGCTCATCACTTTGCCTTTCATCCAATGTGGAGCACTTGATCATGCATCACTTGAGGCCTTCTCCTCTATGCCTCATGTCTCCACCTATAGGATCATACCAACCTATCTTTGATCATTCACTTAATCATATAGGTTAGTAGTAAGGTGTCATCAATTATCAAAACCAAACTAGGGCTTTCAGTCGTCCTTCTTTTTCTTGTCCCTCGGAGCCTCCTTTCCGGTCTGGCCAGATTGAAGACTGAGGTCGCCGAAGAAACATCGAAGGAACTTGCAATCTTTGAGGTTATGTTTGAATGGGCCGTCATGAAATGTGCACGGGTTTTTCAGCATCTCGTCGAAGACCTGGGGGCCTCCCTGGGGGCCCCGAGGGTTCCTGCGATCGAGGGACGCCACCAAATCTGCCTCGAAGACCTCTTTTTCGCCTTTGTCTTTCTTTTTGCCCTTCTTCTTCTTTGACCGGGCCTGGGTATGACCCGACCCTTTTGCCTGCTCCTCTTTCTGGTTACCCTTCCCCTCGGGTTCCTTGAACATGGCGCCCACCGCCTCCTCCCCAGTGGCGAAATTGGTGGCGATGTCAAGAAGTTCACTTGCTTTGGTCGGGGTTTGGTGCCCCAGCTCGTGGATGAGCTCCTTGCAAGTAGTCCCAGCCAGGAACGCTCAGATGACGTCGGAGTCAGTGATGTTGGGCAGCTCGGTGCAAAGCTTGGAGAAGCGGCGGATGAAGTCTCAGAGAGACTCCTCCTCCTTCTATCGGCAGGCCCAGAGGTCCCACGAGTTTCCTGGTCGGGCGTAGGTGCCCTGGAAGTTCCCTACGAAAATCCAGACCAGGTCGTCCCAGTCGCGGATTTGGTGCGGAGGGAGGTTTTCCAGCCAGATCCTCGCCGTGTCAGACAGAAAGAGGGGAAGGTTGCGGATAATGAGGGCATCCGTCTTTGCGCGGTCGAGCTGGCATGCAAGGCGGTAGTCAGAGAGCCATACCTCGGGCTTGGTCTCACCGGAGTACGGCTTGATATTTGGAGGTTATCGAAAGCGTTCTGGGAACTCGGCACGTCGGATGTCCCGGCTGAAGACTCGCGGGCCCGGGGTCTCGGGGGAAGGAGTGCGGTCCTCCCCGCTGTCGTAGCGTCCCCCTCGGTGAGCGTGATACCCCAAGGCCTGCCCGTCGGTCTTGCGGTGTCGTCGATTGATATCATCACGTGTGTCATGGTCCCGACGGTTGTCCTCGAGCCGGGCTCGAAGAGGTACATGTCCCCTCGGAGAAGCCCGGGGTGCCTCGGGATGGACAAAGGCCTCACGCTCGCGCCGAGGGTTGGCCTCATTCCGTTGTGATGGCACGTCATGCCGTCTTGACGCAGAACTTTCGGCCTGTTGCACCGCGGTCGTGTCGAGGAGTTGGCGCAGTCCCTCCCGGGCACGGCGGCCCTCGGGGGTAGAGGGACTGGGGATCTCCCGGACAAGCAGGGCGGCTGCGGCGATGTTCTGGCTGGCTCGGTTGAAGACGGGCACTGGAGGGGCGCCTCCCTCGTCCTGGACGATGCGCTGGTGGACGTCTCGTGCGCGCGACCGGGTGGCGCCGCCCCTTGCCTGGATCTGCTCCCGCTCCAGAGTATTCCGAAGCTCCTGGAGGTTCTGCTGCTCCTCGTCTAGCTTGGCTTGGAGCCTGCGGATTTGGAGGAGTCGTGGGTTCTCGGGCTCAGCGGCTCTATTTTCCTTTGGCGGTGGTGCGCCACGTGGGGCGCCCGGGGGAGTGCCTCCCACGGCCCTGGGCAGAGTCTCACTTTCGTGGACGCTCTCGACCATGACATCCTCGATGTTGAAACACTCCCGAGTAGGGTCGTAGTAGCTGTCGGAGTCGGAGTCGGGAGCGCCGGAGTAGTAGTAGTTGGCCGGCATGAAGTAGCTCTCCGTGCGTCGTTCCCAGTGCCACCGACTGAAATGTCGCCTAGGCCCTAGGGCAAAGGCGAAGTCCTCCTCGGTGGCGCCGGAGAACTCCACACTTGGTGAAGCCGCTGCCGGTCGTCTCGGGTGGCGAAGTAGCTGCACGGTCGAGCCGACGATGCTGAAGGTCATCGTGTCGTCGTTGTTGGCCTCTTATTCGTTTTGTACGTCCCCTTTTGCCTGTTTTCTGATCACGCCTCGCATTCCCTTAGGGGAACATCATCTTCTGGCCATCGCTCCCTCAGGTGAGACGCCTTCAGGCTGAACAGGACAAAAGAAAAAGGACGAAACCAAAAAGAATAGGGGCAAGAGGGCCCGAGAGAAAGAGGAGCGCGAACAACGGCGGGCACGGCAGGGGCAAGCGGACCTCCTCGAGGAGGAGTCCCCTCGGAGGAGGATGAGGACGAGGAGACAAGTAGCGGTGAGGTTGTTGGCGGCGCGGCACAGCGGTGTAGGGTTGTGACCATCGCTCTGGTCCTGACAGATCTCATTCTCTGTGCAGGAAGAGGAGTCGGAGTCGGAGGAGGAGGAGATTGAGGTCGAGCCGCCACGAGGGCTCGAGGAACAGTCAGCGGCGCTCGGGCGGTAGGGGGCGGCCGCCAGTGGTGGAAGAGGAGGAGGAGGGGTCAACGCCGAGGTCGGCCCCATCCGCCGGAACCAAGTCGCGGGGCAAGCACCCCGCGGCTTCCCAAGGTGAAATGGTGCGTCAAACGCGCAGCAGTTTGTCGGAGTCCCTGTCGAGGGGTGGGTCGAGCACGCCGTCGGCGGGTGCTCGGTCGAGCGGTCGGGCGTTGAGCCCGTCGACCCAGGAGGGGGCCACGATGGCGTCGACGAGGACGCCATCGACCCCTACTGCAGCCACGACGCCGGGGGCACCGCCGGCCCCCACCGCCGCTAGCAGGGAGGGAAAGGCAGCTCCCGGGGTGGCTCGCAGAAGCCCCCGAGCGGCTCAAAGCCCGGCGGTCGGACCCCCGTGATCCTGATGGGGTAAGTTGTACTCTGGTTGATCCAGACTATCTTTTGTGCTAGTCAGGAATCGCGCTCATCGTTACGCGCGTTACTTTTGCAGGGTGAAGCGCTTGCTGGAGGCCGCGACCCCCACTCCGGCCAAGAGGCTGAAGGTCGAGGTCGGAGCTAAGATGGCGGCCGGAGCCAGCCCTGCTGCCTCGACCCTCGCCTGGGAGGCGGCGTGGGTGGCCAGTGCGCGGGAGGCGATGGAGCGTGGGCATGCGCAGGGGGCCGCGGAGCGGACTCAGGAGGCGGGAGAGGTGGGCCAAACCGTCACGTCGACTGAGCCTTCCGGCTAGGCGGGCGAGGCTGCACCCGCCGCCTGGTCGGAGGAGGGCGTGCCAGCGGCCTCGGAAGGCACCGGACCAGTTCCGATGGTGGATGCGGCCGAAGGGGTCAACCCCCAGACCCCCATAGATGCGGAGGTGGTCGACCTGACCGCCACCAACGAGGGGGAGGTGTCGGAGCGTCCTGCGACAATGCAGTGGCCTGAGAACCTTGCATCGTGGGAGGCGCTTCAGCAGCGCGAGCGGGAGGAGAAGGAGCGGCAGGGAGGAGGTGCGCGGGCGAGCCCTCCTCCCCCGCAGTCGGCGTCGACCGAGGAGGAGGCTCACGCCGCGACGCTACCCCTCAAGGCGCCCTCAACCTCTTCGTCGGACGGGGGAGCAGCTGGCGCTGCGACGGAAGTGTCGCCATCTGCCGAGGAGATGGAGGCGGCGGCGGCGATGGTGGTCGAACTGATGGTGGAGGTGGGCCCCCAGCCGGAGTCGGAGGGGGCCGTTGTGGCGTTGCCAGAGAGCGACGCGCCGGCGGTGACGGCGTCAGGGGCGGCTGCTCGGCCGGGCGTCGAGATCGGGCAGTCGTCCTCTCAAGGCGCCCCGCGTCCCGGCTTATGTGAGATGGAGGAGGGAGAGGAGCTACCGGACCGTGGCGAGCCCACTCTTCTTGATGCTAACGCGTATTTCCTCCGTTGTTATCGTTCAGGGTTATTCCCGCGGCAGGAGCCTTCTCCGCCTGGAAGCGACGACCCAGAAGGGTCGATGGCGTCCCTCGAGGCCAGGATCCCACGGCGCGACGGGGCGGCCCCCTTCCCTACCATGGCCGGGCGGGCGATGGCCCATCGGGGCACCCTCGAGATGGGCCAGTCCATCATGGTCGAGGTGGAGGAGAGGATCCGCCGCAACGGCCCTTTCTGGGGGCAGGAGGAGCTCGAGCTGCCCGACCCCCAGGATCTGGGGCGCACCTTCTTCAAGCTCAACGACCAAGCCGAGCTCGGAGAGTGGGAGCACCTGGAGGAGTTTCGGTCGTGGCTCGCCCACTCGATGCGCGTAGCGGTGGAGGTCGCCTCCTGAGACGTGTTCCAGGGGATGATGGTAAGCTCCGTCTTCTCTCGCTAATTCAACTTGGTTGCTCTGTCGTCCCTTTTCATGATCTTCCTTTCTGTCCTTGGTAGGCGCTGAGGGCGAGGTCACATGAGAAGTCCCAGTTCATCCTCCGATCTCAGGAGCAGTGGCGCCAACTCCCCGAGCTCCACGCGTCGCTGGAGAAAGCGGAGGCTGAGGCCTTCTGGGCGAAGGGCGAGGCGACCACCGCCCAGGCAGGGGCCAAGGCTGCCCTGGAGGAGGTCTCCCGGGAGCGATCGAGTGCCGAGGCCGCCCTTAAGGAGGCCGCCGAGGCCGGGAAACAACGGGACGACGCCCAGGAGGCCTGGCGCAAGGTGGAGGAGGCGGCTGCCTCCCTGAAGGAGGAGCTATCCCAGGCGGCCGAGCGGGCCCGGCTTGCCGAGGAGAAGCTAGCGCAAGAGGCTCACGACCGCGCCTCCCTCGAGGAGCAGGTCCGGGAGCTCCGGTCGGACGTTAACACCGTCTCCCGCGACCGCAACACACTGATCGTTACGACGCAGAATGACCGGGCCCGGATCGCCGCTCTGGAGGAGGACGTGGCCACGAAGGCGGGGGCCCTCGAGGGCACCGGTAAGCTCATCGAGGAGCTCCGGGTTGAAAGGAACGATAAGGCTGTGGCCCTCTTTGACGCTAGCCGCCGCCTGAAGGAGGTGGAGAAGGCCTTCGACACCCTGGACGCGCACGCCCAAGGTGAGTTTTCGGGGATCGTTACCTAGGATTGCTTGGTCTCGACCCTTTCACTACTTTTTGATTCTGACAGAATTCTATGCTTGTTCTGGCAGTCCTCGAGGCAGACAAGGCCCGAGCCCACGAGGACCTGACCAGTCTTCAGGGTCTCTTTGCGGTGGAGGTGGCCCTCAATAAGAGGCTCGAGGATGCCATCTCCGGCTTCTGCAGCGGCATGGGAGTCGAGCCGGAGCTGCCGGTTGAGGGTGACGTGCGCGGGTACTCCCTTCTGCACCGCTTCTTTGCCGCGGCGAGCGGTGTGACGAAGCAGATCCGGGCTGCTCTGCACACCGGCGTGAAGCGGGCACTGGCGGTCGTCCGCTCGGGGTACACCTATGACCTTGACGTCGTCGCCAGCGGCTTCGTCATCTACCCGCAGCTGACCAATGAGGCCAACCTGGTGAGATGCCACGCGCTGATCGATGCCGCGGAGGTGCCCGGCGGTGAGCTGGCGACGCTGTTCGAGGCCGAGGTGCTCCCTCCAGCGGACGACGGTGGTGATGAGTAGTCGAGGCCTGTGTGCCGAATCTGGATAAGAAGGTCCATGTAAATAGATTAGTTTTGTGACGATGTGATGTTGAGCCCCTAGGGGCTTTAAAACTTTTAATGTATATCATTCGAGATGCATCTGGATGCTTTTTTTCTCTCGAGTCGTCTCTGTTTCTCTTTGCCTGAGTCTGTTGCTTGTGGGCTTAATTGTTTGACGCACGCTCGTATCCCTCGAGGGGGGAGCGAGTAGGGGTACCGTAGCCCTGAGGCGTAGGAGAGCCCCCAGCTCAACATCCCTCGACCCTTAGGGAGTTCGAGGCGTTTTTACTTAGCCGTGAAGCGTACTCAGGGCAAAGGTAGAAAGAGAAGCGTCGAGTTTTGAAAAACGTTCGAGTTTTTCTTTTTTAGGGACTTAGGGAGGGGGTGCCCCCCCTATTAGCCCCCGAGGGAGGCTTGACTTTGCCGGGGCAGAGTCAAGGCTACCTCAAAGTCATGAACGAATGTGAAATGTATTTCGAGAACATTTTATTCATTCATGATGCGATAAATGTACATAATGCGGGAAATGTACAAGGCCTCGAGGCCCTAGGGGTAAAAGCGGTTTTCGGGGACTTTTTTAGGGGTACTCCCTGTTAGACCCCGAGGGAGGTTCGATTCTGCGGGAGCAGGGTCGAGTCTACCTTTACGACTACGAGCGGTGATTTCTCGAGCCATTCTTACTTCTGTCAGCCTTAGTGCTCCACTTTTTGGCGCAGTTGTTGGATGCACGCCCGAGGCCCTCGAGGGGGGGCGAGTGGGAGTACCTTAGCTCGGGGGCGTAGGAGAGTTCCCGGCTCGGCACCCCTAGACCCTTGTGGGTCTCGAGCGCGTTTCCTACCTTGCGCTAAGCATGCTTCGAGGGGCAGAAGAAAGAGAGGCGTCGAGGGGTAGAGTAAAATCTACCTCGAGTCACGAATGAAAATGAAAGTACTAGGACCGCGGACTTTTTATTCATTCGAGATGCGAAAATCGTACATAAATGCGAAAATGTACGAGGCCTCGAGGCCTAAGGATAGAAACGACGTAGCTGTTTAATGTTCCATGCATTGGTGAGGGTCGAGCCCTTGCCGTCCGCGAGCTTGTATGTCCCTGGCTTCCTCAAGCTGGTCGAGGGAATCCTCTCGGGCTGCTGCGTTGGCTTGCTCGTTGTAGGCTTTTAATCGAGGGGACCCGCAGGGGGGCCTTGGTAGAAGTTGGGGAGAGATCCCCTGCGCTCCTCCTCCAGCCGTCGCCGGATCATGCCCAAGGTGTAATACCCTGGGACCGGGGCTCGTCGTGGCTCCGGGCCCTCATCTGCATCTACGAGTTTACAAAAGCAGAAGAGAGTCTGGCGTTGTTGTAGAGCCTGTGTGGAAACAGGTTGCATGGGCGGCGCGGCCGAGTATGTCGGAGAAGCCACGGGAACCCTCTGAGATGACGGTATGGCAAAGTCAAGTTCAGGCTCGGCGAGATACCCGCCCCCGACCCGCAAGCATGGGTCAAACAGGCTCCCAAAGGGAGGATCTGTGTCACCAGCTGAGGCCGGGGAGACGGCGTCCGGCGTCTCGGGATCCGCGCGGTGAAGAGTGCGGTGGCATCGTTCACGCCTCCTCCTGGTCGCAGGGGAAAGGCGCGAGTGGTGGGACCGTCGTCTGGTCCTTCTGGGCTCCGGTGTAGCGGAGCTGCTGCTATCCATGCCACTACTGGAGAGTAGAACCATGTTGTGGCCGTGGCCCATGGACATGAACTCTAGAGTCCCGAACCAGATGATGGTGGCGAATGGAAATGGTGGAACGGTGGAATCTATCTGGAAGAGTAGTTCGGAGTGGATCGACACGCAAATCCCCCTACCTGGCGCACCAACTGTCAGTGTTATGACCCAGGGGTCAAGACCACCAACTAGTAAATTTGTATATTGCGTGCTCCCTCTCCCAGACGTGATGCAAGAAGAACACAGAGATTTATCCTGGTTCGGGCAAAGAAGTCCCTACGTCCAGCGGGGGAGGATAGATTGTATTATCTTGCACCGAAGTGCTCGTACAGGGAGGGTACAAACTGGTTTACACGGGGGTGCTCAGAGAGAGCTGAAGCCTAGGGCTAGCAGGCCTATCCTAGGAGGGTTGGTTGATTGCTTGAGATGTTGATCAAGTAATCAGAGGTGGGTGTGGAGTATGAGCGAGTCTCTGTGAGAGAGTCTTTGGTTTTGGTGAGAGTTCGTTCTCGATGCTCGGATGTGAGCCGGTACGAATACGCATCACCTGCTGAACCCCTTCTACTATCCCAGCGTCCCCTTTTATAGACCAAGGGGAGGCCTGGGGGTACAGAGGTCCCAACTGTAGCGACATGGGGGAGGTGTCCCTGTGCCATGCTTGCGGTGTGACATCTGTGGCTGTAGCGGCGTGGCCTTCTCGTCCTTCCGGCGCTTCGGGGCGTGGTGATGGCGGACTAGACGCCGCCGTACAACATGGCGCAGGACGGCCGGCCTTCTGTAGACGGGTACGAGTCCCACAGTTGACGTAGGACGGACGGGGCGGGAGCCATGCCGGAGTGGTTGGAGGTGACAGTCGAGCCCCTGGGTTGAGGGGGGTCGAGGCCGGCGTGACCTAGTCGTGTCCCTGAAGACACGGTCGAGTGCTTGTCCTGATCATGGCTCGAGGGAGTGCCATCTGTCCTCCGTACTCAAGGCATGGCTACGGAAGTTGCACAGTCGATGGAGAGTCCAGGCATGGGCGACGAGTTGATGGATTTGACCGCAGTAATGGTCACCCATGGTGTTAGGCAGGAGCAGGTAGGGGTCACGCTTTACCCCATACTGGGAGCAGGTAAGTCGGCCGAACCTTCTGCTCAGGGGTCGTTCGTTCGACCCCTGTCCGTCGAGGCTGAGGCGAAGGGGTCGTTCGTTCGACCCCTGTCCGTCAGTCGAGGTGGAGGCGGAGGGGTCGTTCGTTCGACCCCGTCCGTCAGTCGAGGCGGAGGCGGAGGGGTCGTTCGTTCGACCCCCGTCCGTCGGTCGAGGTGGAGGCGGAGGGGTCGTTCGTTCGATCCCCGTCCGTCCATCAAGGTGGAGGCGGAGGGGTCGTTCGTTTGACCCCTGTCCGTCAGTCGAGGCAGAGGCGGAGGGGTCATTCGTTCGACCCCCGTCCGTCAGTCGAGGTAAAGGCGGGGGGGGCGTCGTTCGTTCAACCCCTGTCCATCAGTCAAGGCAGAGGCGGAGGGGTCATTCGCCTTCTGTTCTTCCCGTGAATGGGCCGGCCACCGACTGGTCTCTGTTGCCGATGAAGGAGGCCTTTGCGTGATGGGCCTTCTTTCACTTGCTTGAACGGTTGATCGAATCCTGCCTTAAAAATGGTCGCTATGTTAAGCGTTAGATTATCACAGGTTTTAGGGTACTCCTTACCTTTGTACCCGACAACAATACAATTTTATTTTACATAACTTGTTACATACTCTAATCAATTAATGACCATATCATTTTATCATAGTTAGTTTTTAATAACTGAAATAAAGTTGGTATGATCACATTTAAATCCAACAAGGATAGTTATCTCTAGGTGACCGTGTTTTAAAATTTATGGTTCTGTTGAGCACTTGCACTACATGGAAGAGTAAAAATCTTCTCTTACAAACATAGCCAAAACAATATATTCATACTCAAACGTGTAGGCTAGATAGCATAACTTTAACCCATCTTGTGTGTCTGTTTTTCTCTCTTACCTTGTCTGATGCGACTACCTCTTCCTATTCTTCATGCCTTAAATTCTTGTCTCCGTATTGGTTTATGGTCTTGTAAGCAAATTAAATTAAAATTTAGTTTAGAGTACCTCGAAAACAATATCCTCTCGACAATATAACACTCATCCTCGCCAGGTTATTAATATAATGTTAAACTAGTTGAATGCCCGTGCGTTGCTACGGGATAACAAAATTTTGTAAACAAATACATAGATCGCACAATAATATAACAATGTTATATCTCCATTACATATATCTATTCATCTAGATTTCTAAACAATTTTAATTTATTATTTTATGATTTTTTGGTGACTTACTATGAATTTTAAAGGTACAACAAATTCATTCAAAAAAAAGATACACCGATCTAGAAAAAAGGCTGACCAAATTCGCCCCACTAAGCTCAATAACCGGGAGCAGGCCGGCCCATAAAAAACATGTATCTATAAACATTTTTCGATTCATTTGGACTACGGGTTGATTACACTGGACTTCGAGGTCCTGGATGCAAAATGAGTGTGGGTCTTATCCATTCAGCGCCGCTCAGTCCGATTCCCACTCATCTCCTCGTCTCCCTCGCTCACACTCATCTCCTCGTCTCCCTCGCCCGAACTCACACTCGTCTCCTCGTCTCCCTCGCCCGAACTCACCTCGTCTCTCTCCACTCCACCCACCACACCATCTCTGCGCTAACCGGCGAACCGCGAGACCCAGCGAACTCTACAACCGCGTGACCAGGCGAAACAGATCCTGCTCGGCCATGGTCTCCGGCGACCTGGCGGTTCGAGCAGGCGCTCTCCGCAGCCGGCCACCGCTCCGGCGACGAGGCGGTTCGGCCGGCGCTCTCTGTAGCCGGCCTCCGCTCTGGCGACATGGCGGATCATTCGGCGCTATCCGCAGATGGCCTCTGCCCCGGCCCGGCCCCCCGGCGACGAGGCGGTTCGGACGGCGACATCCGTAGCCAGCCTCCTCTCCGGCTTCCAGGCAGTTCGGGAGGTGCTCCGTCCCGGCGTATCCAAACCCTAACTAAGCTATGTTATTGGTTTCTGTCCAAACCCTATGTGGCTGGATCTGTTCATTTCACAACTAATCCTAAACCCTAACTAAAGCTAGTGCTAGATCGGCAGGCCCTCTCTGCAGCCGGGATCCTTTGTAAATATATGTAATTCTCACTTCTCCATGAGGAGCCAGAAAATGTGTCACCCAAATATGCATCCATTTTTTTCTTATAAAAACTTTATTGTATAATTCAAGAATCCATAAAAAATATGATGATTCTGTTCCCATAGCTCTGTGGATCAAAAGAAAGAATTATGAACAATTTACATTGGGAAGCTAGTACTTCGTCCACAAACTATATAGAAAGTTACAAAGTAATCATAGGAAGAATTTCATAGGAATTAGTCCAATTTTACAACAACAAAAAAGCCAAGCAGCTTGGTTCACTTTATTGATACAAAATTCAGGGCGGTTCTGCATAACCTGTGGTTCTACATAATAGAAATTTTTATGTACAAAAAAAAAGAGAAAGCAAATTCGATTGGTTATGCTTATGAACTTCTGCACCTGTGCCTAGCGCGGATTCGGACGGAGTAACTGCGTCGTCGTCGGACTGCGGAGTAACTGGCCAGCAGTCGATCCAGAAGTCGAGTCCTCGTCTTCGTCAGTTCGTCTCTTCAAGTCTTCCAGCGTCGTTGTATGATCGTCTCCAGCCACGGCGCGGCGACCACTTTGGCACTTCAGTAGAGACGCGCAGGCGCAGATCGCTCCGGCGTCGGCACGGAGCAGCCGTACGTGCACGCCCTGCCGTCTTCCGGCCGCTGCCGCCCAGCCAGCCTCCATCATCACGAGCAACCTGTGCACCTAGCAAAGCAAGGTGGCGGCGGGGCTCGACACTGGCGCAGGGGGCCGCTAGGACGCTGCGCCACTGGGACGTCGCGTGGCCTCTGCCGTCGGAACGCCGCGCCGGCTCTGCTGCCGGCAAGGTGGGGGCTTGGGGCGTGCGGGGTGACTGCCGGCTTGGGGCGTGGGTGACTGCAGCGCGCTCGTAGATGACGGTGCGGTGTGCTTCGACCCTCGAGGCAAGAGCGGTTCTTGTGCTGGTGGTCGGCGCAGTCATCTCGTCCGGTCCTCGCTCTGCCACGTACAAGTACGGTCGAGGGAAATGGGAAGAAGCCGATGATCGCGCGCGATACACCAACGGGGAGCACCGGGGGATTGCGAGGCTGGTAGATTGGCGCTTTCCTTTTTAACAGGATGCAGCACGAGAAGTAAGGCAAATCCATTTCCTAATTAGTGCTGATATGCTATCTCATCATAATTAGTGTGATCTTGTGGAGCAATCATGCTGATGTTAGCGAGAGAAGGAATGCAATACCTTTCCTAATACTCGTAGCGAGGCAAACGTTGATCCTGCGAGGGCCTTCCGTCGGGCGTGTACACAGGGTCCAACATGCACACGATCGGCTGTGCGCACGTTTCCTTTCCTTTCATTTCAGGGTGCGGAATCGCCGGGTAACATGGCGTCGGGAGTCCGCGTATGTAGCCGGGCAGAGCCAAGGCGACGTACCTCATGGCGTAGTCTTCGTTCTATAATTTTTGGTGCCGGATAGGTGACCTTCCATATTAATTTTGTCGCAAAAGGAAATGACAAAAGTGAGCGTGTACGGGATCGCAGCAGACAGAACCATGGTCCCCACGTTAGAATGTTGCACCAAAAAATGTCTACTTTTTAGTCTTTTTAGTTGTGAGAGAAGAGAAGAGATTCTAGCTGATTTACCGTACCACATATATCCGTGAAAACAAACCATTGACCATTCCATGTGGCATGAGGGGATTATGAGACGAATTCATTGACCAAGACTCTAGAGTAGGAAAACAAATCGTAAATCTAAATCTTACATCTCCGGATGACCGGACAGATAGAAGGCTTAGATGTGATGATATCAATATCGAAAGATTATTGTAGAGGAACAAGCCCTCTCCATAAAAGCTCCCCTCTTTTATAGTATGAGATGATGATTTCTTAATAGGTATCATTAAAATAACAATAGATCCATTGTGTCCAATAGCTTAATTAGGAGAGAAAATGTGACTATATGACAAAATAACCCTAACCAATTTGCAATATAATAAGATTGGGTAGGAATAGAAATGATGTAACCTTCGGTTGTAGTAACATTGAAGCCTTTAACCAGAGATGGAGAACTAAAGATGAAGGACCGCATGACATTGAACTCTCCATCTATCTGGAAGAGAACCGAACAATCGGATGGTGTGTAGAGAGTTTCCATAGACAAGCCCCCATATTATTGCACGGTTTTTCTAGCAGCCAGGTGTTGGTACAGTACAAAAGGCCATAGACTTGAAGAGACCTGCAGTGCAGACCACCGGCGTTTGGTTTTATAGCCGCTGGAACTACTGAAGATGAATCATCTGCGTCGCATTCAGAAGGCGAAGACATGGCAGTTTCACAACGCAAACGATTCGGCTTTTCCAAACTGATGGGAAGTTGGGAAGCTCTCCATGTTCAAACTTCACGAGTCCATGACCATGCACATGCATGTTCTCATTCCCCATCCAAGAAACTGCCACATAGATGAGCATCGTCGGATCAAGAACGAAGTAGCAGCCTAGCTTGACGATCGATCCATCCATGACTCCCAGCAAGATCTCCTAGAAGCTGCTGGTGGAGACGAAGTCGAAGCGCGTACTGTTCGTGGTGGCAGTGAACGACTTTCGTGGATTTCGTCTTCAGCATGCTGACACCGCCGATCGGCGCCGTGGCCAAGCTCGTCTCCGCGGGCGCCATGCACACGGCAGCGTGGGTCGCCTTACCAGAACGTGGACCATATGGGCACGGCGTACCAGTCCCTGGCGCGGTACGGACAAGGCGGAGTTGCTGCATCCCCGGGTGCTGCACCCTGACGCGCGTGGCATCAGCTGCTGGTCTGCTGCTGCTGCCGCCCCACGGTGTCGATGGCGACTCGCGAGGCAGATGATGAGCGCACGCCGCGGCTGGCCAAGTTCAAGCTGTACACGTGCGCGGGGTAGTACGTGACGGACTGACGGTCACCATGGAGCGCGAGGCCGCGTGCCCGCAGTGCAAGTAGGCGATGGCCTTCGTAATGCCATCCGGCGCCGCACCGAGGGCCGTCGGCGGCGTGGACGATGAGGAGGAGCGCGACAGGTACGTGTAGGGGCTTGTGACATACGTGGTGACCGATGGGTTGGAGGTGACGCCCATGTCTGTGATCTCTAACATCACACAGATCAACAAGTTCAACTCCGGCAAGGACGTGGAGCTCGCCGAGAAGTACGCTAGGGTCGGCATGGACGAGGTTACCTCGATCACGGAAGATAAGAAAAGAAAGGAAGCCGGAAAAAAAAAGAGGAAAGGTAAGTTATTAGGGAAAAACTGTGTAAGTACTAAGTAGGGCTCAGATTTGACGAATACAAGATCCAACGGCCACGACAGATCTTACATCTTACATGTAAATCTTACATCTTACCGGTTGGATGGAAGGCTCGGATACGATGAAGTCCAGATCTGACGACTAATACTGAGAGATACCGAAAGTTTCTCTCTTTTATAGGGTGGTGATGATTAGTTTAATGAAAGAAAGATGATGGCCAAGATGGGTGTAAAATCAGATCCGATGGACCAGAATAAGCTTTTCTTGTGTAAAAAAACGGAAACCTACTAAGGAGCCATATTTATAGCAGAAGGAAGAAGACGGTGGTGCTCGCAAAAGCAGTCCCTGCGGCGGGATGGCCTCTCACCTATCCCCCTTGCCGGACGACGTGGTCGCTGAGATCATCGCCCGCCTGCCGGCCCGGTCCATCGGTCGTTCCCGAGCCGTGTGCAGGGCCTGGAACGCCATCGCCTCCCACCCGAGCGTCGACCGCGTCCTCGCCAAGCGCCGGCCCGCCGTCGCCACGGTCACGACGCCGTGGCACTGGGGATGGTCCGATGCAGGCGGTGTGCGGCACAGTGTCGTCTCCTTCGACTTGTTCCGCGGGCGCTGGCACCCCGACGTCCACAACACGGCGCCGTGCCCCCGGGCCCTCTTCTTGGACGATCTCGGCGCCTCTGCCGTGCCCTGCGGCTCTTGGGACGGGGTCCTCTGCGCACAGGTCTTTGCGCGGAAGCCGCGCGCCGGCTCCGAGTCGTTTTTGCTCTGGAACCCTCTCACTCTTGCCTGCGCCGTCGTCCCCGCCCCCGCCGGACAAGGCCGGATGATCGGCGGCTACGCGCACCCGGTGACCGGGCGCTTCCACCTCCTCCACTGCTCCGACGTTACCGTGTACGGTGACCTGGTGTCCCCGTCGCCGCCCGGATCCTACGAGTCGGGGACGACGACGACACGGATTGGCGGGAGGTTCCCCTTCCGTCGCTTTCCCACGGCGCCTCAAAGTCGATCACCATGAAGGGTGATAAGGATCGTTGTGTCAGCGCGCACGGCAACCTGCACTGGCTGGTGCAGCCGGACGGTGGAAACGTGACGCTGCTCGTGTTCGACACGAGTTCCGGTTCATGGCAGCGCCGCCGGAGCTCCGCAGGCTGGAGCGAACGATGGCACCGTCCAGCGGCCTGCCCAGCGGTAAGCTCTGCATCGTGTCCCTCGCCGGGATGCCGCTGAGCAGCTTCGGCTTCGAGGTGTGGGTGCTGGATGACTACTCGGACACGGGGAGCTGGCGTCTCAAGGAGACGGTCAGGACGTCCCCGGAAGACCCCATCGGGCTGATGGTCCCCTGGGCTACCGCCGTCGAAGCTGTGGAGGGCGTCAAGGAGGGCGAGGAGATATTCTTCCGCTGTGAATACCAGATCGACTCGTACAGCGTGCGTCGCAAGGTGTGGCGCAGTGTGAGAGTCAGCTTCGACTGCCATTCGCTGCTCATGTACAGGGAGAGCGTTATGCTGCCTGAGATCAGCTTTGGAAAGGCTTCGCGCTGGGTTCGCCGCTGCTCGGCTCCAGCAACCTACTACAGCCACAAATATCATAAAAGGCACCCTACGTGTAAGTGGTACTCCCTCCGTCCCAGTTTGGGTAAAGA
Source organism: Microstegium vimineum (assembly GCA_022036555.1). Classification (NCBI taxonomy): domain Eukaryota; kingdom Viridiplantae; phylum Streptophyta; class Magnoliopsida; order Poales; family Poaceae; genus Microstegium; species Microstegium vimineum. Next base: position 29,014,328 of record CM039134.1, read on the forward strand.
GATCAATGTTAGTAAGAAATTAAATGTATGCCTTTATAAAATTGTAATGTTACATCTTAGAAAAAAGAAAATACTCTCTGATATATGATTTAGAAGTCGTTTAGAACAGCGACACGATCTCAAAGTATAACTTAGACTTTATATTTTTATATAAATAAAAGTACTCATCACAAAGTGATATATTTATACTTTTATGAAAGTATTTTTCAAGATAAATCTATATTCATATAGTTTTCACATTTCCAAACTCAATAACTTAAAGTTATTCGTGATTTATGCTCGATCCGAACCTTGTCCAAAACGACATCCTTTTCCTATTGAAGGGAGTATGAAAAGACACGTGAAGTCTTATACTATACTATGAAGCACTTACTTTGTGACCAAATTTAAACTCTACTGCTTCCGTCCCTTTAAAAATGTCGTTTTTTACTTTTCATTTTTATAGTTTGACTGTTCGTTTTATTTAAAAAATTTATATGAATATTATTTATTTTGTTATGACTTCTTTTATCATTAAGTATATTTTAATAATGATTTATTTATTTCACTATTTACCTAAAAAATTTAAATAAGATGAGCGGTCAAACAAGAATTACAAAAACTCAAAAGCTTATACTTTCAAAGGAACGGATGGAGTATGTATTTTGGTGTATTTTAGGATGGATGGAGTATGCCATAGACTAAAGCCCTAATAAGTCGCTTAGAAAGTTAGACATGCGTGGGTTGGATATGTTCAAGTCAGAACTACTTAGTCTTTGTCGACGCCTCATTAATTTGTCATTTTGTGTTAAGCAAGAAGTTGCACAGAATGGTTACTTATATAGGCATATAGCAGTGTTTAATCAATTGATGATATATATCATATATGGGTGAGCAATCCAATAATTGCCACCGCATGGCATCTTGAATTCCTGACATAGCAGTGTTATGTCATATCGTGGGTGAGGATCAAGCGGAGGAGCTCCGGTGTTGTCGGTGGCCCTTCGACCGTGTTCTTCGACGAACGCGACGAACGTTCTTCAGCGGAGTGTGTTCTAATTGAAGAACATTCTTCGTGTTCATATCATTTGTGGTGAGTTCTTGAGGTTTGATCTTCTTATTCTTATTTATTTGCGGGCTCGTCGTTCGCTGCGGGTAGCGAATACTTAGGGGTTGTGGCCGATCCCGGAAGTAGTGATCAATAGCATAGACGCGGTGTCTGGGCTAGCGGTTACCTTCGAGTGCATTTTACCCTACGGTTGAGGGGTTGGCGGCAGGTGGTGACAGCCGTGTCCGTCCCTGGAATACCTCCACGCCCGGGTATTGTGTAGTTACGCAACAAGTCGGCATCCTTAGGCCAGTTCTTAGGGATATCCGGTGCCCGAAGTAAGTAAGTAAGGACCAGTTGATCAATTCCAAGTTCTTCTCCCTTTTGAGAGAAATCCACTACCCAGTTTACCCTAGCTAGCCTTTTCTGGAGGTAAACTAGTCAGAGTGTTGCACTCCGTCCCCGTGGAAAATACGATACCCTACTCCCGGGTGAAGTGCTACAACGGCACTTTCCGTGCGCTTGCGGATTTATCTGTGAACGTTAAGAAATACCAACAGGGTGTTGGTTTTGTGAGCTTTAACATCAATGTATGACAAACTCGAATGAATCGTACATCGCACTTGTCTCGTAAGTTCACAACCATATTTGTATGGGTAGTTTAGGATTGCAGTTGCAGGCTATTAACACATTTGATATCAAATCAAAGTATGCTGGAAATGTAAATAGAATGCAACCAAGATTCCAGTTGGTGTCAAAAAAACGTATGCATTAACTGTTGCCATCAGACATTAGTAATTGATCCCAGAAATATGTTTTTTCCATGTCTATTGCAGACAGTGGAGCTTCATCGTTTCAAGGATACATAATACCTCTATGTCATCTTTGTTTGTTTTTCTTGTCATATAAATATGTGCCTGTATCTAGTTGTATAATTGCGCTTTATATACAATTTCACATGCATTCGGTCTATTTGATTCATATTAAAAAACTGCAAGTACTTATTTGAGTTGTGACCTGTTATCTTGTTGACGCTGTTGCAGAGCACGTACCTTTGCTATCATATAAATTGGAGAACTGCCATGTCCTTGTTGTCCCCCAAATTGTGTGCTGCCCAATCAGCTTCTTGCACGTGGACTGGTTCGATTCACAGGCATGGCTCAGGATGGCTTTAGCTAGTGTAGGCTGCACTTTGTTTTGGTTGAAGCCACCCAAAGCTAAGCTGCTGCTTCAAGCAACAGAGAACTTGTTGCTCCTCAACTCTGCTCCTGGTGCAGCATTCGGAAGCCTATGGAGCTTCGTGTGGCAGGCTGGCAGCCAACATCATGTTGGGAAATCCTCCTCATGAGTGGGCAGTGAGGACAGTAAATGTTCTGTGTGAGCAGCCACACATGTCATAGGTGCAGCAACAACCTTCAACGATCTTTCCTTGCTAGATAGATTTTTTATCTTGTGTACTCATGTTGCAGCAGCGTCTAAAACCGCAGCAAGTATGACCCTCTGAATATAGGCTACATAAAAAGTATTTTTTTCTAAAAAATAATGTCATACGAGTACACCAAATTGTCCAAATAATAGCAGCAACCTCCATAAAAATTAAATTTCTCTCCACCTTCCCAATGCATGTTAGCCAACTTCCAAGCATATGGGTCATAGATCTAGGAGGTGTTAACCCAATAGCTATGGACATGATTGAATGGCGTAGCTGCATGGCTTTCTTTGGGCAACAGAGCCAGGCCAAGCGTGGCCATGCTGGGCAGAGGCACGGAGCCTGTTTGACTTGCATGCATCTCGCGGGCTAGGCCTAGCTATGCTCACGCGTGCTGCATCCTGCAAGCCAAACAAGGTTGAGGAGCTTCAACGGATTTCATTTCCATTTCCGTGGAGCTAGGCTGAAGAGCTTCATTTGCATCGTCCGGACCAGGCTCTGGGCATTTTCTAGGAAACCAAACAAGCAGCAGCTGCATTTGGGGGCCTGATTGGGCCATATGCACCCAACCAACGCCCTATATGACCAATATTCCAAATAGTTTTCTCGTGGTTGCAATCGTAAAAGAGGTGTTTAATTGTTTTATTGCAATAAAGAACAAAAATTTTGGCCGTCGGTCCAATTCTTTTTAGTTAAATTAGTCTTTGTTAATATCACCCCTAGTTGTAGGTACCAAAGGAAAAATTTTATCTGAAGAGGACGCTTCAACTTTCAAATCAATTTATTGGTGAAAGGAGAATCTTGATTTATCAAATACAAGTACATTGATTGCAATGAGAATTGATCATGATTATAAAGGTCCAGCTAAAGACATCCCTCTCATTGAAATGTTGAATGTTGGCTATTTTAGCTATTAAACTTATCTCTGGCTAGAGCCCTACGAAATGAAATATTAAGAGGCACTTGATTAATGACAGCCCTAACAGTTAAATGGTGATAATTGGCTATGCTATATAGGATAGGAAATTGGTTTTTAAGGGGTGATGCGGCTATCCATGCATCCTCCCAAAATCTAGTTTGCTAGCCAACTTTTATTTTAAATGTCCCACACCCTAGAAAATCGTTTTTGACCTTTAACAAGCCCTGCCAGAACTGTGAATCCCTAGGTTTTGATTGTACCTGAGTTAGTCACCCGTGTTCATTAGAATCAGTAATACGCTGCACCACCATGAGTATCTAACTTAACCATCATGCTATCCCAAGCATATATATGCAACACATGCATATAACCCTATATATGCCATAAAGCCAATCACTTTTGCAAGGAAATTTTATCTCAAACTAATTTTTCATCACATGATTTGACAATATGGATTTTTAAGAAACAAACAATACAATATATTTGTATCTTCACGTAAAAAGAAGCATGACACAAACAAAGCGTTGTGAAAGCTCCTACCTGAAAAAGGTGAAGCTCTATCTATCGTAGATTTATCAATGGCGGCAAAATGCCCTTACAAGAAGAACAAGAACAAACATTTTCTATTATATCCCTATAAATAGCTGATATGTGATATTCTTCCATCTATATAGTTTTGTGAAGGTTTCAGGGAGACATTCAGAAATCTTGATAATACTAAATGAAATGGCTGGGTTTATGCCATATGAAGAAATTAAGCGTCATGGGACAAGGGTTACATTTACACTTGATCCGATGTTGCAGCTTTTTGAGTATTTCTGCAGAAGCAATTTATCGTCCAAAAGTCACATTTTTGCTCCAGTGAAGGCCTGCAGCATAAGATTGGTAATGAGTATGCAGAATCGAGCTGTGCACCCAAGAAATCTGTGCTTTCTAGTTTTTGGTGTTTTGCCTAAGCTCCTAATTCCTGGTTTACTAAATAAATTCCGACAAGATGAGCAAGCACAACTACCATTCATGGAGATTGTGGTAGGCAATTTTCCAGAGTTGCCGCAGGACATCCTGATGGATATATTCGCCCTTCTGGAGATCCCTGACCTCGTCCGTGCAGGCTCTGTTTGTTGCTCATGGAACTCTGCATATACCCTTCTATGTAGAGTTGGGCAGTACAAAAATCAGCAAACACCTTGCCTTCTCTACACTTCTGAATCAGCTGGTGGGAAGGCTGCTCACGTCTACATTCAGAAAAGAGAACCTACAAACTAACTCTTCCGGAGCCGCCCATTCACAAAAGGTGATTGGGTCTTCTGAAGGATGGCTGGCAGTGGCGGAGCCACCAGTATGGCGAGGTACGGCGGCCGCCATACCTCGCCGGCAGCGACCCCCTCAGCATTACCTCCCCCAGCCATGGCCATGGACTGAACTGTCAAAGACGACGAACTGTCAGACGAGGAAGAGGACGAAGTCTGTCCGCCTGTTGGGACTTCAACAGTTCAATGTATTAGCATATTGCTATTGGGCCAGGCGGTCAGCCCATCAGGCCAAGTTGAGAGATGTGGCTAGTAGTCTTAATCGCAAATCTTGAAGAGAAATCGAGGAGACGCCGACGCGGCCGATACGCCACGACGCCGCACCAGACGCCCGGACGGAAGACGGACGGACGCGCAGCTGCCGATTGGGCGATTCGCATTCGCTGTTCGCCGAGTTTGCGTGGTTACGGCGTTGCATATTCTATGATTATATTTTTTTATATAAATCAATAGTGATAGGTTCGTCACACCTATATTTTATTCCTGGTTCCGCCACTGATGGCTGGTTACTGTTGATGAACGGTCTGAGATGCACCTTATCAATCCAATTACTAGAGAACAGATAGCTCTGCCATCGGTGATTACCATTGAGCATGTGACGCCCATTTGTGATGATACAGGTGCTATTTGTATGTATCCTTACTCACCTCCCATACAGCAAGTTACTAGAGGCCCCTTTATAGTAGCTCTTGACAAGCTGCGGTGGTACCTCCATCATAAGGCACTTGTATTTCGTGATATATCTTCAGGAGGCTACATCGTGGTGTTGATCTTCCATCCAAATGGGCGGCTTGCATTTGCTAGGGTAGGGGACAAGAAGTGGACCTGTTTGCCATCTCACGTGCATTTTCAGGACTGCATCTACAAGGATGGTGTATTATATGCAGTGAAATCAATTGGTGAAATTATCGCCATTGATCTCAGTAGCACTGTGCTCTCGGCAAAGACAATTCTTTATATGGTATGGCATCGTCATGGGAGTCACAGGGTTTACATTGCTAAGGCACCCTGGGGCGATCTGCTGCTAGTCTGGAGGGCAGAGGTTTGTATACTAGAAGGGTATGAGCACAAGGCGGCATCTCAAAACAAAGCTAGCTGGGAGAATTGAAATATATAAAGAGTTTGTACTGCGGAGAAAAGGCTAGTGTCTATAGATAATTTGGATGGCCATGTATTGTTTCTCGGCAGCAACCAGTCACTATGTTCCCGTGCCGATGAATATCCACATTTGAAACCAAATCATGTCTACTTAACCGATGATGCTCAGGCCGTGGCTTGCAGATGCGAACTGGGTTACCATCTACATATTGGAGTTGTTAACTTTGAAAACAAGGGCATGGAAGAAATCATATTTCCTCGGTCGTGGTCTAACTGTCTGTCTCCATTACTCATCATGCCAAATCTTAAGAAAATGAATCATATGTTGCACATCTAGATGGAATGTCCCAAGGGCATGTAACTCCGTTTTTTTATAAGGTAACTCCAGTGTTGGTTTCTAAAATGGTGCTAAGAAGGGCTAGAGGAAGAAATGGACTGGTGAATGGAAAGAGAACTTTGATTTATATTATTTGGTAGAGGAAGATATGAACTGAAAGAGAGAAGTGTGATTTATATTATTTGGTTTGGTGGGGAGCGCTACTTGAGGCGTTATATACTGTGGAATTTACAATAGCAATAAATAGGAGAGACTAGTATTAGAACTAGAGTTGTTTGTTCGTGGTGTCTTAAACACTTCTCAGAAGTCAAATAATTTTAAATTTGACCAAAATAATATAAAAGTACTCACATCTATGACACAAAATAAGTACAATTCGATCAATTACAGAGTTTATTGTTTTGATAAACCGATTTTATTTATAGACATAAAAATGGGAGCAATGTTCGCTATAAGTTTAGTCAAACTTGACCTAATTTGATTGGCATACATCCCACAGGTAGCATTTTATTGGGACGGACTGAGTATTTGCCATTGAATGTAGTCATTAAATTACATCTTTTTTTATTTATTTTAATATATTTCCATCTCAACTAATAATCACTGTGACTAAAAAGACAAAAAAGTTGTCCGCTAAAAAGATGTAGACGAGAAGAATTGGTCCATCAAGCTCGTTCCCTCGCAAGATCGAATCCACCATGGACAAGGAACCTCCACAACATGATGCCATGGCGCTCTACACATCAGAATCAAATGGTGAGAATTTTTTTTTTTGTGTGGATGGAATCAGGAGGGGTTCCCCCCTACTGTATTTTATTGATGCAAATATGAAAGATCTAAATGTCATTGGATACATCAGAATCAGCTGGTGAGAATGTTGCTGGCCTCTACAGCCTTGCAGAAAAGAGGGTGTTGGACACATGTCTAATGATTGTAGGCACTAGGCAACATGCATGAGAGCCTATGCACATAAGGCTACGCGACGTACAACATCCACGGCCTCACAACCGCGTCGGACACATGATGATGCCCCTACCACCATTCGACCGCCACGAGCTCTAGTAGCTCCAACCGTTAGATAAGGCAGAGAGACACGCGCCCATCATTGAGACCTCAAATCTTACACTCCATGGCACCGACCACCACTTATCTTGGTCCCAGAAATAGTCCACACAGTCAAAAGGCAGGACACAAGCACGCACCAAGTCACGCTCTTCTCTCATTGGAAAGTTGCTGTTTCTTACACTTATCACACCTGCTGCTGCTGGCCTTGGTATGTCTCATCATGCCCAGGTGAGGCCTGGTCCTTTGGACTATCTCTAATCGCCCCCGGTTCAGAGTTGTTCAGACAATAGGCTCCTCCTGCGCCCTGCCTGTACTTGCATTGCATTTCTAACTGATCCACGACTTAACAAGTTAGACGTTAGGAGGCATAGCTACTCACTCACTGGCTGGCTCATCACCTGATTGCAGGAGCAGCTAGCGCGAGATGCTTTGCTACGTACGCTTGGTAACCTGCTGCTGCTGAGCCCATGATGAGTGGCGAGCGTGCGGCGCTTTGCTTGCCTAGCGTGACCGGAATGCATGCACAGGACAAGGAAAAGCAGCAAACAGACAGACGCCCGCCCGGGTCCAGCACAGTGTTTCTTCAAAGGCATCTCATCATCCAAGCTTGGATCCCAAAAAAATGTGACAAGATTTCGATCAGGCCCATCCAAATCTCTAGTCAGATCGTTTTGACGGCATTTGTCTTGTAGGGGTGGTCTTCCCTTGTCCGAAGTCTCGTGTCCTGGAGGTACTGGCACAGAGACCGCATGTTTGTCTGGGAGATGCACTTCACCGTTTCTGACGTACCGTGGTCGCGTTTCATGTTATCTTGGCTTGCAGGTGCAAACAAACAGTGTCTCAACTCTCAAGACATCGTGCTGGGCGACTGGAAGGAGAAGCACTGTTAGAGTGTTAGGATTACGGTACAACTCACTCCAATTTGCCACTAGCTCATTTGGAAGAAAAAAAAGAAGATGAATATGATCACCTTGTGACCTTGTTCGTTGGGTTCATGGTGTTGATGGTTAGGCTGATCGCTGATTGTTGTGAGTGAAAAACACTAATGAATGATTGATTAGTTGAACTGATACGACCAAATAAACAGGGTAATCATGATTCAGCAGGGAGCTCAGTCACCACTCACGAGCTGAGCTGAGCTGAGCTGATTACACAGTGGTTTGATCCAATTATTACTGCCGGTAACCGAACCAGAACCGACGTTGACCGCCTAGCAACCACTAGCCGGATACTATAATTTTCAGTTCACCAGATCGCTCGCTCGGATTGCTCGGAATTATTAACGCCGCGACCACTACTTAACTGGATCCCACCGTGGATGTGTCTGACAAGCACCATTGCTATGCTAGCTCCATTTCACCGTGCTCTTCTCTGCTCATGTATAGCTCCCCACTAGGCACTAGCTGACCTACCGAGGTATAGCCACACGCTTGTTCGGGGCCGCCGACAGGGGCCAGGGGCAGGGCATGAAAGCGACGACACGGCGCGGCGGCGCGATGGGGGCCCTACCCGCCGCCAAGAAGAAGAAGAGGAAGAAGGCGCCCGCGCGCGGCATCATGTGCGGCTGTGGCGGCGCCAGTTCGGTCTCCGTCTGCACCGTCTACCGCGACGTCAACATCTCCGCTGCCACGACGACGCCGATGAAGAAAGGCGCTCCAACGGCTGGTTCCCCGGTGAAGCCACCATCTGCAGCGAAGACGACGGCCGTGATGACCTGCCGCGACGCCTGCTCCGACGGCGCGAGCGCCGAGGGCACGCCCAGCGTGGACTCGCTGCTGCGGCAGCTGCGGGAGCTGGAGCGCGGCGTGCGCGCGCTGGGCGTCCGGGAACGGGAGGAGTGCGGCGACGGCGGCGGCGTCGGTGGCAGTGACAGTGGGTCAGGAGCGACGACGGAAGCAAGGCCGCCGCGGAGGCACACGCGGAGCGCGAGCGTGGTGGGGCAGCTGGACTCGGAGAGCGTGGCGGTGGTGACGGACTCGGCGGACCCGCTGGGCGACTTCCGGCGGTCGATGGCGCAGATGATCGTGGAGAACGGGATCACCGGCGGCGCCGAGCTGCGGGAGCTCCTGCGGCGGTTCCTCGCGCTCAACGCCGCGTGCCACCACCACCTCATCCTCCGCGCCTTCGCCGACGTCTGGGAGGACCTCTTCGGCGGCAGCCACCCGGCGCCACCGCCACCGCCGGCCGCCGCGGAAAAGGCCTCGCAGTCGCACGGCAGCAGCAGCAGAGGTAGCAAACGCCCACGCCGCAGCCGCGCTGACACGTTAAGCTAACCACAGTCGTCTCGTCCTGTATGTGACTGCTATTCTCCTCTCCTCGGGAATTGTTGCTGTCGTGTCCGTGTCCGGACCGAAATCCGGCTCGGTGTTGGTTGGTGTACATGGCCTGCACGCGTGGCTTTCTGTTCGTTGACCACAAGAAAAGCAAACCTGGTGCTCCGTTCTCGTGAGATTTCTCGCGATTTCGTACAAATCTAGTTTTAATTTTCTGCGATTTTTGCATGGTGGTACTGCCAGTGTTCAGTCGCGTACTGCACCCGTCCACCGTTGGTCGAGGTTGTTGATTTTATACGCGTGCAGTGGTACGCGCAAGGAGAAGAGAAGAGGAACAGGACGAGCGAGGTGAGGTGAGGTGAGGGGGGAATGCCGTGATCTTCGCGAGGCTGCTCGTCGGTAGGACGCAAAAGGGCGACAGCGACGAGGCGACTCTACCAACCTGAACCTCTTTTGCTTTCACCCATCGGCAGCAACAGCAGGTGATGGATGCAGCGTCGGCGGAGGAGCGAGCAGAGACGACGTGCGCACGAAGCAGAGCTAGCTAGCGAGCCTCACCGGTGAGACATCGATTTGCCGGCGATTGCAAGGAACATTTCGCTGTTCGTCGTCTGACGTACTCGCAGCTCTCAAAGTCGCCGTGCGTCCGTCCGCGTCTCAACTGCACGATGTGCGAGTTCTCAAAGACCGCAATTCATGCAGGAAGCAGTATAAGTACGCGGTGTACATTCCAGAGGTCAATATATAAGAATTTGATGGATGCATGTGTGTCTAAAAAGACCCCACTGACTGGTAGGTACATATCACCCTGTTCGCTGGGCTGAGCTGGTTGCGCTGGTTTGGACTAGTTCTGTGAGAGAAAAGGTTGAGCTGGGTTGAGGCGTTGACTTTATTCTGGCTCTGTTTAGTAGCTCAAACAGCGTGTTAGTTTGCCTCTGTTGGCTAATTTATTGTGGGAGAAAAACACTGTTGTCTAGTTAATTGATTTGGCTGATAAGCCGAAACAAACAAGCTGAAAATCTCACGTTACATAAGGGTTTGTTCGGTTTTCATCAAACCGAGGGGATCAAGAGGAGATTGAGGGGGTTTGATCCCCAACAAGTCAAAATCTCCATCAATCCTCTCCAATTCCCCTCAGTTTGGAAACAAACGAACAAATCCTAAGTGTGATCTGGTTTAGTATTCATGGCACATGGACGACTAAGCAAGGTGGAGTGCTAAAGGACCTAGATGACGGACTAGAGGGGGGGTGAATAGTCCTTACTAAAATTAATCTCGTCGGCTAACCGAAACAAATACGGAATTAAAACTATCAGTCTAGCCAAGACTACACCCCTCTATCTATGTTCTCAAGCACCTTATAAAGATCATAATTAAGCAACTAAGGTGTCGGGCTAGCTAGAGCTCACCTAATCAATTCTAGTGCAAGGTCTCACAAACCTAAGCCACTAGTACTCTAAGCACAAGGGAACTTCTACACGTACTAGTATGCAAAGCACACAAAGCCTAAGCAACTAGTAGTTCTCTCTAACAAGGCTACACAAGTCAAACTAGAGAGCTCAAATGCTAAGCTACACAAGCTAAGCAATGTGACTTACAAGGCTACACAAGCCGAACAAGCCACTCAAGAGCTACTTCTAAGCTACACAAGCTAGAAGGCTATTAGCAACTACACAAGTCAACTAATAGCAAGAGCAACAACACAAGCACAATATATATGAATGTAAATACAAGCTTGTGTATGAAAGCAAACCACCGAGAAGAGTAGACAAGTTGACACGGTGATTTTTCTCGCGAGGTTCACTTGGTTGCCACCAACCTAAGTCCCCGTTGTGTCGACCAACACCTTGGTGGTTCGGCGGCTAAGTGGTATCCACAACCACGTCCTCACTAGGACACCGCAAGAACCTACCCTTAGTGAGGTAGCTCAATGACACGCTTTACTAGTGTTGCTCTTCGCGATCCCCGCGGGGTGAGCACGGTACCCCTCACAAGCTTTCTCCGGAGCCACGCACAAACTTCTTGCGTGCTTCGACGGAGCCGCAAGCCACCAAGCCGTCTAGGAGGTGGCAACCTCCAAGAGTAATAAGCTCCACCGGCTTGCACACGAACACCTAGTGTCACTCGAATGCAATCTCTTAATGCACGCGCACTAGAATCGCTCACTCACAAATCGGATGATCTCTAATCAAGTGTATATGAGTAGGAGGGCTCCCAAGCACAACCACATAAGCCACAAAGGCATAAGGGTGCTCAGCTTCAGCCAAGGCCAGCCACAACCTCTATTTATAGACCCCAAGTCGAATATAGCCGTTGGGCCGAACTGCCAGCCGAAAAGCACCGACCGGACGCACCGGTCGAAACGACCGGACGCGTCTGGTCGTGCCACGTGTCGTCCACTGACTGGTTTCCTTCGAATCCGACCGTTGCCGCCAACGATCAACCTTCACTGTGCAGGTCGCCCACCGACCGGATGCTCCGGTCCACCTGACCGGACGCACCGGTCCGAGCGTCCGGTCCATCCAGAGACGCCCTAGAGCACGGCCGCACCGACCGGACGCGCCGGTCCACATGACCGGACGCTCCGGTCTAGACGACCTCGGCTAGGTATCGCACCGGACGCTACTGTAGCGTCCGGTCGATCGTCCAGTCGAGCCCGAGGTGCTGTTTCTTGACCATATCTTCTCCAATTCTTCTCCGGCTTCTTTACCTTTGTAAATATGGCTAAGTCCCCAAATTTAACACAACTTGGAACATGACTTAACACCTTTTCCAAAGCCTTCCTCTTGATCCCTTGCTTCCAAGAGCTAACTCCAAATATGTCCAACACTTAGATACTTGAGTTAGCATTATCCAAAGCACAATCCAAGGGTTCTCAATCTCATATCTCAACGCCACTTGATCCTAATACGTACGCAATGAAAGATCGCTCAAGTGGCACTAGATGACCGATATGCAAACAAGCTTTGCCCCTCTTAATAGTACGGCCATCTATCCTAAACCCGGTCATACACTTCTCTACTCACCTATGACCGATGAAATGAAATGCCCTATTGGTCATACCTTTGCCTTGAGCATTCCACTTCCTCTCCTCATGTGTTGATGCAACACATGCACCAACACGATCTTCAAATGATATGATCCACTTCATATCATCACATGACTTTTGGTCCATCGATCTTGACCTCACTTGCCCTTCACCATTGCTTCGGTCCTTCGGCGCCAAGTCTTTGCCCAAGCCTCCCGACACTCAGTACCAACGGCTTCATGGCCTCCAACTTGCCCTTCACCCTTGCACATGGTCCATCAAGCCAAGTCTTGTCTTGATCTTCTCCATCTAGCCACATGACTCCATGTCATGTATCATGTGCATTAAGCTCCTTCAATCACCAAGTTGAGCATCTTCAATATGCATAAGCCATTTCTCCACATGGCTATGTATCTTGCTCACACTTGGGTACCTGTGGACTAATCTCCTATGTATATCACTCAAATACATATTAGTCCACCTAAGTTGTCACTCAATTACCAAAACCAAACAAGGACTTTCAAGTGCGACGAGTTTGTGTTTAAGAGGTGGTAGTACATGGTACGGGATATCACGTCGGCGAACCTAGGCCGTGATGGAGATGCCCGTGGGAGAATGAGGTCGACAAATGAATCTCATTCGTCAGTGAAGTGGAGAGTGTACAGAGAATTGTTGGGGTAGTCTTGATAGCACGGAACTAGGCTGGCTTACACGTGGGGGCCAACATGTCGGTGGCACGGTTCAGATAGGGAAAAAAATTGACGTATTTACGCTTACAAATACTCCCTCTCTCTCTCGTTCCGTCCAATTCAAATTTTATCAAATTTAACTGCATTTGTAGAAAATATTAGCGATATTTGTATTTTTAAATAAAATTATTATAAAAATAGATTCGATGATTTATCTAATGATACTAATCCTATAACTATAAATACTAATTATTTATTGTATATATTTGATTGGATTAAAGTTCTTCAATTTTTCGGAATCTGATAATAACGTATTTTATAGGACAGAGGGAGTAGAGGAGTGACAACAACTATACCCCAATTTTAATGACGTGGGTATCTAGTTAACTCATGATTCAGTTCTCCCGTGGGCCGTGGTGGACCTAATTAGGCCCAGAAACATGGGTTTTTCTTTTCCTTTCAGATCAGAAAAAAAATGATCATCTCACCCCTCGTCTAGTCGTCTGCCCAGTGCACTATCCCCTCAGCAATGGCCACCGTCACGCCCCTAACGCCCTCCCCGCTCCGCGGCCATCTCCTCCACCACCGCCGCGCCCGCCTCCACGCGAAGCCGCATCAGCATTCCCAGCGCCGCCTAACACGCACCACGCGGCTTCACTGCGCGCCGGACGGTGCCGGCACAGAGGTCTCGGCGCCTCCCGCTTCCCCAGCCGCCGAGGAGCAAGCGCCGCAAGAGCGGCCGGAGGACTTCATGCTCCTCGCTCTCAACCGCAGCGCCTTCAACGAGGTCATCATGGTCATCGACTCGCCCGCCGCGCGGTACCTCGTCCTCGACCACAACAGTACGTATGGGAGTAATTGCCTATTTGCCTACAGCTATTCAGTTCGACAGTGGATTGGTTTGCTGATCAGTGTTGGAGCTCTCTGTGTTTGGTTGTGCCGTGCAGACAATATCCACAGCGTTCTCCCCAAGACAACTGTTTGGACCAACTCTTACTGGGTATGCGCACTTGCTTAATTACTGTTTTCTAAACAATGGGCAATGGCAGGAGCTCTGCCGCTCAATTAAGATGAAATAATGTATGTACAAGTTGCTTAATAGTAGTTTGATACTTACCCGCAAAAAAAAATAGTAGTTTGATACTTGATAATGTGTTTCTCTTTTGGCTTTAGCCGGTCGACATTGAGCACTTTATCAGAACAATAGTATAAATCAGAAATAGAAGGAATATTTGGTTCATGTAAAAACTAGTGAGGGGTTTCTCAGTTAACAAACTTAACTGTTTTCTTAACTCTTGGACTTGCGTTCTTTTTCTTTCTTGGAACTGTTGTTGGACACTGATGCTTATTAATTATATATAGCCTATTTTTGGCTTTGCTTCATGCAGGATGAGTTTGTCAGCCTGCCAGCTATTGTTCCACGGGGTCCTGTTGCACTTCTAGGTTTGGTAAATCACTAAATGTTCATGCACGAGGATAATTGCAACCTATTGTTCCTGTCAGTCATACTTCATATTTTTACAGCAAAGCTACTGTGCATTAGGCAAAAATCCTAGCATGCTCAGGGGGAATGGGGGAAAGGATGCTTTCTGTATTCTTCTGAGGACGATTTATCATTTATAACCAGGCTTTACATGAGTAAACTATATTATCTAAGTTCAATAATTGATTTCTTTAGGGAAAAACTATACCTGCCTATTTTCATACTTTGGTCTTCACTCTTGTAAATACTAAATAGTCTGTGCCTAATGACTGTTTCAATTCCCTGCTTCTTTCAGGGTGCTGGGACCGCAGCACATCTGATGCTAAAGTTTTGGCCTTGGTTACAACTTATTGGCTGGGAGATTGATCCTATGGTAACACTCATTGCTCACTTTTGTTCTCTTGTTAATCGCACTGCTTAAAGTTTCTGATAATTTTGCCAATCTCAATCACGTAACAGTATGTTATCAACTTGTCAAAGAACATTAGTGCTTATGCTCAACATATCTTGTAGCCTTATCTATTGTGCTTCATGCATATGCTTTTCATGTACCCAATTTTCATATTGGAAAAGCTGATCGTATTTCATGACAGATAATGAATTGTCAAGGGATTATTTTGGTATGTCTGATTTAGAGAAGGCCACAGAATCAGGTGGTTCACTTTCGGTGCATAATGGTGATGCACTTTCTCCATCAGCTAGAGTTGAAGGAGGATTTGCTGGTGAATAACTAACCTGATGTGAATGGAATACATTTTTTTGCACTTGTACTGCCTTACTTTTGGAGTACATTTTTTTATTTATCCATGGTTAACTTGAAGTCTCTGCTATTCGGTCTGCAGGAATTGTTGTAGATTTGTTTTGTGATGGGAAGGTCATACCTCAGCTACAAGAAGTAAATATCCTTTTCCATCTTCAGTTACTTTGCGCTAAAAAAAATCTCAGCTTCTTCTTTTAATTTGTTCTGTATCCAGTGATGTTTACCATATCGTAGCTTTGATAATTACTTTCAATCCTATAATGTGTAAGCAAAATTAAGTTATATAATGGATTTATAAATCACTTATAAGAGTATATATGTAGCTCTGTTCTGAACTAGATGCCTCCATTGTTGTTTTATGGAGCTTTATTTATTTTACCATTGTTTACTGTGTGCTAGTTTTATTTCAATATTGATACAGGCCGAAACTTGGTTGCAAATTGCAAAGAAGCTAATGCCAGGTGGTCGAATCATGGTAAATTGTGGTGGAGCAGACACTGAACAATCTCTTACATCATCTTGGATTCAAAATCCTACAGTTAAAGCACTGTGTTCTGCATTTCCTGGGCAGGTATGATACCATTCATCAGCCATACACTTATTCAAACTTGAATTACTAAAGCGATTCATTTTCAACTGCAGTTTGCTACTACTTGATGATAGAATAATTTTTAAGCAGTAGTTTCTAAAATTTTTAAGCAGTAGTATGTGTTTGTTGTTTTGTGCTTTTATCACCTTTCCTCTTCACCTAATATTTGTACCGTTATCATTTTTCTTCTGCATTAACTATAATGCACCTCTATTATTTTGTTTTTAAAAGCACACCTCTATTATTTTGACTGGTGTATTATTAATTTTTACAGGTAACCATGTTAATTTTAGGAACCTTCTTTCGTAAACATGCAAGAAACCTGAACTTCATGTGGTATCCTACCATGAACTTTGGTGAACTCTTGTAGAATAGGGAAATGCCAGTTTCTTGCAAATTGTTTAGACCAGTTATGTTTTTTAGCACTGTTACTGCATTAGTTGGCTCTATACTGTTTCTCAGAAATAAAATGATGTTTTGCAGCTAAGCTGGAAGAGACTATCGGAGAAAGAGAGTGTAAACTATGTTGCCCTGATGGGACCTCTTCCAGACCTGGACGATTGGTCTGCTTCGGTTCCTAGCGAGCTAAGCACTAAAGTGAAACAATGGGTGCCATGCGTGCTTGCGTGATGGAAGGGTATTTTCTTTTCTTCTAGCTGCACCTAATTTGCCTCAGCAACTTGTCTATGACCTCTGTGGCCTTCTCCATGATCCTTCAATTTCTGGTTAGTAAGCTCAGCTGTCGGTGGGTACCACCATCTACAGTGCTTCATTAGTTAAGCGGGCTATGCAGCCATCCAGCATACTGAAGTCTTGTCGCTCTCGTCTCTTTTATTTCACAGGTTTGCCTGTGGCATCATCTGCACTGGAAACTGGAATAGATAAACTTCGAGTTTTGTTACTGAACCCCTGAGTACAACACAGGCAGCCGAGGACAAACACTCTCCACAGTTGTTGAGAGAATCTTGATAGTATCTTAAAACAGCTCTCCCCAGATGACTGTGCACTCAAACAGCTCTTGATTGATGTTTGATGGTACCATAGCTGGTTGTGCATTGGATGGTGTTGAAGGTCCACAGTGGATGGAAGCATGGGTATGGATATTAGCAGCAGAATATTAAACAATGTTTGTAAATGGTCATTTAGTTTGAATAAATTTGTCTAAAGTCAAACTCTTCTTCATTGGTGATGTTACATTCTTCCTAGCGATGCTATAACTAAGGTAATCTCTGAACAAATGGGTAGTCAAATGTTCAGTTATTCGAGTGTCCTATATTTATCTGTTGACTTTAGTAGTTTACACATTGTAGTATCTGCTTATCATTTTTCACATAAAATTAACGATCTTCGCGGTCGAAGGCTCAGCCCCCGCGATCGTAGTCGCGGCGACCTCGGTCGTAGTCGCGTCCACTGAAGTCTGCGCGGTAGCCGCGGTCGTTGCTGTATCCTAGGAAGAATCCTATTTACCTTCTAGGTCCTTTTCTTCTATACGCACAGAGGAGCAGAGGCAGGGCGTGCGGGCAGGGGGCGTCGGCCGGCCCGGAACGGGGCCAGGACCCCGGCGGCGCTGCCGCAGCGCGGCAGCGCAGCTCGGCAAGGCGGCGGCGCGGCAGCGGCGGCCACGCAGCGCGAGGACGACGACGGCGCTGGCGGCTGATGCTGGGCACAGGCTGGCTGGGTGAGCTCGACGCTCGTCGAGCGCCAGCGCAAAGCGCTGCGCATGCTTGCGTGAGGCTGGGAGGCTGGGCGCCTGAGCGGCGGCGCTGGAAATAAGGCCGTAGCCTGGGGCGGTGGGATAAGCCCGACCTGGGATTGGCCGAGCAATCCATCGGCCGTTTTTTTTTTTTTGCACAACAAATATATTCATATTGGACTCTGCTATTTGGTCCCCAGGTACTGAATATAGCTATTCAGTCCCGAGCCAGCCCAGACGCGCTCCCACCTCGCTCCGAACGGTGCCATGCACCGAGCGTTTTCTCTCCGATGTTTGTTTTTTCTTTCTTTCCACGATCGTGGGTTTTATTTGTCTCCGTGGCGGTTTTTTCCTTTCTCTTCTCCGGTGTTTTTTTTTCCGTTTTCCATGATCGTGGTCGTGGGGGGGTTTTCCCCTTATCTCCACGGTGTTTCTTGTTTCCTTCTCCTTCCCTCAACATTGGCGTTTTTTCTGCCACGCTCAATCTATTACAATTGGAAGATGATGGAACCATAAATACTATTGTTTATTTGGATCGTATTTAAAACCACAAATCCTGATTTAGTAGGATACCAGAAAGCAATGCGCGGCTTGCAGAGCTCTTGCTCTATTTTACCAGCTGTGTAATCTACCTGTTTAGCCCATTGCGGTGCACTTGCTTTATACAGTAATCTATCATCCCAATAATCTGATTGTTTTGCATTTGAATTACATTGTATATAAATATACAGAGGAAAAAGTGTTAGACATAAAATAAAATTAAAAAAAATGAAGACCACAAAGTACCGATATAGGATAAGAAAAAAAAAGAAACCCAGGAAATGTTACTAAATTAAAAATTGATTACAACCCATATTTCCATAGAGACTAATTTTATAGTGGGTGACAGAAATTGGAGCGCTATGGTTACGGTTAAAAAATAAAGAGAGATATCTAAAACATTACAAAAAGGGCATAAATCTTGCTGCAAAGTGGTAATCTTGGCAGCTCCTCCCATTGACTGTTTACTATCTGACTTCTTTTTAATCTTGATCTACATTGAAAATGCACCCATTTTTATTTGACTCCTCAGGGTTGCTGGATGTCTTCTCCTAGTTGTCATGATCCACTTGATTCCTATCAGCCCAAGCATCGATTTCAGCAAGTTCTCCAGATATAGTTGTGTTCTTTGTGGGCTCATTGTCCCAGCCTCTCCAGTCAGCGAAGTTGTTGTGTACCATTGCATGATTTTTTTAGCTGCTTATATAAAATAATACAGAGAACAGGTGATTGTAAGATTCAGGCAACTTGATGTTACTCAGAAGTAAAAATACTTGTCGACCCTATTAGCTTACCAGCTTATCATTTATGTGGAGAAACAACATTAGAACTGGTGATTGTCTGTTATGGCAAGTGTGGAGCCAGACTAGGGGCCCACGCAGTACTGTAGCGCGTGAACAATGCCAGACAAATTAGATTGGTTTGGTTTGTTAGGAAAGAGATAAGTTGGATTGATTCGGTTAGGATATTGCTTAAGGGTCAAGTAAGTCGTCTCTATTAAAGGGGACCATCATGTATCCATTAGAGTCAAGCAAGAAGAAACCCTAAGATAGTCCCCGAGGAAGGGCGGCTATCCGGGGTCTCTCTGCTAATCCATCTACCTATAGTCATTTCATATCAATTGGTATCGGAGACCTCCACGGGTGCATCGCCATCCATGGTCGGCACCCTTTTCGATCCTGTGGCGATGGATGCCAAGCTCGACCGCATCCTCATGCAACTCTCCGCCATAAACAAGCGGTTGGATTCACATGACGAGCGCATTGCACACCTGGAGGAACTGCAGCGAGCGAAGAAAGTGCGGGCAGCAGCGACATCCACCGCCGCCATGGTCGCCTTCAGCCGCCCCTTGGTTCCCATGAAGGCCTTGGAGGGCGACATGGCCATCGACGCTGCCGGCCAGGTCACCACGAACGACAACCTGGTGGCCACTCCGGTGGGCTGCGCTGTCCAGCGCTATGTGCCGCCACACCGGAGGGTACTGCTGGAGCCGTCCAAGCAGCCCAAGTCGTCGACTTTCTCCGTCAAGGTGGGCCTAGCGCAGATGCTTCGCAGCAGGGTCACCAAGGACATCGTGACCCCAGAGCAGGCGCACATCGCCGAGAAGGCCGGCTCCTGCGCCATGGTGCTGGAGCAGGTCCCCACCGACTTCTGCGTGCAGGATGGCATGGCCCAGATTCCATAGGCCATCGGTATCGCCTACGTGGGCGAGAGTAAGGTGCTGACACCTGCCGACGTCCTGCAGCTCCTTCGTCTACGGCTGCCACGACCTCAGCATGGCGCTTCGCAAGGTCTGCGAGGGCACTGCCATGTTCCGGACCAAGGGGGACGTCGGCACGTGCAACATCGTCGAGACGGTGCGCCACATACACATCGTCATGGGCGACGTCCGCGCGCTACGCAACATGGACGACGCCGAGGCCTTCGTGTATGCCAAGCACGTCGTCGTGCCCTACAACCTCATCATGCAGACCCCCCAGCCATCGCCACAGCTCGAGGACGAGCTGTCTTGTAGGGGTGGAGTAGTGTTATGGCAAGTGTGGAGCCAGGCTAGGGGCCCACGCAGTACTATAGCGCGTGAACAGTACCGCGTGAACAGTGCCAGACAGATTAGATTGGTTTGATTTGTTAGGAAAGAGATAAGTTAGATTGATTCGGTTAGTATATTACTTAAGGGTCAAGTAAGTCGTCTCTATTAAAAGGGACCATCATGTATCCATTAGAGTCAAGCAAGAAGAAACACTAAGATAGTCCCCGAGGAAGGACGGCTATTCGGGGTCTCTATGCTAATCCATCTACCTATAGTCATTTCATATCATTGTCTCACCTGGATATCCGCTGATTCTTGTTGAGTTGCTGCCAGCTCTTATAGTCTGTTGAGTTCCTCTCAGCTCTTATCATCTCCTTGTCGGCAAGCTCCCTAGAACTATTGCATTTACCCGAACCCAATTAGTTGTTGACAGGAATTACTAAGAAAAAAAAATCTCAATTATTAATTATATCTATCTAGCAAGGATGAAAGAAATCAAAACTAACTGTTATAAGCAAAAGATCATGTCTTCATGGCATACTACAATGCACAAAGTCAGCTTGCGTTTGCACAAAGAAATATTTATTTTGGCTTTGTTCCCAAAATTCACCTGAACCTCGTTCTAATGCTTTCTCATAATTCTCATGGCTGTATTTTGCAGTAGTTAGATTTTAACGAACTGTTTTAGGCATAACATCCTCCCTTCAGGGAATTTTACACAGCACAATGGCCATCTTGTATTCGCACAAAAATAAATCGATCTGGTTTTGGTCTCAAAATTCAACTGAACCTCTCTAATGCTTTCTCATGATTCCCAAATAACAAGTCATATATAATGTACAAAAATGCTATACTCCATTTATATTAGGATGCTCTTGTGCAAAAGATGGTTGGATCTTCATTACAGTACATGTAGAGATAGACGAAAGGAGATAAGCAAGGATCTGTCTGTGCATCACCTAAGGGAATAGTTAAATCAGAAAGTCAAAGTGAATAGCATGTATCAGTGTACTATTTATGTACATCTAACAGAGGGCAATGATTTTCCAAATTTCATAGAACTTTATCATGGCAAAACCTAGCTTAAGAATGAACAATTGTTCTAGATGTCCCAGAAATTAAGTTTAGTTTCGTCATACGGGCAGGCAAGCAAGAAAAGCAGCATATTTGGCATTTGATAAATGAGTCAAGGAGAGAAGAGCAACCTGAAGCTGCTACCGCTGAGCCATCCACAGGTTCCGCTGTCAGCAGCGATTGGCTAAGGTAGGTCCGAGCTGAAAGGATCAAGATGCCCAAGAGGGAGGTGAATTGGGCTTATCTAAAATTTCTTTGCTTAATTAAAACTACTAGCCCATTTCACCCAAGTGCAAAAGACTAAGTGTGTATGAAAACTATCCTATAGTTTTGCACCCTAAGTTCCAATTCCTACTCTAGCATGGCAATTCTAGGAATGTAAAGACAAGAATTGAAATGCTCAAAGTAAATGCGGAATTAAAGAGAGGAAGAGGAAGACAAGATTTTTCCCGAGGTATCGAGGAGTCGACACTCTCCCCTAGTCCTCGTTGGAGCACTCTCGCAAGAGTCTAGCTCCCCCTTGATCCACGCATGGACCAAGTGCTCTCTTTGAGCTGATCCTTTGCCTCTCCGGCGCGGTGGATCGCTCACAACCGCTCACAACATGAGTTGGGCGGACAAGCTCCACCGGGTGATCACCAAGCTCCCGATCGCCACCGAACCGTCTAGGTGATGTCGATCACCAAGAGTAACAAGCACAAACTCTCACTTGACCTAAACAAGCCTAATGAGAAGGGTGGATGCACACTTGCTACTCCCTATGCACTAATGAGGTCCTTAATCTTGGATTATCAAATCTCAATCACCTCACTAGGCTCTTGCTCTCCCTTGCACTCAAATGTGTTTCTTCAGCTGAACAAATGGGCAAGAGACCCTCAATGGCCGAGTAGAGGGGGTATAAATACCCCCCCCCCCCACAACATTTACTAGCCGTTGAGGGTGATCTCAGCAAGTTTGGTGAGGACCGGTTACAGTGCAAGCACCGGACGCGTCCGGTCCCTCCCAACGGCTACAGTACGGACTGTTGTAGCTCCTCTGGCTCCCTGTTCCATTGGGAGGACCGGACGCTCCAGTCATGAGGACCGGACGCATCCGTTCCAGACTTGGCGCCTCTAGATGCTCTCTGTTAGGCGACCGGACGCTGGACCCATGAAAGGACCATGGATACCGACTAGAGGGGGGATGAATAGTCGGTTTTAAAACTAATCACACGATTAAGCCGAATTAAATGCGGAATTAAAACTATCGGCCTAAAACCGAATTCACCCCACAATACCTTAGCTCACAACAATCTATTTCTATGTCGAGGTTTGCAACCTAGGGTGACAAGTAAGCATGCAATTCTAGTAATTGAGATAAACTTGAAAGTAAATAGCAAGAATTGCAAACCACAAAGGGAGACGCGGATTTTTCTCCCGAGGTTCGGTTGCTTGCCGGCAACCTACTCCCCGTTGAGGTGAGTCCAAGGATCACCGCTCTCTTCTAGCAACCAAGCCCGCAAGCTTGTTCTACCCCCTTGGGTAGGCTCCAACTTGAGCACGCTAGAATCCGAGCCGGGCTTTCTCCTTGGCACTCTCCAAGCCTCGCTTCAACTAGAGTTGCTCTTCGCGACCTCCCGCGGGGATGAGCACAAGAGCCCCAAACAAATCCTTCTCCGGAGCCACGCACAAGCTTCACGCGTGCTTCAACGGAGCCAATCACCAAGCCGTCTAGGAGACGGCAATCTCCAAGAGTAACAAGCACACCGCTTGCTAAACAATCACCTAGTGCCACTTAATCGCTCTTCTAAGCGCCGCACTAGAATCACTCTCACCACTCTCCAAAATATGAACCTCAAGCACAAGAGGGAGAGGGAGAAGCAAGAGAGCTCAACACCAAGATGGGAAGGTATAGAAATGGTCAAGAGAGACCCCAAGGGCCAGCCACCCCTCTATTTATAGAGGGGGGCAAAAACTAGCCGTTTTTAGCTGCTGCCCGAGCTCTCTGCGCAGGGGCCGGTCTGACTGCCCATAGGAGCAGTCTGACTGCCCGACTCCAACGGTCACAAAGATTTCAAACGAAGAGTCACTGACGAGGTGGGACTGAGGGGGCGCTGACCCGGCCGCGGTTCGGACTGCCGACACCAACGTCGGACTGCCGACGCCGACAGTCAGACTGCCCGACGCGGCGGTCAACTGCCCGACACCAACCAGAGCAGACCGACCGGACAGAGCCATGGCCGAGCAGAGGAGGCAGCCACGGTCAGACTGCTGCCACCGGCAGTCAGACCGCGCACCCACCCAGGGGAGAAACAGAGCCTCCAGACCAGAGGACTGCTCAAGACCAGAGCTCTGGAATGAGCTCTCTGGCCGAGCAACCCCGGGCGGTCTGACAGCCGAACCGGCCAGTCAGACCGGGGCTCAGCCGCCAGCACACCCAAGAGCTGGCACAAGCGCGACAAAGGCCGAAACAACACGCCGCCTTGACACGATCCTTTCCGCTGTTAATTTAAACATTTTGCAAACCTTTTGCAATCAAGCTAACCACAAAGAGTTGCCACAAGAGACAACGGACACTAGGCATAAGTTAGCTTTTTCCAAATTGTTTTCACAAAGGTTTTTCAAACCGACGCTCAAAAACTTTTTCAAGAGCCGCTAACTCCTAAAGAGGTTGCCAAGCATGGCAACACAACAAGAAGCACCGAGTTAGCTTTTGTCAAACATTTTAATAAAGGTTTTAGCGCCATTCTACTACTCAAATCATAACCGCCACTCCGAGTCTAATGCACGCACAAAAAGACCTCTCAAGTGGCACTAGATAACCGAATAGCATAAGCAATTTGCCCCTCTTAATAGTACGGCTATCTATCCTAAATCCAGCCATCTCAAACTTCTCTAAACACCATACGGCCGGTTAAATGGAAAGTCCTATGTTATACCTTTGCCTTGCGCTTTCCATGTTTACTTCCAATGTTGACCGCAACCAAATCATAATCATCATTTTAACAACCCATTTTGATAACCATCAAGTAAGGGCTTTGTCTTCTCAAGTGATGCGGACCAGTCAAAGCTTCACATGGCCTTCATAGTCCATCGGTCTTGGCTTGCTCACTCTTCACCGTCGCCTTGGTCCATCGGCGCCAAGCTCTCTACTCGCACTTCACCGCCACGCGGTCCTTCGTGCCCAAGTCTTTAGCTTGCCCTTCACCCTTGCACGGTCCATCGTAGCCGAGCCTCGCTTTGACCTTCACCATCTTACCATGCAACACTTTGAGCTTCTCCAACATGCTTTCAAACAATATTATGATGACATACAAGTTGCGCATGTGGACTATATCATATTTCCTTCACACACTTTAGATGAAACATTAGTCCCCATAGGTTGTCATTAATTACCAAAACCCAAATAGGGGCCTAGACCCTTTCAACCCAGCGTCCGGTCCAGCGTCCGGTCCCTCCTGGACAGCTGGCTGCTCTCTGGGTGCCGATCGGACGCTGCACCCAGCGTCCGGTGCAGCGTCTGGTCAACAAATCCTAGCTGGCCGGCCACTGCTCCTCGGCCTGGGCCATTTTGCATGGACCGGACACGTCCGGTCCTTGCAAAATGCCTCCAATCGCCTCCAATTCAAACATCTTTGTGATTGGGCCTTCATCATCTTGATTCATGGGCTTCATTAGAGCTACCTAGTGCTAGGTTTGACAAGTGTGCACCACACCTAACCCACTAGACTCATCTAGGTCAAGCTACTGGTTCATACCCCCTTAATAGTATGGTCAAAGGTAAAACAAAGTCCTAAACTACTCTAAGTGCCTCTCAACTCCACATGGCACTTAGAACTAGCTCATCCTTAACCTTGTCGCCAATCCTTTGAAAAAACCGAAACGAATTCCATCTTGGGGGCATGCAAACTAAGTGAATTGCCCATGCAATCTCCATTATCATGGCCTAACTTAATATTGCCTCTGCAAAACACACGTTAGTCATAATAATCTCGCGTTGTCATTAATCACCGAAACCCTATGGGCCTAGATGCTTACAATCTCCCCCTTTTTGGTGATTGATGACAACACTACCTCAAGTATGATAGAAAGAGTGAGATTTTGAAGGACTTGTTTCATATAAGCATGTGACAATAAGAGCAAAGGGTTAGGCATGCTTATATGAACCAAGTTACACATGCACTTAAGAATAGGAATTAAGCCCAAGTATAAGAGAGAGTGCTCATTTAACAAAGAGTAAAGCAATTAAACACAAGTAAATGAGCAAAAGGTGACATGTCATATATATATATATATATATATATATATATATATATATATATATATATATATATATATATATATATATATATATATATATATATATATATATATAAAGGAGAGCACACACATGTCACAAAGTACTATGGCATCACATATATAATACAGTGCATAAAGATAGACATGATGCATGAAGTAGCACACAAAGATCCAAAAGCCATCTCACCACGTTCCACCTAAATCTATCATACGCTCATCTCCCCCTTTGGCATCAAGCACTAAACTAAGGGCTAGGAGGGACAGGCGCAGTCGAGTCGGGCGCAGAGGAGCGGGTGACTATCTGAAACTGGTCAGCGCCGTCGTCGGCAGGAGAAAGTGGATACCCTGTAGCTGTAGCTGCCTCGGACGCCGCAGGAAGAGTGGCTGGCACGGTGACAGGCTCTGTGGTAGCAGCTGTCAAGTCACTATGAAACATTAATACCATAGTAAGCCATGTTCAGTTTATCAAAATCAAAAATCAGATTGGCAGGAACCTCAGACACTAAGCAAAGCCATGGAGACAGGGACCTGAAATAAATTGTTGTTTTTGTAATAGGTGACAAAAGATGGGTAGTCAAATTTCAGAACCCTTAGACTATAAAACAGTGGTTATAAAAACTAAAACAATGCATGGCAATGCAAGGTTTCATAGTCTAAAATCCAGTAGCAGTACCGTATCTATTGAACAGCATAGGCCAAAATCAATTCAGCATAATGGCGTCGCATCATGGTGAAGCTGCTGTAAATTATTCCTCCATGGACCAAGAGCCGCATCCAGCACTCAGAACCTAAGATCTTGTGCTACGACCAGCAGTTTGCCTACCAGCTCCTGATGTACTACATTATTTTTGCTGTCACTCACATCAATCCATCTCCAGGCACAAAAATTGCATACTATATAACATTTTCCCACACGCGAACACGAATTATTAATTAAGAAAAAAAAAGAGTTTTTTGATCTATGCCATTACTATTTCTTGAAGTTGGACAAACACCACTGATATTCACTATATTGGAGATATGCCATTATAATTTTGAGTTTCGTTGAACGATGCCATTTTCTACGTATTTTAGGTGCTCGGGCCCACTGCCAGACCGTATACGTATACGTATATTTCGTATAGACCATATACCCATGCTCCTTCTCTCCCTACACTCGCTGACGTGTGGGCCCCACACGTCAGCTTCTTCTTCCTCCTCCGTCCTACACCTCCCAGCAATGGCAGCGAGCCAGGAGGGCGCTCGGCAGATCCAATTAAGGGGAGAGAGCAGAAATGGAACAGAGGAAGCAGAAACGGATCAGGGCGCTCGGCAGCCCGACCACGAGCGAGTGCCCAGCGCCGGCGTGCGCTTACGGCGTACTTCTTCTGTTGTCCCTCGCTCAAGCAGTACGGTAGAGCCGTAGAGGGAAGAAGAGGAAAACTTTGCCTGCCCCACAACCAGCTGCCCCTTCCTGCTGGTGTTGGGCCCCTCTTCTGAGCCACTGGAGGGACGGGGAGCGTCGGCTGAGCACGGGAGAATGAGGAAAGGGAGAAAAATGACACAGGGGAGGGGAGACTAGGGGAGACTGGAGAGTCTGTGCGGGCTACGGGCTTGCACGTGTGGGCGTTTGAATGGGATAGGAACACGCCTAGGGCGTGCTGGGGGAGTGATAGCATTATAGACTATAGCATCCAGTTGGCGAGAGACCCAGATGAGAACATGTTTATTCACTTCACAGAAATATTTTACCCATAACATCGAATATTTGAACACATATGATACTTAAATATAGTTAAAAATAACTAATTGCACATATTATGATAACTTTACGACATAGAATTTTAATCCTAATTAATTCATGACTAGACAATGTTGTATTACAGTAAATATTTGATAATGACGACTTAATTAGACTTAAAATTTCGTCTCACAAAGTTATCACAATCTGACATGACACCGCAAACTTATTTCACATTGGAACTAAACAAGAAAACACCCCAACATAAAAAACAAGCATTTCACTAATTGAAATTTTGTATCTTTTTTGCTGATGGGTCTAATAAATTTAATTATTAGACTGGGTAGAAAATGAAAATGAGGTAGCAAAAACTGTATTCTTTCCTGTTGCAACGCACAAGCACTTTTCAATATGGAATTAATTCTTTATGTGCTAAACTATTTGGGCCTTATAATTTATTTATTTGAGATTGGGTTAGGCCCAATAGGACACAGTAAATAGCTGCGTATGGTGGGTTTGTTCGGTTAGGCTTATAAGGCCTAGATATATTTAATGAGCCACATTTAAATTCCAATAAAAGTGTTCAATTTAGTTTTCAAATGTCTGGTTGACATTAGTACTATATGACTTATATGACAACATGAGGGAAGCCGACTAGGTGAGACGCAAATAAAATAAGAGGCATCGCGCTAGGAAAACTCAAAGTCCTTTGGTAAAGAGATTTTGATTAGGACCACGTGTCTATAATCATATTAAATCTGTTTGCTAGACTGGTTATAAAAATGTGAGTTAATGAAAAAAATTTAGGCTCTGCCGTGCAAGTCACGAGCAATTTTGCTAGTGTATATATATATATATATATATATATATACATGTGCTATTCTACACCCTAGGTGTACACCAACACCTAGCCAGCCGGCCCACACCAACGGACCAACCTCGACCTCGGCACAGCCATTCTACACCCTCCATTCTACACCCTAACGCAGGATCCTTCTCCGCTCCCTCCTCTTCCGGCGCGTCCCACAGGCCCGTGAGCCCCGTGCGCAGAGCGGCGAGAAGAGGGAGAAGGATCCGATAGGTGAGACCCACCTGTCGGTGAGAGAGAGCGGAGGAACAGCTAAGCTTGAGAAATTGAAGGGAGGGCAGCGAGCTAATTTCTCAAGTGGGCATGGCTGGGATCCTGCGTAGAGAGCTGACTTGGCGTGCCACGTACGCAAAAGTGGTAAAAGATTAGGCGCCACTCCGGAAGTATGTATCTCAGTTAAGTCCACTTATAAGAGTGACATTTGGAGAGTGGCCATCCATTATAATGGTAAATAGTTAATTGTCCCGGTGTCAGGGGCAGCGCAGGTTTGATCGGCGGCACAACCGGGATAATTAACTATCAAATTGGATTTTATAACTTGATCAAATTGGATTACTTTATATCTGTTATTAGTTTTGTTGATGTGTCTAATACACACCCCTTCCTAGTCACTATGGGTTTCGTGCTCAGTAAAGAGTAGCTTGATCCTACTTGGAGGTGCTCAAGTATAAGAGAATGACGTCGATCCAAGTTGTGAGAAGCCAAAATCCCTATAATCTTCCATGGATTTGGGGTACTTTCACTGCACAACCGCTCCTTCCATCTCGGTGATACTGGCTTTCAAGATTTGCAGCCTCGTGAATTATCTTGGGTTTCTTTTAGGCTATGTTTAGTTCCCATTCGTAAAAATATTTCATTCATTATACCAATGTTCTCTCACATGTATGGAGACCTAAATGTAGTAAAATAAAACCCATGTATATTTGGTACTATCTGTTTGAGAAGAGTTTTTTAGCCTAATTAATATAGGATTAAACAATATTGTGCTACAGTAAACATTCGCTAATGATGGATTAGTTAGGCTTAGAATGTTCATCTCGCAAAATTAACTTCATCCATATAATTAGTTTTTGAATTAGTATTCGAAAAGCCTTACCGACATTTTATAAAAAACTATAAATAAGTTACACATGTTTACCGGCCTTTAGTTGTTGACATTTTCTCTTAAGGTTAGGCGTCCGAGACTAATCAAGACAAAATTTCAATTTTGTTTTTTTTATGTTTTTTTGTTTGGCTTTAGTATATGTTCCTTACAAGTATGGTAGTCGACTTCCGTTGCACCCCCGCAACTGAACTGAGCCACCACGAAATTGATATGCACAACTTTCCTACACTCACTCGGAGGCATGAGCCCATTAAATCCAAATCTACATTCACGAAATTTCATACTTCTAGAGGATGTTTGTTTCTAGCCACAACTTATCAGTTATCATAACTAATCTTAGGCAAGCCTAGCAGGCCACAACAAAATAATATAGCAAAACTTTGCCAGATTAAAGAAATGTTGCTTCTCTCTATGACATGTGGAGTTTATAATATTGTTATCTAACCTTATTTGCCGATCAAACATTTACCAATTTTAGTCAAATATGCTTAAAGTAAGAAGTGGCAAAGTGCGTATTTTCTTTTTTTTTTCAGCCTTATCTACTCGTTCGTTTGTGCAAGAAACCATCCGGCCGCCTCAGCATTATCTTCTTCTCTCTCTAGCCAGCCTCTTCCGTCGCCATGGCTATGCCCAGCGATGCGTCCTAAACCGTCAGGGCCCCATCTCGCCGTCAAGGGCCACACCAGTAGGACTCGCCTCGCCACGGTCGTGCCCGGCGGCGCCGAGGGCTGTGCCCGTCTCCCGGTCTTTGCCGCGCATCGTCCCATTCTGGTAGCCTTGCTTCTCCGTACAACCACCGTTCGCCTCGATGTGAGCGAGCCTCCTCCCGCCGTCGTGCCGCAGCCTCGCCCACGCGCTAGGAGGAGGATGACTTGTTTGCTTGTTTGATTGATTTTTTTGAACTTCCGTGGGGACATGGCTTTTTATTTGGCTGATCCCTTGCGCTCGTAAGGTCATTCGAACTTTGTTTCGATCTGCTTCTTCGATTCAGTGCTCTGAGCGATCCGATCTCGACTAGAAAACAAAGCACGGCGTTGCCGTGCTTCCTATGTGGAGTGCCTGCCATTGTGAACCCATGTTTTATGTCTCAAATGCGGTGGAGGATACTGGTTAGGAAAAACGAATTGTGTTCAAATATAGTGTTCATGTTCTAAGTTGTAATATGAACTATACACATATTTATGGCATGTTCTTAAACCTTACATACTGACATCTGCGTTGCAAATTGTAAAGGCTTTCTATTGGAAATGTATTATCAATGGCATTGAGGGAAAAAGAATAAGCAAGATTCTTTTAATTAACATGTGCTCAATCACTCACTCACTCTGACCTTGCAGCAAGGAAGATGATAAGTTAATATATATGAGGGAAATAAATTGCTTAGTTGTACTCTTTACTTTATTTTTTTTTACCAGAAAGCACAATTCAGCATAATTATGAAGTTTGTTATGTTTACTTGCTGAGTATTGTCTTTATAGCAAACTGGCAACACATAAGGCATCAGTTTATACACTTAAAAGTTAATCTAAACAAGAGAGAAATGGATATAATCTTCAAAGTTTTCCCTTTCAGCAAACACATGTAGTTTTTATAGGGGAGCCACGGAAGCCTATACAATATCTGTCATCTTCTCAGAAGCGAACTCTGAACCAAAATGCAGGGCAAAATATCAGAAACACTATTGAAATTGAAAACCATACAAGATGATGTGGCGTGTATATAGGGCAGAAGCCTAAGGGCTGGAACAGGCATTCAAAGCCCGTCAAAACTTAAGCAGAGGGCGGATCCTTCTTTACGCTGCCAGAGTCCTGAGTGCCTGAGCGGCTCAAACATCTTTCCTGCAACGGCTCCTGGTTGTCCAGGAGACCAGGAAGCACAACAAGGCCCCTCTCCCTCAGCGACGAAGGCTTATTGTAGCACTCATTCCAGAGCGAGTCCACCAGCTGCCGTGGCATGGAGATTGCCAGAGTTCATCGCGCTGATCCCTTCGATTCAGCTCTTGAGCATTAAGGAATCAGCGCTGGGTGCGAGGTGCATCATCAGCTTTGGAAGTCCAAGCTCTGTAACAACACTTCTTTTTGCCTTTTTATTTTGCAGCTGGTATTACTGTATAAGATTGAGAGCTTTCCTGCAACAACACAACGGAACTATGTCATCCATATTGGTGCTGAACATTTCCCCACCAGAAAAATTTCAGCGAGTAAAACTTGGATGCAAGTCAAGTAAAATATAGACTACCTTAAGTAAATAAAATGGTCTTTAAACCAAAAATACTATTAACAAAGAATCTCAATGCGGGTATTGCTGTTTTACTATCTGGCTGCTTGTTCATAGGGTCATTTAGGATTCTAGGAATAATTTTGGTAGTGAAGTGCCCTGTCGGATCACACCATGTACCCCAAATTTGATTTCTCTGGCACCATGATTCAGAAAATTAACCTGATTGCAAACATGTCCTGCATATGCTTGGAGTACTATTATCGTGACATACTCCATACCTCTGAAGTCTAGCATCGTCGGAAAAAAAAGCATCGTTCAATCCTGTTTCCATCTAAGCATGTAAAGAAGGAATATTGCTGTTTTGTAGGCAAACCAGCTGGGTATGTTAATGGAGTGGAATGCAACAATGTTACAGTTCAGATAGAAAACATTTCCATGTCAATGCTATATATATATAAATATGATAAACAATTTACATGCACAAAGAATTCTGTAATACTTATAGTGTAAAACCAACATCATGAGACAGATTTACACTGGCAAGGTTAAAAGAAACCTGGCACTGAATTAATACTCACCCTTTGTCCACAAGCCAATGTACCATCCCAGCAGTGATACCCTTAGTCACTAAGAAAACTGAAAAGAGAGAATCAGGTTGAACAGGTCTTCTTCTTTTTTGCGGCTCAATCAGGCAGAACAGGCAGAATCAGGCAGAGCAGCATCCATCATGACCTTTCCATCTTTCTATATGCGCAGATCTATAGGGATTAGGGAAGAAACAAATGTAAGTGTTACGCACAAGATAGATGCTAGATTTGGTACAGAATTGTTGCAAGCGTAATTTCTCAGTTCAAACTGCTGAACGAAGTGAAGGCATAAATCAGCAATTAAAGAAAGGTTATGCTACCTTCAAAAGGCCATTTTTTACTAACAAATGATAAGAAAATGGTATATATATAAATGGATTGATATCATTGTTCTCAGGATCTTCACCGGTAATTGCTTGGATTCTATTTTGAATTTCATTTTGTGTATAAAAAATATACAACTCTGTATATTTGGGTATACTATTATCTGTTTGAGGTAGTAAAGAACCAATACGATGGTGTATATAGGAAATACATATGGACCTTTTCTTTATTTGTCTCTATGATTAATTAGCATGTAAAGAAAAAATTTTGTCTGGAGGATCTAGTAGTCACATACCGTAGAAGTATGTTTCCTGTTATATAGCCCACAACAATGTGTGAGCCCTCTCTCTTGAAGCACAACAAAGAGCAAGTTTTCTTGTTCACTGTGTCATCAATAGTAGTATTTAGTTGATCTTTACCAGCATCACTCAGAGCACCATTGATCTGACCCTTCAAGTGTAAATCCCCATAGCCTGTAACAAAAATTGCATGGTCCTCAGATACTTCCCAAAAACTAACAACCCTCTCTCATATAGTCATATACAGTTAGCAACCTGCCTAAAGGATTATTCAGTCTTCCAGGTTCACATAATAAATTTGCTCTAAATGAGAAGAGTACGTGAAAACAAAACCATTCTGTAAGGAAACAGCAGCTGTCTCTGTAAGAGAGAGAGAGAGAGAGAGAGAGAGAGAGAGAGAGAGAGAGAGAATTGAATGCTAAGATATCAACTTTGAACCTTGACGTGTACAATTAAACATGCTTTTAGAGTTTTAGTGCAAGCAAATGAATAAATAGCAAAAAGTTGTAGTAAGCTATAAATATTGATAACCATGCTGAAGTTTACTAAAGTTGTTGTAAGTTATAAATTTTGAACATTCATCCATGTTGGCGCAAACCTTTGAAGAGATCCCTAGTAAAATAAGGAGAAAATATTCCGATTGCTTCTGTAATTTTAAGTAAATGCTTAAGGACATTGAAGAAGAAAATATTCCGATTGCTTCTGTAATTTTAAGTAAATGCTTAAGGACATTGAAGAAGAAAATAGTCACCTTCTCAATAATTACAAGAGAATTTCCTATAGGATAATCTTAGTGATTGGGTCATTATCTTTAGGGAAGAACTTGCGCAACATATTCTTGTGTTTTTAAGGATGAATAAAAAGAAAGTCGACCAACAGTCTTATGGAAATAAATCATTCGTCCTTGTCCCTGGGGACAAACAGAGCCAGCACATCTCTAAAGTCATAGTTTAAAATAACTGTTCAAAATTTATAGCTCGTGCAACATACTCACTTGCAAAATTGGCTAGACATGACTGAATATCCAAGTACTCGAGAGCCTTCAAGGATTCAATCATTCTATTGACCCCTGCAACTGTGAGCCGAACACAGCTGTTGATCTTCGAAACTCTCAATTCAGACTTAAACCCAGTTCCTTCCCGGTTCATGGATACATTTTCTGTTATCTAGTCAGAACACCTGACATCAATAGCAACAAGTTTACAGTTAGATAGCAGGCTTGGCAATAATTTCTTTTATTTTCGAATACCAATCGATCCACCAATGACAAGAGTGTAGGTTACTATAGAACTTAGCTAACGAATAGATGGACTCATCCCTCATCTAGTGTGATGAAGAAATCTCAGCGACCTTACAGACTCCAGGATCATTAAGTTTATTGCATTTGCTTTTGTCTAGTGATTTTATATGACGAGAGCCATAAGCCGTTATATCCTGCAGCTCCAAGTTCTAGCAAGTGTACACAGCTCTTTGATAGAGCAATCAATAAAGTACCTGTTATTAATCTGCAACCCATGCTATGCAGCCGACTCATTTTTTCACACCCTATTGCAGTGATAAATGTCAAAGGACTGCATAAATGGTAGTCCATCTCTCAGTTTGGCAATTCAGACATTAGAGATGCCTACGAGGTTACTGAGACACATGAACCAGGGTAAGTCTAATAAGCAACAAAAATTATTTAAGGACATTCTCACAAAAATCAGGGAACTAAAATAAATACCCACAATGTCCCAGACAGCAATAACTTTAAGGGATGGTAAATTAATAAAACATGAAACCCCATGAAGAATCTGTTATAGCATAACAAATTAAAATTAGCAATATTAACCATTGTTGGAAACTTAGAGATCTCAGGAGGTACTTGGGTAAACAAAATTGCTATGCAAATAATTTTTTTTAAAAAAAAACAATGGGTATCTGAAATAAGTTAAAAGATGAGGAAAAATTCTTTACTGCACCTATGGAACAATTCCAACCGGAAAAGGGCTTGCACATAACTTTTTCCATTTTCTTATAATTATCTCTATTTTAACAATAATGAGAAAATACACGCCCTAACTTCAGAAAATGAACACAGCTCCACGTTATCTCCATGCGTGGTTTATTTTTCTCAAAGTAAGCTTGATAAGAAGGTTTATCCCTAAGATTTGAAAGTAGTACAAACAGGATTCACCATGACAGATAAGAGAGTTCATTCAAAAACTGAAGGACCTCACAGAAAGAAACTCCAACATCCCCCATATTAGAACAAGGAATAAAAATAGACATATCTTGGGTATAGTCCCCATCTTATCAATTGCAATGAAACTATTGAATACTTGAATTTTAAACTCATTGGCCTGTTCGTTTGTCAGGATTATGCACTGTTCCGACAGGATTATTCACTGCTGGCTGATTTCTTGTGAGAGGAAAACACTGTTCCGGCTGGATTTAAGCCGGCTGAAAAGCCAAGCGAACAGGCTCATGTCAATCTTTGTATCTATACAGAATCAGCAAACATATATAGGAAGGGGGGGAAATGCATACCTTCTGCCCATTTCATCGAACACGTTGAGTGCACCGTGATGGCCGGCAACAGGGACACGTGGGAGTTGGCTCGGCGTGGGGTGTGTGAGGATCCTGTCCACCAGCTTCAGCCCCTGCCTGTCCCGGCGGCTACGCTTCGTGCAGCCACCGAGAGCTGAGGCCGGAGGGAGCCTCTGGCGGTCTGGCCGCTGGAGCAGTGCTAGCCGGCCGTCACTCTGTGGTGCTGCTCGTCGGCTGCCGCTGCCGCTGCCTGGGTGCCGCCCATGGCCCATGGCCGTTGCCTCTGCCTAGGGAGGAGCCAAGGAGGTCAGGAGGAGCGATAGCCAGGGGTGTAGAGGTAGGACCGCTGGGGAAGAAGGTGGGGCTCGGCGGTGAAGATCTGGGTGCCGCCGCCAGTAGCCACCAGAACTGGCCGCGGTGAAGATCCAGGTCCACCTGCGGCCTACCGCCGCCGATGCCAGGGACTATGTGAGCCTCAGCCCCGGGCGAACCTCGAGTCGTTGCCGACCTCCTCGTCGCCTACGTCGCCGGCCACAGACATGCCAGCCGCCTAGGCTCGGGGGCGGGAGTGGGCGGAGGGAAGCGCAGCAACGCGGCGGACGGGCAGAGCGGAAGGCGGGAGCGTGTGGGAGGTGGAGGAGAGGGGAAGTAGCGGCATGGAAAATGCCGAGGCTCCGCATCCGGCGCCCCGGCGGTCGTGCTCGCTGCGTGCCCCGGCGGCCGCATCCGCCCGTGCGGAGGGCTGGAGTCGCATGCGGGGAAGAGGGCCACGAGCGGGTTCGAGACTCGAGGGCCTTCGCGACGGCCCGGGTTTGTGGCGTAACGGGTGGGAGATCCGCCAAGATCCCGATCTGACGGTCTGTACCGCATCTTGGTCAGATCCAACGGCTCTCGGATTATCGGGCGACGTGGCCCTATCGGGTGCCCGCTTTTGGCTCAGGATTCGTTATTAAGAGATTTGCATTATTGAATCGGAGGTGTGGGCGAGCGAAAAAAGAAAAAGGGAAAGATCTCTTCAATTTATTCGATGCGATTGATATCCCTGTATCTCTTCTCTTATCTTCCCTGTTTCGAGACCGATACAGAACGATCTCAAGGACGACGGACGAAACGATTGAGGCGGACGAAAATATTTGTGGACTGGGACAATAGGAACTTTTTAGGAGTAGAGATATATATAATATACTAGGTGAGTGTCCGTGCATTGCAACGGAAGAACACAGATTTATGCGTTGTGGTGATATATTCAGCTGATGGATTCACAATTCAGGTAGTGAAGATTTTTAACTCAGTGACCACTTGCCACTAAAATGAGTCATGTTGACATAATCAAATTATAATATCCTGAGCATTTGACAAAACTTATATTGTTCAATGAAGTTGAATCCATTATATGTAAGATCGCACGCACACTATCGATCAATGCAACCGAAAACAAGAACTATTTACTTGTGGAATCATAAATGATATAATGGACCTATTGAACTGTTCCATTCCAATTGCAACACCACTCATATCATCTCTTCAAATGCATCGTCTTCTCCTGATATATAATCACTAATTCACCATAAATGATAAAGTATAACTGCGAATTTTAAAACTCTTAACATGTTTCTATGGGGCCATGACACAATTTGCTTCCCATGGGAATAATAGAGCTTCCCTAGCGCTTTAGCCACCAACTCCAAATATGGCTGTGCGAATCCAAATAGATGGCACCACGAAGGTATAGTGAATGGGTATAAGTCTCAGTACGAGATGAGTGTCCACATATATTTATGAAAACTGCTAACTAAACAGGATTGATACAAACTGGAAATAGAACTTGTCCTGCTATTTTTCAAGAGAAATTATTCCAAGTCATCTAAAGTGTAGTATAAGGTATCGCGATCATAAAGACTAAAAAAATGTACTCTAACTAAGACATCATTCTGAAAGAAAAAGAACATACCAATATGAATCTGTCCTTAATACTTAATCGTGAAAATTTCTGCCACTTTTTTCTTTCGCCCCGCGTTTTGTTCCGCCCTGCGACCTGGATTCCGTCCCGGAAAAGAAATACATAATTGTGAAAATTTATATCTATCTTCTTACACTTTTTTTTCTTCTGCCGGTCTATAGAATAACGAATTCAAGTCTGGCTGCGCGCCAACAACGAACGCCGCCGCCTTCCGGACGCCTCGCCCGCCCGATCAATAAATATCCGGGGCAATCTCTCGCGCGGACACCGAGCGCGACGACAAGCAGAGATCAGATCCGACCGATCGATTCGAACGCGCTAGCTGCACTGCACCAGCAGCCTGTATCCAAACGCGGCATAAGATGATTAAACTTAAAATGCTTTGACTTTCCAAAATTCTTAAAATGACTTACAATTTGAAATGGAGGGAGTAGTACTTAGCCAACTTCCACGATCTAGCCTGTATCCAAACGCCGCCTAAGATTACCCGCACTGTTCATACTCTATATTCATCCTTTAAAGATAATATTCTGTCCTAGTCATCGAGATTCTCTTCTTTATATCACTTTCTTCCGCACTCATCCATCCTCTATATCCACACTCTATATCAACTACCAAAAACTAGGACCCACATGTCACACTCTTCCATACTTCTTCCCCCGCCGAACGCCCCCCCCCCCTTCCATTCTCTCTCTCTCTCGCCTTCTCTCTATGACTTGGCCGCGACGCCCCCTTCCACCGTCGACTCGCCGGCGGCCACGCCTCCCGCGCCCATGTCCGAGGCGCATGGCCCCCTCTTCCCAGCGTATCTAGGCCCGAGGCACCGGCGGAGGATCCCAACGTGGAGGATCCCGGCGGATCTGGGCCGGAGATCCCCGGCTCCGCAGCGAGGCGCGGAGGACCCCGGCAAGCATGCCTACACGAGGGGTGGCGTGGAGGATCTCCGGCCCGCTCGTGCGCCTACGGTTGCGATGAGGTCAAAGATGGCGGGTGGCCATGGCTCGGCGGGCGCGGTGGAGCTCGGCGAGGCGGGCCAGGCCGAGGCGGAGCTTCCTCGCGGGTGGATCTGCCGCCCCCAAGCCATCCATAGCAAGGCGCTCGTCGGAGCTTCCTCGCGGGCGGATTCGCCACACCCCCCCGCTAGATCCAAGCGACGTCCTCTGCTACTCATGTCGGGCTTGTCCTGCTGCTCACGTCGGCCCCGTGTTGCAGCTCTTGGCGGCCGCCATGGCCTCCCCGTGCTCCTCTTCCTTCCGCTGGCCGGCGAGAGCACGCACGGAACGGTTGGCCGGCGGGACCCACATGGGTAGCGGGCGTTCGCTATCCCCACTGAGAATAGCACGATCGCGCTTCTCTCTCCTCTATAGCGTACCGATACATTACCTAGCCTATTACCTCGCTGCGGGGTTTTTTGATCCCAGTGCATATAGCCTATTACCTCGCTGCAGGGTTTTTTGATCCCAGTGCATATAGCCTATTACCTCGCTGCGGGGTTTTTTGATCCCAGTGCATATAGCCTAAGACTATCCGCACTCATGGACCTCTATCCTAGTCACCACAAAATATACAGTTTCTCCGCACTCGTCCATCTTTTATATCTCATCCTCCATCCAGTGGGACCCACATGTCATTCTCTAAACTTATTTTAATCCCCACCCCACCCTCTCTCTTCTGTTCTCTCTCTCCCATATCCTCTCCCCGTGGCCCGTCTCGTCTTCCCCCTCGGCGATGCTAGCACAGCCCAGCGGGCGAACTCGGCGCGGCGGGCGGGCTCGGCGCGGTGGGTGAGCGGGCGAGCTCGGCGCGGCGGGCAGGCTCGGCGCGAGGGCGGGGCTGGGCCTCGGTCGTGGCGCGGGGCCGGCCGCCATGGACGGGC
Organism: Microstegium vimineum; assembly: GCA_022036555.1. NCBI lineage: Eukaryota > Viridiplantae > Streptophyta > Magnoliopsida > Poales > Poaceae > Microstegium > Microstegium vimineum. Next base: position 29,053,436 of record CM039134.1, read on the forward strand.
TCCTCTGCTCCAGCACGGCCTCGCGAGCACGGGCTCCTCCGTCGCGGGCCAACACGGGGCGGCCGCGCGAGCTCTGGCGGGCGTCCATGGAGCTTCGGCGGCGGCGGCTCGAGCTCCTCCTCTGCTCTTCCTCGAGCGCCGGCGACGAGCATGGCAGCACCGGCAGCAGTCCTTCTCTCTCCCCGTCCTCGCTCTCCACAGCTCGGCCCCGGCCTTCTCTCTCCTCGTGGCCGCGTGGTGGGGCCGGCCGCGGCTTCGCGGAGCCTCCTCTATCCCGCTGGGAATATAGGCGCCGCTCGCTTCCCGGGCGGGATAGAGGCCCCCGCTGCAGCGTCGCTCGACCTGTATGTGCTCGCGTGGCGGGGATAGCGGGAGTAGGGATGGCAACGGGTATGTACCCGATGGGTGGGTACTGAACACCCATACCCGCACCTCACAATTCAAAACCTTACCCGTCGGGTTACCCGCGAAAGTCAACGGGTAAGGAATTCATTCTATACCCGTACCTGTCGGTAATTCTTAACCAACGGGTAACTCGTACCCGACAATACACCTGAATTTCACATGCTAAAAAATTAGCAAACAACAAAGATTCTTATAAAAGCTATGGCATCAATGCAACTAGGTAATAGACATTGACATTAGCACAACATAAACATAGTATCTAGGTCAAACTAGGAGTGTTTTAGTTGGATTGGGCCAAATAATAGGCTATGTGGGCTAAAATTACTTAGGTTGGCTAGTGATAGTTACGGGTATTTCTTACCGACGGGTATACGGGTATGAGTACTATACTTCCATACCCGTACCTATGGGTGAAGCTTTCCACCCAACAACGTACCCGCGGGTACGAAACTCGTTCCACACCCGTCTCTTTAGCAGGTAAAACCTGTCGGGTTCTCAGGTTTCGGGTACCCATTGCCATCCCTAAGCGGGAGCTATCCAGCGCCCAGTGCGGACAACCTAAGCAGCGGTACCCAGCTGCCTGTCCGCGACATCAGCGACGAAGCGATACCTGACGCCGTTCCTCTTTAACCGCTCCACGGCTCCAGCCTCCATGGCCGTGTTGACAATCGCGCGGACAGGATACGCGGACAGACAGATCGAACGGACAGAAACGATCGCAAGTGCGGACACCAGAAAACGGTCGAGCAACACATAGGTTTCTCGAAAAAACAAGCGGGGGTTGGGATCAACTCCACCAGACGGGGGGTGTTTAGATCCCTCAATTTTCCCCAACTTTCCATCACATCTCCATCACATCAAATTCCTATTCTTCGTTACATCAAAATACCGGCACATATATGAAGTACTAAATATAGATGAAATAAAAAACTAATTGCATAGTTTTGTTGTACTTTGCGAGACGAACATTTTAAACATAATTAATCAATGTTTGGACAATTATTACCAAATAAAAACAAAATTACAGTGTAACGTGACAAGTGCTACAAGATTTTTTTCACCCCTTTTCACCGTCTAAACACCCTTGGAACGGTGGAAAACTTGTCACCGGCTCACCGCTCGAAAATCTGCTGCTATAGCACAGCTACTCTATAGTACTACTCTCCTGGATGGCTTGCCGTCCACGACTCCTCGTCCCCGACTGCAAAACAAGCTAATGCCAAGTGCGCGACCTCAGAATTGATCAATTGATAGCGCAGTTGTCTCGCGCCGTCCAGCATAAACCTCCGCCGCGGCGCGCATCCACCTATCCCCATTCCCCAATATTCTCGTAGACGCGGCGCCGCTCCCCGCCTCCCCGCCCCCCGCTCCCCGCGCTCTGGCAATGGTTGGACCATCGGCGTCGTCCGAGGTATCAATCCCCTTCCGCCGTCGGCCCGCCTAGCTAGGTCTGTGAGTGGGTGGGTTTTGACGGGTTTAGACTAGACGGATTTACCTCAATTACCTAGGTTTTTGCTGGGCGGACATGATGTGTTACTGGGTCTGATCTCTCGTGTAAACTAGCGCTCGATCAACCGCACAGTATAGCATGAGAGATGAGAAATGGTGGAGGGCGGCAGCAAGCTGGAATGTGGCTGGGCGCCGTGGTGTGGCGAGAACTGCGGGCATCGGCTTCCGTCTGCGGTGGCGAGGATTGGCGACGAGTACTGCTCTGCCGCGCAGCTGAAGCGTGGCGATGGGGCACAGCGACAAGGACGTGCCTGCGAGTTCGACGACCTCAAGGTTTCGGAAAGGAGACTATCGATCCCATGAATCCATGGGTCTAACCCAATCCGGTCCATATCTTAATGTTTCTCGCGGGTTGGATTGAATTTGGATTGGGTGGATTGGTTGACCGGTGGATTGAATTTGGATCGGGTTGGATCATGTGGATTTAATTTGGACCGGGTGGATTGAGTTTGTATCGGGTATGTAGTGGATTGGGTGGATTGAGTTCGGACGGGTATATTCAGTTTGGATTCGGTTTTGTATTGTGTGCATTGAGTTATGGATTGGGTGGTTTGGATCCGGTGGTGGATTGGGTGGATTGAGTTCGTATCGGGTTGTGGATTATGTGCATTGAGTTATGGATCTCGGGTGGTGGTCTGGTGGATTGAGTTCGGATTGGGTGCACAACAGTTTTGTCAAACGGTTTTTTTAGCATAATCTGACAGTTGCTCTGCCTGTTCATGAAGTAGCAAGCATACAAAGAACAAACAGTCATTCACAGGGGAAAAAAATAGGAGGAAAAAACTGTCAATAGGTTTCAGTTCCACGCTCATGGACTTTTCTTGTTTTTTTTTTGAGGGCAAGCTGATGGAGCCGGATAAGGTTATTGATCAAGTTCTGACCGATCTGAACAAAAGCAATGGTGTAGATCAAGTGAATGTTGTTCAGTCTCTTGCAGCTAATATCGCAGATCGTTTTCCACACTTGGCGAGGGCCCGATATCTGCCTGTTCATTGCCAGCTCATTATGGTGCAGAGCTTGAACTGGAATGACCCAGTCAAGGTTGATGCCCTGCATGCAGCCGTGAACATGATGAAAGCTATTTCTGGTCGTTTCCCTGAGTCACTTGGAATATCATTCCACTTTGCTAGGCTGCTAGCAGCAACTGACGATTATGATGCAGCAGTTTTTGAGTGCAACAGAGCGTTCTTAATTGACAATCCCACAAATACTGAAGTCCTCCAATTTCCCGTCGTTACAGATATTGACATTCCTTATTCAGATAGAGTGTTATCTGCAAGAAACGAAATTTCTGGGCTTATAAATGTTGTCGAGACATCACAAAAGTTGAGGCTAAAGGCAGTTGAAGAGAATAGCTTGCTACGTGTGGATTGTAACTCTTTGATTCAGCACTTCTCAAACACAATCCCAGAGTCAGGGAAGATCATCAGTGATGCAGTGCACCGGTTTAAGAAGAATGGTACTTGGATTGTGTGGCTGTGTCCGTTCAAGCAACCCAGGTGTGAGTGTGACTGCTTCTTTGAAAGCACAATGCTATTCAATGCCCATCTCTCCACAGTTCACCTTCAGGAGTCTGTGACTATGTTTGATTCCAACTCAGAAGATGCGCTTCATAGTACCATTTCTCTTTTCTTGGAATCAGAACATCCTGCTCTGTCTTTCAGAACCATTGAAGATATGTGCAATGCAGTTTTGCTTATGTCTAGCAGTGTTAAACCAATATCAATTGAGAGTGCACGGGAAAATCTCAGAGAAACACTAGAGGATATTAATCAGCAGGTAAGACTTAGCCCACAAATAAACTTAGTGATAAGATCCACATTCTAAATAACATAAGATTAGTTTTATGTGCCTTCAGCTCATTTGTATTGGTAGTTATGTGTACAAGATCTAAACTTAACTTGCTATTGACATTTCAGGGCGATGAATTCTGGGAGTGTTAGTCGCTGAATTCTCACACTAGGAAGTAGCAGAATTCTTACTCTCATTGGAGAGAGGATGACACTGAGAGTTTGGGGCAATTTTCTATTTTCTTACTCACAAACACAAACACAATGCCATACCCTACCTGAAGGGTTGGGGTACATACTTATAGGCTGCTAGCCAGCCCGGAATATGCCAAATGCTAGTCTGAGATGCTAGTCTAAAGCGCTATCCTCTGCAGGACAGCAGCACTGTCCTAGTGCGGTTAGGATGCTGTCCTCGCAGGGACAACAGTACAAACAACCAGTCCAAGATGCCAAGATGTTGTCCTCGCAGGGACAACAGTACAAACAACCAGTCCAAGATGCCAAGATGTTGTCCTCGCAGGGACAACACCTTTACAGACCCACAACAGGCCACCAACAGACTTATCCATCATTCTCCCCCTAAGTCTTGTGCGCCGTCTTGTGGGAAGGTTGGACCATCCCGATCCTGGAGCAAAGCTCGAGAAACGTGATCCTCCCAAGGGGCTTGGTGAGTAGATCTGCGAGCTGATCCTTGGTGTTGATGTAGCTCGCCTTGATGCTCCCATCGTCCAAACAACCATAGATAAAGTGATACCTCACCCGGATGTGTTTGCTCCGTTCATGGAAAACGAGATTCTTTGCCAGGGCCAGGGCGGATTTGTTGTCCACCCTGAGTTCCACCGCTTGAGCATCTCTCCCGAGGAGATCACCCAGCAGCCGAGCAAGCCAGAGTGCCTGGGTCGAAGCGGTGGAGGCCGCTATGTACTCAGCCTCACAGCTGGACAGGGCCACCACCTGCTGCTTGGCCAACTGCCAGCTAACAAGGCACTTGCCGAGGAAGAAGAGAGTCCCGCTGGTGCTCTTGCTAGTGTTGATGTCGCCGGCGTGGTCGCTGTACCCAATGAAGTGCGCCGCGCCGGGACTCCTCGGGTAGTAGAGACCGTGGTCGAGGGTCCCCGCAACATAGCGGATGATCCTCTTCACAGCCTGCTGGTGCTCCATCGTCGGTCGCTACATGAACCGACTAACGTAGCCGATAGAGAACGCCAAGTCCGGGCGTGTGTGGGCGAGGTAGCGAAGGCTCCCCACAAGACGCTGGTACTGTGTAGCGTCCACCTCCTCCGTCGTGCTATCACGGCTGAGCTTCAGCCTCTCCTCCATCGGAGTGAGCGCTGGATTGTAGTCGGTGAGCCCAGCTAGCTCAACAACACGCTTGGCATAGGCAGTCTGTCGAAGCGTGATCCTAGAGTTGCGCTGGTGCACCTCGATCCCCAGGTAGAAGGAGAGAGGCCCCAGGTCACTCATCTGAAAGGTGGCCTTCATCTGTTCCTTGAACGCCGCCACCTCTTTATCCTTGACGCCGGTGATCACCAAGTCATCGACGTAGACACCCACCAGCAAGGCATTTCCCCCATTGCCCCCCGGTAGATAGCCGCCTCGTGCGGGCTTTGCGCGAAGCCCATCCCCTTGAGCGTGGAATCCAGCTTGGCATTCCACGCCCTCGGTGCCTGCTGCAAGCCGTAAAGGGCCTTGCGCAGGCGGAACACCTTGCCCTCCTTGCCGGGGATTGTGAACCCCGGCGGCTGGTGCATGTAGACCTCCTCCTTCAAGTCGCCGTTGAGGAACGCCGACTTCACATCCATGTGATGAACACGCCAGCCCTCCTGAGCAGCTAGCGCGAGGAGGAGTCGCACGGACTCCATACGTGCCACAGGAGAGAAAGCATCATCGAAGTCGATCCCCTCCTGTTGCACAAAGCCGCGTGCCACCAAGCGCGCCTTGTGCTTGACGATGGCACCGACTTCATCCCTCTTCAGCTTGAACACCCACTTAAGGGTGATCGCGCGATGACCGACTGGAAGGTCAGCCAGCTCCCACGTCTTGTTCCGCTCGACAACGTCCATCTCCTCCTGCATCGCGGCACGCCATGCCGCGTTTCTCTCCACCTCGGTGAAGGAACGAGGCTCGCCGTCATCCTGTGCGAGGTGCAGCTCCGCCTCGAAGTCGCGCTGTGCCGGTTCAGGGACCGGCTGCTCACCGAGGAGGTCGTCCATGGTACGGTAACGCAAAGGCTCGCCGTCGTGGTAAGCGTCGATGCGATCCTCGTCGTTGGACAGCGGAGTGGCGAACTCCACCGTGCGCTGTTCGTCGTGGGCCGAAGCTGCCGGTGCCGAACCTGAAGTAGGTACCGGTGTAGGAGAACGAGGCGTGGCCGGCGGTGGACTCGTCAGAGCCTGTGGACTTGCCGGAGCTGGTGGTGGAGGTAGTGGCGGCGAATGAGGTGGTGAGGTAGGTGAGCTCGGTGAAGACGAGCTGCTAGCTCCCCCCACTCCCTTGAAGTGGACGTAGTCGACGACAAAGTCGCTGGTCGTCGGAGTCGAGCCGTCGTCCACCATCTTACCCCACGTCCAGCTTCGCCCTTCGTCGAACATGACATGGCGCGTGATGCGCACTCGCTGTGTCACCGGTCGAGGACGCGGTAGGCCTTGGCACCCTCCGCGTAACCGATGAAGACCCCTGGCGTACTCTGGTCGTCGAGCTTGCTGATGTGGTTGAGCTCCTTAACGAAGACCAGGCAGCCGAAGACGCGAAGGTGTCTTACCGAGGGCTTGCGCCCGTGCCAGGCCTCGTATGGCGTCTTGCCATCTAGGGCGTTGGTGGGGGGAGCGGTTGAGGAAGTGAACAGCAGTCATCACTGCCTCACCCCAGTAGATCGCCGGCATCCCTCTCTGCTTGAGGAGGGCACGGGCGGTGGCCACCACTGTCTGGTTGCGGCGCTCAACAACGCCGTTCTGCTGCGGAGTGTACGGCGCGGAGAAGTGGCGGTGGATCCCCTCATCGGCGCAGTACGCCGCGAACTCGGCCGCCGTGAACTCCCCGCCGTTGTCCGTGCGTAGGACCCGAAGCTTGCGTCCGCACTCTGCCTCTGCAGCAACTTGAAGGCGCTTGATGGAGTCCGCCGCGGCTGCCTTGACGTCGAGCAGGACAACCCACATGTAGCAGGACATGTCATCGACGAGGAGGAGGAAGTAGCGCCGACCTCCAGGTGTAGCCGGTGTCACGGGGCCACAGAGATCACCGTGTACGAGCTCCAGCTTCTCCTTGGCGCGGAAGCTCGCCCGTCGAGGAAAAGGGAGCCGCCGATGCTTGGTGAGGACGCAGGTGTCGCAGAACTGCTCCACATGGTCGACATGCGGCATGCCCCGCACCATCGCCTTGCTGTCGAGCTGCCTCAGGGCCTCAAAGTTGAGGTGCCCAAAGCTCTCGTGCCACCTCCAAGCATCATCGTCGCGGCGGGCTGCAAGACAGAGAGGTTGCGCCACTTGTGCGTGAAGGACGTAGAGGCGGTTGCTCCTGTTGACCTTGACAAGGAGTCGGTGTCGATGGTCCCAGATGCGCAGCACCCCGTGCTCGATCTCTACGCGTGATCCGTTCTCATCTAGCTGTCCCAAGCTGATGATGGAGTTCCTCAACGCGGGGATGTAGTAGACACCGGTGAGCAGCCTGTGCTCACCAGTCTTGGCGACGAAGACGATGGAGCCGACACCTTTGATCTCCACGGCGGAGGCGTCCCCGAACTTGACGGTGCCTCGAGCGCCTAAGTCGAGCTCGGAGAAGAAGTCCCGCCGCTCGGTCATGTGGTGGGTAGCGCCGGTGTCGAGGCACCACCCATCGGTCTTGTCGTTGCCAGAACTGTCACCGAGGAGGGCATGTGCTTTTGGCTCGTCAAGGTGGAGGAGAGCTGCTGCGACTGGTGCCGCTGGAGGTAGTTCTATGCTCGCATGAGCAATGAACAAAGCCGGCTGCTGCTCCTCCTCTGCTTGCACGACGTGGGCTTGGGCGCGTCATGGCTGTCGGCACTCCTTGGTCCAATGACCAAGTTTGCCGTAGTTGAAGCAAGGTTCGTCTCGTGGCGGCTTTTGCTTGCCGGCGGCACCGCCCTGGGCGCCTCCACGGTCGTCGCCCTTGGCACGTCCTCGCGCCCCTGCCTGGGCGGCTTTGCGCGGCTTGCCGCGCTTGCCGCGCTTGTGACCGTCCGTCGTGGAAGAAGTCTCCCCCTTCTTCCTGTCACCTTGGCCGGCAACCCACTGCTCCCGAGTGAGGAGGAGCTTCCCGCCAATGGTGATGGGTCCCGAGGAGCGCTGTGGCTCATCGCTGTCGACGACCTTGAGGCGACCCAACGCCTCCTCGATCGTCATCGTGGAGAGGTCCAGCAGAGACTCGATTGAGCGAGCCATCTGCCTGTACTTGTCGGGGATGCAGCGGAAAAGCTTCTCCACAGCTCTCTCTTCGTCGTAGGTGTCGTCGCCGAACTGCACCATTTTCTGCAACAGAGTGTTGAGGCGGAGAGCAAAGTCATCGACGTCCTCACCTGGCTTGAAGGTTAGGTTCTCCCACTCCTTGCGTAGTGCCTGCAAGGTAGATTTGCGAGCACGGTCGTTGCTAATGCGTGCTGCAGCGATGGCATCCCAAGCCTCCTTGGCAGTCCGCTTGTTGGTAAGCGAAAACTGCATCTCGGGCGGGACTGCAGCAATGAGAGCATCCAACGCCCGTCGATCTTGGTCGTAGTCGACGTCGCCGTACCGGACTGCATCCCACATGTGTCGCACTTGGAGCCTTACCCTCATCACCGCAGCCCACTCGACGTAGTTGGTCTTGGTGAGGGTAGGCCACCCGCCGCCGGGGGCGAAATCCCTGACAACAGCCTGGTATTCGTGGTGACCACGATATCAAACCAGGGAGGGAGAGCCGCGTCGCCTGTGAAGGCCGCGCTCTCTGTCGACCCGTATGTCGCCATCGTGCGCTCCTCCTCCAGGAGCGCCACCGGCGCGCCCGCGCCTGTCTGGGCTGCCAGCACGCTCATGGGCGTGTACAGCTGCCCACTGCGCAACTCGTCCTCGCGCTCCCTCCCTTTCCAGCAACTCGAGGTCTGCATTAGCGCCGTCATCGGCAGCGATGGAGCTGCCGTTGCTGCTGCGCAGAGCCTCGACCTCTGCTGCTACTGCACACGCTACAGCTGCTGCTGCCGCTGCTTCTGCCTCCGCCTTGGCTGCTGCCAGCCTCGACGCTATTGCCGCCACAGCAGCAGTCTCCTTGGCCGCTCGCTCGCGTTCCTCTGCCGTAGCGAGCTCGGCCGCCTGCCGACGCTGCGTGCTCGAGGTGACCGAGCGCTGAGACTGTCCTGCGGACATGGCTCATCAGCGAGGGGCTGCTGCGTGGAGATGGAACAGCTTCTGACGAGCTGCTGCTTGGCTGAACAGAGGGGGAAGCTTGAACAGAGGTAGCCGGAGCTGCTGCTGCTCGTCGCTGTGGCTGCTGCAAGGTTGGGAGCGAGGCTGGAGAGGGAGTTGAGCAGGAGATGCTCAGGCTACAGGAAATTACGGCTTTGATACCACTTGTTAGTCGCTGAATTCTCACACTAGGAAGTAGCAGAATTCTTACTCTCATCGGAGAGAGGATGACACTGAGAGTTTGGGGCAATTTTCTGTTTTCTTACTCACAAACACAAACACAATGCCATACCCTGCCTGAAGGGTTGGGGTACATACTTATAGGCTGCTAGCCAGCCCAGAATATGCCAAATGCTAGTGTGAGATGCTAGTCTAAAGCGCTGTCCTCTATAGGACAGCAACACTGTCCTAGTGCGGTTAGGATGCTGTCCTCGCAGGGACAGTAGTACAAACAACCAGTCCAAGATGCCAAGATGTTGTCCTCGCAGGGACAACAGTACAAACAACCAGTCCAAGATGCCAAGATGCTGTCCTCGCAGGGACAACACCTTTACAGACCCACAATAGGCCACCAACAGACTTATCCATCAGGGAGAATGCATTCACTAAGTTAATAGGGGCCTCTAACTTCGATTACCGCAAAGCTATACTACCCCTGCTATCCTCATACAAATGGGTACGTTGCTTCTTTATCTCCTTAGCCATCTTATTCAATATTTCTGCTCACTACAATGACCATACATGTAGGATGAAATGAAAAGAAGAACTGGTGTTGACTACTACCTTGCTGATTTTGATTGGCCTAATTCAGAGGGGTCAAAGAATTCTTGCATAAGCAATTTTAATCAAGCTCTGGACAAAACTCAGGTATGTTCATATTACCTTGAAACTGTTGAGTAATTGGCATTCTGTATCTAAGGATGCTTGATGCATCTACTTCGCCAACCAATTGGTTTGGGTATCCATATCAAATGTTGCTCTTCTATGATAATATTGGTAGGACAAACAACATTCAGTGAGCAAGTATTTTGATTCACTCATGGACATGGACTGGTCATTTCCAGACAAGAAGCAGGTCTGTTTTTGGTACTGACATTAGTATTATAGTTTAAATTGGTATGTGTGAATCTGTAGATACTTATTGTATCTTCTCACCCCAATGACTACATATGCAGGACCAAGATGAGAAAGCTGACTCTCCTGCTGCTAATGCTTGGCTTTCTCCGGAAGAGTCAAAGACTTCCACTAATCGTTCTCAACACGAAAATACGGTATGTTTCAAATTACCATGAAGTTCATAAGTAATTGGTATGTCTAAATCTAAGGATGGTTGATGCATCTACTTTGCTAATTGGGTTTGAGGATCCATATCTAACGGTGCTCTTCGATGATAATGTTGGTAGGACAAACAACAGTCAGTGAGCATGTATTTTGATTCACTCATGGACATGGACTGGTCATTTCCAGACAAGAAGCAGGTCTGTTTTTGGTACTGACATTAGTATTATAGTTTAAATTGGTATGAGTGAATCTATAGATACTTATTGCATCTTCTCACCCCAATGACTACATATGCAGGAACAAGACGAGAAAGATGACTCTCCTGCTGCTAATGCTTGGCTTTCTCCAGAAGGATCAAAGACTTCCACTAATCATTCTCAACACGAAAATATAGTATGTTTCAAATTACCATGAAGTTCATAAGTAATTGGTATGTCTAAATCTAAGGATGGTTGATGCATCTACTTTGCTAATTGGGTTTGAGGATCCATATCTAACGGTGCTCTTTGATGATAATGTTGGCAGGAGAACATCAAGAGCTATGACAATTCACTCCTCCAACTTGATCGGTCATTTCCAGATGAAAAACAGGTATGCTTATGGTACCCTGAAGATGCACTGCATTTGTATTAGAGTTTAAATTGGTATGTGTGAATCTAGAGATACTTATTTATCTACCTTGCCAGTTGGATTGTCCTTCAAATCTTGACTCCAGTGACCAGAAGGAAACAAACATTTATGGAGAAGGTATTATTGATTTAACCTCTTCTTAAAGTCATGCACTTGAGGAATACAGTGTAAACTTATTATTTCAGGGCAAAGTTCGGGCAGAAAACATAGCCAGGCGATGATGTACAAGATCAGTGGTTTGCACCGACGTGAAAAAGTTAAACCAACTCCACCTAAAGAGGATCCCCAGTTTGATCCATATGGGATTGGATGGGTGCACTGCAACTACCTATCAGAGTTGAAAAGTCGAGAGAAACATCTATATTCTTGTTGCTATTTTGAGACAGACCGCGATTTGGAAGTTGATGAGGTATTCCTAAATCGTCTTGGCATTTTTATTGTAAATCCTTGTTCTGTCATGTGACGTGGGGGATGTGCAATCTCTTTTTAATGTGTTCGGATATAGTGTTAATCTTGGTGCAATGTTGTGGCATGGTTTGTGACAAACGTACTACTGGCTCAGAAATCGTTTTTGTTGCACCCGATGGAACTAATGGGTGACGAGGGTGATGTTCAATCTCGTTTTGATGCATTCCAAGACAGTGCTTATCTTTTTGCAATCTTGTGGCATGATTTGTGCTAAACGTACCGCAAGCATAGAAATAATTTTTGTTGCACTCGATGTTACTCTTCAATGACGTGGGTGATGTGCAATCTTGTTCTGATGCGTTCAGAGACAATGTTAATCGTGGTGTAATGTTGTGCCATGGTTTGTGCCAAACGTACCATGGGCTTAGAAATCATTTTTGTTACACCCAATGGAACTTCTAGGTGACGTGGATGATGTGTAATCTCATTTTGATGCATTCGAAGACAGTGTTAATCTTGGTGCAATCTTGTGCCATGGTTTGTGCTAAACGTACCGCAAGGTCAGAAACCATTTTTGTTGCACTCGGTGCAACTCTTAGGTGACGTGGCGGATGTGCAATCTCGTATTGATGCATTCGGAGATAGTGTTAATCTTGGTGCAATGTTGTGGTATGGTTTGTGCCAAACATATTACAGGCATAGAAATCATTTTTGTTGCACCCGATGGAACTCCTAGGTGACATGGGTGATGTGCAATCTAATTTTGATGCATTCGATGGACCGTTAATCTTGGGGCAATCTTGTGCATGCTTTCTGCTAAACGTACTGCAAGCTTAGAAATCATTTATGTTGCACTCGATGGAACTCTTAGGTGACGTGGGTGATGTGAAATCTGGTTTTGATAAGTTTGGGGACAGTGTTAATCATGGTACAATGTTGTGTCATAGTTTGTAAAAAATGTACCATGGGCTTAGAAATATTTCTGTTCCACCCTATGGAACTCCTAGGTGACATGTGTGATGTGCAATCTCTTTTTCATGCATTCGAAGACAGTTTAAATCTTGGTGCAATCTTGTGGCATAGTTGGTGATAAAAGTACCGCAAGCTCAGAAACCATTTTTGTTGCACTCGGTGGAACTCTTAGGTGACGTGGGGATGTGCAATCTCGTTTGATCCGTTCGGAGACAGTGTTAATCTTGGTGCAATGTTGTGGCATGGTTTGTGCCAAATGTACCATGGGCTTAGAAATCATTTTTGTTACACCCAATGGAACTTCTAGGTGACGTGGGTGATGTGTAATCTCATTTTGATGCATTCGAAGACAGTGTTAATCTTGGTGCAATCTTGTGCCATGGTTTGTGCTAAACGTACCGCAAGGTCAGAAACCATATTTGTTGCACTCGGTGAAACTCTTAGGTGACGTGGGGGATGTGCAATCTCATTTTGATGCGATTGGAGACAGTGTTAATCTTGGTGCAATGTTGTGGCATGGTTTGTGCCAAACATACTATAGGCTCAGAAATCATTTTTGTTGCACCGATGGAACTCCTAGGTGACGTGGGTGATGTGCAGTCTCTTTTAGATGCATTCGAAGACAATGTTAATCTTGCTACAATCTTGTGGCATGGTTTGTGCTAAACGTACCGCAAGCTCAGAAACCATTTTTGTTGCACCCGGAGGAACTCTTAGGTGACGTGCGTGATGTGCAATCTCGTTTTGATGCGTTCAAAGACAGTGTAAATCATGGTGCAATGTTGTGGCATGGTTTGTGCCAAACGTACCACAGGCTTAGAAATATTTTTGTTCCACCTGATGGAATTCCTAGGTGACGTGGGTGATGTGCAATCTCCTTTTGATGCAGTAGAAGACAGTGTTAATATTGGTGCAATCTTGTGGCATGGTTTGTGATAAATGAATCGCAAGCTCAGAAATCTTTTTTGTTGCACTCGAAGGAACTCTTAGGTGACGTGGGGATGTGCAATCTCATTTTGATGTGTTCGGAGATAGTGTTAATCTTGGTGCAATGTTGTGGCATGGTTTGTGAAAAACGTACTACTGGCTCAGAAATCGTTTTTGTTGCACCTGATGGAACTACTAGATGACATGGGTGATGTGCATTTTTATGCATTCGAAGACTGTGTTAATCTTGGTGCAATCTTGTGGCATAGTTTGTGCTAAACGTGCCGCAAGCTTAGAAATCATTTTTGGTGCACTCGATGGAACTCTTAGGTGACGTGGGTGATGTGCAATCTCGTTTTGATGCGTTCAAAGACAGTGTTAATCATGGTGCAATGTTGTGGCATGGTTGTCCTAAACGTACCATAGGCTTAGAAATATTTTTGTTCACACCAATGGAACTGCTAGGTGACGTGGGTGATGTGCAATCTCGTTTTGATGCATCCGAAGACAGCGTTAATCTTGGTGCAATCTTGTGCCATGGTTTGTGCTAAACGTACCGCAAGGTCAGAAACCATTTTTGTTGCACTCGGTGAAACCTCTTAGGTGACGTGGGGGATGTGCAATCTCGTTTTGATCCGTTCGGAGCAGTGTTAATCTTGGTGCAATGTTGTGGCATGGTTTGTGCCAAACATACTATAGGCTCAGAAATCATTTTTGTTGCACCCGATGGAACTCCTAGGTGACGTGGGTGATGTGCAGTTCTTTAGATGCATTCGAAGACAGTGTTAATCTTGCTGCAATCTTGTGGCATGGTTTGTGCTAAACGTACCGCAAGCTCAGAAACCATTTTTGTTGCACCCGAGGAACTCTTAGGTGACGTGGTTGATGTGCAATCTCGTTTTGATGCGTTCAAAGACAGTGTAAATCATGGTGTAATGTTGTGCATAGTTTGTGCCAAACGTACCATGGGCTTAGAAATCATTTTTGTTCCACCCAATGGAACTTCTAGGTGACGTGGGTTATGTGCAATCTTGTTTTGATGCATGCGAAGACTGTGTTAATCTTGGTGCAATCTTGTGGCATGTTTGTGATAAAGTACCGCAAGCTCAGAAACCATTTTTGTTGCACTCGGTGGACCTTTAGGTGACGTGGGGGATGTGCAATCTCGTTTTGATCCGTTCGGAGGCAGTGTTAATCTTGGTGCAATGTTGTGGCATTGTTTGTGCCAAACATACTATAGGCTCAGAAATGTTTTTGGTTGCACCCGATGGAACTCCTAGTTGACATGGGTGATGTGCATTTTTATGCATTCGAAGACTGTGTTAATCTTGGTGCAATCTTGTGCATGGTTTGTGCTAAACGTGCCGCAAGCTTAAGAATCATTTTTGGTGCACTCGATGGAACTCTTAGGTGACGTGGGTGATGTGCAATCTCGTTTTGATGCGTTCAAAGAGAGTGTTAATCATGGTGCAATGTTGTGGCATGGTTCGTGCTAAACGTACCATAGGCTTAGAAATATTTTTATTCCACCCAATGGAACTGCTAGGTGACGTGGGTGATGTGCAATCTCGTTTTGATGCATTCGAAGACAGTGTTAATCTTGGTGCAATCTTGTGCCATGGTTTGTGCTAAACGTACCGCAAGGTCAGAAACCATTTTTGTTGCACTCGGTGAAACTCTTAGTGACGTGGGGGATGTGCAATTCGTTTTGATCCGTTCGGAGACAGTGTTAATCTTGGTGCAATGTTGTGGCATGGTTGTGCCAAATGTACCATGGCTTAGAAATCATTTTGTTACACCAATGGAACTTCTAGGTGACGTGGGTGATGTGTAATCTCATTTTGATGCATTCGAAGACAGTGTTAATCTTGGTGCAATCTTGTGCCATGGTTTGTGCTAAACGTACCGCAAGGTCAGAGACCATATTTGTTGCACTCGGTGAAACTCTTAGGTGACGTGGGGGATGTGCAATATCGTTTTGATGCGTTCAAAGACAGTGTAAATCATGGTGCAATGTTGTGGCATGGTTTGTGCCAAACACACCATAGGCCTAGAAATATTTTTATTCCACCCGATGGAATCCTAGGTGACGTGGGTGATGTGCAATCTCTTTTCGATGCAGTAGAAGACAGTGTTAATCTTGGTGCAATCTTGTGGCATGGTTTGTGATAAATGAACCGCAAGCTCAGAAGTCATTTTTGTTGCACTCGGAGGAACTCTTAGGTGACGTGGGGATGTGCATTCTCATTTTGATGCATTCAAAGACTGTGTTAATCTTTGTCCATCTTGTGGCATGGTTTGTGCTAAACGTACCGCAAGCTCATAAATCATTTTTGTTGCACTCGATGGAACTCTTAGGTGACGTGGCTGATGTGCAATCTCGTTTTGATGCGTTCAAAGACAGTGTTAGTCATGGTGTAATGTTGTGGCATGGTTTGTGCCAAACGTACCACATGCTTAGAAATATTTTTGTTCCACCCGATGGAACTCCTAGGTGACGTGGGTGATGTGCAATCTCTTTTAGATGCAGTAGAAGACAGTGTTAATCTTGCTGCAATCTTGTGGTATGGTTTGTGATAAATGAACCGCAAGCTCAGAAACCATTTTTGTTGCACCCGGAGGAACTCTTAGGTGACGTGGGGGATGTGCAATCTCATTTTAAAAGTTCGGATATAGTGTTAATCCTGGTGCAATGTTGTGGCATGGTTTGTGACAAACGTACTACAGGCAAGAAATCGTTTTTGTTGCACCGGATGGAACTAATGGGTGACGAGGGTGATGTTCAATCTCGTTTTGATGCATTCCAAGACAGTGCTTATCTTTTTGCAATCTTGTGGCATGCTTTGTGCTAAACGTACCGCAAGCATAGAAATAATTTTTGTTGCACTCGATGTTACTCTTCAATGACGTGGTTGATGTGCAATCTCGTTTTGATGCGTTCAGAGATAATGTTAATCGTGGTGTAATGTTGTGCCATAGTTTGTGCCAAACGTACCATGGCTTAGAAATCATTTTTGTTACACCCAATGGAACTTCTAGGTGACGTGGGTTATGTGCAATCTTGTTTTGATGCATGCGAAGACTTGTTAATCTGGTGCAATCTTGTGGCATGTTTTGTGATAAATGTACCGCAAGCTCAGAAACATTTTTGTTGCACTCGGTGGACACTTAGGTGACGTGGGGGATGTTGCAATCTCGTTTTGATCCGTTCGGAGGCAGTGTTAATCTTGGTGCAATGTTGTGGCATTGTTTGTGCCAAACATACTATAGGCTCAGAAATTTTTTGGTTGCACCGATGGAACTCTAGTGACATGGGTGATGTGCATTTTTTTGCATCGAAGAACTGTGTTAATCTGGTGCAATCTTGTGCATGTTTGTGCTAACATGGCAAGCTTAGAAAATCATTTTTGGTGCACTCGATGGAACTCTTAGGTGACGTGGGTTATGTGCAATTCGTTTTGATGCTTCAAAGACAGTGTTAATCATGGTGCAATTTGTGGCATGGTTCGTGCTAAACGTACCATAGGCTTAGAAATATTTTTGTTCACCTGGAACTGCTAGGTGACGTGGGTGATGTGCAATCTCGTTTTGATGCATTCGAAGGCAGTGTTAATCTTGGTGCAATCTTGTGCCACGTTTGTGCTACATACGCTAAGCTCAGAAACATTTTTGTTGCACTCGATGTAAATCTTCGTGAATGGGTGATGTGCAATCTCGTTTTGATTCCTTAGAGACATGTTAATCGTTGGTGCAATGTTGTGGCATGGTTTGTGCTAAACGTCCCACGGCTTAGAAATCATTTTTGTTCCACCCATGGAACTGCTAGGTGACATGGGTGATGTGCGATCTCGTTTTGATGCTTCGAAGACATGTTAATCATGGTGCAATGTTGTGGCATGGTTGTGCCAAACACACCATAGGCCTAGAAATATTTTTATTCCACCCATGGATTTCCTAGGTGACGTGGGTGATGTGCAATCTCTTTTCGATGTAGTAGAAGACAGTGTTAATTTTGGTGAATCTTGTGGCATGGTTTGTGCTAAATGAACCGCAAGCTCAGAATCATTTTTGTTGCACTCGGAGGAACTCTTAGGTGACGTGGGGATGTGCAATCTCATTTTATGATTCGAAAACTGTGTTAATCTTGGTCATCTTATGGCATGGTTTGTGCTAAACGTACCCAAGCATAGAAATCATTTTTGTTGCACCCATGTACTCTTCAATGACGTGGTTGATGTGCAATCTCGTTTTGATGCGATTCAGAGACAATGTTAATCGATGGTGAATGTTGTGTCATGGTTTGTGCCAAACGTACCAATGGGCTAGAAATCATTTTTGTTCCACCCAATGGAATTCTAGGTGACGTGGGTATGTGCAATCTTGTTTTGATGTATGGGAAGAATTGTTTAATCTTGGTGCAATCTTGTGGTATGGGTTTGTGATAAATGAACCGCAAGGCTCAGAAGTCATTTTTGTTGCACTCGGAGGAACTCTTAGGTGACGTGGGATGTGCAATCTCATTTTCATGCATTCAAAAACTGTGTTAATCTTGGTCCATCTTATGGCATGGTTTGTGCTAAAAAGTACCGCAAGTTCAGAAATCATTTTTGTTGCACTCGGTGAAACTCCTAGTTGACATGGGTGATGTGCATTTTTATGCATTCGAAGACTGTGTTAATCTTGGTCCAATCTTGTGGCATGGTTTGTGCTAAACGTACCACAAGCTTAGAAATATTTTTGTTCCACCCGATGGAACTCCTAGGTGAGGTGGGTGATGTGCAATCTCTTTTAGATGCAGTAGAAGACAGTGTTAATCTTGCTACAATCTTGTGGTACGGTTTGTGATAAATGAACCGCAAGCTTAGAAACCATTTTTGTTGCACACCGGAGGAACTCTTAGGTGACGTGGGGATGTGCAATCTCATTTTAATGTGTTCGGATATAGTGTTAATCTTGGTGCAATGTTGTGGCATGGTTTGTGACAAACGTACTACAGGCAAGAAATCGTTTTTGTTGCACCGGATGGAACTAATGGGTGACGAGGGTGATGTTCAATCTCGTTTTGATGCATTCCAAGACAGTGCTTATCTTTTTGCAATCTTGTGGCATGCTTTGTGCTAAACGTACCGCAAGCATAGAAATAATTTTTGTTGCACTCGATGTTACTCTTCAATGACGTGGGTGATGTGCAATCTCGTTTTGATGCGTTAAGAGATAGTGTTAAGGTTGGTGCAATGTTGTGGCATTGTTTGTGCCAAACATACTGCAGGGTGATGTGCATCCAATGGAACTCCTAGTCGACATGGGTGATGTGCAATCTCATTTTGATGTATTCGAAGACTGTGTTAATATTGGTGCAATCTTGTGGCATGGTTTGTGCTAAACGTACCGCAAGCTCAGAAATCATTTTTGTTGCACTCGATGGAACTCTTAGGTGACGGGGTGATGTGCAATCTCGTTTTGATGTGTTCAAAGACATTGTTAGTCATGGTGCAATGTTGTGGCATGGTTTGTGCCAAACGTTCCACATGCTTAGAAATATTTTTTGTTCCACCCGATGGAACTCCTAGGTGACGTGAGTGATGTGCAATCTCTTTTAGATGCAGTAGAAGACAGTGTTAATCTTGCTGCAATCTTGTGGTATGGTTTGTGATAAATGAACCGCAAGCGCAGAAAACCATTTTTGTTGCACCTGGAGGAACTCTTAGGTGACGTGGGGGATGTGCAATCTCTTTTTAATGTGTTCGGATATAGTGTTAATCTTGATGCAATGTTGTGGCATTGTTTGTGACAAACGTACTACTGGCTCAGAAATCGTTTTTGTTGCACCCGATGGAACTAATGGGTGACGAGGGTGATGTTCAATCTAGTTTTGATGCATTCCAAGACAGTGCTTATCTTTTTGCAATCTTGTGGCATGCTTTGTGCTAAACTACCGCAAGCTAGAAACCATTTTTGTTGCACTCGATGTTACTCTTCGTGATGTGGGTGATGTGCAATCTCGTTTTGATTCCTTAGAGACAAATGTTAATCGTGTGTAATGTTGTGGCATGGTTTGTGCCAAACGTACCACGGCATAGAAATCATTTTTGTTACCACCCAATGGAACTCTAGGTGACGGGGTGATGTGATCTCGTTTTGATGCATTCGAAGACAATGTTAATCTTGGTGCAATTGTGCATGGTTTGTGCAAACACGCACAGGTCAGAAACCATATTTTTCACCCGTGAATCCTAGGTGACGTGGGGATGTGCAATCTCGTTTTCGATCGATTAGTAGAAGACATGTTAATTTGGTGAATTTGTGGCATGGTTTGTGCAAAATAACGCAAGCTCAGAAATCATTTTTGTTGCACCCGATGCAACTCTAGTGACTGGGGATGTGCAATCTCATTTTCATGCATTCGAAACTTGTAATCCTGGTGCAATCTTGTGCATGTTTGTGCTAAACGTACCACAAGTCAGAAATCATTTTTGTTGCACTCGTGTAAACTTCCATTGACATGGTGATGTGCAATTTTTATGATTCGAAGACATGTTTAATCTGTGGTCAATGTTGTGGCATGGTTTGTGCCAAACGTACCGAAGGCTTAGAAATATTTTTGTTCCACCCAATGGAACTTCTAGGTGAGTGGGTTATGTGCAATCTTGTTTGATGCATAGAAGACAGTGTTAATCTTGGTGACAATCTTGTGGTATGGATTTGTGATAAATGAACCGCAAGGTCAGAATCCATTTTTGTTGCACTCGGAGGAACTCTTAGGTGATGTGGGGATGTGCAATCTCATTTTGATGTTCAAAAGTGTTAATCTTGGTCAATGTATGGCATGGTTTGTGCTAAAACGTACCGCAGTCAGAAATCTTTTTGTTGCACCGGTGGAACTACTAGGTTGACAGGGTGATGTCATTTTTATGCATTCCAAGATAGTGCTTAATCTTTTTCCAATCTTGTGGCATGGTTTGTGCTAAACGTACCACAGCTAGAAATATTTTTGTTCACCCGATGAACTTCTAGTGAGGTGGGATGTGCAATCTTATTTTGATCGTACGAAGACAGTGTTAATCTTGTACAATTTGTGGCTGGTTTGTGCAAACGAACGATGGCTAGAAACATTTTTGTTCACCCGAGGAACTTCTAGGTGACGTGGGTGATGTGTAATCTCATTTTGATGCTTTCGATAGACAGTGTTAATCTTGGTGCAATAGTTG
Organism: Microstegium vimineum; assembly: GCA_022036555.1. NCBI lineage: Eukaryota > Viridiplantae > Streptophyta > Magnoliopsida > Poales > Poaceae > Microstegium > Microstegium vimineum. The sequence goes on from CM039134.1 coordinate 29,073,956, forward strand.
TGGCATGGTTTGTGAAAACGTATACGCAAGTAAACTTATCTTCGTAACCACAAATGAGATTCACCCCACCAGAGTTCACCAAGGTGAACGAGGGTGATGTTCAATCTCGTTTTGATGCATTCCAAGACAGTGCTTATCTTTTTGCAATCTTGTGGCATGCTTTGTGCTAAACGTACCGCAAGCATAGAAATAATTTTTGTTGCACTCGATGTTACTCTTCAATGACGTGGGTGATGTGCAATCTCGTTTTGATGCGTTAAGAGATAGTGTTAAGGTTGGTGCAATGTTGTGGCATTGTTTGTGCCAAACATACTGCAGGGTGATGTGCATCCAATGGAACTCCTAGTCGACATGGGTGATGTGCAATCTCATTTTGATGTATTCGAAGACTGTGTTAATATTGGTGCAATCTTGTGGCATGGTTTGTGCTAAACGTACCGCAAGCTCAGAAATCATTTTTGTTGCACTCGATGGAACTCTTAGGTGACGTGGGTGATGTGCAATCTCGTTTTGATGTGTTCAAAGACATTGTTAGTCATGGTGCAATGTTGTGGCATGGTTTGTGCCAAACGTTCCACATGCTTAGAAATATTTTTGTTCCACCCGATGGAACTCCTAGGTGACGTGAGTGATGTGCAATCTCTTTTAGATGCAGTAGAAGACAGTGTTAATCTTGCTGCAATCTTGTGGTATGGTTTGTGATAAATGAACCGCAAGCGCAGAAACCATTTTTGTTGCACCTGGAGGAACTCTTAGGTGACGTGGGGGATGTGCAATCTCTTTTTAATGTGTTCGGATATAGTGTTAATCTTGATGCAATGTTGTGGCATTGTTTGTGACAAACGTACTACTGGCTCAGAAATCGTTTTTGTTTGCACCCGATGGAACTAATGGGTGACGAGGGTGATGTTCAATCTAGTTTTGATGCATTCCAAGACAGTGCTTATCTTTTTGCAATCTTGTGGCATGCTTTGTGCTAAACGTACCGCAAGCATAGAAATAATTTTTGTTGCACTCGATGTTACTCTTCAATGACATGGGTGATGTGCAATCTCGTTTTGATGCGTTGAGAGACAATGTTAATCGTAGTGTAATGTTGTGCCATGGTTTGTGCCAAACGTACCATAGGCATAGAAATCATTTTTGTTACACCCAATGGAACTTCTAGGTGACGTGGGTGATGTGTAATCTCGTTTTGATGCATTCGAAGACAGTGTTAATCTTGGTGCAATATTGTGCCATGGTTTGTGCTAAACGTATCGCAAGGTCAGAAACCATATTTGTTGCACTCGGTGAAACTCTTAGGTGACGTGGGGGATGTGCAATCTCGTTTTGATGCGATTGGAGACAATGTTAATCTTGGTGCAATGTTGTGGCATGGTTTGTGCCAAAACAACTATAGGCTCAGAAATCTTTTTTGTTGCACACCGATGCAACTCCTAGTTGACATGGGTGATGTGCAATCTCATTTTGATGCATTCGAAGACTATGTTAATCCTGGTGCAATCTTGTTGCATTGTTTGTGCTAAACGTACCACAAGTTCAGAAATCATTTTTGTTGCACTCGGTGAAACTCCTAGTTGACATGGGTGATGTGCATTTTTATGCATTCGAAGACTGTGTTAATCTTGGTCCAATCTTGTGGCATGGTTTGTGCTAAACGTACCGGAAGCTTAGAAATATTTTTGTTCCACCCGATGGAACTCCTAGGTGAGGTGGGTGATGTGCAATCTCTTTTAGATGCAGTAGAAGACAGTGTTAATCTTGCTACAATCTTGTGGTATGGTTTGTGATAAATGAACCGCAAGCTCAGAAACCATTTTTGTTGCACTCGGAGGAACTCTTAGGTGATGTGGGGATGTGCAATCTCATTTTGATGTGTTCGGAGATAGTGTTAATCTTGGTGCAATGTAGTGGCATGGTTTGTGAAAAACGTACTACTGGCTCAGAAATCGTTTTTGTTGCACCCGATGGAACTACTAGGTGACGAGGGTGATGTTCTATCTCGTTTTGATGCATTCCAAGATAGTGCTTACCTTTTTGCAATCTTGTGGCATGCTTTGTGCTAAACGTACTGCAAGCTCAGAAATAATTTTTGTTGCACTCGATGTTACTCTTTAGTGACGTGGGGGATGTGCAATCTTATTTTGATCCGTTCGGAGACAGTGTTAATCTTGGTGCAATGTTGTGGCATGGTTTGTGCCAAACGTACGATGGGCATAGAAATCATTTTTATTACTCCCAATGGAACTTCTAGGTGACGTGGGTGATGTGTAATCTCATTTTGATGCATTCGAAGACAGTGTTAATCTTGGTGCAATATTGTGGCATGGTTTGTGCTAAACGTATCGCAAGGTTAACACTATCTTCGAACCCATCAAAATGAGATTTCACATCCCCCATGTCACCTAAGAGTTCCACCAAGGGCAACAAAAATGGTTTCTGAGCTTGCCGTAAATTTATCACAAACCATGCCACAAGATGGCACCAAGATTAACATTGTCTTGGAATGCATCAAAATGAGATAGAACATCACCCTCGTCACCTAGTAGTTCCATCGGGTGCAATAAAAACGATTTCTGAGCTTGTCGTACGTTTGTCACAAACCATGCCACAACATTGCATCATGATTAACATTGTCTTTGAACGCATCAAAACGAGATTGCACATCACCCACGTCACCTAAGAGTTCCATCGAATGCAACAAAAATGATTTTTGAGCTTGCAGTACGTTTAGCACAAACAATGCCACAAGATTGCACCAAGATTAACACAGTCTTCGAATGCATCAAAATGAGATTGCACATCACCCATGTCATCTAGGAGTTCCATCGGGTGCAACAAAAATGAGTATGTTTGGCACAAACCATGCCACAACATTGCACCAAGATTAACATTGTCTCCGACCGCATCAAAACGAGATTGCACATCCCCCACGTCACCGAAGAGTAACATCGAGTGCAACAAAAATTATTTCTGATGTTTAGCACAAAGCATGCCACAAGATTACAAAAATATAAGCATTGTCTTGGAATGCATAAAAACGAGATAGAACATCAGCCTCGTCACCTAGTAGTTCCATCGGGTGCAACAAAAACCATTTCTGAGCCTGTAGTACGTTTGTCACGAACCATGCCACAACATTGCACCAAGATTAACACTATCTTCGAACGGATCAAAATGAGATTGCACATCCCCAACGTCACCTAAGAGTTCCAACGAGTGCAACAAAAATGGTTTCTGAGCTTAAGGTACATTTATCACAAACCATGCCGCAAGATTGCACCAAGATTAACTTTGTCTTCGACTGCATCAAAAAGAGATTGCACATCACCCAAGTCACCTAGGAGTTCCATCGAGTGGAACAAAAATATTTCAAAGCCTTTGGTACGTTTGGCACAAACCATGCCACAACATGGCACCACGATTAACACTGTCTTTGGACGCATAAAAACGAGATTGCACATCACCCACGTCACCTAAGAGTTCCATCGAATGCAATAAATATGATTTCTGAGTTTGCGGTACGTTTAGCACAAACCATGCCACAAGATTGCACCAAGATTAACATAGTCTTCGAATGCATCAAAATGAGATTGCACATCACCTATGTCAACTAGAAGTTCCTTCGGATGCAACAAAAATGATTTCTGTGTCTATAGTATGTTTGGCACAAACCATACCACAACATTGCACCAAGATTAACACTGTCCTCGAATGCATCAAAACAAGATTGCACATAACCCACTTCACCTAGCAGTCCCATTGGGTGGAACAAAAATGATTTCTAAGCCCGTGGTACGTTTGGCACAAACCATGCCACAACATTGCACCATGATTAACACTGTCTCTGAATGCATCAGAACGAGATTGCACATCACCCACGCCACCGAAGAGTAACATCAAGTGCAACAAAAATTATTTCTGAGCTTGCGGTACGTTTTTAGCACAAAGCATGCCATAAGTTTGCAAAAAGATTAGCACTGTCTTGGAATGCATCAAAACGAGATAGAACATCACCCTTGTCACCTAGTAGTTCCATCGAGTGCAACAAAAACGTTTTCTGAGCTTGTAGTACGTTTGTCACAAACCATGCCACAACATTGCACCAAGATTAACACTATCTTCGAACGCATCAAAACGAGATTGCACATCCCCCACGTCACATAGGAGTTCCATCGGGTGGAACAAAAATATTTCTAAGCCTGTGGTACGTTTGCCACAAACCATACCATAACATTACACCAAGATTAACACTGTCTTTGAACGCATCAAAACGAGATTGCACATCACCCATGTCACCTAAGAGTTACATCGAGTGCAACAAATATGATTTCTGACTTTACAGTACGTTTAGCACAAAGCATGCCACAAGATTGCACCAAGATTAACATAGTCTTCGAATGCATCAAAATGAGATTGCACAACACCCATGTCAACTAGAAGTTCCATCGGATACAACAAAAATGATTTATGTGCCTATCGTATGTTTCGCACAAACCATGCCACAACATTGCACTAAGATTAACACTGTCCTCGAATGCATCAAAACGAGATTGCACATAACCCACGTCACCTAGTAGTCCCATTGGGTGGAACAAAAATGATTTCTATGCCTGTGGTATGTTTGGCACAAACCATGGCACAACATTGCACCATGATTAACATTGTCTCTGAACGCATCAAAACGAGATTGCACATCACCCAAGCCACCAAAGATTAACATCGAGTGCAACAAAAATTATTTCTGAGTATGCGGTATGTTTTTAGCACAAAGCATGTCACAAGATTGCAAAAAGATAAGCACTGTCTTGGAATGCATCAAAACAAGATAGAACATCACCCTCGTCACCTAGTAGTTCCATCGGGTGCAAGAAAAACGATTTCTGAGCTTGTAGTACGTTTGTCACAAACCATGCCACAACATTGCACCAAGATTAACACTATCTTCGAACCCATCAAAATGAGATTGCACATCCCCCACGTCACCTAAGAGTTCCACCAAGGGCAACAAAAATGGTTTCTGAGCTTGCGGTACATTTATCACAAACCATGCCAGACGATTGCACCAAGATTAACACTATCTTCAACTGCATCAAAAAGAGATTGCACATCACCCAAGTCACCTAGGAGTTCTATCGGGTGGAATAAAAATATTTCTAAGCCTGTAGTATGTTTGGCACAAACCATGCCATAACATTGCACCAAGATTTACACTATCTTTGAACGCATTAAAACGAGATTGCACATTACCCACGTCACCTAAGAGTTTCATCGAGTGCAACAAAAATGATTTCTGAGCTTGCGGTACGTTTAGCAGAAACCATGCCACAAGATTGCACCAAGATTAACACAGCCTTCGAATGTATCAAAATGAGATTGCACATCACCCATGTCAACTAGGACTTCCATCGGGTGCAACAAAAATGATTTCTGTGTCTCTAGTATGTTTGGCACAAACCATGCCACAACATTGCACCATAATAACACTGTCTCTGAACGCATCAAAACGAGATTGCACATCCCCCACGTCACCTAAGAGTTCCACCGAGTGCAACAAAAATGGTTTCTGACCTTGCGGTACATTTAGCACAAACCATATGACACAAGATTGCACCAAGATTAACACTGTCTTCGAATGCATCAAAACGAGATTGCACATCCCCCACATCACCGAAGAGTAACATCGAGTGCAACAAAAATTATTTCTGAGCTTGCGGTACGTTTAGCACAAAGAATGCCACAAGATTGCAAAAAGATAAGCACTATCTTGGAATGCATCAAAACGAGATAGAACATCAGCCTCGTCACCTAGTAGTTCCATCGGGTGCAACAAAAACCATTTCTGAGCCTGTAGTTCGTTTGTCACGAACCATGCCACAGCATGGCACCTAATGATGGGGATGGTTGATCCATGGAGCGAACCGTAGTCAAACCACCGATCCATCTGATCAATATAGGAGCACCGGTTGCTCCATTCTATTAGTTGCTGAACCCTTGGGTCCCCAACAGATATTACGGGTCGTTGCTTCTACGGCAACATCATATACATGCGCGCGCTCTGTTCCATATAGCCTGTTCTTCTGAGCTATTGTACCTCTTTGTTCCCTTGAGTCATCAACTCATCATCAGTTGGGTCTCTCATCTGTCTGTTGTCTCTTGTACTGGCGTCGTCGTGGCCGAAGCTATCCGACGGTGGCGACTCATCTTCCACTGGCTAGGCGTCGACGCGTCGTCCGGCTGTGCTGCAACGTACGAAGGTCGTCCAGTGCTTATCCGAAGTCATGGCGAGAGCAAGCCTAGGAGAGGATTGTATTGAGCTGCAACACCCAGGGCGCTTTAATTACTAACTAGTTGCCGAACTTGATCTTCGCCGGTTGCGCTGTCGCTGCCATGCCAAGAGCAGGGGCACAACAGGAGTTGAGGACCACGCCGTCGGCATTGAGCCGGAGCCCAGAACGGCTCCACAACATAGCGGCCACCACCAGGTGGCGCTGGCGCTCGTAGATCTCCATGCCCCCGCCGCCGACCAGCCCCGAGGTCACGTAGGAGTAGGACTGGCCGGGAATGCCGCTGGCAGAGATGGATCGAACCGCTCGATCCTTTGGTCTCGTGGCTTCTGATCCATGGACTCCAAGCCATAGTTTGGATTGAAAATGGGGCCCATCTGGATAGATATTATGGCTAGGTTCGAAGAACCTATGGGCTAAACCAAACCACCCCATCTTTAATTGCACCAAGATTAACAATATCTTCGAACGCATCAAAATGAGATTGCACATCCCCCACGTCACCTAAGAGTTCCACCGAGTGCAACAAAAATGGTTTCTGAGCTTACGGTACCTTTATCACAAACCATGCCACAAGATTGCACCAAGATTAACTTTGTCTTCGACTGCATCAAAAAGAGATTGGACATCACCCACGTCACCTAGGAGTTCCATCGGGTGGAACAAAAATATTTCTAAGTCTGTGGTACGTTTGGCACAAACCATGCCACAACATTGCACCATGATTAACACTGTCTTTGAACGCATCAAAACGAGATTGCACATCACCCACGTCACCTAAGAGTTCCATCGAGTGCAACAAAAATGATTTCTGAGCTTGCGATACGTTTAGCACAAACCATGCCACAAGATTGCACCAATATTAACACAGTCTTCGAATACATCAAAATGAGATTGCACATCACCCATGTCAACTAGGAGTTCCATTGGATGCAACAAAAATGATTTATGTGCCTGCAGTATGTTTGGCACAAACAATGCCACAACATTGCACCAACATTAACACTGTCTCTGAACGCATCAAAACGAGATTGCACATCCCCCATGTCACCTAAGATTTCCACCGAGTGCAACAAAAATGGTTTCTGAGCTTGCGGTACGTTTAGCACAAACCATGGCACAAGATTGCACCAAGATTAACACTATCTTCGAATGCATCAAAACGAGATTGCACATCACCCACGTCACCTAGCAGTTCCATTAGGTGGAACAAAAATGATTTCTAAGCCCGTGGTACATTTGGCACAAACCATGCCACAACATTGCACCATGATTAACACTATCTCTGAACGCATCAAAACGAGGTTGTGTTGGATCGTGGCAACATATGAGGTGAACTTATCCCTCGAAGGAATTGACTTGGTTTGCCATGGTTCGGCCGAATCGTAGGATTTGGCGAGGAACACCCCTTTTTGGTTTCCATCTCGAATCACTCGAATTCAATCACATAGATGGATAACTTTTGGGGGTTTTGGGTTGTTTGAGATCCCTTCCCATCCTAGATCTTCCCCTCAAGCCATCATCTTGAGCAGGACGGTTTTGGATCGGATTTGGGAATTGGGAGTACCTTCCCTGCGGTTTTCTCTCTCGGGACAGTGATTTCGAGGGCGTCGGACGACAACCCCATCCTGAGCGTCCGACGCGTGTGTCTTGTCTGGACGTGTGTTGACGTGGAGGCATCGGACGCAGCTACAGTGCTAGCATCGCGTCCGACGGTCCTGTGTTCCGTGCACTGTTCACAGTGCGTCGGACATGTCAGCGTCCAACGGCACCCCATCGGACGCGTCCGACGCTGCTATTTTGGTTCTGTTCGGTTCTGTTTCGCCGTCGGACGCAGAGGTCCAGCGTCCGACGCCTCTGCTGAGCGTCCGACGCTTCCCTGAGTTAGGGTTTTGGATCTTGTTTTTGCTCGGTTCCTCTCACACTTGTCTTAGCTCTGTCCCGCTGTGTTCCTAGTGAACATCCACCCTATCACTTAGGGTTGTGGACTTGGTTTGCTTGGTTCGAGTTTTGGGGATTGGATCCGAGTTTTTCTTCGGAGATTTCGAGAAAAGTTTTGAGGCTCCTATTCACCCCCCCCTCTAGTCGCCTCTTTCGGTCCTTCATCACGTGATTGTAGAAATGAGCCCTAGATGTTTGTAACCTTTATAGTTGATTTTTGTAATGTTTGATGTACTGTTCTTTTAGGATCCTTTGTGATTCTTATGCTGATGATTGCGATCGATAGAAGAGAAGCTACACGAGGATGATCAAGAAGCAGGTTGGAGAGTTTGAGAAGTCATTTTGAGGCAAGTGTAACATGAGTATTCCTTGATACCTAATAACTTTATAATTATCTTTGCATGTGCATGTGTCTAATTTGATGAAACCCTAAGGACTTTACCTAGAACTATTGATACCTTGATATTCCTGTTTACCATGGGTTTATACATATGGATAGTTTGGCTTAGCTTGCAATTACCTAGATGTTAATGTTTAACCTGGTTAATGACTGATGGAACCATGTTAATATGTTGGTGCTCTATGAGCATGTTTAAAGGGGCTAGAGCAGTGGGTCTTTTGAATGCTCTAGTTGCTCTCTATAAGGACTGAATCTTTAAGCGGCCACCCAGGATTTATCGTACAACCATGAGAACTATATAGGCACTGGTCTTAGCCTGGTACCTAGGATGTCTCTAGTATTGTTGCAGTTTACCGGTAGGTGGGAAAGAGGGGGGCCTAGATGTGAATGACCTCTGTTTCGGGTGGTATTTGGGTTTTGTTGGTGGTTGGTCATTCGACTGGGATCCTAAAACCTCAGGCGCTGCTACATATTAGGGTGCCTAGCGAAGGGCTTCATAGTGATTCCTGCCACATATCCTCAGTAGATGTGAAGTGGGCCTTGCAAACCCTAGCACACTGGATATCACGACTCATGGGTAAAGTTATACACACTCTGCAGAGTTAACTCAAACTGATATATCAGTCGTGCTCTCGGTCATGAGCGGCCTGGATCCTTTTTGATTAGATGGTTCTAGTGGATGCTTGGGAGATGATCAATTTGGATGGCATTATATAATTACTCACTTTGGAGCTCTAAGCATAACCTAGTAACTTATGTTTAATAAATAAAATATGAACAACTTAAAATGCTAATCGCAGCTAGCCATGTCAAGCCTTTTGAGCCTTGCATCCCCTCATGTTATGCTTGTTGAGCGGTAGATGCTCACGCTTGTTCATTATCAATACTTTGGCAAAATCCTGGATGGGTACCGAATGTTTTTTCAACTGAAGAGCTTATGAGGATGTTCCAAGAGTGCTAGGCGAGTGCTCCACCAGTCAACCGTCCCGTGAAGAATGGATGCCCATGAAAGAAGATTAAGACTAGTTTTCGTTGTGTTGTTATTTATGTATGTCTTGATGCAAACAAGTTTAACGTTATGTATTAAGGCATAGTATTTCTCCATTTACAAAAATCTACTGCTCCATTTATGTTAAAGCATGAAGTCCGCAAGCTGGAGCAGCTACAACAACAGCTTGAGGTTGAAGCAAACCGCGCAATTGAAGTACTTCACAAAGAAGTTGAATGCCACAAGCATGGCAACCAGGATGCTGCGGAAACCATCGCTAAACTTCAGGCAGAAATCAGGGAGATGCAAACTGTTAGGTCTGAGAACAGAGATGTCGAGATGATTACGGATGAAGGAAATGGATCTGATTTGAAAGATGAGATTTCTAGACTTCATATGCAAGACAATGATATTGCCAAACTTGAGGCGAAGTTAGAAAATGTGCAACGGTCTATTGACAGATTGGTCATGTCACTTCCAAATGTTGCCATGCCGTGTAATGAGACTACTCCAAAGTCAAACAGATCAAAGAAGAAGAAGAGGCTTCTTCCTCTGGGTGTAAGCAACAACATAAACAGAGCACCTTGCTCTCCCCATTCTTCCAGTAGGCCTTCAGAATCAGAAGTTGAGAACAGGGCCCCGGACGGTGACACCATGTCTGTTGAGGGTTCAGAAAAGGCTACTCCCACCAAGAGTGAAGATGGAGATATATCATCTCGTGATGAAACACCACGCTATAGGCGCTCCAGTTCAGTCAATATGAAAAAGATGCAGAGGATGTTTCAAAATGCTGCAGAGGAAAACGTTAGGAGCATCAGGGCCTACGTGACTGAACTGAAGGAGCGAGTAGCAAAACTTCAATACCAAAAGCAGCTGCTAGTCTGCCAGGTTTGAACTCACTTGATCTTGAACACATATACAATCGTTAATATTCTTCCAAAAAATCGTTCTCTTTTCCTGCTACTAAAATATACTCCTCTACTTGATTTTACAGGTTCTGGAGTTGGAATCTAATGAAGGCAAGTCGAATGGCGAAGACGATAATTCTGGGCCTCTACAGGATGGTCCTGATTCATGGGACAGATTATTCAAGGAGCAGATGCAGTGCATTATTCAACTGTGGGATCTCTGCCATGTATCAATCATACACAGGACCCAGTTCTACATGTTATTCAGGGGTGACAGGGCTGATCAGATATACATCGAAGTTGAAGTAAGAAGACTGACATGGTTGCAGCAACACTTTGCTGAGGTCGGTGATGCAAGCCCTGGTGTTGGTGATGACCCTGCAGTTTCACTTGCCTCCAGGTAAATAACTAGTATGATAGTCTTTAACATGCTGCTTTGTTTTCTCTGGGTTTCACCAATTATGATAATTAATTCCAACAGTAAGGCAGAAAAGCAAAAATAGTGTGTTTTCATACCTGTTAGCCATATAGTGAAGCATTTGGTGTTCATACACAGATACTAGTTATTTATTTTCGTAGGTCTGAAGGCAGTTTCCTCCTCTTTTTTCTTTGGTTATGTTGCAGTATGAAGGCGTTGAGGAATGAACGAGAATTTCTTGCAAGAAGGATGGGATCCAGGCTATCTGATGAAGAGCGGGAGCGCCTCTTCATCAAATGGCAGGTCCCACTGGATGCGAAGCAGCGGAAGCTGCAGCTTGTGAACAAGCTCTGGACAGACCCCACCGATCAGGCGCATATCAAGGAGAGCGCAGACCTGGTGGCCCGGCTGGTTGGCTTCTGCGAGGGTGGCAACATCAGCAAGGAGATGTTTGAGCTCAACTTTGCAGTCCCCACAAGCAAGAAACCGTGGCTGGTGGGCTGGCAACCCATTTCAAACATGATCAGGGAGAAAACTCAACTTTGGTAAGACAGATGGCGCCTCGCCAATGTTGTACAGATGGAACGGAAGACAATGCATTTGATGATGGTCGGTTGAACTCTGAAATTGTTTGATCAAGGGGAAGTGTCTGAACTTCCCCGGTTGGTCAAGGCCACAAGCGGTCTGGTATCCTTCCTGTAGATGATGAATTCATGTAGTGCAGAGAGGGAATCTGAATGTTCTCGCATTCTTTATTGTTAAGAGAAGCTCACATATTTCTTTCCAATTCGCACCAAGTTTTGTTTGTTCCTTTTGTTTTATGATCTGGAGAGGTTGACTTTTTTGCCCCTTCCTTGTGCTGTCTGTGCATAGAATTGTTAGATCAATTGTGATCTTGATTATCATGGAACAACATGGGTTTATTTTCATTCAGCGGGTGCCAATGTCAGATTCCTTTTGTATCTTCATTCAGTTTAACGACTGCTGACTAATTGTGCAATATGATTACATGAACAGTGGGTGCCAATGTTAGATTGAAAGCAAACAAGGTGGTTTGCAGTATTACATTTGCCAACACTATACCAAGTGTGTTTAAAAAAGAAAAGCAAAAACAAACTTACTGGATCAATCAAAGCAATATGATTATATGAACAGTGGGTGCCAATGTTAGACTGAATGCAAACAAGGTGGTTTGCAGTATTACATTTGCCAACACTATACCGAGTGTGTTTAAAAAAGAAAAGCAAAAACAAACTTGCTGGATCAATCAAAGCCAAACCAGTTGCATTCCTTTCGACTATTAATCGCTTGAATTCTTGGCTAACATAGCTATTCAATCAGATTTTCGCAAAATAAATGTCTACCTAACAGTAAGTACTCCCCTTCTAGCGGGACACAGCCACACAGGAGTTGCTCACGCCTAGCAACTCCTCTAAATCTCTAATCATAAAAGTGCCTAGCAGACTCCAGATGGTCACATAAACAATCTGATTGAGTAGAATTGTTGAAAACACATGCATAACAAAGTACTTCCTCTAATCATAAATAAAGGTCTATTAGGGCATCAACACTCAGCCTGTTCGTTTGGCTGGGCTGATTCGGCTGAAAGTACTGTTGGTTGGTTTTTTGTGAGAGAAAAAACACTGCTGGCTGGTTGGCAGAATCGACAGATTTGGCTGAACGAACATGGCATTGTGAATCTCACATTCAGGCACTGCTATCCTACTTTGGACTAGAACCAGTTTCACTTCAATACAAAAATTAAAAAATTCAATTACATTTAGGTCAAACCATAACATACGGAACTAAAAGTTAAAACATTGAGCGGTCAGCATGGCTATGAACAAATGGTAACTGACACAGGTACAAAAAAAATCAATTATCATAGGGCTTACGTCATGGTTACCATAACGTGTGAAACTAAAAACAATATCATTAAGAGATCAACTCACCACTATTTAGTGCGAATGTAAAAAACAGTAACGGATATGAAAAATGAATAAAATTTTAGTTTCCAAGTAATATGCTAACAAAGAAACTGCAAGTATGAAGGTACAAACGACAAATTAAGTAGCTAGCTCCACTATACTTACCACTAAGGAACAAACAGTAACATATAAAACTTCAGTACAGTACGTAACATAGTAGTTATTAGGTTGCTTATATCTATAGACATGCACCACCAGAATCAAGAGACCATTTATCGCTAACGGACATCGCGTGGCAACTGAGTTATAAGCAATCCATTCAATGCATCTATCCAGAACAATATCCAAGAATAGTCCTTTTTTTTAAAAAAAAATATACATCAAGAACCATGCAAAGTCAATTGTGAAAAGTATTTTTGACCATAGGTAATACTTCACAATAAATATTTTACCTAATTATTTTATTTTTCGGCCAACGAACCAACGGTAACACACAAAACAACAAATAATGAAATTCAGTTACATATACGACAAACCGTAACACATGGAAATAAAAGTTAATACAATTGAGCGGTGCATGTCTCATGTCTCTGAAATGGTAACACACAAGGTACAAACAACAAAATTCACTTATCATAGGGCTAAAAACAATATCATTACACCATGTAGCGCCTATGAAGAAACAGTAACGGATACTGAAAACGGACCATTTATCGGTATCCTACCGGAACATTGATAACAGATTTAACGGTTATCGTACGTACGCCAACCGAGTTATAAGCGATCCATTCAATGCATCTATCCAGAACAATATCCAAAAATAGTAGTACTACAATTTCTCATGATTGCTATTCCCTGCACGACCAGAAGAATGCCATGCATAAAAAAGGGAAAGATGAGTTGAGCAAGGGTTTTACTGATGGCTGGGAGATCCATTTCGAGGCCGATGAGCTCGAGGAGCTGGAAGCCGTCCATGTTGGGCATGACGACGTCGCTGATCACCAGGTCGAACCGGTCGTCCCTGTCCTTCTTCGCCCTGAGCATGTCCAGCGCCGTCTTGGCGTCCGTCACCCCTGTCACTGCGTCGCACCACCAGAATTCCAGCCGAAAAAAAATTAGATCGCCCAAAAGTTTCATCATCAGGATTACAACGGAATCGGGGGAAACATAGGGGCGGCAAAGAAGGAAAGTGCACTTACCATTGTAGTTGCATTGCTTCAGCTGCCTCTCTAGGATCATGAGGGAGGTGCGGTCGTCGTCGACGGCGAGCACGCGCAGCCCCGCTGGGAAAGTGTTCGCGTCCATCTCTTACCCCATCGGAAACATACCCAATCAGTTACAAGAAACCAAATGCCGACCACCAAATCGCCGCAAGGGATTCGAGAGCACCAAGAACAGAATCCCCCAAACCCGAGAAGTTTCTAACTTTATTACCTGCTGCAATGGCTTCCGTCCAAGAACCTCCCGGAGCAACAGAGGGAAGCGAAGGGAGCGAGGCGATTTGCAGGTGAAGAAGAGCAATGCGACGAGTGCGAGGGGAGGGGGGATTTATAGCGGGGGCAGGGGGGGATTGGGGGGAAGCGCGTATGCATGACACTGCAAAGATGGAAGGTGTTCATGCTTCTGATGTGGATTCCCTCGAATTAATTCCTGCCTTCAGTTTCTGGGCTTCAATCACCAACTTTGATGGGTTTGCTCGTCGCTTGTGTGCTATGGCTCACTTCAGTTTCTTGATGGACGGAAACCTGCCAAACCACCAAGGAAATCGCCCAAGGTTTTAAGCCCCATGGAGAGGTCTGCAGCGGCCGGACTCACCTGTCTTCGCCGCCGGTCATGACGGAGGTGGGAGGTGCAGACCTCCGACCTGGTTTCACGAGGCTCCAACCACCCAATTTGTTCTGGTTCGGCTGCGTCGAAGTGGCGGCGAGGGAGGCGAAGGGATGTAACGTCAAGCGCTGACCTGGTGAGAACAAATGTGGTCCAGGCCAGTCAAACTACCATCTTCAAGGTTTTTCTTTTCTCCTTTGCTAATTTATTATACGAATAGGAAATTAATAAAATATTTGTAAATAATGAGACTTCAACAGAGTGGTTTTGAAACCAAGAGCTAAAGAGGATACAAGAAAATTGTTATATTTCCTTGTGAATACTCATATACGCTCTTATAATGTTTGGATGTTACATTGCTACGTGAGATCATATCTTTTGTGGCACATGAGAAATTAGTTGTCGTACCACCACTTTGGCTCTGTTTGAATTGATTAAAATAAACTGCTAATTGCTGAATTAGTTTACACTGGTCCAAACAATTCAGCTAATTGTCTATTTTGAATCATTCAAACCACACGACTTATAAAAAGCTATTAGTCGGCTCTCTCTTTTGTAGCTTATAAAAACTTTGTTACAATGATAAGAACCTTATAGTAATTTTAATAAAGCATTCTTTATTAATAAAACACCAAGGAAGAAAAAATTTAAATAAAATCTATCAATTGTTCATCCGATATATCATTGACTCTTGACTCGATATATTTAGACTTATATATGCACATGGTGGAATCAGCAAGTCCTTACATTGTTTTCAACATACAATAATCTTGTGAGCTGGATAGAGTCAATGTAATGATTTTCGTATCGGATGATCGGTGTATAGCATATCTGTATAATGATATGAATATGTTGACTATAGCAACACATAAATGTAGTTTCTAAAATGTCGGCAATATTACCGAATCCAGAGGTTCAAGCCAACTGATATTTCATAGCTCGGAGATACGAATTAGCCGATTGCTTGTTCTCAAGGTACATAAGGAATGCGATAGTCCTATCCTCTTTAAAACCAGCCAGGTAATATAAGTAATTAAGGTACATGATTTGTCCAATTCTGTCAATGATACTGCTTACCATCTTTAGGGTAAAGTGTTTATCAGGTATGTAATGTGGATCCATTTGGCATAGCTCTAGTTTTAAGACCTATGTAGGATTCAAATTTACTGGATAAATAAAGTAGTTTAAAGATATATATTTTATCTACTTACTTACAAATTGTTGATTCAAATGCCTTCAATGTTCCGCGACTCTAGCTCCAAGGATTTCTAGAACTAGCTAGGAATGAATACCCCAAGAACTTTTGGAGCTAGAACTATGCCACTATAGCTCCTATAGATGAATGAAGAGATTATTAGAACAATGTATCTAGAATTTGCTCCTATATCAATCTTTGAAGTTGTTGCATGGAGAACCACTTCCTAATAAAGAATGTATTCTGTTTTATTGCAGGAGTGGTTAGCGTATGAGTATGCACCTTATTTGAGTTAACAATCATTATTCCCTAGTGTTGATGTGTGTGCAGCATGGTGTTTTGGTCTTTATTTCTAAAGTCGAGTCATTTTAGCACGAAATTAAGATACAACTAAAATGTAACTCTAGTTTAGTTACACACACTTTTCACAATAAAGGAGGTTGAGACTAGGTATATGTTGCTACACAAAAGAAATTACAATATGGTTGTCATACATATAAGGTAAATATGTAGAAAGAAAGGGATGCAATGTTCTTCTAAAATAAATATGTGAGCAAGCAAAGAA
Source organism: Microstegium vimineum (assembly GCA_022036555.1). Lineage (NCBI taxonomy): Eukaryota > Viridiplantae > Streptophyta > Magnoliopsida > Poales > Poaceae > Microstegium > Microstegium vimineum. The sequence goes on from CM039134.1 coordinate 29,090,416, forward strand.
TTCTCTAATACTATAATACATCATGACTATTTGTGATTTGTTCTTGTTCTCATTTTGAGAAGAAACTCATCCTACAGAATTAGTCGAGTGATTATCCTCATCTAATTGTTTTTTTGCATGGATATGATGTCTCGTTGTTTCTTTTGCTCCTTTTCTCATTTATTATGTGAATAACAAATTAATTATATTTATAAATAATGAGACTCTAACAAAGTGGTTGACTTTTGATCCTAAAAGCTAGAGAGCATACTTTCATAAGGAATAAAAGAAAATTATGAGATTTTATTCCTGTGTCAATGCCCACAATGTCCTTGATGTTGTTTGGATGCAACATGGGGTCACATCTTTCGTGCCACATGAGAAATTTTTTGTGTTAACAAATTGTTACAAAGACCAGAGCTTTATTTTTTTTAATAAACCATCATTTATCAATAAAAATATGAAAGATAAATCTAAATAAAATCTATCAATCATTCATCCAGTTCATCCTTGACTTTGATATATTTAGACTTTTATATGCACATGGAGGAACGAGCAAGTCCTTACCCTCTTTTTCTACAACTAACAGTAATCTCATTAGTTGGGTAGAATAATCAATGTAATGATTTTCGTATCAGATGGTTGGTGTATAGCATATTTGGATTATTGGCAAAGGTGGGGATATGTCAATTATAGCAATACATAAATGTTGTTTTTAAAACATTGATCACATTCTCAATTCAATAGCTTCAAGCCAACCCATGTTGCACAAATTGGAGATACAAATAATCAAATGACTGTTCACAAGGCACATAAGGAATGTGGTAGTCGTATCCTATTTAGAACCAGCCAGGTAATTCTAGAATCATGGACCCTTGTGTTTAGGCGATTAACGACAATACTAGATCACCTTGACTAACGTGTGTTTTGCAGAGACAAAGTCATATATGTTAGGTCATGAATGATGTATTTTGAATGGGCTTAATGGACTTTCATGCCCCCAAGATGGAAATCGTTTCGGTTGCAAAGGATGGAGATACTCGACGAAGACTAGGCTAGTTCTTAGTGCCATAAGGTTGAGAAGGGCACTAAGTATAGCTAGGGCTTTTGTTTTTCCTTTGACCGTACTATAAAGGGGGGTATGAGGTTAGTAGCTTGACCTAGGAGAGTTTAGGAAAGTGGGTATATGCACGCTTGTCACAACTAGTCCTAGAGACCTTGCTTTCAGCCTTTGATAAACCCTAGAAGTGGTAGGAGAAAAATCCCTTGAGAAACCTCAGCGAAAACGGTTGATAGAGAGGGAGAAAGAGGCTCCGGACCACTCTGCTAAGTAGGCACCGGACCAAGGAGAGTAGTCCGGTGGTCCCTGACTTAGGCAGATTCTCAGCTCGAGGAGCTCCGGACCACCTGTCTGGAAAGCACCGGACCATAGGAGAGTGGTCCGGTGGCTTGGTTCAGAGAGTCAGAAGGCTCCGGACTAGTCCGATGGTGTGTCCGACGGCTAGTCCGACGCCTCAAGACAGTAAGTTTGGTCTATGCAGAGAGCACCCTGGCTCCGGACCAAAGCGTCGGACCAGGGCACCGGACCAAGGAGAGTGGTCCGGTGGTGTGTAAAAAGAGAGATCAGTTTTCACTCAGAGAGCACGGAGGCTCCGGACCAGAGCGTCGGACCAGTGCGTCAGACCAAGCAGAGTAGTCCGACGGTGGCTGAGTTTGGAACGAGAGTGAGCTCCGGACCAGTGTGCATGGTCCGGTGGTGTGAGCTCCGGACTAGTCTAGTGGCTACGCAGAAAGAAGAAAAAGTAAAAAACGGCTAGTTTTGGAGGTGGGGACTATTTATAGTTGCCCCCTTGGACCTTAGAGGGATTCTTGGCCATTGTTTCAGCTGGTGACACCTTGAGAAATCTTTAGGAGAGCCAAGAGTCTAGTGAGGGAGAGATTAGAGAGAGTTCATCTTGTTCTTCCCTCCTAGAGTGATTAGGAGTGACTTGTGTGCATCCATCCACCTTCCTAGCCTTGAGTGGGTCAAGTGAAGGTCTTGTGCTTGTTACTCTTGGTGTTCGACAGCACCTAGACGGTTTGGTGGTGTTCGGAGGAAGTGACCGCCGGGAGATTGTTGGCGGCTCTTCTCCAAGCTCTTGTGATCGGTTGTGGGCGATTCACCGAGCCGGAGTGGCGAAGAATCAGCCCGTAGAGAGCACTCTACCCTTGCGCGGGTAGAGGGGGAGCGATACCTTGCGAGGTGCTCCAACGAGGACTAGGGGGTGTGTGTCGACACCTCGATACCTCGGGAAAAATCGCTGCGTCCATGAGATTCTCTTTTTCCTTGCTCTTTACATTTCCGTCTTGTTTTTACATTTCCTACTAGAATTGCTTAGGTTGTCTTTAATTCCTATGAACTGCTACCGCTTTCTAATTAGGACACACGGACGGTAGGCACTAGGGGGTGATTGGCATTTGATAGGTTTTTATATTTGCTTTAGAAATTTAAAACAAGCCCAATTCACCCCCCCCCTCTTGGGCATCTTGATCCTTTCAATTGGTATCAGAGAAAGGTTGCTCTAAATTAGGCTTCACCGCCTAGAGCAAGATGTCCCATGGGGATGGACCGCCACCCATGTTCGATGGGGATGACTTTCCGTATTGGAAAGTGCGGATGGAGGCCTACCTTGAGGCCGTGGATGTCGGCGTTCACAAAGCCGCCACCCAAGGTGGATCGGTGTTCGTCGAGGACCCTTACTTTGAGAAGAACAATGCCAAGGCAAAGAATATTCTTTTCCGTGGCATTTGCAAGGATGTGTTCAACCGTGTGCGGAATTGCAAAACCGCGCATGAGATTTGGACAAACATTTGTGCTCTTCACGAGGGCACTAAATGTGAAAGAGAAGAGCGCTATCACCTTATCATTGCTAAGTTAAATGCTTTCACCATGCTATCTCATGAAAATGCTAATGAAATGTATTCTCGCTTGAATGTGCTTGTAGAAGAGTTGAATGGCCTTGGACTCTCTCAGATGACACCGGCCGATGTGGTGCGCAAGATACTTTATGTCCTTCCAATAGACAAGTATAGCCACATCGTCACGGTTCTTCATCAAGGCGATCTCTCCGCAACTACACCAACACAAGTGTTGGGCAAGATCAATGCTCATGAAATGTACATGAAGATCAATGATGGAACTTCATCGTCCTCCAAGAAGAAGGAGAAGGAAGAAAAGAAGGACTTGGCTCTCAAGGCATCTTCCAAGGAGAAGTGCAAGATTCAATATGTTGTTGAGAGCACAAGTGATGATGATGATGAAGACAACATCGCTCTCATGGTGAAGAAGACCGCCAAGATGTTGAAGAGGCTAAACAAGAATGGAGTCAAGTTTGACTCAAAGAAGAAGAAATTCTTCACAAGCTCTTCAAGGAAGCCAATCTCCCAAATGAAGTGCTACAATTGCGGCACCCTTGGTCATCTAGCCCATGCATGTCCCGAAGAGAAGAAAGACAAGTTCAAGAACAACAAGTTCAAGAACTTCAAGAAGAACAAGGGCGGCAATGATGACTCAAGTGATGACAACAAGAAGCAAGACAAGCCATACAAGAAGAAGAAGAACTTCAACTTCCACAAGAAGAAGAAGGATGGCAAGGCTTACATTGTGGGTGATTGGCTCACCGACATTGATGATTCAAGTGACTCCTCCGATGATGAGAGTGAAGAAGAGAAGGTGGCCGCTTTGGTGATTGGTTCTTCGATTCCACCGCCACCTTCTCCTTCATCGCCGTGCTCATCCTCTACACACCTATGCCTTATGGCTAAAGGTGACAAGAAGGTACAAAAAGAGGATGATGGTGATGACCTCTCTAGTGATGATAGTGATGATGAAGAAGCACCTTCCTATGATGAACTAATTAAAATTTGCAACAAATATGCTAGCATCATAAGGAAGTACAAGAGTAAAAATGACAAACTTCTCGAAATCAAGGAAAACTTGCATGATAAGCTTGATAACTTGTCTAGTGCTAATGATGATTTGAAGCTTGAGATTAACTCTCTCACATCTAGCACTAGGGAGCTCAAAGCCTCTCTTAAGCAAGCCAATAAGAAACATGATAAGCTTGAGAGGTCATCCCAAGAGCTCCTCACAAGGTTTAACTTGCTAAAAGATGACTACAATCAAGTGAAAAGTGATCATGGCACACTAGTTGTAGCAAATGAATTACTTACTCAAGATCTTACACATGTTGCTACTAACCCGTGTGCTAAGTGTGCAAGTGCTACCTCTTGTGATATCGAGCTTGATGATGTGGCTCTTGAGCAAAGTGCAAAGTGCAAGGGCAAGAGAGTTGTAGAAGCCGACAAGTATGATGATTATGTGAAGATGAGTGAAGAGAACTCAAAACTCAAGGAAGAGCTCATCAACCTCAAGGCAAACAAGCCCTTCACCATCAAGCCGGTTCAAGAAGAAGACAAAGATACTATCACCTTGATCAACTCTCTTCGAGAAGAAATTGCCAAGCTCAAGAATGACAAGACCAAGCTTACAAGTGGCCTTGAAAAGTTCACCAAGGGCCACAACCTCCAAAGTGAGCTTCTAATGAGCACTATCATGAAGAGTGACAAGACCGGTATTGGATACAAGGAGAATCAAGTGATGAAGGCCAAGGTCAAGATTGAAGCCAAGAACTACTACAAGAACAAGTACAATGGCTACAATCAAGAGAAGCCAAAGCCGAAGCCTAAGAGGTGCTTTGGATGTGGACAAATTGGTCATCTATCATTTCAATGCAAGACTCCACTTCCCAAGACCTTGCCCAAGCACACTAGGCCATTTGCTCATGATACTCACTATGTCATCAACAAAGATTCCAAGGGTAAACCACTTGTGGTGTTTATTGGACCACCAATGAAGAACAAGCCTAGGGTTCTTTGGGTTGCTAAGGAGTTGGTTGACAAGGCAATGGGGCCCCGCACTAAGGGGGTTCCCAAACAACAAGCTTAACTCCAAGATTGCTTGTGTGTAGGTGAACTACAAGACCGGTGGGAGTCATTGGGTAATTGATAGTGGTTGCACTCAACACATGACCGGCGACCCCCGGATGTTCACCACACTTGATGAGGATTGTGCAAATCAAGACAAAATTACTTTTGGGGATAATTCAAAGGGCAAAGTTCAAGGGTTAGGCAAAGTGGCTATCTCCCAAGATCAATCAATCTCAAATGTCTTGCTAGTACAATCATTGAGCTTCAACTTGCTATCGGTTGGTCAACTTTGTGATCTCGGTTTTCATTGTCTCTTCACACCAAATGAGGTGGTTGTGACCAAGATTGAAGATTCATCAATGATATTCAAAGGGTTCCGGCACAACAACCTCTACTTAGTGGACTTCACTTCCAATGAAGCAAACTTGCAAGCGTGTCTATTCTCCAAGAATTCTTTGGGTTGGCTATGGCATAGAAGATTAGCTCATGTGGGCATGTCAACCTTGAAGAAGCTAGTAAAGAAGGAAATGATTAGAGGAATCAAGGATGTGGTGTTTGAGAAGGACAAACTTTGTAGTGCATGTCAAGCCGGCAAGCAAGTAGAAAACACTCATCCAACCAAGGCCTTCATGTCAACCTCAAGAGTCCTAGAGTTACTACACATGGACTTATTCGGCCCTACCACCTATGCTAGTCTTGGAGGAAATCTCTATTGCTTAGTGGTAGTGGATGACTATTCTCGGTACACTTGGGTGTTCTTTCTTCAAGACAAGGGAGAGACACAAGGCATCTTCAAGAAATTTTCTACAAGAGCTCAAAATGAATTTGATGTGAAGATCAAGAAGATTAGAAGTGACAATGGCACCGAGTTCGTGAACACAAAGATTGAAGATTATTGTGATGAAGTTGGGATCAAGCATGAGGTGTCCGCCACATATACTCCACAACAAAATGGTGTAGTAGAGAGGAAGAACCGGACACTCATAACTCTCGCAAGGTCTATGCTTGATGAGTACAACACTCCCGAGAAATTTTGGGCGGAGGCAATCAACACCACTTGCTATGCGGCAAACCGTCTCTTCGTCCAAAGGCTGTTAAAGAAGACCCCCTATGAGCTTGTCAATGGGAAGAAGCCGGATATTTCATTCTTTCGGGTGTTTGGTTGCAAGGTGTACATCTACAAGAAGCGCCAACACTTGGGTAAATTCCAACGGCGGTGTGACATTGGTTTCCTTGTTGGTTATTCACTTAAATCCAAGGCATACCGTGTATTTAACAAAGCCACGGGCTTAGTTGAAGAAACGTATGACTTGGAGTTTGATGAAACTAATGGCTCCCAAGGAGCGCTTGAGGATATTGATGTAGGTGATGAACCCTTGAGGGAGGCAATGAAGAATATGCCAATTGGTGCTATCAACCCGCAAGAGGTGGAAGAAGTTGAAGATGAAGCAATTCAAGATCCCTCTCCACCTCACACGCCTCAAGTTGATGAAGGAGATCAAGTGAGAGAAGCTCAAGAAGACACTCACATTCCTCAAGATCAAGCCGAGGCCGAAGCAAGCAATGTTGAAGCACCACATCCTCCTCCTCAAGAAACTAATAGAAAATCAACATCCATCCTTCAAGCTCACCCCCATGATCAAATCATAGGGAGTCCATCAAAGGGAGTAATGACTCGCTCTAGACTTGCATCTTATGTTGAACATCACTCGTTTGTTTCCTTTGTTGAGCCTACTAGTGTAGAAGAAGCACTTGCGGATCCGGATTGGGTGAACGCCATGCATGAAGAACTCAACAACTTCACCCGGAACCAAGTGTGGACACTTGAAGAGAAGCCAAAGGATGCAAGAATCATTGGCACCAAGTGGGTGTTTAGGAACAAGCAAGATGATCAAGGCGTGGTTATGAGGAACAAAGCAAGATTGGTGGCAAAGGGGTTCTCTCAAGTAGAAGGACTTGATTTTGGAGAGACTTTTGCTCCGGTTGCAAGACTTGAAGCCATCCGTATCCTTTTGGCGTATGCTTCACATCACAAAATGAAACTCTTTCAAATGGATGTGAAGAGCGCCTTCTTAAATGGTTTCATTAATGAACTTGTTTATGTCTCACAACCTCCCGGGTTTGAAGACCCAAACTTGCCTAATCATGTGTATAGGTTGTCCAAGGCACTCTACGGTTTGAAGCAAGCTCCAAGAGCTTGGTATGAGAGGCTAAGGGACTTCCTAATCAAGAAGGGCTTCAAGATTGGGATCATCGACACTACACTATTCACCAAGAAGCTTAATGGAGAGATCTTTGTTTGCCAAGTATATGTCGATGACATTATATTTGGGTCAACAAATCAAGACCATTGCAAGGAGTTTGGTGACTTGATGTCCAAGGAGTTCGAGATGTCAATGATTGGTGAGCTAACCTTCTTCCTCGGTTTTCAAGTGAAGCAAATGAGAGAAGGGACATTCATCTCTCAAGAAAAGTACACTTATGATCTACTTAAGAAGTTCAAGATGGAGGATTGCAAGCCAATCAAAACCCCAATGCCTACTAATGGGCATCTCGATCTCGATGAGGGAGGTAAACCGATAGATCAAACTCTATATCGTTCTATGATCGGTAGTTTACTTTACCTCACCGCATCTAGGCCGGATATCATGTTTAGTGTGTGTATGTGTGCTAGGTTTCAAGCAAACCCTAAGGAGTCGCATCTTTATGCGGTTAAAAGAATCCTTAGGTACTTAAGGCACACCCCTAGCATGGGTCTTTGGTATCCCAAAGGAGCTCCCTTCCAACTAGTTGGCTATTCCGATTCGGATTATGCCGGGTGCAAGGTTGATAGGAAGAGTACCTCCGGCGGGTGCCATATGCTAGGAAGATCACTTGTTTCTTGGTCCTCAAAGAAGCAAAACAGTGTGACATTGTCTACCGCCGAGGCGGAATACATTGTCATGGGAGCAAGTTGTGCACAAATCTTATACATGACCCAAACACTCTTTGATTACGGCGTGTTTTTAAAAGAAGTTCCACTTTTGTGTGATAATGAAAGCGCCGTAAAACTTGCCAACAACCCGGTTCAACACTCTCGCACCAAGCACATTGATATTCGCCATCACTTTCTTAGAGATCATGTGGCTAGGAAAGACATCACACTAGTTGGAGTTAAGAGCGAAGATCAATTGGCGGATATCTTCACTAAACCACTCGATGAATCAACCTTTTGTAGGTTGAGAAGCGAGTTAAATGTGCTAGATCACTCTAACTTCACTAAAAGATGAGCTTGTGTGTTTCATGCATTCATATGTAATATAACATGTTTAATTTGGTAATGCACATAGGCTTGGCTAACGCGGTTAAGATAACCGCCCTCAAAGCGTGTGACAAAGCTTAACCGCGGTTTAAACTTGCAAGCAACCTAGATTCAAATTCCGTTTTGCATTGCATTTGCATCAGTATTGCTTCTTTGTTTCTTTTCGGTTAAGTTTATTGGTCATCATTAGGTTCAACACTTAGGGGGAGCAAGTCAACGCTCTAGCTTCAGCTAATACCCCTCTAGTGCCCCTAAGGTGACCCTTAGAGCTTTATTGAACTATTTTCTTATGAAAACTAATTCTAGCCTATGGCAAACTACTTTTAAAATTGAGGGTTTGAGAGATGGTTCTTATGTTAAGTCCAACAAGTGTTCCTCTTTGCTCTTTTGTGTTGGTATTTGGCTAAGAGAAAAGATTGGAGAGAAAAATAGAAAATTTCAGAGCAATTTTAAGCACCGGACCACCCTCCGGACCACTCTGCATTGGTCCGACGCTATGGTCCAGTGGTCGGTCCCTCTCTGCATAAATCGACTCCAGCCAAAGAATCCGTCGGACCAGTGTCCGACGCTGCACCGGACCAATGTCAAGTTGTCCGGTGCCTCTGTCATTCTGATCTGTTCACCGTCGGACCAGTCCGGTGCCCCCATCGGACTAGTCCGGTGAGTCGTCCGATGCTGTTGTCCGGTGGTCGGTTGCTCTCTGTGTTTCTTTCTCTGGTACCGTCGGACCACCCGTCGGACCAGCCACCGGACCAAGCGGAGTGGTCCGACGCTTCGAATTTTTGTGATAACCCCCCCGCGTGCGCGTCTGTTTCTCCGCTTCCTTCACTCAGCAGTCCGTACGCCGCCGTCGTGCCGCCAGTCGCCAGAGCTCCGCCCCGCTTCTCCACCACGCCTGTGCCGCCGGCGAAGCTCTCTCTCTGAGCTCCATCCTCACCATCGCAGCACTGCCCTCCTCCTCGCCGCCGCCTGCTGCCAGCACTGCTCTGCTCGCCTCGCGCCGCTTTCCATAGTTCCGCCGCCGAGGAGCCCACCTCGCCGGTGATCTCCCATCTTCCTGCCGAGCTCCTGCCACTTAGGGTTTCCCCCGCTCCCCTCATTCGATTGCCACAGCAAGATCACGACCTAGGGTTTGCCCTAATCCTAGGGTTTGGGGTGTCGACATTCGTCCTCGACCGAAGTCGGGTTACGACACGTTCGTCCTCGAACGAATCCTTTTCGTCTTCGTCTTCATATTCGTCCGCAACCTGTTCCGTTTCGTCGTCGTCGACTCCGTCGCTTCACTTCTAGGGTATGATTTCACTTTCGATATCGCGTTTCGTCGAGTCGAGATTGAGTTATGCCCTATGTTTATTCCTTGAAAATCCAATTCACTAAATTCGATTGTCAATTGTAATTCGCAGCTGGTATATCCCGTTCGGAGAGTGCTTTGGTACTTGAGATTGCTCTGAATAGTTACTCTCTCTTACCTCAGGTATATTGTCAGCATTTCATTCTATCACTCATCTAGATGCTTGCTTCCATACGGTTTCTTATCTCTAGATATTATATATGCTTATGTATACCCTGTCTATTCTATCCAGCAGTAGTCGGTGGCAGTTAAACTCGGGGCAAAGCTCGCGAGTAAGGATTGAGGCAAAGCCTCACGAGGTTCACTCCAGTGGCTTGGAGGCCCTCTCTGTCAGTGGTTGCTTGGTTTGGTCAGTTGACTCTGGCAGCGATCAGTATTTCTTGTGACAGAGATCAGTGGTTCTTGAGGCAGTGTACTTGTGATCTATCAGTGGTTGCTTGTCAGTGGGCAATGATTCTGTGATTGCTTCAGTATGACTCGTAGCACTCGTGCTCAGGCAGCTGGGTCTGGTGGTGATGCTCCTCCTCCTCCACGTCCTTCCAGAGACAAGGGCAAGAAGCCAGTGGTTGAGAAAGCTAAGAAGAAGAAGCGCAAACTTACAGAGGCTGAGAAAGCCGAGGCAGTGGCTGATGCAGCGGACCGCGCAAAGCGAGGCGGTCGCCGAGGTACCGTGAGACTCGGCACCCCTCCGCGGGATCTTCCCACCTCTCCTCCAGCTGGGTCACATACTGAGGACACTCCGCAGCAGCCAGAGCTTGTCACAGAGGCTCTTGGGACACCGTTGGCACCTTCTTCCTGGGGGCGCTCCACCCGCTCCCAGTCTGCTCAGTCACCGCAGTCAGCGGCTCCCACAGCAGCTTCAGCTTCAGTTCACCTTGACTTGAGGAACCTTACAGCGAAGCAAGTGAAGAAGCTCAGGTTCGTTGCTTTAGAGAAGTGGTGTCCGGATCAGAGAGACCCCAGAGCTTCACCTGGTTGGCATACACCTCTCATGGAGGATTTCTATCGAGCAGCTCAGTTGACCAGTATTCAGATTCGACCGCACAGGGTTTGCTCCTTAGAGAGCATTGTTGAGCTAGCAGGTGAGGAGATCCGTCCATACCTGACTTACCAGCCGGGACTCGCCGATCTGTTCGGGCGTTCTGGTAACTACATCGAGCGATGGGTAAGAGAGTTCTATGCATCAGTTTGGGTAGATCCGGAGCACAAGTTTGTGCAGTACACCTTCAGAGGCGAGAGATATAGGCTGTACTTGACCAGACTCAGAGAGATCTTTCGCTTCAGACAGGAGGGTGGTGAGTTTGACCTGCACTACGAGTGTTACCGAGGAGCCTCAGTGCCTCGCCGAGCTCGCAGAGGCCGTACTTTGTCAGTTCAGGAGGTGGCTCCTCTATTCAAGCCACCTTTCTCAGAGGGCTCCAGGCGCACTCCAGCTGAGCTCAGGCCTACCGTTCATAGATTGAACGAAGTGCTCCGTCGTACTCTGCTACCTCGCACAGGGTACAAGGAAGGATTGACAAACATGCAGCAGCTTCTCCTTCAGACTCTGGTATCTCAGACACCATTCGATATTGCAGACTTTCTAGTGTCAGAGATAGAGGATGTGATAGCAGATGGCATGAGGGCCCGACGACAGTTTCCCTATGCACACTGGATTTCTTCGATGCTTGCTATTGAGCTAGAGGGAGCACACCCTGGACTCCGTGTTCTTTTGGATCAGGCGCCTACTTCTTTCCCAGAGTACAGAGTCCTGGGGTCATTCGATAGCCGGTTTGGAAACCGGGTTCTCCGACTTGTCAGAGAGAGGACAGCACCAGCTGACAGGGCGGATGTTGATGCTCAGGATGAGGCCATTCGGAGTGTTGAGCAGCAGGAGCTCCATGGTCGGATGTCACTCCAGAGGATACATCAGATAGCTCAAATGCAGACTTCCAGCCGGTTCCACAGATGCCCCCACGGGCGCACGACACTGAGGCTGGCGGTTCTGCCTCTGCCACAGAGACGATGATGCTCAAGATCCTTGACAGAATGAATGAGCAGCAGAGTTCTCTAGTCACTGCAGTCACTCAGATACAGCAGCGCCAGGATGAGATGCAACGACAGTCAGAGGAGCGCCACTTTGAGATGCAGCGTCAGATGCTTGCTATGCAGCTAGAGTCTCAGCGTCTTCAGTTACAGTCCCAGCAGCTGCAGCAGCAGAACATGGCATTCATGGCTCACATGATGAAGTGGACTGGTGCTCCTCCACTAGAGTTCCCTGCAGCTCCTCAGATTCAGATGATGAGCACTTCACAGCCCTCTCAGTCAGTTGGGCAGCCTGGAGGGCCTCAGTTCTCAGTAGGACCCTCAGTTGGCCCCTCAGTGGCCCCTGTCAGCTCAGCCGGTCAGACAGTCACTCCCACCCCAGCCATACAGTCCAGTGGACTTCAGGGTGCTGGACTGACCACTCCGTTCCAGTCACTGGCGACTCAGGTGACTCAGTGGTTGGACACTTTTGGACCTACTCAGCAGTTCACCCCGCTTACTACAGGTTTCACTCCTCTTACCGCTACACTGGGTGCTACTGCTAGAGATCTGTCAGCCTCTTTCAGTGATATCACAGGTCAGCCGTCCCCCACTGGTCCTCAGATTGCAGCAGAGGTCGAGGCCGCGCTTGTCGCTCCCACCGCTGATCAGCACCGCTCTTCAGTAGCTTCCTCAGAGGCTACCCATGACAGTCGGGCTCCAGCCGTATCTACCCCTCCGACAGCTGCAGTCGCTACCGATGCTACGGTTGTCTCCTCCACTCCAGTCCAGCCTCAGCCGTCTCCGGTTCTTCAGACTCCAGACGAGTCAGTGCATGAGGCACCACCGGTCACCGCAGCTCCAGAGGCTCCAGCAGAGACACCAGCACCGGTTACCGTTCCTACTTCTTCTCCAACTACTGCTCCCGAGTCGTCGACCGCAGCAGACCTGTCAGCTTCCGACCCCAGACCGCTTCACTACCAGCTACGGACACTCAGGGGGAGGATTCAGATGATGAGACATATCTGGCCGCTTTCAGGGTCCTCGACCGCTCCACGGCTGCTTCCACTCCACCTCCAGATGCTTAGTTTAGGTGTTTCGATGCCAAAGGGGGAGAGGGAGAGTCGAGTAGATGGGCTAGCTTTAGGGGGAGCTAGTAGGACTCGTTCTTTTGTTGTGTATAAACTCTATTGCATCATGCATCTCGTTTACCGTCTTATTGCATTGTTTGATATGTGTGATGTTTGAGACTTGATGGTTGTGTGACATGTGTGGACTTTCCTAGTTATATATCATGTCACTTGGTTATGCTATTGCTTCCGCGCTAATCTCTGATCTTTTGGCTATAGCATATTCTTGTTGAATTCAAGTACTATATTCATCTCATATCTATTGTGCTTGTCATGGCTTGAATGGTTAGGCATGTACTTGTCTTTCTTATTACTAACCCATGTCTATCTCATGTCAAGTCATGTTTTCTCTTATCAAAATTCACTCATTATTCTCTACTCGAGCTTGTATTGTCGTCAATCACCTAAAAGGGGGAGATTGTAGAATCATGGACCCTTGTGTTTAGGCGATTAACGACAATACTAGATCACCTTGACTAACGTGTGTTTTGCAGAGACAAAGTCATATATGTTAGGTCATGAGTGATGTATTTTGAATGGGCTTAATGGACTTTCATGCCCCCAAGATGGAAATCGTTTCGGTTGCAAAGGATGGAGATACTCGACGAAGACTAGGCTAGTTCTTAGTGCCATAAGCTTGAGAAGGGCACTAAGTATAGCTAGGGCTTTTGTTTTTCCTTTGACCGTACTATAAAGGGGGGTATGAGGTTAGTAGCTTGACCTAGGAGAGTTTAGGAAAGTGGGTATATGCACGCTTGTCACAACTAGTCCTAGAGACCTTGCTTTCAGCCTTTGATAAACCCTAGAAGTGGTAGGAGAAAAATCCCTTGAGAAACCTCAGCGAAAACGGTTGATAGAGAGGGAGAAAGAGGCTCCGGACCACTCTGCTAAGTAGGCACCGGACCAAGGAGAGTAGTCCGGTGGTCCCTGACTTAGGCAGATTCTCAGCTCGAGGAGCTCCGGACCACCTGTCTGGAAAGCACCGGACCATAGGAGAGTGGTCCGGTGGCTTGGTTCAGAGAGTCAGAAGGCTCCGGACTAGTCCGATGGTGTGTCCGACGGCTAGTCCGACGCCTCAAGACAGTAAGTTTGGTCTATGCAGAGAGCACCCTGGCTCCGGACCAAAGCGTCGGACCAGGGCACCGGACCAAGGAGAGTGGTCCGGTGGTGTGTAAAAAGAGAGATCAGTTTTCACTCAGAGAGCACGGAGGCTCCGGACCAGAGCGTCGGACCAGTGCGTCGGACCAAGCAGAGTAGTCCGACGGTGGCTGAGTTTGGAACGAGAGTGAGCTCCGGACCAGTGTGCATGGTCCGGTGGTGTGAGCTCCGGACTAGTCCGGTGGCTACGCAGAAAGAAGAAAAAGTAAAAAACGGCTAGTTTTGGAGGTGGGGACTATTTATAGTTGCCCCCTTGGACCTTAGAGGGATTCTTGGCCATTGTTTCAGCTGGTGACACCTTGAGAAATCTTTAGGAGAGCCAAGAGTCTAGTGAGGGAGAGATTAGAGAGAGTTCATCTTGTTCTTCCCTCCTAGAGTGATTAGGAGTGACTTGTGTGCATCCATCCACCTTCCTAGCCTTGAGTGGGTCAAGTGAAGGTCTTGTGCTTGTTACTCTTGGTGTTCGACAGCACCTAGACGGTTTGGTGGTGTTCGGAGGAAGTGACCGCCGGGAGATTGTTGGCGGCTCTTCTCCAAGCTCTTGTGATCGGTTGTGGGCGATTCACCGAGCCGGAGTGGCGAAGAATCAGCCCGTAGAGAGCACTCTACCCTTGCGCGGGTAGAGGGGGAGCGATACCTTGCGAGGTGCTCCAACGAGGACTAGGGGGGTGTGTCGACACCTCGATACCTCGGGAAAAAATCGCTGCGTCCATGAGATTCTCTTTTTCCTTGCTCTTTACATTTCCGTCTTGTTTTTACATTTCCTACTAGAATTGCTTAGGTTGTCTTTAATTCCTATGAACTGCTACCGCTTTCTAATTAGGACACACGGACGGTAGGCACTAGGGGGTGATTGGCATTTGATAGGTTTTTATATTTGCTTTAGAAATTTAAAACAAGCCCAATTCACCCCCCCCCCTCTTGGGCATCTTGATCCTTTCAGTAATACATGTAACATTACATGATTCGTTGAATTCTATCAATGGTACTTCTTACCATCTTGAGGGTAAAATATTTATCACGTATGTACTATGGACCCATTTAGCATAGCTCTAGCTTGAAGATTCATATAGGATTCAGATTTTGATGGATAAATAAAGAGGTTTAAACGTATATGTTTAATCCAATCACTAACAAATTTCTCAATCAAATGTCTTCAATGTACCATGGCTCTGGCTCCAAGGATTTCTTGAACTAGCTAGGAATGACTAGCACCAAAACTATTGGATCTAGAACTATGCCAAAATAGATCCTATAGATCAAGAACAATGAAGGGATTACTAGAACGATGTATCTACAATTTGCTTCAGTATCCATATTGGAAGTTGTTGCATGGAAAACCTCCTTTGATGAAGAACCTTTTTTGCTAATAATTGCAAGACTGGTTAGCAAACAATGAAACAAGTATGGACCTCACTAGGGTTGACTCTCGTTCCCTATTTCTGAAGTGTGCATTGTGGTATTTTTCTCTTCTTTTCTAAAGTTGAGTCAATCTAGCACAATATTAAGATGCTTACAATTAAAAATACAACTTCTATTATACATACTTTTCGCAACAAAGTAGGTTAATGCGATTTTAATAGACATGGTTTTTGAAGTTGAAACTAGCTTTACATTGCTAGACATAAGAAATTACAATAGTGTTTTCATTCATAGAAGGTAAATATGTGGAAAGAAAGGAATATGTAAAGCAAGAAGATAACCCCCAAATACACCATGATCATTTAAGGTTTGTTCTTGTTTTCACCATGCATGAGTAGAAACTCAACTTATAGAATTAGTCAATTAATTGTCCACATTTAATTATTTTTTGCATGGAACATAATTCATGATATATGACCTCATGCCATATGTTTTTTATTCATGTAAACATTCATTTAGGTCAGTTGAACAACATTTAAGCATTGCACAATTAACTCCCAGTCTTGTGCTAAATGGTTATTTAGCCCACTTTTTGCTAACAATGTATATTAGGTTTTTAGCATTTAATGTTTAGGTGAAATATGGTTTCCCCTAAAAAAGCTAGACTTGTTAGAATGGTATAGATTATTTTCTCAGAGCTGCTGATGTCAAGGACAAAAGATAAATAAACACACACATACACACACACACACACACACACACACACACACAATTAGAGAAAGATGAAGATCATAGCAATAGCCCATACGCCTTTCCCAAACATCAAGATCATAAAGTTTTCCTTGGTTACTTTGTTTGCCCTATTGTTTTTAATGTTCAAATTTTCAACAATTTTATAGTATCTGTATTTAAAAAATAGGATGCTGTATATATTTTTAACACATAATAAAATAATTTTATGGATTGAAAGATATATTATATTCAATGGTTAATAAACACAACAAGTTAGAAAATAGAGAAACAATAGTTGTGGTCAAATTTGCATCTTAATAGAGTTTGTCTCTACAATTCATAATCTATGCTGAGTAATGATATCACTAGAATTATTTAGTAGTGAATCTCATTGTCTAGTTCATAGTTCTCTCATCCATTGCTAAGATTGAATTGTACTATCACTAGGCAAATAGGCTTGACCGTTTTTATGTTTTTTTGTCGTGCAGTGCAACTTTAGAAACTATTTCCTATTAACCAATAATTATAAGACCTAATTAACTATAATATTATGAAAGTATTTACCAACATGAATGTAGAGAAATATACAATTTCACATGCCCAAATTAAACAATTAAAAGTTTATATCAAAGTTTTATAAGATTAACACAACCTTGTCAATTATTAATTTTTGTGACTAGAGGAAAGGCACAAAGGATGGAACAAAATCCCCATATAAAAATTAAGATTAACCAGTACAAGATTCTTGAAATGTTAACCATTAAAATTTTTGAAGTTGCATATGGACCAAGATAAAAAAAAGTCTACAACCTTCTATCTGATAGTTAGGACTACACTATACATCACATCCCAAAAGGAGATATTTAGCGATAAACTTTGTAGGTTCCACATGGAGCATCGTTCAACTCGAGTGGATGTGGATTCTTGTCCGTAGACATGGCATGCACAGCTCCATTTGAAAGCTTCAATCTCCTTTCACGAAAGTCTTTAAAAGGATCAAATGGCCCAAGAGGGGAGGAGATGAATTGGGCTCTAAAATGTTTGTGGGAACCTTGCAGGTCTTCGTGATTTGATGCTCCCTCCACCGATTGAGGAAAAGGTGAGGACGGACAGATGGGTGCTGGTGCGGAGGAGACGAGATGGGATAGTCCACGTAGGAAAATCGAGAGAGATTGATTAGAGGATAGCGAGGGATAAAGTAGTGGTACCTACACATACAACGACATATATTGAGGGACAAATTTCAAAACTTACACTGACAGATATTATGGGGCAAAGGAAGCATGCCACTCTAAAAATGAAGAGTAAAGAATTCTGGTAAATCATGAGTCTACGTGATTCAAGGGATCTTAACCCTTAGCGGGTGCTCCAATGTTGTTTTATTAGAAGGGGGCGTTGTTTTGTTGACCAAACAAGCATGTAGCTAAATGATGCACGCTTATTGCTCTAATTTATTTTGGAAATAAATGTCAGATATCTTAAATATCAAGACACCTCAATCAACGTTTGAGATGTTTATATAGCCATAAACCTCACATAAGCCCGTTGGAAGGACAAAAAAAGTCAATTGAAAATTGACTTCATCATGGCATCCTGCCAACAGTTCCTGTGTCTTCTCTATGGGTCTATTGCTCTATAGGCAAGTGGTTAAATGAATCGCATCTGAGATACTGGGTTTGACTCTTCGTGACATTGTGGTTTCAATAGTACGCGATGTTTATGTCCACAGCTAGGCATCTGTGTGGTGACTTCGCCAATCTCGAAGATTTGCCGATGCAGTCATCGAAGATGCTCATGGGAATAGGATTTACATGCATGGCATTCATAGGAATGAGTGTGTGTGAGCTATGAGCATTTGCATTGTATATTATGTAATTCGAAAAAATAGTATACAAGTATAGATGCAATTTTCAATTTTTCCTTTGGCAAGAACAGTAAAAAAACTCCACCTAGAATTGGGTGGGAAAAAGAGTAGCAGGCACTTTCAACTCATGGGCCGAAATAACTTAACGGCCTAATAGTGAGAAGCCCAGTCCCAGATCCAAATTTTTATTGGGCCTATTCGCTTGAATTTTCAAACCGCTATGCCACTAGCGGGCCCATTTGGCCCTCACCGAATGCTGGGCCCTTTTCATGCTTGACCCAAATGGTTTCCATGTTTGTTTGCTCCGAAGCAGTTACTTTGGTCTTTGGTGGTGAACACTAGTGAATTGATCGCATAAACGATGATGCAACCATGGGATCAGGCATTACTTGGCCCCAGATTAGACGCCATCAAGAACCTGGAATAGCAGGGTCTGAACTGAACACATTCGAGCTAAGTGGTGGAGAGATGATATGGGAATATATTCTCGGCTTTCTTTTTGACACATTTGAGCTGCCTCCCCAGCAGAGAATAAAGGTAACTTCCGTCTGCTTCCTTGCTAAGCTTATACAATACTTACTCACATGCCAAGTGTGCTCTAGCACTGCGATTCATTGTTATTTCGGTGTAAGTATCTAGAAATTCTCCATCCTTGCTAAGCTTATTTCGGTGTATATAGTAGCACTGCAGGAATTGACATGGTTAAGGTTAACACACAACTTCGTGTTGCGGCGTAGTTCCAGATGTAACTAAAACTCTATTGTGAGATAAATGCTATATATGTAGTATCACTTGTTCGATCTGAATAACGAATATACTATGCACGCATTCTAAAATTGTTATTTTCTCCTTTCTTAAATAGGAATGAGGTGTGGTTGTCATCGGCGCAAATGTAATCCTTGAACCTGTTAGGAGCGTGAGAGTGTGTGTGGTGTGTGTTGTGTTGTTTAGGCTCTTGCCTATTATTTTCTTAAGGGCATGTTTAGTTGCGAAGTAAAATAATTTTGTGTTTTGTTTATGGGATGTCGAGAGGCCTTTTCGAATACTAATTGAAAAACTAATTATACAGCTGGCGATAACTTTTCGAGACGAACTTTTTAAGCCTAATTAAGTCATCATTAACGAATATTTACTTAGCACAACATTGTCTAATCATGAACTAATTATACACAAAAACCTCTTCTCGAATAGCCGAGGCCAAATATACATGGGTTTATTTTTTTACTTCATTTAGGCCTCCATGCACAGGTCCAAACATAGATGTGATGGGTAAAATAATTTTGCAAAATGAAACTAAACATGGTTTAATTTAATGAAGTGTAGCTCTCCTCCGTTTTCGAGAAAAAAATAAATAGGAATGAGAATAAGTGAAACTGTGTACAGTTTACGTACATTGAAGTAGCACAGTACTCCCTCTGTATCAGATATAGAAGGCGTTTTAGACAGTAACACGGTCTCCAAAGTATAATTTTGACTTCATATGTTTATAAAAATACTTAGCACAAATTCATATATTTATACTTTTATGAAAGTATTTTCCAAGACAAATTTATTTATATGGTTTTTACATTTCTAAACTCAACAACTTAAAAGTTGTTAATGATTTATGTTCTCAACGTTTGATCTAAACCTTGTCAAAACGTCTTCTATTTCCGATACGGAGGGAGTATAAGATATGTCACACGACAAACATAATAAAGTTTGTCCCGTGAAAAGCAATTTCACCTTACTACATTTTCATTTTTCAAGCTGTCAGCAATAAATGATTAGGTAAAGTAATGGCCAAATGCAATGTATGGGTGAAGCCACCGGCGTCCAAAAGTACCTGTAAAATGTTATTAAAAAGACATGTAAAATATACCAGTTAGTTCATTAATATATAGGCAATGTATTTTATGAGTTTCTTTAGGCTAAACAGATGCCAAAAAACCAGCTCAATGCATGTGTGTGCCTTTTCTATTTGTGTGTGTGCACGCGCAAAGAAACATGACTTTTTGAACACTTCTTTCCTCCCCGATTTTGCTGTTTGCAGTGAGTAGCTAGCAGCAGACAAGCCGGAAATTACCTTAGCATGCGTACCACCGATAGGTCCTGATCTGTGAACTGTAGAAGGTTCCTTGCTCCTAATAAGAGGATGAGAGCACGCCAATTCAAGGGCATAAACAAAGCCCACTCGGCGATCCAAAGAATCGATTCCCCAATCGCTCGATCGCCACCTTTTCCATTTACCACTGACACCGGCGCCCAATTCACAATTTAGTTGCCTTTCCACACATGATCCATGGTGCTTTAGATCATTTGTCAGTGGATGCTCTGCTCTCTCCTCTGCCTGAAAGAACCCAAGAAAGGTTGCCTGTCATCAGACAGCTTCCTCTGAAAGAAGGGAGCTCCGTTCAGTCAGTCTGCAGGGTTTAGGCTAGCTTAGTAGCTTAGCTTGGTAGAGACCTCTCGTAGTATACCTTCCTTCTCGCCGGGTTCACGTTCGCCACCGACGCGGCCGCGGAGGACGCTTTGCTTCCCGGCGAGGCTTGCCGCGATCCCCCTGCCCTGCGGCTGCACCTGCAGGTGCAGCAGCGCCACGGCCATCAGCCATACCATACTCTTGCCTTGCCTTGGCTGCCCAAAAGGCTGCTCTGCTCCTGCTGCTAGCCCCTGCATGGCATTGGCATCAAAGCTTCCAGCAGCTCGCGTTGCTTGCATATGTGCCCGGATTCTAGAGATCATATAAGTGCCTCGCGCGCCATTGTTACTGCGTCATAGTGCGGCAAACCAGCTTCTCGAGTTTTCACACCTTAACAGTAAGTTTTCCCTACTGAAGTTTGCAGAGTTCCTTCGTTCATGGAGTTTTTTTTTTCTGATTGATTTTGTTTTTTTGTTCCGGCAATGGAGATAGGTTCGGAGCACGTAGGTGAAGTCATCAGTGCAAGGGGCTCATCGGCGGCGAGGATGAGCGGGCACGGCGGTGACCCGCACCACGAGGACTTCCAGCTCAAGGACACGAACCCGCTGCTGGGCGAGCAATGGCCCGTGGGCGGCGGCGGCGGCGGGCTCGCCGGCTGGCTGGGCGTGGACAAGTCCTCCAGCACGTACGACCTCGTGGAGCAGATGTTCTTCCTGTACGTGCGCGTGGTGAAGGCCAAGGACCTCCCCCCGAACCCCCTCACCGGCGCGCCCATGGACCCCTACGTGGAGGTCCGGCTGGGCAACTACAAGGGCAAGACGCGGCACTTCGACCGGCGCGCCAGCCCGGAGTGGGACGAGGTGTTCGCCTTCTCCAAGACCCGTGTCCAGTCCAACGTCGTCGAGGTGTTCCTCAAGGACCGCGAGATGCTCGGCCGCGACGACTACGTCGGCAAGGTCACCTTCGACCTCGCCGAGGTGCCCACGCGGGTGCCGCCCGACAGCCCGCTGGCGCCGCAGTGGTACCGCCTCGAGGACCGGCGCGGCGAGGGCGGCAAGGTGCGCGGAGAGCTCATGCTGGCCGTGTGGATCGGCACCCAGGCCGACGAGGCGTTCCCGGAGGCGTGGCACTCGGACGCCGCGTCCGTGCGCGGCGAGGGCGTCGCCAGCGTGCGCTCCAAGGCGTACTTGTCGCCCAAGCTCTGGTACCTCCGCGTCAACGTCATCGAGGCGCAGGACGTGCAGCCGCAGGAGCGCGGCCGCGCGCCGGAGGTGTTCGTCAAGGCGCAGGTGGGCAACCAGATCCTCAAGACGTCGGCGGCGCCGGCGCCGACGCTGAACCCGCGCTGGAACGAGGACCTCGTCTTCGTCGTCGCCGAGCCGTTCGAGGAGCAGCTGGTGCTCACGGTGGAGGACCGGGTGTCGGCGCGCAAGGACGACCTCCTGGGCCGCGCCGTGCTGCCGCTCGCGCTCTTCGAGAAGCGGCTGGACCACCGGCCCTTCGTGCAGTCCCGGTGGTTCGACCTCGAGAGGTTCGGCGTCGGCGCGGCGGGAGCTCCGGTTCGCCAGCCGCGTGCACGTGCGCGCCTGCCTCGAGGGCGCGTACCACGTCATGGACGAGTCCACCATGTACATCAGCGACACCCGGCCCACGGCGCGGCAGCTCTGGAAGCCGCCCGTCGCGTGCTGGAGGTCGGCATCCTCGGCGCGGCGGGGCTGCAGCCCATGAAGACCCGCGACGGCCGCGGCGCCACCGACGCGTACTGCGTCGCCAAGTACGGCCAGAAGTGGGTGCGCACGCGCACCATGATCGGCACCTTCAGCCCCACGTGGAACGAGCAGTACACGTGGGAGGTGTTCGACCCCTGCACCGTCATCACCATCGGCGTCTTCGACAACTGCCACCTCGGCAACGGCGGCGGCAACGGCCAGCCGCCGGCGAGGGACGCCCGCGTCGGCAAGATCCGCATCCGCCTGTCGACGCTGGAGACCGACCGCGTGTACACGCACGCGTACCCGCTGATCGCGCTGCAGCGGTCCGGGGTGAAGAAGATGGGCGAGCTCCGGCTCGCCGTGCGCTTCACCTGCCTCTCCCTCATCAACATGGTGCACCTCTACACGCAGCCGCTGCTGCCCCGGATGCACTACGAGTCTGTTTGGTTACTCGTATTATGGTAGCATGTATAACAATATATAGCATAGGATATCTGATCCAGCATAGCCTTATGCTTTCAAGTGATGTTTGGTTCTCCTACATTATTCAGATGCATTGTTTGTGCTTCTGTTTGGTTGCACGAATAGGATATCTAATTTTGAGTTTGGTTGTTTGCACAAATACGAAACTAGCAAAGACATTCATCGAACATCTTTAATGCATGCTCCACCGCATACATGTTGCTGCCTGACCCAAAATTATTCAGTCCATGTTCCAACCATCGATTTGAATCAGCAAGGCTGAAGATCTTGGCCCTCTCGTTCAAGCCCATATCAGGATCACGCAGGAAGCTTCACGGAAGGTTAGCACTATCCTCAAGCGGCGATGGCTAACATGTTGTGCCGGCCGGGGCGGAGGACGTGGCGCTGTGGCAGACTTCCGCCGTCGGGTCCCTCCCGCGAGCTCCATGCCATGGTGAGCGGTGAGCTCACATGCTGGTGCTCGGGGATGTGTTGGGCGAAGACGAGATGACAGCATGCCCGACGCACGCTCTGCCTTGCCATGGGGGCGGCGCTTCACCTCATCGTCGCGTCCAAGTTCCGCCTCGCCATGGCCACCGCGCTTCATCGGATCATCTCCACCCCGCCTGAACTCCACCTAGTTGCCGTCCGCCCGTGTGGCCTCGCCCGTGAGTGTCGGGGCAAAACGTGGATCGGCTGCACAACGGGGGCATTAGGATGCACATCGGCTGCAGGCACCGCACAAGCTAAGCCTGCATAGTGGATACGACCATCTGTGAGCGCACCCGGTTGTGCAGATTAAAGGTGCTTTGAGGAGAGTGCTATACAGCACAATGAAATATGCTGGAAACCAAACAACTTCACTTTGCACTGTGGTGTCCTGGAGAAGGAGATATACAAGCAGCTGGACGCGCTCCGGTACCAGGCCATGGGCATCGTGGCGGCGCGGCTGGGGCGTGCCGAGCCGCCGCTGCACCGGGGGGTGGTGGAGTACATGCTGGACGTGGAGTCCCATATGTGGAGCATGCGCCGGAGCAAGGCCAACTTCTTCCACGCCGTATCGCTCTTCTCGGGCCTCGCCGCCGCCGCGCGCTGGTTCGCCGACGTGTGCCACTGGAAGAACGCGGCCACGACGGCGCTCGTGCACGTGCTGCTGCTCATCCTGGTCTGGTACCCGGAGCTCATCCTCCCCACGGTCTTCCTCTACATGTTCCTCATCGGGCTATGGAACTACCGCGCCGCCCGCGCCACCCGCCGCACATGGACACGAAGATGTCGTGGGCGGAGGCGGCGCACCCGGACGAGCTGGACGAGGAGTTCGACACGTTCCCGACGTCGCGGCCGCAGGACGTCGTGTACATGCGCTACGACCGCCTGCGGAGCGTCGCCGGGAGGATACAGACGGTGGTCGGCGACATGGCCACGCAGGGGGAGCGGCTGCAGTCGCTGCTGAGCTGGCGCGACCCGAGGGCGACGTGCCTCTTCGTCATGTTCTGCCTCGTCGCCGCCGTGGTGCTCTACGTCACGCCGTTCCGCATCGTCGCGCTCGTCGCGGGGCTCTACGTGCTGCGACACCCCAGGTTCAGGAGCAGGCTAACAAAGAAGCAATATTGGCAGGTAACCTTGTAATTGCCAGTTCCAACAAAGAAGCAATATTGGCAGGTAACAGCGCTTAGAGATACAAGTGAGAAAGCTAGGCAGGCCAACAACAATGTAGTATTTTTTCCCTATCCCATTTGTTATACGTGGATTTTTTTGAAATAGTGTCACCGGTGCGACATGATAAGATAATGATGCCTTTATATTCATGTTACAAATTCGTTTATAATTCTATATATTTTTTAGATTACACTATGTTGAGCAAAATCCTGTATCAAATACTTCCAAGACAAATGGAAAAGCAAGAGCAATTATCAGGTCCTTGCCTTCTGTTGATCTAAGATAACATTCAGGATTCTTCTAGGCACATAAATTATGTTCCTAATGCCATTTGCATCAACAATAATAGGAGACTTTCTCATGTAAGGCTGCTATTTGGAAAGCATCATCCTCGTAGCATGCTTTGTCAACTAGGATTTTACCCCTGGTCTTTCCATTGATTTAGACAACGAATTCAAACTTTGATTCCTCTAGGTACTTACCTTTCTCGTACGAAAAAGGTAAGCTCTATTCCTTTCTGATATGGCCATGGGTGAAATTTCACTAACCTGTAGTAGTTATAGAAGAGCCAACTATTTGAATTTGCCTAACAATAGGCGCTTCAGTGTCAGATGCCCCCCCCCCCCCCCCCCCCCTAAACAAGCTTGTGTTGTGTCCTGATTGAATGATTTTCTTATGTGTGTGCCAAGTGAACAAAACGGCAATCTTTAAATCGACGGACTGTGTGGCTAATAAATGTTTTGGCACAGTAGTGGTGTAGAAGAATCTAATATGTTCACTTATGCTCGAAATATCCGAAACTCGAAAGAGGGAGCAACATGTGATTAGTTTATCGCTGTTGTGTCCCAATGAGGTTCCACTAATTCCGTGGATTTAAAGTTAAATGAGAATGCCAGCCGTGACCAATTGAGATCCTTCTCTTCTAAATTTCAATGGCTCAGCCATGCTTTGTAGCATATGTTTGCTTGCTTAATTCAACGCTTTGTTTCAAAATGTGCCATCCAATCTTACCGTAGTATAGAATACGCCGGATAATGGGATTTTAGTCATGGGTGTTCAGTTAATAGTAGGCTGATATGTTTAAACGGGAGCCAATAAATAAAATGTGGGCTATTCTTGTTCCCGTATGCCATGTCATGTCAAACTAATCTGGTTTTCTGTGAGACGTGCTGCTTCAACAAATTTAGTATCATGTTTAGTAAAGCTACCACTGTGAATACTCTTACCAGGGGTTGCCCAGGTCACTTATCTGTTTCTTGTATGCAGGGAAAGGAGAAACAAAAATGAATATATGTTCAACGGTAGGCTTCTTCACAGAATGATATAGAATTTCATACCGTTACAACTGATTTGTTGGCTGCTTTTGTAGTAAATTTGTTTTCCAAAAGAATGCATTTTCCTTACCCTTTTATTTGCCCATTTCCAGCTTCTTCAACTAGATCATGAAACTAGCAATATGACAAACTGTTTCAGCCACTTTCTTGAATCATCTAAAATTACTGAACGAAAAACAGGGCATCGGTATAACATGTATAAGATAAATTACAATTGTCATGAGAAGAATTACATGGCAACCTCTGTTCACCTGTTAGTGGACTTTAATTGAAAAGGGCAAATCTAAGGATATATAAGAATTAAGTGTGCGTAGAGGTCTTTGCTTCATGTACGTTTGCGTTGTTTGTTGAGGATATTTAGAATTAAATCTTAATACGATCGAGCATTTGTAGCTGACAAAAAAATCCCTATTTTTCTTTACAGGTTGTTTTGGTGCCTGCTAACAAGAAATGAGTTGCAGCATTGCGATTTCCCATAAATGATCAACGTTAATAAGAGTGCAAACCTCAGGATTTCCCACAAACGATGAAGGTTAATAAGAGTTCTCACAGATGATCAAGGTTGCCTACTGTTGTTAGATCTAGGTCACCTAGCCTTTTAAGTTGTTTTAGAGGCTGCTGTAGGTTGTGGTTTTCATGTATGCCTTACACTTAACTTACGACGCATCCAACTCTTCTATTTTAACTTATTAATCTACATCTTCGTTCCGTCAAAATATTAGGAATAAGAGCTACCTGCTTTTACACCAAGCAAAATAATACTACAAACATATCTACAAATTTACATCACATGCGCGTGATGGTGCGCGCTCCCTACTAGTATCACAAGAATAAGGATAAATGGCGCATGCTTTGAAGCTTAAGGACTTCCAATAATATCTCCAGGGGAGTCCAAAGCTGTTCCAAAGCAAGGATGAAGTGGCTTTGTGGGGGTCCTAAAGTCAAGAATTTTTCATTTTCTTAAAACAACAAGCATTTAAAAAAGAGAGTTGCTAAATTTTAGGTGCCTGAAATTTAGCTTTCGTTCAGGAGACGGTTATTACACGTACTTTATACTAAAAAGAACAAGCATTTCAAAACTGGATATGGCTTGACAGGTTTTAAATGGTTAAATATATCAACTTTTGACAAGGAAGCCCTTAAATTAATTTCTATGCAACTTTGACTCATTAGAGCACAAATCTTAAAGTACAACTTGTCGGGTGTCAATGTTACGGGTACCTCTAAGTAAGGTACTAAGCGGTAACAAGTCACCCGAAGGAAATATCAAGGGCCATGACAACAGCCATGGCACGCCCTCACAACCGGGCTTCTCCAAGCTTCCTCTATGCTATCTACCATGAAAGGTTATTTACCAAACATTATTTGAAAATAGCTCCAACTTAACTTGTAAAGCGGCTCATGAAACAAAGCCAGAAAAAACCACCTCACTATTAAATTAAGCTGAATTGTAACAAACATGCTCTAAATAAGATAATTGTTTGTCTAAAATGAAGGAGGCACTACTACCAAAATCTTAACGGTTGCGGACAACCATTAAGATTTTTGTAGTAGTGCCCCTTATAAATAGCTGATATGTGATATTCTTCCATCTATACGCCACATGGCGAGTAGTGATCCCGGCTTGGCGCGGCTCTGCTCGACGCGACGCAAAGGAGGTGAGGAAGCAGGCAGGTGATGCGAGCTCCACGTGAGCAGAGGCGGTCCGAGCGGAGGACGGCGCCCGGCGCCGCGGGTGGACGTGCCGGCGCACGGCGGCTCGCAGGGCGCGGCACGGCGCGGCGACCGTGCGAGACGACGGCCGGTGTGGGCGGGGTCGGAGCTCAGCGAGGTGGCTCGCGGCTCAGGGCTTGCCGGATGACGGCGCTGCTCGGCTGCTCGCGCGGCAACGCCGCGGCGCGCGAGCGGAGGTGGCCGAGGAGGAACGTGGTGGCGGCGGCAACAGGGAAGAGGAGCACGGGCGGCTGGAGCTCGGCTTTTATAGCGAGCGGCTAGGGTTGGAGGGGGCGTGGAGGCACTGTTGGACGGCGGTGATCCTCGGGAGGTGTGCCTAGGACACGCGGCGGGAATCCAGCGGCGGTACGGACGCCGAGGCAGGGCGTCCGCGCGCACGTTGCGCGCGCTGGCTGCCTGGCGGCGGCGGCTGCCGGGAGGATTGGGCGCGCGCTAGGGTTAGGCAGGGAGCAGGCGCACGCGACTGGGCTCTGGGCCGGACTGGGCCTGCAGGCCGGCTGGGAGGAGTGGGAGGCAGGCCGCGGCTGGGGAGCTGGGCCGCGAGGAGAACAGGAGGGAAGAATGGGCCGGGAGAGCAGCGAGGATTAGGCTAGCTGGGGGGGGGGGGGGGGGGGGGGGGCTTTAGGCCCAAGGAGAGGAGAAGAGGCTTTCCTTTTTATATAAGTTTGCTCCAAGAATTTTGAGAAGGATTCCAACGGCGTTTGAGTTGAATTCGAATCATAGGTGCGAGAAAAGATTCGAAAGGAATGAAAGGAATTCAAGAGGGATTTGAAAAAGATAGTGTGGGACACAAATGTAGACATTATATACGGATGGGTTTTTGAGAGGGATTGTGGAAATGAAGCTCATGTATAAGCAAATATATTCAAGTGTATATGTACACATATATGTGCTAGGAGTTTGGAAATGAGCATAATTCGGGTCAACACCGAATAAAAACCAACACACAAGCACTCACACACATATGCATTAAATGCCTTGCACAAGTTATTTGGAAAATGCGTTAGTGCGTTTGTAGGGAGGACAGATGTTAGTGTTTTAACAAAACATGGTGGCTAGTATTGAATTCGAGTAGCAAATTCGAATTCAATCTACCCTCGTTTGTGGCGAGTTAGCTAGT
Source organism: Microstegium vimineum (assembly GCA_022036555.1). Classification (NCBI taxonomy): domain Eukaryota; kingdom Viridiplantae; phylum Streptophyta; class Magnoliopsida; order Poales; family Poaceae; genus Microstegium; species Microstegium vimineum. Next base: position 29,118,687 of record CM039134.1, read on the forward strand.
GTTGTATTCGAGTTGCTAGTTCGAATCCAACCCTGAGTTAACTCTCAAAACAGAAATTGATTTTAGTTTACTTTTGTAAATCTTATTTATTTTGAAACTTGAATTTGAAACGGGGTGGAAGCAGAGAGAAATTGTCAGGGTTTGTTTGGTGAAAGTTACATGCAACACACATACACAAGAATTTTTTTTTTGAAAGTTGGGATTTTTATTACATGGAAACACGGGATGTTACCGATACATCTACATATAGTATAATATTTTTATATTTTAAAAAGTATTTTCCAAATACAAGGATACATATAAATGTTCCCATGCATGTATATATATAAATATCTTCCGTTGCAACGCACAGGCAGAGATCTATTTATAGTTTATTTTAGGACTGTTAGAAGCACAATGAAGGATCTTCAGACTGCAATTTCTTTGTACTGCACTGGGAAATGCTCGGGTGTGAATTAAGTGTATATTTATAATCAGATTCCTTATTGCATTAACAACTTGTTCTGATTGTATATTTATAATCGTAACTTTCTGTTGGGTTAGTTCAGGACGGGTCTTTTGACCTCTCCTTTGTAGCCTCCTTTTTCCCCTCTTGTTAATGAAATGACTCACAACTCTCTTGTGTTGTACTAAAAAAATTATAATTTAAATATACATACCAATTTCAAGGTGATGGCAATGATCAGTTTTTGCATGCCTGAATGGCCGGAGATGAAAAGTGAAGAAGCAAGTAACAAGATTATGCTCAATGAGCCTCTATTGAGAAGATTGCATAGCCAGGCATCCTTATGTATCGCACACTATATTTAGATGATTCCAAGAATTGATTGTAGTCACGAAATGTGTATGGGCATGGTACAATTACTTATTAATGAGAGACCTTTCAAGCTTTGTTATGGCGCCCTCATCTTGTCATTTGTGTTAGTGTACAATTCTTCTAAAAGTAAATTCTTTTGGACCTCTTTTTTACTATTTTGCAAGCACGAAAGCATCCTGAAAGCAATGGAGATCTGTCTGCATGTTTATTTCTTTCTTTCGCAACGCTTGGGAGTGATGTCTGTCTGTTTTCTTCGATTATTGGATGAATTAATAAAACATGAGTATTCTATATTATGCTATTTTACTTTCAATTTGATGTGCCCGTAGCAAAGCACGGGCCAGTACCCTAGTTAACATATATAAATATGATAATGGCTTTAGCTTTGCAGGCAGCACAACATGTTCTGAACAGAGATTCAGAAGCTTGAGAGTTACTAGCATTTTGAGTATTGTATGGAGACGGCAATAGTGCCACTCCCTTTCGACGTTACTAAGACGCATATAATGGCTGCCCTACTCCAGTGTCAGTGCACATGATAATCTTTTCCATCCTTGGAATGAGAGAATCCACTGTTTCTTCCTCTTTGTGAAATTGAGTTTGTCCAAACAATACCTAAGGGTGCTATCGCCCCCCCCCCCCCCCCCCCCTTTGAGGGGGAACCTGCATTAAAGTTCCTTTTCTTGTTTGTTAGCATTCACATAGCTGACAGAACCACCATGTGAACCTTTGATCCTGTCCTCCTCTTGCACGCACATAGCAATGCACTTTTCTAAATCCCATGTCTCGGGCTGCATGTTGTAACTGACAACAAAGTTATCAAATTCCTTTGGCAAGGAAGCAAAAATCAAATAGATAAGGAACTGATCCTTCAGAGCCAAATCCATTGGTTTAAGCTTAGATGCCAAAGTACTCATCTTTAGTATGTGATCTCTTTTGCCACCGCCAGAGTACCTCTCTGTCACCAGCTGTTTTATCAGCTGGGCTGCATATGTCTTTGAAGAGCCAGTAAACCGACTCTTTATCTTCTCAAGGTACTCTTTGACATTGTCACACTCTGCAATTGAGCCCTGTATGGCAGGATCAATTGTGTTCTTTATGACTGCTAGACACTTTTTGTTGTCATAGCACCATCTTGTTTTTTTAATGTCACAAGACATCTGTATGGAGCAAAGTCCCTCTCTCTCTCTTTTGCCAGTCAGCATCACTTTCATTGTCCTCTCTCACCGGTTCCACAGGCTGTTTGGGACACAGAGTGGCGATGACATAGTCCACCTCAGCAATGGTGAAGGCCAAGTCAAGCTTTTTCCTCCATTCAGCATAGTTGTCCCCTTTGAGAGGCGGGATTTCTTTGCAGCAACCCATCAGGGAGAAGCTTGCTAAGGAGGGTCCTGAAACCACAATCCATATAAAGTGAGAACATTTTAAACAAAATAACAACAATTGCATGCCTTAGTTTCAATGTTGGTCAAAATTAAAACATACAACTGTTTATACATTAAATCTACATCACCGTTGGGCAGAAATAGAAGTAATGCATAAAATCATCAATTAAAATTATAATACTGTTATAATCAACGTTGGTCAGAAAATAACAATACTATAATCGACTTTAAATAAACTGTCTACTCCTCCAATTAATTTCCCGTTGGTTCCAATTATCTAGAGGAATACATATAACTTTGCAGGAGGAACATTAAACTTTATAATTATAATTTCCAGAAACTCTTTAAGTACTGTACTGTTTTTTGGACAAAATTGTCGTTGGATCAAAATTGTACAGAAATTTATATCAAAATTCAATTCAAATTGCATCAAATAGCATCAAATCAGTCTCTGGAAATAATAAAAACAAAACTTTGTAACTCTACTACTGTTCTTTCGGCCGAAATGGCCCAGCACCGACCTCTTCGGCCCTTTTGCGCGCACTCGCGCTTGTGGCCCAGTGCGGTCCAGTCGCCCGGCGGCCCAGCAGCACCGCCGGATGCTCTCGGCCATCGATCTCCATCGGACAGCCGAGCGGTGTTTTCGGTGCAACAAAACGCCACCCGGCCGACTGGACTCCAGAACCCTAACCATTATCCCCTTCCCACTCTCTCTCTCTTCTCCCCCGACGGCCGGCGTTTTCACTCGTTCGTGCGGCGCCGCAGCAGCCGCCCATGGAGTCCTCCCCTTGATCCGTCCTTTTCCTGTTGGGTTAGGGTTAGGGTTTGGGCGATTTGAATTGGGGATTTACTATTATTTTCTGAATTGAATTTGGTTGCATCGATTTGCTTTCGATTCATTTTCCCCAACCTCAGATCCACAGCCTAGTTGGGTGTCTGATACCATTGTTAGAGCCATACTAACACCTAGGTGTGAATCCAGTGGGGAAACTCTTTGAATCATGGTAAACAACAGTTCATCCTAGTAGCTAACCGAGCGACCGATCTACACCGAGAGAGGGAGTGAGAGTGCACAGACCATCGATGGAGGTTGGCGTGGTGGAAGACGAGCCGGTGGCCATCGCTGGTTCCCTGGTGAAGCTCTGCGCACGGACAGCGATGTTCGGTGTAGTGGCTCTGATGAGGCAGTGAAGTCCCGACGAAGCGGCAGTGGAGTGACGCCGGCGACGGAGACACCGGCGGCGCGTCGGTGGCACTCCCCGCCGCTGCTGCACCCCCTCTATTAGATCGGTGTTTAGGGTTTGTCGATGGGGAGGTCGGCTCCGAGGAACCTCATACAGAGCAGGGTTTTTCTTTCCGAACCGGATCCGGTAACCGCCGGGGAGCGGTCGGCGGTTACCGGTCGGTTTGACCGGTTACCGGTCCAAACCGAACGGCTTGAATTTTGAATTCAAACCCCGCAGTGCAATCGGTTCTGGACCGGTAACCGGTCAGTTAGGGCCGGTTACCGATCGGTTTGAACGGTAACCGGTTCAAACCGCCGGGTGGTTTTTTTTATTGAAAAAATCAAATTTTTTTGCATGACCTTTGTGCATAATGATGTAAATAGAACACACAATTCATGGAAAATAGTGTGATACAAATGGTCAACCCCACAATAATATCATAGTGATGCACTAGCCACAAATTCACGACGGAAATAACGTAGTTCACCGTTGCAACAACAACAAATCGTCCATGGAAATACCTTGTGTCGTAGACATGCGAACATCATGGTCACTACTCACTGGCGTTGCATATAAGGGAAGATCCCGTTTCGGCACCCCTCCTCATACTCCGCGGTGGACATTAGAGCGATACCGCGCGACTGTAGCCCGGCCTTGTACTTTATCCATGATTGGCCCGTCCAATGAGCTGTGGTCTCCTATTCCTGCACTAACATGTTGTAGCAATCCGGGTCTTGCCATTCGTAGACCCATCTAGTGGCCGGCTGCGTGCTGATGTCAGGAACGGGGTAGGTATAACCACCACCGCACGATGTATCACTGTACGAGGAAGAGGAGTACTATGGTGTGTCGTAGCAGTCCGTCGGGTCGTACGCTCTCCTCTGCGATTCCGGCTGCCCATGGTCGTGGTCCTGAGTAGCATGTGTGAAGTCCGTCTCGCCTGCAGCCGACCATAATTAGTACTAGTGAATAGGCATAGACGTTAAAAAAAATGTCTGTAACAATCCATACCTGTGAAACGAAGTCCACCAGCATCACCAGCACCACTACCACCAGCACCATCTGCAGAACCCCAGCCCCACCACCACCAACAACAGCAGCTCCAGGGTCATCGTCACCACTATGACTGTCTCCACTGTCAGTTGCTGAGCTGCTGTGATCGGACTCCTGGTACCGTGGACTTTGCTCACCCTCCTCGCCATCATCTGTCGAATCATCGCTGGTGACAGGTTGTTGCACTCGCTTCCCCTTTTTTTTCTGGCTAGGTCCCGTCTGGTATTTTCTTTTCCCAAGATGCGTGTCACCCACATGTCTACGGGCCCAATCACTGATGGGCCCAAGATCGTCGGGGTCCACTTGGTCTCTGTCATCACAAAGAATGAATCATATTATTAAAAGTATGGTTCGTTAGTGGCTAACAAAGTACATCAACGTACCTCACGATATGGGACGGAAGAGGGATGTCCGTTTCTTCATCCTCTTCGTCGAGAACTGGAGCCTGGTTGGATCTGCCATACTCCATCCATTCTCGAACCGGATTATCCCTTTCGTAAAAGGATATCTGCGTGAACTGGTCAATGAAGTCTTCTTCCTCACGCCTAGGTGGTCCGGATGCATCCGCGAGTCGCAGCCGAAGGTTGTAGTTCATATAAACTAGCTTGTTCATTTTTTTGTGGGACAAGCGATTCCGAACCTTCGTGTGCACCAAAGCAAATGTACTCCAGTTGCGCTCGCATCCACTGGAGGATACACACTGTGCAATAAGCCTCAGCGCAAGTTTTTGTAGATTTGGAGTGCTCCTGCCGAACAGCATCCACCATTGAGCTGCAAGTGGAACCCATTATGTTAGGTACGCGCTGAAAAAGACCAAAAAAATGAGTTCAAAAGTACTCTTACATGGGGTTGTCTTGGGGTCCGTGGCCATTTTAATGGCCAGCTCGCTGCCAAACTCCCCAAGGTGTAGGCGGAATGATTCTGCCTCCTATAATGCCAAGATAGCGGAGTGCACATCCGTCATTTTCCCAAATGCTTCCTTGAGGCCAGCAAACATGGTTGGAGTTGGATTGTAACGCTATACAAGCCTTGGGTTGAGTACAGCAGCTGCAACATACGATGCACGACAAATTAGCAAATGTTAAATACTCAATATGTAGAGACTGCTATTTTAACAATGGTTGTGATCGCACCTGGGCCCACATGCGTGCCTTGGTACACGTCCGCAATCCTGGCATCCATGATAGCCTTGTACTCATGCCATGTTGAGACATTTGTTCCAAAGAAGGCCTCCATCTCATTTTTGCACTCTTGAAAGTTGTAGACAACCTCACACAGGTTAGATCGCCTATCCTGATCAGCGAACCGAAGGAACCTGTAAATTGGTGCCACTGAATCGATGATGTATTTGAGTGTGTCCCACCACATGTATGCTAGACAACCTTGCGTGAGCAAAATGACCTTCCTCGGATTTTCCCCACCTGCTATGCAAGAACTCGGAAGATCCCATCCACTGCATAAAACGATCACGCTTCCGATGGAAGCTCTCCATGAACATGTAGTTGGTCCCAAACCTAGTGGCATTCCATTTGACCAACTCACCACCAATGGTTTCCCTCATCATTGCATTCAACTGGCCATGGTTGTGCAGCCAAGCTGAAATGCGCTTGCATGTTGAGATCATACCTGCATGCTCCGGTCTTTTACCAATGTCCTTCAGCATCAGGTTGATGGTGTGTGCAAGGCAAGGTGCCCAAACAATATGCTTGTACTCATCGTTCAATCTCTGGCATGCTCTCTTGAAGTTGGCGCCGTTGTCCGTGACGATATGCATGACATGCTCAACACCTATCTCCTCAACCACCTTGCGAATCAGCTGCACAAGTAGGCACAACATTTAGTGGAACCGAGAAAACATAGTGCATGTGAACTGGCATAATATTTTGGACGTACCCCCAGCAAATAAGATGAATCTTGGCTCCTGCCCGTCGCATCAACTGACTTGTGGAACCACATGACGCCATTGCAATAGATCAAAAAATTGATGACGTTCATTCTTGTCGGGCCCGTCCACGAATCACACATCAACGTGACCCCAAACAAGGGTCACTCCTCCTGAAACTTTGCGTACCGGATCTGCAGGTCCTTCTCGCTATGATCGAGGTACTTCCGTCTATATCCTTTCCACTGGGCGACGCGATGCCTTCACCTGCAATCATAAGCGAATCATGAGAATAGAGAAATATACGTAATGAATTGAATTCTCCAAGTATATGTACTTACCCCACTTCTGCGTCTCCCTGACCGCACTAACAAAGTACAGATTGTCCGCCTGTCTCCCGGGGATTCCTGCAGTATGGAAAAACTTTCCCCAAGCTTTCCCAATTGCGTCCTTCGCGTTCCTTCCCCTCTGCGTCCATGACCCTATATCAATCCGTGTCTGCTGGAGTCCACCCCTCGTACCGGCTGCCAAGTTGTAGTCCTCCACCACCGCAGGGGTCTGCCTCTGTGAACTAGACCTCCGAAACATCCTCTGCAAAGGATTGCCCCCCTGCGAAGCAGTATCACTACCACTGCCACCTCCACGCTCATAAGCGCCTCCTCTCCGCTGCACCCCCTCCTGGTACTCATATTCTGCTCTGGACTGATTCATGACTGCCTGCAACTGAGCCTCGTACTCGTCATCGTCAAGGGGGTGGTTGCCCTCCGCTGCAGCAGCCTCTCGTGCAACCCTCTGCCGAGAGCGGTCACTAGTTGCCTGCCTAGTTCTGTCGATCTCATGCTGAAAGTACTCCCGGACGTCTCTGGGCACCTTGGTACAGTGGATCACCTCCGTCCCGCGCGCAGCCAAATGCTGCTTCAATCGGGAAGCATCACCCCCGGCTTTTTGTTTAAGACAGTAGTTGCATTTCCAACCGGGAGCAAGATTCTCACCATGCTCCCATACCACGTCTCTGCGGTCTCTCGGCATCTTCCTGCACAAATGGACAACACAAAAAAATCGAACACATGCATCAATTCATACCGCAAATATATAGCAATACAACAAATATATTTTATAAAGAATCTAATGGTACTTATTTACTATAATAAATATTAAAATCTTAGTATATAAATTCAGCTAAATTTAAGACTATTTGATTCAGCACTATTTAAGAATAATATCATCTTTAGGACGGATCGAGTACTATATTTATTATAAAAAATAGTTTTCAAGGATGCACCTTTTGTTTACCTTAACATATTTCATGGGAATTACATCATGTGTCAATATTGACCCGTACTAAATCCTAAATCCTATATCAATAAAATCCTAAATCATAAATCCTACATACATCCTAAAGCAAATCCAACAGCAAATCCTAAATCCTAAACCAAATAAACCTAACTCCTAGATACATCCTAAGTCAAATCCTACCTAAATCCTACAATAAATATTTTCTACATCATATACTCCATCAATCCTACATCCTATAGCTTATCATAACTAAATCCTACAACTATAGCAACTACAAATGCAAGGAAATGAAAAAACAAAAAAAAAACCTTACCCAACGACCCGGTCGGTAACTGCTCGGGGGGGTCGGTAACCGCCGCGTCCGGTCGGTAACCGCCGGGGGGGGGGGGGGGGGAGGGCGCGTGGCGGGCTGGTCGGTTACCGACCAAATCTCTCGGTAACCGCCGCCGTCCGGTCGGTTACCGAGGGGCGCGGTCGGCTGCGGGCGGCGCGGGGGCGGAAGAGAAGGGGGCGGGCGCGGATAGGGTTCGGGGCGTGGACACCGCCCCCCGCCCCCGCCCGACAGCTGCTTAAATAGGAGGCGGCAGGAGGCAATGGGCCGCATGGGCCCTTAACGGGCCTCACGGTTTTTTTCTTTTTTCTTTTTTTTTCAAACTTAAACACGTCCAAAAAATAGCAAACGAACTCCAATTTAAATTTTTTTTACACCATTGGACTCTATAAATCGTGAACTATTTTTAGGAATTTTTTCAGAATTTTTTTTAAAAAAATTCAAATTTGAAATTTGAATTCAAACCGGTCACCAAACCGAACCGCTCGGCGGCGGTTGGTCGGTAACCGTTACCGACCGGTAAGAAAAACGCTGATACAGAGAGCCACCGGTCCCCACCTTTCTTTATAACGCAGTGCGACGGGGCCCACCAATTATGTATGGGTTGGGCGTCCCTGCGCGGGATCTAAGGCCCAATAGGCCGTTGGGCCTGTTGGATGAGAGATCAATCTAACAGATAGTTGGCCCAAATGGATTTCTTTTCAAGGTACTGGAGTGACACTCTGTCATGAGGTAAATTTCTATGTTGTTGATGTCTATATCTATACCTACTAATAAAGTAAAAGCCGTTTCTTTCGTCTCCACCCCCACACCCACTCGTCATCTGCAATCGAATGGCGGTGTAGGAGGACGCGAGATTGTGGTAATACGAATCCGAGTCATTGATGGAGAGACATAAGGGAGTCCTGCCCGAGATAAAAAAAATGAAGGAGAGTCTAGAACGTATCTTCCAAAGAGGAGTCGCGGATCGCAGTATGAAACGAAGTAGGAGATGTGACTTATACGAATATAAGTCGTAGATTCCAATGTGCAATGAAGCAGGAGTGCGGGCGTATCCGTAGAGGACCATGGACCAAAGCGTGAGATAAAGTAGGAGAGCTTAGACAACCAAAAGAGAGAGACGAAAAGAATCGCGAAGAGTCTCTGTTTGCTCTTTTTAGTTGTAGAGATAAACATAATATGATTCTAAAACATATTGAAATAGATGATAGCACTGCCCACGGACACTTTTGCTAGCAGAAGCTAAGGTAAATTTATTTTTATTGATTTCGTGTTTCAACAAGACCTAAAAATGATGCATCACGCGACCTGGTCTAACATTTCAGCTACCGCTCTTAACTACCTTTGGCTGATTTTGAACTTAAGTGCCTATCGATTTCAGAAAGGGATATGCTACGGTACACCAGTTGCCCCATATTACATCCTAGGAAGTAATATCCTTTTTTACTATTTTTATAATTGTGACTAAATAAAAAATAAAACCTGACAAAAAATCTACATTATCTCTGTGAGTCTAGTAACGGCCACCTGTATTTTTTTTGTGTATTTGGCTTTGTTCCGCCTGTTCCGCTTCGTGCTGGTGGAGTTTTTTTATTTTTCATATTTTTAAAAGAAATTGTAAAAATAATTCCAACCACTATTATTTTTATTTTTACCTCTTTTGACCGCGCCAGCCAGCGTGGCGCGTCCAAATCACGTTGACGCGCTACATGCATCGACGCGGCAACATACGTCACGCTGGAGGCCAAATTTCAAGTGGAAAAGCTTGTCGCGCCAGTATGTTCTTGCCGCGTCAACGGAAACAGCGTGGCAAGACTGGTCTTCGAAAAATTATATATTTTTCATTCGATGTCGGATTAAAATGAAATATATATGAAAATTGTAGCCTCGACGAGATTTATAACTTTCTAGTTTTAAGATTTTTCATTTGAGGTCGTTAAGATGTCCTAAAAATTAATAAAAACTTTCAACACCATAACATAACGCGTACTTCAGCTTGTTACATTGAAAAAATTATATTTTTTACGTATGACGTCGGATAGAAATTATTTTTGAACCAAATTTGTAGTTTTAAAATTTTTTATTCGCACCTCTTTATTCAGGTGCCTTTAATTTTAGATAATTTCAGGCAACACTATACCACGAATTAGTGCAAGTACACCGTTACTTTTGTTATTTGTCTTTGTGTCATGACATTAAATTTTTATCCTTGTCTTTCTATAGAAATAATTGTAAATTGTTAATTGTCTTTGTGCCAACACAAATCAAATTTTGTTAGATTTATAGTGTGTCTAACGAGTTTTTTATTATCGGTACCAAACATTACGGTTTGCACCTATAGAAATTGCAACAAACAAAACCTACAATTTTAGTACAAAGTACATGCAAAATCGTCGTCCTAAATTCAGGAACCTGAATTTTAGCAAATGTCTTTCATTTGAGATCGTTAAGATAGTGTAAAAAACAATAATAGTAATATTTCAATAACTAATTAGACGTACACTACCAGCATACAGAAAAGAAAGGAAAAAAGATTCGTCCTTGTCCGGTGTGGAGATGCATGACATGCAACACTTGAACCGAAAAAATCAGAAAAAAAATCGTGGACGTCAGCCTCTTACGAGCGGATCTGACAACAAATTTAAAAGAAACACGCATTTGGCTTTGGCCTCCACGCACGCCAAGAGAACAAAGGAATAGTAGTCAAATGGAAGAAAAGAAAAAAAATCATGCATGCATCAATTAAATATAAAAAATATTGGAATCTATTTTTTCTTTATTTATCTGATTTTACAATTAAAAAATAAATATATAGATATTACCTCTACATTAGATTAGAAAAATGAACGACTTACCGTTGTTTCGGTGTACCGTAGCAATATTGTTATGCCTCTCAATTAAAAAAGATAGCCTAACGGGACTTTTGTTCATGCATATATTAATAAATGATGGATTGGTTTAATTGTTTGTTTTGATGCATGCAAGATATGGAGCGTGTGTTTTGGTTATCTTTATTTGCAAATGACAGCTATATCTATTTTGTTAGTATCTCTTTATCTTGCATATCTCTACTCCTAAAAAGACACACCATGACGCGACGCCGAGCGTGGTGAAGCCGAGGTGGTGGTGAAGCCGCTGCGCCGACATGTGGGCCAGGCGGCCAGGCCCTCTCCTCGCGCTCTCCTCCGGCGCTTCTCCCCCGCCCCCGCCGCTCTCCCCATCTCACGCGCGGCAGGCGGCCCCGGCCTCGCCCACCCACCACTCCAGACACTTCGCCCTATCCCCGCAGGCTGCTTCGGCCCCACCCCTCCCTCGGTTAAAAGCTCGGCGCGCGCCTCCTTGCGGTGACTAGGGATGGCAACGGGCACATACCCAATGGGTATTGCAAACCCATACCCGTACGCGACAGCTAAAATTTTACCGTCGGGTTACCCGTACCTGCTCACGGGTAACGGAAGTCACCCATACCCGCACCCAAACGGGTAATCCTACCCGACGGGTAATCCGTACCCGAGATGACACCCGAGATTTACATATTAGCAACAGTACTCAGCAATTTAAATCTCAAAGATTCTTCATACAAGAACACAGCCAATCAACATTTAGATAGCTGAATGCAGTTATGCTGTAGAAATAGTAGGCTAGCATCATTGCAGCAAGCTGCTAGCTAGCAACACAATTACAAATCTGTAAATTTAAAGTTCTAGCCATCTCTAGTTTTAGGCTTCTACCAAACCAATAATCGAGCAACATAACACGAACAGACCATCCTCAAATAAAGTTCCAGCCTTGCAGCCTTCCAGGCATCCAGCGAGCATGGGGGCTGGGGCGGTGGGTGGTCGGCGGTGGGCAACCTGGTGCACGCAGCACGCACGCGAGTACGCGAGCGCGACTGGTCCAGGCGTTGCGAGGCGGCGGCAGAGGCAGCGGCTGGGGAAAAGAAAAGGGAGGGAGCGAATGAGGGGCAGGGGTTTGAGAGTGGAGTCCATTTATATACTGTGTTCTGTTTATTGGGCTGGACCAAATATTGGGCTAAATTGAAGGAGATGTGTATTTTCTAGCCGGTATTTTTTACCCATGAGTATGGGTACCATACATCCATATTCGTACCCGTCATATCCGATGGGTACTTGATTATGCCCATTAACATACCCACGGATAGAAAAAATTATCCGTACCCACTTATTTAACGGTAAAACCCGTCAGGTAGTTGGTTTCGTGTACCCATTGCCATCTCTAGCGGTGACGCAGATCCGCTTCCTCCTGCGCGGCGCGGTGACGCAGCTCGACCAGTTCCGCCGCTCGCTGCCGCGTGGGAGCGAACTCCGAGCACGGATGCAGGCACCGCACGGGGCTGAGCACGGTCACCGTATGCGGCGCAGGCTCGAGCTCCGCCTCCGGACTCCATGGACAGCGCGTGATCGACCTTCGACGCCCGTCGCCCGTCGCCGAGCCAACATGTGCCGCCGCGCAGGAGTGAGTTTCGCCGCCGGCCGCCAAGCCTCCACAGGCCGCCACGCGGGAGCGAACTCTGAGCACAGACGCAGGCACCGCACGAGGCTAAGCACGAGCTCTCTGGCTTCGGCCGCCGGAGAGCGCGTGGACGGGCCAGGGCGGGGGCGCAGGTGACGCCGCTGTGGAGCGCGCAGGCGAGATCGCGTGGTGCTCGTCTTGGCTCGGGGCAGCGACGCTCGCAGGCGAGGTTGTCAGGGCGGGGCCGCGTGCGGGCGAGGTTGCCGCCCACCGGTGACCGGTGTCACATGCGAGACGGAGATGACTAGCGCATACGAAACGGAGAATAAGGAAAAAAAAGAATTAAAAAAAAGAAAAGAAAAGAAAGGATGAGGATCAGGTGTACGTGAAGATTACGAGAAAGGAAAAAAGAATAGAAGCAAAAAAGAGGAAAAAGAAAATAAAGGGGTGTTGTGGACATTTTATCTATTTTAACACTATACAATTTGTTTTGATAAACATTCATCAAAACAGGTTCAACTCTACTATTAAAACTGTTCATACATCTAAAGCTAACAGAAGTTGTTTTAACTCCTTTGTTATCTGCTAATTTTACATCATATTTTATATAGAGCGGTTGCCACGCCCTAATTTCTCTGTAAGTATAGCTTTTTATTAAGAAAACCTTTAGTAAATTCTTAAATCGAGTTGATACTGAAACGAACCAGGATTTCTAAAATAGAAATTCCGACTCTTTTGCCCCTCTGTGATAGTCCCAGGATATCTCGGCTATCACGGACATCCACATTTCAACTCATTACAAAAGTCATACAACAAAAATTACAAGTTTTAAGCCTAATACAAGATCTAAAGTACTATGGATCAACTTTGTTCCCAAACTTTCTTGCATGCGTTCCCAAAAGTGAACTGTAAACTGCGGACCTCTGTCAGACATGATAGTCTTTGGTATACCATGTAACTTGACAATCTCTGATAAGTATTTTTCTACACAATCTGGAGCTCGGTCTACACTACGAGCGGGTAGAAAGTGAGCAGATTTTATCAACCGATCAACAATCACCCAAATTGCGTCATGACCCTTCTTGGTTAGTGGTAGGCCGGTTATAAAATCCATACTTATGTCATCCCATTTCCACTCTGGCACAGATAGCGGGTTCAACAAACCTGCAGGTCTCATGTGGATAGCTTTGACTCTACAACAAGTGTCGCATCTAACCACATAAGCTGCTACTTCCTTTTTTATCTTAGTCCACCAAAAGTGACTGCTCAAGTCCTGGTACATCTTACTACTTCCAGGATGAATCGATAACTTGGACTTATGTGCCTCGTCCATTATCTTATTACGGAGATCATGATCTTTAGGCACGACTAGACGATCGTCAAACCACAACACTCCTTGCTCATCAATCCGAAAGTGCGGAATTTCTTCCTTTTTCATTCTCTCCTTTAGGTAGAATAGACCCTTGTCTGTTTTCTGTTTCTCTATAATCTGATCTCTTAAGAGACATTTCATTTTGATATTCAACATCACTTCTGGGTGAATTAGCTTGTTCTCACTTGTTACAAAGCCTTGAAGCACATTACAATGTGACTTTCTGCTTAAGGCATCTGCGACAACATTTGTCTTTTCTGGATGGTAGTGTATTTGCAAATCATAATCCTTTATCAACTCTAACCATCTCCTCTGCCTCATATTCAAGTCTGACTGTGTAAAGATGTACTTTAAGCTTTTATGATCAGTGTACATGTTGCACAAATTCCCAAGAAGATAATGACGCCATATCTTTAAGGCATGTACCACTGCTGCTAACTCAAGGTCATGAGTTGGATAGTTGACTTCATGTTTCTTTAATTGACGTGAAGCATAAGCGATGACCTTACCATTCTGCATCAAGACACACACCAAACCATTCTTGGAAGCATCACAAAACACATCGAAAGGTTCCTCTATATTAGGTTGCGCTAGAACAGGGGCAGTGGTCAACAACTTCCGCAAGGTACGGAAAGTTGTCTCACACGCCTCGGTCTAAGCGAACATCTTTTCCTTCTGCAACAAGGTTGTCATGGGTTTGGCTATCTTCGAAAAGTCCAGAATGAACCATCGATAGTAACCTGGCAGACCTAGAAAACTGCGAATCTCGCCAACCGTGGTTGGCGTCTTCCATTCCATTACTTCCTTTACCTTGCTTGGGTCAACTGATATGCCTTTCTCCGAGAGAATATGACCAAGGAAAGGGACTTCCTTTAGCCAAAACTCACACTTACTAAACTTGGCATACAAGGTGTGATCTCTCAACCTTTGCAAAATCACTCGAAGATGTTTCTCATGGTCTTGCTCATTTTCGGAATATACCAGAATGTCATCTATGAACACGATAACAAACTTGTCTAGTTCTGGCATAAACACCAAATTCATTAACTGCATAAAGTGAGCTGGGGCATTGGTCAACCCAAAAGACATGACCAGATACTCAAACAACCCATATCTGGTAGAGAAAGTTGTTTTCGGGATATCCTTTGGCCTGATTTTTATCTGATGATAGCCTGACCTTAAGTCGATCTTAGAGAACACTCTAGCTTTGGCTAACTGGTCAAAGAGGATATCAATCCTGGGCAAAGGATACTTATTCTTTATTGTTACTTCATTAAGAGGTCTATAGTCCACGCACATTCGTAAGGAATTATCCCTCTTTTTCTTTACGAAAAGTGTTGGACAACCCCATTCCGAGGTACCGGGTTGAATTAAGCCTTTATTTAACAGATCTTGCAGTTGTTTCTTTAGTTCTGCTAACTCATTAGGAGGCATCCGATATGGTCTTCTTGATATCGGTGCTGTGCTGGGCGCGAGCTCTATAGCAAACTCAACATACCTATCAGGGGAAGACCCGGTAACTCTTCAAGAAACACATCTGGGAACTCACATACTACATGTATGTCTTGAAGAGAAGTAACATGTGTAGCACAGGACAAGCTTAACAGATCGGACTGACGTGGGAGGGATAGCTGGAAACTACCCGATCCCGTTGGAGCCTTAAGGGTTATTAATCTCTTAGATGTATCGATCACCACATTCCACTATTTCATCCAATTCATACCAAGGATCACACCCAACACTAACCCAGGCAAAACCACCAAATCTAATTGGTACTTCTTATCTCCCAAGTTAAGGATTGCCCTTCGAACCACACGGTTAGTTAACGTATCAGCTCCAGCTGAGGTGATCCGATAGGCATACCCCATTTCATCCATTTTAAACTCACATTTATGTGCAAAAGCTTGACTCATGAAAGAATGTGATGAACCAGAATCGAACAACACAATTGCAGGGTGTTGGTTTATCAAAAACTTACCAGCTGTCACCGGTTCTCCATCAGGGACCTCATTCATGGTGGTGTGATGCACACGAGCGGGGTAGGTGTTCTGCCTCTTCTGCTGGGGAAGTGGGCACGCCCTGGAGAAATGCCCTTCTTGGCCACAATTATAGCACGGACCCCTGACATAGCTGCCACCACTGTTGTTGTTATTTTGCCTCTTCCTGCCTGGCCAGCCTTTGCAGGTGCCCTGTTGGCTTGGAAGGAGCCTTAAAGTTCCTCTACTGATTCCTAGGGAATTGGTTCCCGGGGCTCCTCCTTGGTGGCAGCCTGAACCTATCACCAGACACCGGGGGATGATAGGGAGGTCGCCCACCCATGGGCGCCCGAGGCTACGACGGACCAGAAGAAAAGGCCCTCTTTTTACTTTCAGCTGCAACAAAGCACTGATTGTTGCTCTCCTGCGTCAGGCAGTCACTGATAAAAGCATGGAAGGTGGACTTGCTATTGGTACCCAAGAACTTTTTCATCTCGGGGTTCAGTCCCCTTTTGAAACTCGCAATCTTCTTCACATCAGTATCCACAAACTCTGGGCAGTAGCGTGATAAGTTGGTGAACTGGTGAAGGTAGTCCTTCATGCTGTTAGTGCCCTGGGAAAGAGTCATAAACTCCTCAACCTTGAGAGCTGTCAAACCTGGTGGTATGTAGTTATTGCGGAAAGCTCTGGTGAGAACCAGTCCCAGGTGATAGGAGCATTGGCAGGGAAGGTGGTACGAAAATGCCTCCACCAAGTCCCTGCAGGACCCTGCAGCTGATGCGCTACATACTCCACTTTTAGAGCCTCGGTCAACCTCAGAAGACGAAACTTCTCCTCAATGGTGACAATCCATTCTTTGGCATCCAAGGGCTCCACTGCATCCTTGAAGACCGGTGGATTGGTTTGCTGGAACTCCTTGAACTGACTGTACCTGTTAGCATCTTCCACAGGTTGGCGAACATTTCTGCCCATCCCTTGAGCTCTATTGTGGAGTAGATCCTCCACATTTCTCTGAGCTTCCTCGGTGTTTCACTGACTACCAAGCCTGGCATTCATGAACATTTCAGCGGACATTGGAGGTGGTGGTGGTGGTGCTTGCTCATGATTGTCATCGAGGTTTTCACCCAGGGTATTGTCTCCACCACTAGGAGCACTTGCGGAGGCAGCGACGAGAGGAACACAGTTACAGTTATTGTTGCAACGAGTGTTGGTTGCCATCTGCATAACAGGGTTGAACACAATAGAAAGGTTGATGTGAAAGTCGTAACTGATAACAACAAGGTGACAAGGAACTTATAACCAAAAACTCTTGCAAGCTCAACAAATATCCAACATGAAATAACACGAGTACTTGAATTAATGCAACAAGCATAAATTTGTCCATACATCCACAATTGCCAGCATACATACACTGGACTTTCGGTGTTCAGATCCCACCAACAACAAAAGATCCAACACATCGGACCTCCATGAAACGAGACGACACGTACGCAAAAGAACACAAAAGAGGTGCCCTACTGCTAACAAAGCTAGCTAGCCTGTGACTACTCGTTGGCGTCGTCGTCAGCACCAAAAGCGTGTCCCATTGAGGACGCGTCTCCCATCTCAACGTCGGCATCGGGGGCAGAGACGTCGTTGATGCTGGACTCCTCGCCGTTGTCGTCGATGATGTCTCCAAGCTCCATCTCAACGGCACTAGGGGGCACATAGGGAGGCACCCCGTGGTACAAGGCGTGGAACTCCTCATGCAGGTTGGCGTTGGCCGCCTCTAGCGCTGTCACCTGCTGCTGTAGAAGGTTCCTCTTGTCCCAGGCTTCATTCCTCTCCTGCACCAGCTGGGTGATCATCTCATCTGCATCATCTGTAGCCTGAGTCATGTTCTGCACCAGGGTCGTGGCTTCCTCCTCTCTCTCGACAACTTGGTCCCTCTGCAGAACCATGTTCTCCAGCTGCCCTTGAAGCTTCCCAACTGAACGGTCAAGCTTCTTCTCCTTCTTTGCAGCCTTCCTCTTGTCATCACCTCGCAGGGTGTCTAGCCTCATGTTGGTGAACTCTAGGCCATCATAGGCCCTCAGCAAAGCGAACATCGCACTCATGGCGTGACTATCACTGGCCTGGCTCTCCTGTGGCCCTCTGACCAAGGCACTCCCCTCAAGCTGAACCCAGACAGAATCCCTGGGATCATCCCTTGGAAAGGTACCTGCCAGTGCGGCTGCCACCTCTCTGGGAAAGTCAGCCATCAGGCTCCTGACAACCTAAAGAGCTGCTCCCTCTGCTGCCTCTGCTGGGGACCGACCCTCATACTCTAGCTGCCATCCATCCCAGCCACGTGCACCCTCCAGTGGCTGCATAGAGATCTGTACATCCACCAGGTGCTCCTCCTGTAGCTGGCGCTCACTCCAAGTGTACATCGGCTCCTGACCCTCGACGTACCCCACATCATGGAGCACCCTCCAGAGCAAGGTGGGCATGCCAAACTCGCCCAAGAAGGTGTCCGAGAGGCGGTGGTTCCTCGGGGCCAACTGGTGATGAGGTACTCTGCCGGTGGACTTGCGAGCGGTGTTCTTGGTGCGGGCCATCTATTACAAGGATATTTCTGGTGAGAATGATATCATAACTCATTTAAACGGGGAAGGAATTTAATTTAAATTTTAATTAAGGAAAGGGTAGAATTTATACAATGATATGTCATGACATTATGATATGATGCATGCACGTTCTTACGTTCTCACAACCTATGAAGGATCCCATAAGAACCCTTTCTACCGTTAGGTCGGTGGCATAAATCGATCTCTCATTAATCGTAACTATGCGTACTACACGATAGCGTTGTTATGCACCTACAGAAATTTCATTTCAGCCCAAAAAGAACAATCCCAATGTATAAAAATCACCGAGAACTTCCCGATACGTACTAGGTACATATCAGTTAGTTACCAAAACCTTATGCACCAAGCTCGGAAAACCCACCCAACAATTCATACTCGCAGATATGTTTGCGTAAAGCCCGCATATCTTTAAGTAACCATATCACTCCCTAGACCAACGGTTGGAAGGTCGTACTCTCACAACTCACCAATAGTTTTAATGCAATTTTCAAAACTTGTATCATTCTTCCAAAGATCGATACCCCTGCACCTTTTAAAGATCCAGCATGAGCAAATCCCCGAACCAAGTTAGTACTTAATTAAGCCACCTAAACTAATAACTGGGCATAAGGGATATGACCTAGGCACACTTATAGTTTTGCTTTTCGAAATGGAAACACACACGAAAACTTTTGGCAAATAGTTTGTATAAGAAAACTAAGTTTTTCTGGTTTGGAAATACAATGCGAATAGTAATCTACCGAACTATGCTCCGATACCAGCTGTAACAGAACCGTCCAAATTATAAGAGATCAAGTACTAAAGTAGCCAAATTAACTGCCACTTAAGAGCACTTGAGCCCATATAGTCCCGGTAGTCCGTGAAATCTCGAAGGATTTCAAACATTTCCACAATACAGCAAAGATCGAGATAGTTCAGCAACACCATTCACACGATATAAAGTTCAACATAATAAAATAGTATCGGAGTGCGACGACTCAATAGTTATTACAAACCATAGTTCGAATTGAAATAGAAGCGGAAGACTTTTAAACACGATAATCTCCAAAGTAGTTCTTAATAAAGTGCCAGACTAGAGACATATCCCTCAACAGCAAAAGAGGAGTCTAGAAGTGACCAAGCCCATGGTCTAGAAGTCATCCCCAATGGGGTAGAGACAGTTAACACAATAACCATGCAGGAGTTGGCCATCTGCAAAACAACATGGGATAACACCCTAAGTACAAGAAGGTCCTCAGCGAGACTTACCCACCATAAATGAAAATAAAGACTCCAAGGAAGATGAACGCTTATGGTGGTTTAGTTGACTCTTTTGCGGAAAAGCATGCGACTAACCTTTCAAGTTTTAGTAAAGATATAACAACAAGCTTTTAGTAATATTACCTGTCATCTACATTAGCCACTAGTCTATGCTAGACATGTTGGATTTAAGCATACAAGAGGGTCCATTATCATTCCAGGCTTTCCATAAACCGGATCACCAACATTAGTTTCATAGTCGTGTAAATGTTGTCATCACCCTAGTCAAGTGCTCTCTAACCAGGAGCGATGACGATTCGAATCGGATTCCTACTCAACTGAGGGGGTATTCCCTACACAAATCACACTCACATGCGTAGTGAGCTACAGGTTACCGAAGACACTATTTGAGTAAAGTCGCGGGATGAACAGGGACCACGATACCTAGGGCCCGCCTGAAAGCCAACACGTGTGAATGTCTTATATCGTGCCCTGTGCCGAACCCCGCCCCGTACCAGCACGATGCGTCGCTGACCAAACCCGGCCCAATTAGTGTACCGGCTTCACGACCGGAACGAGTTATTCTTCCAATTAAGTGTAGGGCATGCGTTCAACATGACCAGACGAACGACAACAAAAACAATCCTTAGTTGATATGGTTGAGTCACCCCGTCCAAAGCATCGGGAGTTCCCCGCCGATCTTAGTTCCATTAACCATTCCGGCTATCATTCCGAGATAACCCATAACATGTGATGTGGATATATCCTATATCTCGCGGGTAATGAAATCACCCGACTCTACCGAACTAAGCCAACTAAGCAAGACTGTCACGATCGAACTTTGGGTAACAAGGTAAAGGTATAGATAGGATAACAAGGTAATATGCATCAACGGTTGCATTCAACTCCTATACTTAATGCATCAATAAAGCAGGAATAATAAATGTTAGACTTTTGCAAACCGAGAGAATGCTCCGGGGCTTGCCTTGCTCAAAGATGCTGGCGACGTGATTCGGGCACTCCTGCAGCTGGTCCTCCTCACCGGGATCCTCGAGTTGCACCTCCTGAGTGGCTGGCTCCTGTTCCCGAGTCACGTTCTCCGGGTTCTTGTCCTGCGATCCTGTATGATGCGATGCGAGCACATATAAGCGCATATGATGCAATGAGAACATGATGAGATGATATGAATGCGAAGTGCTACATATAACACTTAATAATTACTCATCCACTTAACAACTCAAATATGCAAGGTTAAATTAATAGCCCTTCCTAATACGGTAGAATATCACTTGCAAATAAGTTGTACTTTGAAAAGCAACAAACGGTTTAGCACACATTTTTATTTAATACTACTAAATACCAGGATACCTCAGAAAAAGTATCAAATATTTATATTGCATAAAAAAATTATTAAAATTCATTAACCTAGTTATTTATCACATTTTAAACCCAACACAGATTTTCTAAACAGAACATAGGGTAGCTCATATTTTTCTTAGATAGATCTCTACTACAGAAACCTAACAAAACGAGTTTCACATTTTTCAGAGCTATAAATCATTAATTATGCATTTCCCAAGTTTCAGCCTTGAACAAGATTAAATAAATCTACACAAAAAACTTTTACAATAAATCATGTAAAATACACCAAACTGTAGATCTAGACAAAAGAAACCTAACAAAACCAGTTTGACATTTTGGCATTTTTCTACGAATTTATATGCATTTTACAAGTTCAAAACGAAATAAAAGAAAACATTTTCTTTTCTGATTTAAACCTAAAACACTACGTGCACCCGAAACGCGAACACACGCAACACACACAGCGACCGACAGGTGGGGCCTCGGGCCCACACGACAGTCGCACCCACATAGGTGCACACGGCGGCGGCGCAGCTCGTCACCGTCGAGGTCTCCGACGACGGGGAGGGCAGCACCGGCTTCGCCTCGGTGAGACGAAGCCGACGGTGGCCTCGGCTTGGCGGGCGAGGGCTCGCGGCGAGCTCCCCACCGGCCATGGTGGCGCGGCGGCGACCTAGCACGCGTGGGTTCAACCTCGCGGGTGCTCCGCGGAGCTCGGCGAGCATCGCACAGAGCGAGAGAGAGAGAGAGAGAGAGCAGGTGGCACGGAACGGCGCGGCGGCGCTCGGAGCCGAGCTCGATGGCCGCGGCGCGGCGGCACTCGGTTAGCGCCGGTCGTGGCCTTACCTAGGCGGATGAGTGGCGTTGCGGCTGGACAGAGGCGAGGTAGAGCTGACGCACGCGTGGTGGTCGACGGCAGTGAGCGGAGCAGCGGGAACGCGCGGCGTCCGCGAGCTCTGCCGCGGCTACTACTGCTGCTGCTGCGCTAGGGTTAGGCCGAGAGAGCGGGAGTGAGAGAGCGAGGGCAGAGCGGGGGTTTTGGGCGCGGTCGGGATGGCCACCGCCCCGGCCGACCGTACGCCGGCGGCCACGTGGCGTGCGCGGGCTGGCGGGTGGTGCGGCGCGGCGCAGGCGGCGCATTCGCGCTTGGCGCGCGGGCATGGGCCGGGTGCGGCCAGCGGGCACTTTATAGATAACCCTTTTTCCATTTCTTTGTTTTTTCTTTTTTATTTTTTCAAATTTATTTCAAACCACATTTTGACCATTTTAAATTGTTTTTCAGGTTTTGGGTAAAATACCAAAGTTGCTCAGAATTTTAAACTGCACAAAAATGCTTTAACATTAAGGCCAAATTCGGTTTACTTTTAAACTAGAAAATCAAACTCAAATTCAAGCATAAAGAATTATTATTTTAAATATTGGTAAGTCAATTTAAATTTCAGGAATTAAACTTAGTTTCATACCACAATTAAAGCATTAACTCTAGGTTGCAATTAGCAGGATGGTTCAAGGTTAAACATATTAAACAACAAGGATCAAGCAAGAGGAATTAGCACATGAAATGATGATGATATGCATGAATGCTTCAGGTGATGAATGCTTTAGGTTTAATTAAGAATAGTTTAATGAAGCTTAACACTTGATGTGTTACAGGGCTCATCTATATATACTTAGTTGGCCGGTTGGAGAGGTTCTCTTGGCCAATTGTACATCATACTCTTCGACAGAGCTCCCTCCTTGCACCTTCTCTCATACTCCTTGCTTAAGGGCAACATTTGGAGAGTTAGTGTGCTTCACTAGTGCCAATCTTTGCGTGAGAGATTACTTGTGGCACTATGTGATCGTCATGTGGGTGTGGTTACCTATTACTCTTGGAGCTTGCCGGTTCCTAGACGACTTGGTGATTGTGTCTCCGTAAAGCAACAATAGATCTAGAGATACAACAACAATAGAGAAAGGGGTCTAAGAAGATCAGTGAACCTCTAGACTGAGATTGACTTTATGCCCCATTTGTTTTCCATTATAATCCAATTCTAAAATAATTAGAAAATCTCACAAAACATTTCTTGGCCCATTTTCGATTGAACATGCTTATTTCGTCTTAAAACAAATTTGCTTTGGTTTCTTGGCGTTTCCATTAATTTGACAAGGTAATGGTGTTAAAAGTAACACCACTTTTATTCCTAAAGCCGAATGCAACAGTACATCGATTATAATTCAAGGCAGATGATGAAGAACAATAGAGGATTTGATAATTGCCGCCGCCTTGTTTTCTATAAAGCCAATCTCAATGGTGAGTTTCATGACGTTGTTTTCAATATACTGTCACAGATGAAACACCCACTCTCAATGAATCAGAGAGTTTTATTTTATAGTTTCATATGCATTTAATTTCATGACTCGTACATAGTTGGTATTCTTACCAAGAATGTTTCATCTAGATGAAACTCATTTCTCCTCTCTCTTTATAAATACACTACCATGTCACCAAAAAAAGCCTGTGTAGTAACATATATTTAATATGAATAAAACTCACACTGAGATTAATCTAAGTCCTGTCGCTTCCTTCCAGAATTGTTTCTGTCGAGACAACCAAAACTGGCCATTATGGCCCCATATCATGGCACACATCTACACAGTTGGGCCACCTGACAGATGGGCGGGCTGTGCCAACTTCACGGTGGCTGATGACATGGAGATGGACACCTTCTCTATTTGTTTTTTTAAAAAAGAGATTGCCTGCATTAAGAAACAGGGGTAGATTGTAGAGTATAGACCAGAAATATTTTTTCCACTGTGAAACGCCTTAAAACACGTAGCTTTGGATCGTTGCGTTGCTAAAGAGAAATAAAGGTAGAGTGTATCGATCACGTCTCCGACACGCAGTGCTTTAGTATTAGTACTCACTCTCTCCAGACTTCTTTCGATTTTCCAAAGTAGGATGTTGTACCTGCTTTAAGTTAAATAATCTTTAGTTAATCAAGCGCACTAAGGTATAATCATCCTCCATCCCCCCCCCCTACACTTCTTCTATATAAATAAACCAACGACGAACTGTGCCCCAGCCAGTGACAGTGACAGTGAGCTCACTCACGCTCAGCAAGTCAGCATATAGCTAGGCAGGCAGCGACGGGGTCCTGCAGTGCCGGCCATCGATGGCTAAGGAAAGCAAGCTGACGGCGGTTGGAGTGGCCGTCGCCGCGTGCGTGCTGTGCCTGCTGCCGGCGATGGCCCGCGCGCAGCTCCGGGTGGGATTCTATGACACCAGCTGCCCCAACGCCGAGGCGCTCGTCCGCCAGGCCGTCGCGGCCGCCTTCGCCAAGGACGCCGGCATCGCCGCCGGCCTCATCCGCCTCCATTTCCACGACTGCTTTGTCAGGGTAACAAAACTTAATCTACTGCCTCGCTTTTTTCTCTCTCTGATTTACATAATTTAGTACTACCACCTGCAGCTTTATTTACCTAGTGGACGTAGTACGTGAAAAGACGAGCTGAAACTTTTTTTTTTGGAACAAGAGGAGCTGAAACTTGAGATGTGGAATTTGTAGCGCGAAATAAAATGAATGAAAAAAATAATCTTACAAAAAGCACTGTTCTTTCTTCTTTGAGACTTGCACGCACGCAATGTCTTTCAGTTCTGCCTTCATCTTGTGACGATTAGATCACTTTTATATGTTTGTGTTCCACGACTGATGTGTTAATTGAGTAATACTATTTAATTTGATCAGTCCCCATTCGCTAATCACGGCATGCATGAGATACATATTGTTGAAGCATATCTAAAAAATTTCACGACATTATTAATTTGCCTTTATGCTTGTCCAAGTTACTACGTAGTTACTTTTCGTTGTAGACGCCCATATAGCTACCAGTATAACTTAAAAAGAGATTCACCATTTAAATCAACTTAATTTGCGTGGCCTGGAATTCAAATTCTTCAAATTATAAAAAATACTCCGTATATTTATTTGTACAATGATACCTACTTTTTCAGTATAAATATTGGAAAGCAGAAAAGCGACAGTTGTTTCGAGATAAAGAGACAAAGTATCCAAAGCAAAAAGCCCCAAAACCTGCAAGTGAACGCATATATACATTTGCTCTGCTGCTTTCTTTCTTGGAAGGCAACGCATATTCCCTGCTTGCAACTGTTGCCCAAGAATAACCTTTTTATCTTTGAGCACCAAGAATATCTTATTCTTTATCTTTTGTCTTCCCAGCATGCTTAGTACCAAAATTAAGACAGCCAGAAGCAAAAACATGCATGTTTTCTAGCTGGTATCCGTAGCTTGTTGTTTTAATGTGAATTACGTAGCAAATGCATGGATAGTACGAGTATTGTGTGCAAACCTCAGACCCTTCGTCCAAGTAATAACATATATAGCTATTTGTAGTAGGAAAAAGTACGAAACAACTGAATGTTAAATTCATACTTCATTTGTTTTAAATAATTATAAGTCACTTTGACTTTTTCTAGATATGTTTTTGTTATATGTGTCTAGAAGTATATGTTGTCATGTATATAAAATATATTGAGAAGAGGGGAAGCATATATAAGAGGAACTAATACTGAGGGCAGTTTTGGGAGGACCCCCGCGTCGCCTCGCACGAGGACGGCTCGGGTGGCCAACCCTAGCCGCCGCACCTCCCTCCCCTTCACCCCTCCTCCTCAGCTGCGCCGCCGCCGGAGCAGGCCGTCGGCAGGGCCGCATGGCCGGCCAGGATGGCGGCGGTGGGGCGCCCTCATCAGTGGAGTGGCGGCGCGGGCGTTGCAGCCGGCGGGCGTCGACGACCTCGAGCCGCGTGGGGGCTTGGAGTGGCAAGCCGGCCGGTGCTGCGGCGGCGCCGGCCAGAGTCCCGAGCGGGGGCGGCGGGTTCTTCCTCACCGTCACCCCCTCTCCTCCTCATATGGCGGCGCCGACGGGGTTGATCTGGGCCATCAGGGCCTGGGTGGTCGAATCTGGTGCCATGGCGGCTGGATCCGGTTCCCTTCGTGGGGACGGCGCTGTTAGCCGGCCATGGTGGGGCGGCGGCCTCTCCGGGGCCTGTGGACTGGGGGGCAGCGGCCATGGTGGTAGTGCTCACGCACCTAGCGGTGGCTGGCGGTGGCTGCCAACGCTGGATGCGTGTGCATCGTGGTGGTGTTTTAGCCTTTCGCTGAGGGCATCTCGTCGGTGGTGCCCAGTTTCCGGATCTGAGAGTTGGCGGTCTTCGTGGCCGGATCCAGCAATGGACCACGTCGCTGGTGTTATGGCATAACTGTATGGTTATGGATGGGATGTGGCAATCACTACCAGGCTCCGACGGCGGTGACGCCTATGGGCGTCACTTTCCTCGCTGGAGGCGTCGTCTCTCCTTCAAGTGGATCTCTCCGGGTGAAAACCAACACCAGTCTTTGGTGGGACGATGATGGCGTCTTTGGATGTCATTTTCTCATTGGAGACGTTGCTTTTGGAAGATCCCTTGGATTGTCGGCTGGAAACGGCATTGAGATGGTGGTTTCCTTGCACATGCTTCATGTGCTTTGTGCAGTTGCCAGGTGAAAGTATCCGGAGGAGTCTCCAATTATGGTCGGTGTCTCACGATCTCTCAATACCCTTACTTGGTCGGTCTGGCAGACGTGTTTGTGGCGGCATTTTCTCGACTTGGTGGTCATATTCTTTGGAGTTGACTTCACAGAAGCTAGATTGTCGTGTTAGACTACTCGAGTCCATATTGAAGATGTATTTTTTTTCGTCATTTTCTTTTGTATTCAGGTGTACCAGTGTTTGATGACTTTTGTCTTACCTAGTTGTAATAATTATGGTCTGATGCATCCTCGGATGACTGAAACCAAAAATATAATTTCCTTTATCTAAAAAAAGAAGTATATGTTGTAATGCTTTGAAGTAGGTAACTAATTCAAGATCAAGTATCGAAGTAGTATCCAGGATTTCTTTCTGCTTACCGTGGAGAGCTATATTCGACCAGTCTCAATGGGAAGTTTCATCTCGCACTTTCCAAGACGTGACACTCACCATGAAACATTAGGGACTCTCAATGTACAGTTTCATTGCCCAGTTTCATAGTGATATTTCTAGTCATCTGAGGGTCCCACTGTTTCTTCCCTCAGCTCCAGCTCGTTCACGCGACCGCGTCGCGGCCGGCGGAGCCCGTGGGCCGCGGCGGAAGCTAGCAGACTAGCCTGACATGCACTGCTAGCGCCCCTGCCTGTCCTTGCTCGTCCACCAGCACGGCAGCATGCACCCGCCATGGGCATGGTACTCTGCTCGCATCCACTCATCCTACTCGAAGAACTCGTCCCGCACGACGTTGATCCGCCTCAACGAGCTCGGCGGCGAACAGATCGGGACGGCCGGCGACCCGAGGAGCCGCGACTGGCAGAATCCGCGCGCGGCGGAGCTCACGACCACGGCCTTCGGCGGAGCTCTACTCGCGGCGGCGTCCGCCCGGCTTGCTCTGCCGTACCCGCGTCGCTTGCGTCCGTGGTGAGATTGGGATGGCCGGCGACTCGAGGAGTCGCGGCTGGCAGAACCCGCGTGCGGCGGAGCTCGCGACCAAGGCGGCAAAGCCTTCGGCGGAGCTCTACTCGCAGCGGCGGCCGTCCGGCTCTGCCGTACCTGCGTCGGCTTGCGTCCGTGGCGGAGCTCGCGCTCACGCTTGCGGCGCAGCGACGGCCTCGTCCACGAGATGTAGCGGCCACGCGATGAAACGACCGAACAGGCTCAGTGGGAGTTTCGTGCGGTTTCCGACGTCTTGGAAACGCCCCCCGTACATTTCATTGCCACGAAACGAATTTCTTTTCTCTCCTACTAGTTTCATGCAAAAAACTGATGTGACACCATATTAAATGCCCATAAAATCTTCCATGAAACCTCATTGAGACTGACCTTATACCACTTGCGTGATTATAGAGAAGATCAGACACCTTAATACCTGTTTCGAAGATAGAGAATTTTGTATCTAACTAGGTGCATTGCTCTGCTATATACTTAAAAAATTAAAATAACTTATAATTTAGAATGAAGTACTTTACAAGATATCGAGCACAAAAATATTGAACAACGATATTTTGAAGATGTTTTCCTTATATGTCGTGCTTCTGAGTGACCTAAGGGGATTGTGGTTAAAAGGGAGAATAATGACCATTTCACAAACATAGCTTGTTTGAGTAGCAACCACTACACATGATCTCATATTCTCATAATCTACTCTCTCGTGTACAAATTATAAGTTGCTTTAGTTGTGTTACGAGTTAAACTTCTCTAGCTTTAACTAAGTTTGTACAAAAATATATAAACATCTAGAACATTAAACAAGGTTTATTTGATACACCATGAAACATTTTTTTTGATAGCCTGTTTATTTAATATTGTAAATCTTAACATATTTTTCAATAAACTAGATTATTAAAGTTATATAAGGTTTACTTAACCAAACTAAAACAATTCACAATTTGAAACGAATTGAGTAAAATTGAATATCTTTTCTAAGTCAAACTATCTTAAAATTTGTCAATTTTTTTTATAAAAAAGAGTATTAATTAACATCTATAAGTAATAAGTTATATGAAATTGTGCAGGGGTGTGATGCATCTGTCCTCCTCACCGTGAACCCTGGCGGCGGCAAGACGGAGCGTGACGCCATCCCAAACAACCCGAGCCTCCGCGGCTTCGACGTGATCGACGCCGCCAAGGCCGCCGTTGAGCGGAGCTGCCCGCGCACCGTGTCGTGCGCCGACATCGTCGCCTTCGCCGCGCGCGACAGCATCAGCCTCACCGGGAGCGTCTCGTACCAGGTCCCCGCGGGCCGGCGCGACGGCCGCGTGTCCAGCACGTCCGACACCGTCGACCTGCCCCCGCCCACCTCCACGGCGCAGAACCTCACCGACAAGTTCGCTGCCAAGGGACTCAGCGTGGAGGATATGGTCGTGCTCTCCGGCGCCCACACCGTCGGCCGCTCCTTCTGCTTCTCCTTCTTTAACCGCGTCTGGAACACAAGCACGAACCCCCCTACGGCAATCGTACGCCGCCATGCCTGACGCTAAACTAGCTTGCTGCAGAAATCATCACCAATTCACAACTCACGCATGACGCATGTGTGTGACATGACATGCATGTTTGGTGTATGTGACTGTGTGTGCAGGTGGACGCGGGGCTGAGCCCGTCGTACGCGTCGCTCCTACGCGCGCTGTGCCCGTCGAACACGGGGCAGACGACGGCGATCACGACGGCCATGGACCCTGGGACGCCCAACGTGCTGGACAACAACTACTACAAGCTCCTGCCACGCGGCATGGGGCTCTTCTTCTCCGACAACCAGCTGCGCGTCAACACGCAGATGGCCGCGCTGGTGAGCAGCTTCGCGGCGAACGAGACGCTGTGGAAGGAGAAGTTCGCGGCGGCCATGGTGAAGATGGGCCGCATCCAGGTGCAGACGGGGACGTGCGGGGAGGTCCGTCTCAACTGCGGCGTCGTCAACCCGAGTTCATACTCGTCGCCGTCGTCGACGGTGGAGCTGGGTTCTAGCGCGCCGGCCATCGATGAACAGGGCTACGCCGCCAGCTAGGATCAGCTGCATACCTCTTCGTCCGCCGTCGTTGTCGATCAATGATTTTCTCGCATGCATGCATGATGCATGTCGTCCTCTGGACGTGTGCGTTTCAAGTTTCAACCCTGCTTTTGTTTTGTCGCGTGGACTGTAGTTTTGTTGCGTCGATGATCTTTGTTATTGTGCCAGTGCCACTGAACGTACGCATGCCGGTAATAAGCATATGTATGAGTAAGTTATAAGAATTTGTCAATTCGGTTGCAATATTATTAGTAAACGTAACCACAGGTTGCAACGAATATATATACCTTATTGCACGGTCACCTAAACGACTTTTTCCTCGCTACGTTGGAGGTTTATCTAATGATTGCGTCATCTATTTTAATATATATCGATATCAAGGTTTTATAGCTAAGCCTCTTAGCTATTGTCCTCCATATCAGCTAAGAAAAACTATAGTCAGAGATAGCTGTTTTTGTCAATATAAAAAAACCTTGGCACAAGATGATCTTAAACCAACCATTTATACAAGTATGGGCCGGGCCCAAGATTAATCTTAAATCATTACAAAATGTCTACAAGGTACAAGGACAAGATGAGATTGCAAGTGACACTACTATAGGAAACTTAATTGAGGCATGCATTTTTCATTATTTGAGGTGGACAAATGCAACCGTCTCCGTTCAAAGGTCACAGTTAATCCATGAATAACGGAGGCAATTGCCTTTCCTGCCTTGTTAATCGATTAACTGAGGCAGACTCCTTACAACGACCATCTCGGTTAATCGATAAAAAGATTAAAAAAAATCCTGAGCCCACCGCAAGCCTGTTCCCGAGCCCACCAACGTTGATTCCAGCAGCATGCCTCCGTCGCCTCCAATCCTCTCGCCTCCTCACTAGATCCGCCGCCCCCTTGCTCCGAATCCGCTCGCATTCTCGCCTCCACGCCGACCGCCTCCTCGCGTCCATGCTGGATCTAGATCTGCAACAAAAGAGGAAGGGGCTCTAGATCTACAATGAGAAGGAGGGGCACTGCTCGCCAGATCTACATTGCTGGCTCCAGATTTGCATCAAGGCAGGAAGAGTGAGGGAGATGATGAAGAGAATAAGAGAGAGGGAGATGGGGAGAGCTAACCTTGTTGGACATGCCTTGTTGCCACCACAGCCCCTTGCCGCCGTGCCACCCGTGGCCCCACGTCACCCGACTGGGCGCCACTGCCACCACTGAGAGGGAGGGAGATGGAGAGGAGTGGAAGAGGGAGGAGCCTAGAGAGATAGGGAGCGGCGGGGGAGAGAGAGAGGGAGAGGGAGCATCGAGTGGGGTGTGGGAGGGAGAGCGCCATGCGTCGGGTGATAGAGAGGGATGTGAGGTCCTCTATGTTAGAGTTGTGGTCCCTGATTCTCCAGTTGTGCTTTCTGATTCACTGGTAAAGTGATTCTGTGGCTAAAAATAATTCTCTTTGATTGTTTAGCATAAAGTCTCAAAATCAGCACGAAGAATCACTTCATAGTGTCATACGAAACTACTTTTTTCCAGCTCTCAGCCTGTTAGTTTATTTTAGAGAATCACTTGTAGGGTCGAGATGGCGGACTAGAGGGGGGGGGTGAATAGTCTTTTCTAAAAACTTAAGCACAATGTCTAACCGAAACTATTGCGGAATTAAAACTATCGGTCTAGCCAAGACTACACCCCTCTATCTATGACTTTAGCACCTAGCAAATTATACTAATTGAGCTCACTAAGGTGCCAAGCTAGGAAGCTCACCTAAACAAGTCTAGGTTGCAAGGTCACACAAACCTAAGCAGCTAGTACTCTAAGCACAAAGGGAGCTCCTACACATACTAGTAAGCAAAGCACAAAGCACCTAAGCTCACTAGCAATGCTCTCTAGCAAGACTACACAAGTCAACTAGAGAGCTCAACTTACTTAGCTACACAAACTAAGCAATGTGACTAACAAGGCTATACAAGCCAATTAGCCACTCAAGAGCTACTTCTATGCTACACAAGCTAGAAGGTAACTAGGCAAGCTACACAAGCTAAACTAGTTACAAGAGCAACAACTAATCACTAGCACAAGTATGAATAAGTAAATATAAGCTAGTGATTTGGAGAATGCAAACCACCGAGAAGATGTACAATGTTGACACGGTGATTTTTCTCCCGAGGTTCACTTGGTCGCCACTAAGTTAGTCCCTGTTGTATCGGCTCACTCACTTGGAGGTTTACAACATTTTACAGGCCTCACTGCGTAACCCCCGCAAGGGTTGTTGCCTAACCAACACAAGATGAGGGCACTCAACGATACCTTCAACTAGAGTTGCTCTTCGTGATCTCCCGCGGGGCGAGCACAACACCCCTCACAAATCTCTTCTCCGGAGCCACGCACAATCTTCTTGCGTTCTTAGACGGAGCCACAAGCCACCAAGCCGTCTAGGAGGTGGCAACCTCCAAGAGTAACAAGCACCACGAGCTTGCAATTCGATCACCTAGTGCCACACGAAGCTATCTCTCAAAGCAACACACTAGTAATCGCTCTATCACTCAATCGGATGAACACTATCAAGTATGAGTGAGTTAGAGGGCTCCCAACCAAGCACAACTAAGGGTAACACAACCCCAAGGTGCTCAACCAGCCCCAAGGGCCGGCCAAGGGCTATAAATAGCCTCCCCATCGAAACTAGCCGTTTCCTCCCTTCATCACGCTTCCTGCAGAGGGTCCGGACGCACGCAACAGTGCGGGTCTGGACCACGCAGCCTGCGTCCGGTCTGCTGCCCGTTGAGGCGAGCCGTTGGTGTGCTGCGCCGATCGCCGCCATGCGTCCTCCGGACGTAGCCAATAGTGTAGGGTCTGGACCATCCCTTGCGTCCGGACTCTACACAGAGCCGGTCCAGAGAGCTCCTTAGCTCCGGACTCGCGACCAAAGTCCTGCGTCCGGACGACGAACAACGTCCGGTCCACTCCTCCGAGCAACAATAGAGAGCTCCAACCTCCGGACGCTGCGTCCGGAGTCCCTGTCCGGACCAACAACAGCGTCCGGATCCTCTGAGTCAGACTGGGCACGCTAGGGTTAGCTTCCGGACGCATCCGCGATGGTCCGAACCAGCAGCGCCCTTGCGTCCGGACCTGCGTCTGGAGCTCACACCCGAGCCAAACCGAGCTGCCACTTCTTCTTTGCTTCTCAAGTGCTAACACAAATGTGATCTCCACCTTGTGCAAGTGTGTTAGCATTTTCACAATCATTTTCAAAGCATTTTCACTTTCTCTCACCGCGCCACTCGATCCTAATGTATCACAAAGCTAGATCGCTCACGGTGGCACTAGATAACCGATATACAAATAAGTTTGCTCCTCTTGATAGTACGGCTATCTATCCTAAACCCGGTCATAATCTTCTCTACACACCTATGACCGGTGAAATGAAATGCCCTATGGTTATACCTTTGCCTTGTGCATTCCATTCCATCCCCTTCTCCAATGTTGATGCAACACATGCACCAACCACTTGTCAAATGATATGATCCACTTCATATCATCATATGACCGTGTTGGTTCATCGATCTTGACCTCACTTGCTCTTCACCATTGCCTTGGTCCATCGGCGCCAAGCATCACTCGCTTGCCCTTCACACTTGCAACCGGTCCATCAAGCCAAGCCTTATCTTGATCTTCTCCACCTTGATCACATGACTCCATGTCATGTCTCATGTGCAATAAGCTCCTTCATCACACAATTACATGTGAACTAATCTCCTCTGTATATATCACTTAAACACATATTAGTTCACCTAAGTTATCACTCAATTACCAAAATCACATAGGATCTCTCATCACTTCACAAAATCAGCAGAGAATCAATGCTCGCTTAAAAATGTGTTTGGTAGCTAGAAAGCAATTCTCCATGAGAATCAATTCCACATAGCGCTTCCAAATAGCCCCTGAATGAGAATGAGAAACCCAACTAAGTGTATATATATATATTTGAAATCTGATATTGAGAGAATATTTTCGGAGGCGGGCCTTATAGCATGTCTGCTTCTAAAAATAGGTTTACATAATTAGACACCTTACAATAAGCTCCACCTTGATCACATGACTCCATGTCATGTCTCATGTGCAATAAGCTCCTTCATCACACAATCACATGTGAACTAATCTCCTGTGTATATATCACTTAAACACATATTAGTTCACCTAAGTTGTCACTCAATTACCAAAATCACATAGGAACTCTCAATCTCCCCCTTTTTGGTAATTGATGACAACTCTACAAAGATATAGAATTTAAGATCATTTTTGGACATTATGCCATTTATCCAACAATTAAGCTCTATGTTATGATTTGGATAAATGCCACAAAATCAGACTTGGTAGTGTTAGCTCCCCCTACATGTGTGCTCAACAAGATTTGTTTTAAGCCTTGCACACATGCATAAATAGGAGTTTTGGGAGTGCTAGAACTACTAAGTGATGCTAAGGGATATAGGATAAACCTTTGAAGATACCATTGTAGATCCACTTTGAAGTTCATCCTTAGCACCACCATGGTTAGCTAGATACAACAAAAATACTAGAAACCCCGTGAGATCAACATTATAAGCATAGTTTCTAGATATTACATGGAAAACCATATATCTAGCTTACCAACCTATGAATGCTAGTTTATCAATTAATCATTCAAATCCTATAACTAGCACACATCACACAAGCATGCATATAAACATAAGACTTATGCAATATGCAAACAAGCATATGAATATGCACATATCAAATGCAATCAATCAAGTTCATGAGCTTGCTCCCCTACTTGTGTGCATCTCTAGTCCAAGACTTTGATCCTTTGATCTTGTTCTCTTATGTCCATGTCCATATCTCTTTCCCTATTAGTGCATTTCCAACATATATTCATATCTTTGTACTAATCTCTCCCCCTTTGTCATCAATTTCCATAAAATGTATGCTCATATTGATGCAAAGGTTGCACTAGGGTAGATGGTTGATACTAGTATCTTTTTATTTTTGATGGACACTAACATCTATGTATTGGAATGACTCTTCATGTAAGATCATTGACCATTATATCATTGAGTAGGGAAACTCCCCTTTGGTCAAAGCAATTGTCATCCAAATAAGCTTTATAAGCAAGAGAACTTTTGATTTGATCACTTCAAGTTGAGGATCACTTTTATCTTGTAGGATATCACTTGTGAGAAACCACTTGAAGGGTATTACTTGAATTAACTATATGTGGATTATCACAAGCATGTTAGAACTAGACATCTTTTGCAAGTACCAATATGAAAGTTGATACTATTTGAAAGATTAGCATAAGTCTAGATACCATTTGTAGATTACATCTAGATATCCATTTGCATAGTTGTCTTGTGCTTGAACTAGATTTATCTTCATGAGCTTCTATGTTGGACTTGAACTAAAATGAATAGCATAAGCTTCCAAGTCCGGTTTAAACCCTCTCTAAGCTTCTTCACACGCATTAAGCGGTTATCTTATAGAGGTTGTACTTGTCACTTGATTGCAATCCAAAATAGATCAAGTACTTGGGTTTACTAGCTCATGAACAAACTCATATACTACCACTAGATCAAATAACTCAATCAAACTATAGTGGTAGGCTATAAGAATAAAATTCATTTGATTTTCAATGAATGATTACTATGTATGACGATATGCACTAAACATGTACTAAGCAATGTATGCATATGTCAAACAATTTCACCTTTGCTATTTTGGAGTAGAGGATAGTCATATAAATTTCATCTCCAATAGCAATGTG
Source organism: Microstegium vimineum (assembly GCA_022036555.1). Taxonomy (NCBI): domain Eukaryota; kingdom Viridiplantae; phylum Streptophyta; class Magnoliopsida; order Poales; family Poaceae; genus Microstegium; species Microstegium vimineum. The sequence continues at coordinate 29,154,053 of CM039134.1, forward strand.
AATTCCAATTAAGAGCATGGTGAAGACCAATGAATACCAATATGAATTCCATTCTTCACCCATATGATTTGAGTCCCACTAAAGATCAAGTGTACTTTCTAGTTGTGGTTGACTTGCTTCTTTCTTGATCTTTGCTTGCATGAGAGAGTACCAAAAGATGTACCACTTGTAGAAGATGATATCACTTGAGTATCATGATACACTTGTAGGTAAGTTCATGTATCTCTCTCTTGGGTGTTGCTTGCTTTCTTCTTGATCAATCCTATTGATAGCTTCAACTAAGTATCTCCAAATGATCCCTAGATCACCACTTCCATGTTAGCCTTCCATGTAACGTCCTTGGTTCACCTACAAAAGGCGGCAAGCCCCTACAAAAGGGAGAAGTGACCTCTCTCCAAGAATCATCCTTGATACTCACTTGAAATGACTTTGTTTGGTTGATCTTCATCTTGAGTACTAAACATGTGCCAAGTATACTCCACAATCAAATGACCTTGTACTCAATGCTTGTCATGCTTCTAGATTGAACCAAAAGCAATCATAGATACCTCAATCACTTATAAATATGATTCCAACTTGAGGACCTTTCAATCTAATTGACTCTAGAATAATCCAATGTTTGTCACTTTTCTGGCAGATTATGTACCCTTCAAAGAATATATCATAAATCCCAAAGTACATATCCACTCCAAAACCGAAGTATCCCTTATCCACTATCCATGAAATTTGCACAGAAACTAATACCATAAGTGTAGAGCATGCACTTCAAATTTCAAGCCAATCCAAATAGATTTGATCTCTTAAACATGGCTATGATCACAGCTAGCTCAGATTTTGAATAAATAACAGATTTGAGCAAAATAAGCTAAGCTCCTTCAAATTGAATCAAACTTGAATTCAACTTGTTTGAATACTATCTCAAGACTTATATCCATTCAATCCACTTGTAGCAAGCAACTAGTGCACATATATATCCAATTCAATCAACTCATATGCACTATGTGTATATCCAATTGAAATATCTTATACACACCCAAATGAACTTGATCAACAAGAAATATACCTTAGTAGATCATGATCAATCCATTAGCAAGCTTCAACTTTGAATTTGCAAGCCTTCTAGTCAATCCAATGAACCACCACAACTTGATCATGCACTTGTATGTTGTAGCACTTGGACTTCATTCTTTTGACTTGACATTGGTATGAGATATGCATTAAGCTTCACTACTTAACTCAATAATATGATGGACAATACGAAACATATTGAATCAAGCCTCCAATGCCAATGGTACCTACACACATTCATCCACTTGTTGATGGTACCCAAACTAGTTTGGGTCCTCTTAAGTTAGGTTCAACATACTTAGGCAATGCCTTAGTATGAATAGCGGGATGTTTTGCAATAGCAACCATAGAAGTACCACTACCATCCTTTCTAAGCATATGATTAATATCAATTGAAATAGGCTTAGAAGTCATACCTAGGGGACATGAATGAGCCATGTGTCCCCTTTCCCGACATGAGTAGCACACTCTCTTTGCTTGAGCCTTTTCTTCCTTGCTCATGTTGTGCTTCTCATTGTCTTGCCTCTTCTCTTTTGCTTGAATCTTTATCTCAAGCTTGGTAGGACACTTCGAGGCAAAGTGTCCCATATCTTCACATTTGAAGCACTTGATGTGAGCCAAATGATTCTTCTCTTGATCCTTGCTCATCATCATCTTGTTGGCATCATGGATAGGAGTTGGATGCCTTGCTCTTGCTTTGCCACCTCTTCTAGTCTTCTTCTTCTTTGTCATCCCCGAATCACCATCTTCATGGTTGATCTTGTATTGTACTTGGGGTTTGACTTGTGGCTTATCTTGAGCAATCTTGGTTGGGCAAACATTTGCAAGATGTCCCATCCCATGGCACTTGAAGCACATGAAATGAGATAGCTTCTTTTGTTCTTGCTTCTTCTCTTTCTTGCCCTTGCTCTTGTGGAAACCAATTCCACTCTTGTCACCATAGCTTCTCTTGTTTGTCAACATATGATCAAAGGTGACTTTGGAAGTGTAACACCTCTCTAACTTGTTGCTCATATTCTTCAATTTACTTTTGAGCTCATTGTTCTCCTTCAAAAGGTTAGTCTCACAAGACATAGAAGTAGAACACGCATCTATATGTGAAGAGCATGGCATATCAAGTAAATCATCACAAGAGGTGGATACATTCTTCTTCTCTACATCACAAGGGTTAGTAAAAACATGTGATTGATCATTTGACCCAAGTGATGAGCTCTCTTCATTTTTAAGGTTTAGCAATTCATTAATGAGAAAACCATGTTTGTGAACTAAACTTTCATGAGACACACGAAGCTCCTCATGATCAAGTGTTAGTTCCTCATGTGAAGATTTAAGAACATCAAGTAAGTGCTTATGTTCTTCACATGAGTTCTTTAGAAGTGAGTTTTCATCTTTTAGTTTCTTAGTTTTGTTCAACTCACTTTCTTCTTTGAGAGTTTGCACACAAGCTCAAAGTTAGGGTCATCACAATCTACAATCACATTGCCAATTGATACCTTAGTGTCACCGTGTGACATGAAGCAGTGTGATGAAGTAGAGGAGCTTGTGGAAACATCACTCTCATAGCCCGAGCATGCATCATCATCATCATCATCAAGTGTGCTTGGAGTAGCACCATCAATTGCAACACTTGATGTTGGGCCTTCATCATTCTTGTCAAGTGATCTTGAGGTAGGTAGATCATCTTTATCACTTGACCATGAGGTGGAGCAATCTTCCACAACCACCGAGGTGTGGTCATGCTCAACATTCTCATGTGCCACCAACTTGGACACTTCATCATCATCATTTGAGTCCGTCTCATATTTTTCAATGAGGTATGTCCAAATCTCATGAGCGCTCTTCATGTCCATTATCTCACCAAATATGTTATCTTTCATAGAATGGTAGAGAATGTTAGTCGCTTGGCAATCGAGATGTAGGTACTTCTTTTGTGCTTGAGTTGCATCCTCTCTCTCAATTGCACAAGAGAGTCCCACATCTACGATCCACCACATTTGGGGAGAAATAAATTTAAAGTTGCATGTCAACTAATTTCTCCATCGTGCAAAGTGTGTGCCATCAAAAATGTGTGAATATTGACACAAATTGTGGCACAAAGGGTAAACCGCAAGCACACGACTGTCAAGGTAGCTTTCACCCAAGAGTATTTCAGGGGTATTGAATCCACAGGGAACGTGAAGTGTACTTAACAAAGAACTAAGTTCGTCCTATGATGACACAAGGGGTTTGCGATAGGTTGGGTAGAGAGGATCTTCTATGGTTATGAAACTAGCAAGGTAAGGTAAGATACAAAGGTTGTTCACTTCGAGCCACTAGACCGCTTAGCAACAGAAAGGGGTGAGAAGGGTGCTAAACCGCCTAGCACAAGAAAGCCTACGTTTAAAGAACTCGGCCGAACATGGTGGGATCAAAGCCTACATAGGACTATCATCCCTACTAGGTACCACAAACAAACCGTTGGACAACCCGCAGACACAGGTAAGCGTATAGCCTAGACACCACGTCTACACTATATCTTACTACTCTAATCCGGATCCCGGTGAAATTGATTAGAGCACCGGGTTAAGGGCGGTGAACTAATGAACAACTAGAGTAATTACTTTACTAGAAATGAAGATCAATTACCATAAAAGAATCTCAAATGCAGACTTAAAAAAGAGAAGACCGCATCTGTAGAGGTACAACTCAGAGAAGACACCAGACAGGCCCGGCTCCTCTCTAGGTACAGCTCGGAGAAGACGCCAGACATGCCCGACTCTTCTCCAGACTCTCCTCACTCTCTCCCTATTTTCTATGCTACTAGTAGAGTAGGGCTTCGCCTATGTGTAGAGAGAGTAGCTCCTCCTTGGTGTCTTGAATGAGAGGGAGTGAGGGGGTATTTATAGTGGAGAGGTGGAGTAGGGGCTACTCCGGTACCACCTCATCAATCCGCGTGACGTCGTTTGGCCTTCCTTGGATCAAAATCGTCATTGAACCAGTGGCTAGGATACTCCAAGGGCATGGAACCGACTTGTGTAGGTCAGTGGTGAAGTCCCCCACGTGCTGGAGTAAAAAACCGGGCAAAAACCGGATCCTAAGGTGGTGAACCGGAACTGAACCGGCGGACTGTGCGCTGTTTTCTATTAACTGGAGGAGAATCTGGGCTTTGACCAGCCGAACTGGCCGGTCCAGGCGGTCCAACCGCGCCTGGACCGCGCAGACCGAGCCACCGCCTCTCTGCGCTTGTGGTGTCACGCCACGTGGCCCAACCGGCCGGTTGGCGGCGCCCGCCCGCGCTCGCCCGCGCGTGGGAGCAGCAGCGCGCCAGCGCCCTGCTGCGGGGCCCACCTGGCCCGCCTGGTCGCCTGGTCCCCTGCCTGGGTGGCAGGGCCTGTTGCGATGGGGCCCGCCTGGCCCGCTTGTCTGGGGCCGTTGACTTGGGGGTGCTGACGGCAGGATGACGTCAGCATCCCTTTTTAATTTGCCCATATCTTTTTATTCCGGGCTCCAAACGTAGCAAATAATATATCCATTTTAATGGTCTCGACGAGCCCGTCGCAATGGTGTACTCAAATTCATCATTTGATATACTTTTATATGACAATATTCATTACATGCACTTAAATAGTCAAGGGAGACGTGGAACTGGTTATTGGGTACAATATGTTCATGTTATGTTTGTTTTCCTTCGAATAAGAGGATGTTGACGGTATTTTGATGGTGACAAAATGGCTCATATTTACCGTCAACAGTGGACACTCAACATCTAACCCATAAGCCGCCATCCTCTCGGGTCGGTAAAGACCACAAATGAGAGACCAAGCTCTGATACCACTTGTAGGGTCGAGATGGCGGACTAGAGGGGGGGTTAATAGTCTTTTCTAAAGACTTAAGCGTAATAGCTAACCGAAACTATTGCGGAATTAAAACTATCGGTCTAGCTAAGACTACACCCCTCTATCTATGACTTTAGCACCTAGCAAATTATACTAATTGAGCTCACTAAGGTGCCAAGCTAGGAAGCTCATCTAAACAAGTCTAGGTTGCAAGGTCACACAAACCTAAACAACTAGTACTCTAAGCACAAAGGGAGCTCCTACACATACTAGTAAGCAAAGCACAAACCACCTAAGCTCACTAGCAATGCTCTCTAGCAAGACTACACAAGTCAACTAGAGAGCTCAACTTACTTAGCTACACAAACTAAGCAATGTGACTAACAAGGCTATACAAGCCAATTAGCCACTCAAGAGCTACTTCTATGCTACACAAGCAAACTAGTTACAAGAGCAACAACTAATCACTAGCACAAGTATGAATAACCTAGTGCCACACGAAGCTATCTCTCAAAGCAAGACACTAGTAATCGCTCTATCACTCAATCGGATGAACACTATCAAGTATGAGTGAGTTAGAGGGCTCCCAACCAAGCACAACTAAGGGTAACACAACCCCAAGGTGCTCGACCAGCCCTAAGGGCCGGCCAAGGGCTATAAATAGCCTCCCCATCGAAACGAGCCGTTTCCTCCCTTCATCACGCTTCCTGCAGAGGGTCCGGACGAAGGCAACAGTGCGGGTCGGGACCATGCAGCCCGTGTCCGGTCTCCTGCCCGTTGAGGCGAGCCGTTGGCGCGCTGCGCCGATCGCTACCACGTGTCCTCTGGACGCAGCCAACAATGTAGGGTCCGGACCATCCCTTGCGTCCGGACTCTACACAGAGCCGGTCCAGAGAGCTCCTTAGCTCCGGACTCGCGACCAGAGTCCTGCGTTCGGACGACGAACAGCGTCCGATCCACTCCTCCGAGCAACAACAGAGAGCTCCAACCTCCGGACGCTGCGTCCGGAGTCCCTGTCCGGACCAACAACAGCGTACGGATCTTCTGAGTACGACTAGGCATGCTAGGGTTAGCTTCCGGACACATCCGCGATGGTCCGGACCAGCTGCGCCCTTGCGTCCGGAGCTCACACCCGAGCCAAACCGAGCTGCCACTTCTTCTTTGCTTCTCAAGTGCTAACACAAATGTGATCTCCACCTTGTGCATGTGTGTTAGAATTTTCACAATCATTTTCAAAGCATTTTCACTTGCTCTCACCGTGCCACTCGATCCTAATGTATCACAAAGTTAGATCGCTCACGGTGGCACTAGATAATCAATATGCAAACAAGTTTGCTCCTCTTGATAGTACGGCTATCTATCCTAAACCCGATCATAATCTTCTCTACACACCTATGACCGGTGAAATGAAATGCCCTATGGTTATACCTTTTCCTTATGCACTCCATTCCATCCCCTTCTCCAATGTTGATGCAACACATGCACCAACCACTTGTCAAATGATATGATCCACTTCATATCATCACATGACCGTGTTGGTTCATCGATCTTAACCTCACTTGCTCTTCACCATTGCCTTGGTCCATCGGCATCAAGCATCACTCGCTTGCCCTTCACACTTGCAACCGGTCCATCAAGCCAAGCCTTATCTTGATCTTCTCCACCTTGATCACATGACTCCATGTCATGTCTCTTGTGCAATAAGCTCCTTCATCACACAATTACATGTGAACTAATCTCCTCTGTATATATCACTTAAACACATATTAGTTTACCTAAGTTGTCACTCAATTACCAAAATCACATAGGAACTCTCATCACTTCACAAAATCAATAGAGAATCAGTGCTCGCTTAAAAATGTGTTTGGTAGCTAGAAAGCAGATCTCCATGAGAATCAACTCCACATAGCGCTTCCAAATGGCCCCTGAATGAGAATGAGAAACCCAACTAAGTGTATATATATATATATTTGAAATCTGATATTGAGAGAATATTTTCGGAGGCGGGCCTTATAGCATGTCTGCTTCTAAAAATAGGTTTACATAATTAGACACCTTACAATAAGCTCCACCTTGATCACATGACTCCATGTCATGTCTCATGTGCAATAAGCTCCTTCATCACACAATTACATGTGAACTAATCTCCTCTGTATATATCACTTAAACACATATTAGTTCACCTAAGTTGTCACTCAATTACCAAAATCACATAGGAACTCTCATCACTTCACAAAATCAACAGAGAATCAGTGCTCGCTTAAAATGCGTTTGGTAGCTAGAAAGCGATTCTCCATGAGAATCAACTCCACATAGCGCTTCCAAATGGCCCCTGAATGAGAATGAGAAACCCAACTAAGTGTATATATATATATATTTGAAATCTGATATTGAGAGAATATTTTCGA